>CM069133.1:10107674-10757674 GCA_035221665.1 Okamejei kenojei
GTTAATTAATTAAACCCCTCCCAATCCCCCCCCCCCCCCCCCATCCCCCATACTACCTCCCCTGATGGGTTGTGTATGGTGGAGACGCGGATGTGTATGTTGTGTGGTTTGCCGATCGCGGGGGGTTTCCCCCACCCCGCCCCCCCCCCTGTTGGGTATATCTAATCCCCCCCCCCCCCCCCCCCCCCCCCCCCCCCCCACCCCCCCCCCCCCCCACCAGTCATCTCCCAAAACATGGGAATTGATTCCTGGGATGTCGGGACTGTCATCGAGGAAAGATTGAAAAGACTAGGCCGTGTATGCACTGGAGTTTAGAAGGGATGAGGGGAAATCTTATAGAAACATCTAGACAAAATTATAAATGGACTAGACAAGCTAGCTGCAGGAAAATGTTCCTAATGTGTGGGCGAGTCCAGAACAGGTGGCCACAGTCCAATGGCCCGGTCTCACTGGGCGAGTTGACCGACGAGTGACCTTGAGTGACAGATTGTGGTTCTGCACGAGATCCAAGTGGATGTTCAAGTGTTTTAAACGAGTTGTCCACCACGGGTATGGTATTTTTGCCGTTTACTGCGAGTGTTCCAAGTATTGTCTCCAGAGTTAACAAGTTCAGTCTCCCGAGTTGACAACATCTCCTGTACGTAGCCTCTTGAGCTGACAATTTCTCCTGAAAAGTGGACACAGTGGTTTCTAACAGGCCCTTCGGCCACAGGCCGCGCCGACCAGCGACACTAGCACCCACCCTACCAGCGAGGGTCATTTACATTTTTTAGTACATTTACATTTTACTAAAATTTTCATTTTAGTTACATTTTTAGACAAGTGTGACAACCAAAGCCAATTTGCCTTCTTCAGAAAAAAAATCAGCGATCTTTAAGAATTTGTCCGAAACGGTCTCCTGCCCATATTCTAGCCGGACCCACGAGTTCCTCCAAACATTTTTGGGGTTTGGAGTGAAAATTGGATGAGGTTGCATCTTGATAGCCCAACCATCAGGGCCAGCTAGGCCGATTGGACGGATTTTTCAAAGAGGGGTCCCTGCGCCCAAAGGGGACCTCCTCGCGTTAATTTTCCGTATTTTCATATGGGAACACCAAATTGCTTTGTCAAATAAGAGATTTTTATTTTAACCTCCCATCATGGACATTTTTTTACATGGAATCACAAGCGCACACAGTGTACGTCATGCAGACACAAACGAATGTGTTAACCCTGTGGTGTTAACAGACCAGTTGTGTTAACAGCTAGTAGTTCAACAAGTAGTTACTCCAATGCGTCAACCAATGCATCGATCCCAATTCCTCAGTAAATGTGTAATTGTGTTTTTAGACGAGAAGTTTTAATGTAACGCTGCGTTGTCCCAAGACCATTGAATACATTCACGCGGCGTCATAAAACTTCATCCGAACTAATGACATTTTACTCTGGAATGTAATTGTTGCATGATGAACACAATTGAGAATTTCTTAAAACTCAGCATCATGTGTAAGAAGGTACCCACTCAAGACCAGGCGGGAGAAAACTCAGCGGGTGCAGCAGCATCTAAGGATCGAAGGAGATAGGCGACGTTTGGGTCGAGACCCTTCTTCAGACGGTCACGGGATCAGGGACACGAGAGATTATAGACGCGGTGATGTGGAGGAGATAAGGAACAATGAGTGAAAGATATGCAAAAAAGTATCCGGTGATAAGGGAACAAGCCATGGTAAGCTGTTTGTGGATGTGAAAATGAGAACTTGGTGCGATGGGGGTGGGGGGAGCGGCGGAGATCGAGATAGAGGGAATGCCAGGGCCCGAGGCTGAGGGAGGAGAGCGGTTGGGAATGGGGAGGAGACAGAGCAAGGGTTTAAAACAGAATTGCGAAGAATTAATATTCAAGCCCAAAGGATTGCAGACTCGCCCCAAGCGGAATATGGGTGTGCTGTTCCTCCAGCTTGCGGTGTTTGCTCACTCTGGCCCGTGGAGGGGGCCCATGGACCTGCCGAGCGGTCCGATGGATGTGGGAATGGGAGGGGAGTTGAAGGCTGAGCCACCGGGAGGTGGGTTGGTTATTGCGGACGAGCGGAGGTGTTCTGGCTCGAGCTAGGCTGCTCTCCTCTAGACGGTAGCTCGCCAACGGCACGTTTTACCCGCTTGTCTCACGATATTGATCTCTGGCATTATGGAGCTACGGTGCAGTATTGAGGTTGGAGGAGGTGCAGGTGATACCTCTGTCGGACCTGGAAGGACTGCTTGGGTCCCTGAAAGGAGTGGGAGGGGGGAGGTGAAGGGAAAGTGTTGCAATTTCTTGCGGCTTGCAAGGGAAAAGTGCCGGTGAGGGGTAGAGTGGGAGGGGGAGGAAGAATTGCAAGAATTGACATTTCCCTTGTCAATTCTTCCCTCCCTCCACAATCTACCCCTTCTCCTGGCACTTTCTTGCAAACCGCAAGAAATGCAACACTTGTCCCTTCACCTCCCCCCTCCACTCCTTTCAGGGAGCCAAAGCAGTCCTTTCCAGGTTTCGACAGAGGTTCACCTGCACCGCCTCCAACTCATCTACTGCATCCGTTGCTCCAGATGCCAGATGATCTATATCGGTGAGACCAAGCGGAGGCTTGGCGATCGCTTCGGGCCGAAACAACTTACGCTCGGTCGCATATAACCAACCCGACATCCGGTGGACTCAGCACTTCAATCCCTCCCATTTCCACAATCGACCTCTCGGTCTGGGCCTTCCTCCACGGCCAGAGTGGCAACCATCAGCAAGTGGAGGAACAGCACCTTCCTATTCGCTTTGGGAGTCTGATCCTTGGGCTTGACATATTGAATTTCTAATTCTGTTAACCCTTGCTGTCTCCTCCCTTCCCACTCTCCTCAGCCCTCGGGCCTCGGCAGTCCTGCTATCTCTAATCTCCCTCCCCCACCCCAGTAGCACCAGCTTCTATTTTCACACCACAAACGCTTACAATGGCTTGTTCCCTTTATCACCGATACTTTTTTTTGCAATCCTTTCACTCATTGTTCCTTATCTCTCCACATCACCGTCTATATCTCTTCGTTTTTCCCTGATCCCTGGACCAGTCTGAAGAAGGGTACTCCGACCGAAAACATCGCCTATCTCCTTCGCTCCTTAGGATTGATGCTGCACACCGCTGAGTTTCTCCAGGCTTTTTGTGTACACTCGATTTTCTAGCTTCTGCAGTTCCTTCTTTAAAATAATTCAAATGTGTCGAATTTCTTTTTGGTTGAAGTTCTTGGTGGTTGCAGGTTTGTCATTCAATTACTACCGGACCCACGTTGTGTACTCTCCATCTTTTCGCTCTATTCCTCCCTCTCTCGCGTGGCGCTCCTCTCTTCGCCCATTTCCCCACTCTCTCTCTACTCTCTGGCTTTCCCAGGAATTCATTGGACGTTTTGCGGTACACAAAAATGACTGGAGAAACTTAGCGGTGTGAAGGAAGGCATCTATGGAGGGAATGGAAATTTGAACGTTTAGGGTCGAAACCCTTCTTCAGACCCGGCTATTTCCTTTGCTCCATAGATGCTGCCTAAAGACCTGCCCACGCACTGTGCGACTTCACCCAAGAGCTTAAAATCTCTGTGTAGCATCTCTGTTTCTATCTTCAAATTCCCATTTTGAAATAAAATACAGTTTTCGACTTTAAACATTTCACAGCAGGATCGTGATTGATTTCGTAGATTCCCACGCATTTTCAATCATCGTTCGATTCGGTGTAATTTGCACACCTGGTTGATGTCGTTTGTTTTTAAAGATACAGTACATTACAATTGCGAAATTTTTGTGGGAATTTTTATTTTATTTCAAAGTGGGAATTGGAAGATAGGGACAGAGATGTACAGTGTGGCTGCATCTGCGCTTCCTTTCTGTTGGGGGGAAGAGTCCTGGTCCACGGCGGCTCCTGATAAGTGATATGTTCCCTCCTCGGTTGCTGCCTTGCCCACTGAGTTCCTCCAGCACTCTGTTTTTTTGTTTGCTCTGATGTTGAAAGGTGGATCCCCCTGTGTCTACGTTCAACTCCCTGTCTGTGGTGGCTCAGCGGGACGGGCAGGGGCTCTGGGGAGAGGGTCATCCAGCTCAAGAACGGGTCAGCGGGTGATGGATAACAGGACAGCGGGCGGTGGAGCTTACTCCATATGTCGTGCAAGTAACCTCAATTGATCCCTTGATCGCGCTGACACAGGAGTAAGCTCACCTCCGCTGTGATGTTATCCATCACCCCACTGACCCACTCCACTCTATGATCTTTGCTCTTGAGCTGGTCCCCTCACTGTTCAGACGGAGAGCACTGCCAGAGGTGGGCGGGCGGGGCCGGCAGAAGCCGCTGAGATGGCAGTCGGTTCCGCTGTCCGTTGATGGAGGCCGCTCGTAGCCACGCGAGCTGCTTCCCTCCCCGGCCACAATTGCAGTTAGCTCCACGCCCGGAGCGCCGCTCCCCCCCCCCCCCGGCAGCAGTGAGTGAGTTTACAGGCATGAACCCGACCCTCTCCTTCTCAACGCTCCTTCCCTCCTCGCAACGTTACCCCTGGCTAGACTTCCCCACACGCTATGAAAGGAACTCTCCCACCCAATTGTCATGTTTACTCACGACACGTGACTCATTTATAATTATTTATTTATATATCTCCGAAAATGTTTCCCAATCGGGGCCCCCGCACCTCCTAAAAGCCGGCCCAGGCCACCCATAGACTCAATGGGGCTGAACAGGGTCCCGCGTCACAAGGAAATATGAAGCATTCTGCGGTTCGGCCGTTTTTTTACTCTGTCCAGCTGCCGATTTAAGAGTGCCCACGGGTTAACACGTTAGACTCACGAGACACTAAGGTCAACACACCTACGTTATTACAACGAGTTAAAATGTTTCAATTTTTATCTTGGACAGTGAATTTGACTCGTGGAAAAAATCAGACATGTTTGATTTTTTTCACGAGTTATTAAGTTTCACGGGTACCTGCCGTTAGTGCCACGAGTGGACAAGTTGATCGCGCGAGTTCCGATGTTGCCGCTACGTTCCTGGTACGTGATCACCACGAGTGAAAACTCGGGGTCACTCGTGGGCCAACTCGCACCGTGAGACAGGGCTTTTAGAATAAACGGGAGGTCATTTAAGACTGAGGTGAGAAAAAACTTTTTCACCCAGAGAGTTGTGAATTTATGGAATTCCCTGCCACAGAGGGCAGTGGAGGCCAAATCACTGGATGGATTTAAGAGAGAGTTAGATAGAGCTCTAGGGGCTAGTGGAGTCAAGTGATATGGGCAGGGCAGGCACGGGTTATTGATAGGGGACGATCAGCCATGATCACAATGAATGGCGGTGCTGGCTCGAAAGGCCGAATGGCCTCCTGCTGCACCTATTTTCTATGTCTATGGCTATGTCTATATCCCTGTGGAAAACAGGCTTGTTTGATTTACTCTTCCACTATCTGGAAGCTCTGGAGTAAAACCCACATTACTTAGCAGTGTAGAGGTCAGGACTCATGGTGGCCTGTTTTGTGCTCCGCAAGCTCTCCATCGAAAGGTGCAGTGAACAGCTGAGGAGCAGGAGACATCCTGCGTAGTCCAACTGTCATAACCGTAAACTAATCCCTAACCTTCCATTTGGTAAAAATCTATTTCTTGTCAAGCTGTGCAGAATGCATGGAAATGTTAATTCATCATCCTATTTGTCTTAGCTCGAGTTCCTATACACTCCCTGCAGAGCATGTACAGCATGGCTGAAGAAATGCTGCTGCTGATATAGGAAAATAGATGGGTTAAGAAGATGGGTTTTGAGAGCAGTGATTGAACTACTATCTACCACATTGGTCCCTTGATCATTGGACTATCCTCGATCGGATTTTGCTGGCTTCACCTTGCACTGAACATTATTCCCTTATCATGTATCGATGCAATGTAATGGCTCGATTGTAATCATCTATTGTCTTTGTGCTGACTGGTTAGCACACAATAAACTAAACTGAACTGGTCCAGGAAATGTTAAAACTGTCTACTTTGGCAAGAAAGTTAAAACAAAAGGTGACAGATTGCAAACGTGCATAATATTTCTGTGTCCTGGTTTTTGATTTTTGCAACAAAGAATTACGCAGATTAAGAAATTTGTTAGGAAGGCCAGCCAAATACATTAATTGCATTATGAATGAGTACAAATGGTGGAAGTGAGATGATTCTCCTCCCCTAAATGTGCAAACACCATACAGATAGCATCCGTACTTAGGATCAAACCCGTGTCTCTGGCACCAAGAGGCAGCAGCTCTACCGGTGCTCCACGGTGCCACCCTCAAAGTCATTAAAGTTCAAAGTCATTGAAACAGTGACAATCATTGATCCAATCCACAAATTCTGACAGATTGGCAGTGTTAGCTGCAACATCTGAGAGTTGGCTGGATAACACCTGGGTACTTTGGATGGAACTCAGCACTTCTTGCCACCCCTTGCATATGGGAACTTTAGAAGCCTACCCTCTCCCGATCCATTCTGCAGTCAGAATAAGTTCCCAGGTCAAAATAAGTTTCAGACTTCCATCCATATCATGCGGCAGCCACAGTGCTCCTTCCTTTTAAGATGTTTATGTAGCAAAGTAGCTTGCAAATGATACCCATCACTCACAACGCAGATCTCATCTCAGTTTTGCAGTCATTCAACAGTATATGGATGACTGCATAGGGCAAATATTTTACTTCAGAGTCACGTGAGTGATTCCATGAAGAAGTCCCGCCAGGCGCATGCGCGTCATTACGTCAGACACATGGCGCACCGACGGGCTGGAGAGTGCAGCTCCATCAGTGGTAAGTAATAAACCAGCAGGTAAGTGGTTTTAAACAACTCTCTGCGATTACTTAAACTCCGTAAGGCTGGTTACAGAAGCCAGTGGGAGAAAATGCAAAATTGAAAAAATAACGAAAAAGGCTGCTGCCGTTCAGAGCAAAATACTTACCGCGGTTAGTGAGCGTAGGTCGGCTGGGGAGACACCGGCTTCAGTAACGCCGGCTCCAAAGACGTTGACTACAGAACCACCGGCAGTTCAGCTGATTCCAACAACTCCGGTGCCTCAGGGCACTGTGGATACTCCTGTCGGGATTCCCCAACAGCTCTCTGGAGTAGCCTCAGGCAGAGGTCTGTATGGCGAGGAGGAGTATCACCAACACGCCTACGAGTATCAATGGGAACCCACGTCGCCAGCACCTTGTTTAGGGCTGGGTGATACCCTCCTAGAGCAAGGCTCGGGAGAGCCAGGGCAGGAGGAATCTGACCCTGAAGTTGGTGTCACTGCTCTTGTGCATACACAAAAGCACATGAGCCATGCTCCAGGTGTCCCGGATGTGGCCAGAAATGTTGCCATACCGGAGGAGACTGGTGAAGCCATGGCAGACAATCTGGCCAGCAACATTAATTATATGGCCTCTCACCAGCTCCAGTACTCCATAATGGGGGAGACTTCGCTGCATTACCAGACACCTGTTAACTGTGCATCGCTCAAGGTGCCCACCATGAACTCGGCCATCTGGGACAAATGAGCGCATCCATGAGGGGGAAAGAGCTGCGATTCCAGAAAGTCCTCAAATTGGTGGGGGCAGGGATAACAGCATTTGGGCGAATGGTCCAGGGAACACCGATGTCACGTACACAGCAGGATATGTTAGCCCTGCTGTGCAATGCTCATTTTGAGCTCAACTGCGTCCATAAAATCGCCATAAAGCCACGCTTTGCGGCACTATGCAAGTCCTCAAATGTCCAGGCACCAACTTTCTATTTGGTGAAGACCTGGCGAAGCAAGTCAAAGATCTAGAAGAGGAGGCAAAAACCATCGGCCTCATAAAAACTTATACACCCTCGGCCAGGATACAGCCTCGCAAACCCTTCTCTTTCAGGCGATCTGGAGCAGGTCAAGGACCGAGCAGGGGGTTTCCAGCTACGCGCTGTTCGCACGCACCTCTGCACACCTCCAACATGGCCAGGAGGTTGAGAAATCCAAGATCAACCATGGAGGTACGAGTAACTGGTGCAGTCCAGGATATATCCTCTGGGGAGCAGTCTCCGGTCGGGGGTAGGTTGCAATTATATTATGATGAATGGTGCTGCATAACATCAGATGCATTTATACTGGACAGTGTCGAATTGAATTTATGTCAGAAATATATCCACCCGCACAAAATACACCTAGTCGGGTATTGGGTTTTTCAAGACCAGAAACTCCACAGGTAAATGATGAAATTGAGGTTTTATTCCAAAAAGGGGTAATTGAAAGGACGGCATATCAGCCTCAACAATTTGTGTCCAATATATTCCCCAGGCAGAAGATGGATGATGAGTGTTGAATCATTCTGGACCTAACCCGACTAAATTCTTATGTCTAGTATAGACATTTAAAAATGGAAACTTTCTGTACTGCTAAGCAACTGATATCAAAAGGTTGTTATTTGGCAAGAATAGATCTGAAAGATGCATAATATTCAGTACCAATTCATCACCAGTACCATAGATAATTGAAATTTAGTTGGATGGGACAGCTGTGGCAATTTAAAGCGTTGCCCTATGGGTTAACCTCAGCCCCTAGCTTATTTACAAAGTTGTTGAAACCAGTATTGGCGCAACTCCACGCCCAGAATCACATTGTGATGGCTTATCTGGATGATATTTTGATTATAAGCAACACTCAGGAGGCAGCTGAGGAGTCGGTTTCAGTGACCAAACGCCTGTTTGAGAGGTTAAGTTTCCTCATCCATCCAACTAAATCCAAACCAGTATCATCCCGAATAATTGACTCGTTCCTGACTACGGATGATGTCTGTACGGAGTTTATACATTCTCCCCATGACTTGCGCAGGTTTTCTCCGAGACCTTCGATTTCCTCTCACACTCCAAAAACGTTCAGGTTTGTACCTTAATTGGTTTGGTATAAATGTAAATCGTCCCGTGTGTAGGATAGTGCTAGTATGCAAGGGTCGCTGGTCGGTGCAGACTTGGTGGTGCTGAAGGGCCTATTTCTGCGATGTATCTCTTAACTAAACTAAACTAAACTAAACTAAATTAAAATAATACAGCGTGTCACTAAATACAGTAAACAGTGTGTTATCTCAGTGTGCAGTCTCCCGTGGAGATACAGTATATACTGCATCTCATTACAGTCCTTTAGTATTCCTCTTGACCACTAAAGACCATTGGCATATTTCAAAATAATTTGTTCATGTAGGCTATTGATCAAAAACAAAATTAGAAAGAAGAAAGTAATCTTGTGTGTTATAAATCCAGTTTTATGTTTCTTTTTACATTTTGGAGATATTACAATAAGAAAATGTCTTCCAATATTACTGAAATCCCTTTGATTTAGTGGAATTTGTGCAGCCTGGTGTTTATGTGGAGGTTGTGTAGGTTGATTTTGATGGCCTATTTATGCCTGCTGAACATACCTTGAAGCACTTTTATGCACATCAGTGCATTGTTTAAATGGCAGCTGCACACATTCATTTATGATGGCCAGACATTAGCAACATTTTGTGATTTAAGAAGTCATAAAATTGGACCATGATTGGGATATTATTAATTATTAAATGTAGCATGAAAAGCTAGAGCTCCGGTAAAAACTGCTTAAGGTCTGATTTAAATGAGATGAATCTGGTTTTTATTTAATAGAATAGGCATATTCATTGTCCAAGCGGAGCCATACTGGGCAAACACAGAAATATTTTGTAAATGTCACCAAGAAAATGTTTATATTTATTCATATGATGTTCATTTTTATGTTTAACAGCAAAAGTTGTATAATGTTTAAATTGAATTATTTCCATTGCTCTTCTGAATTATAATCAACCATACTTTTGAATTCATAAATAAATCATAATGAAGTGGGAACCGGTGTCTAAGGAAACTACAAGGGGACAAGTATTTGGGAAGAAAATGAAATGATAGACATACTGGTCTAGGCACAATTACTAGAATGAGTCAATTTAAGTTTTCAAGCAAGCAGTAGAACATATTAAAATAAATATTCAATTCCAGTTGCTCATAATTGATAACCGGCTTGTATGAGAACTATCTGTGTTTAAATATTTGATTACTGAGCACTTCAATATCACACTATATTCATGACGGAGACCTGAGGGCGTTTTGTGTGTGTGTGTGTGTGTGTGTGTGTGTGTGTGTGTGTGTGTGTGTGTGTGTGTAATTGTGAGTGAAATAGAAACATTTTACTTGTTTGAACAGACATATCATGTGAATTACATGAATGTGCCATTATTCTACCTTGAGAATAGCCTAGAGACAAGATGATATGATTGCACTGAAAAGGTGCCGCAGAGATTCACTGAGAGTTAGTCCTGACCCGAATCGGCATCTACCCACGTTCTCCAGAGATGCTGCCTGACCGGCTGAGTTACTCCAGCACTTGGTGTTCTTTTTTCAAGTCAAGTCAAGAGAGTTTATTGTCATGTGTCCCAGATAGGACAATTAAATTCTTGCTTGCTGCAGCACAACAGAATATTGTAGGCATAAATACAGAACTGATCAGTGTGTTCAGTGTGTCTATATACCATCTTCTTCTTCTTTGCGTTTGAGCAGCAGAAGTCCGCAGCAGGGTGATGCATCCGACATCCGTAGGTGCCCGCCCTACGCTTCGGTTGGCGCCATGCTCTGCGAAAGTCTATATACCACCATAGACCACATATATACACATAAATAAACAGATAAAGTGCAATAGGCAGTTATAGTTCAGAGTTTGTTTGAAGTTGTGTTTATGTTTAATACCAGGTTATTGTGCTGGCACCATTTGGTCAATCGGTCGATCTCACTTCTATACTATGACTCGTCCCCATCAGTGATACGTCCTACAACAACTCCTTTCGCTGAGGGGTTTCCTGGGATGGGACTTTTCAGTCTCGGGGAGACTGGATAACTGGGATCATTTTCCTTGCACTGAAGGAGACTGAGAAATGGGATGGGTTAAGGTGTGCAGTGGATGGGGGGGGATGGTGGTTGGGCGGTGGGGGGTTGGTGGGAGGGGAGATCAGACCAAGATATACAATATTATGTATAGATAGTGTAGGTAGTGAGAAGCATTTCCCCTTAGCAAAGGTTTCTGTAACCAGAGAACACAGGTTTAAAATAAGACTGAGGAGTTAAAGAGGAATAATAAACAGTATTTGTACCCAAATCATGACTGAATTCTGGAATGTATTGTCTGAGGGGGTGAAAGAGATGAGTCCACTCACAACATTTAATACATGTTTAAATGAACACTTGAAATGCCATTGCATGGAAGGTTAAAGGCTAAGTGTTCGAGAATGTTATTCATATAGGGAGTTGATAGCTCACTGAAGGACCTGCCCCTGTGACCTGTAGTTCAATGACTCCATTAATCTACAACACTATGCTGTAATTGACCTGTTGATATATACCCCCCATAAACCATAGATCTTTTATTGTTTAATAATTGCAATTTCTTTTCAGAACTATGATTATTTTATGTCTCAAGGCCCAAAGGTGATGGTGTTTTGATTGACATCAATTGGAGCTTTAAAAATCAATGGACGTAACAATATTTTGAGGACAAATGTGTATTTATGAAGACAAAAGAACAACATTAATATGAATGAACTTCCATATCTGGTTGGTGGGTTGGTGTTAAATATTTTTTTTGCACATTTTTGAGATGTACCATGTAAATATTCCTGGGTTAGAGTGTGACACAGTGGTGCAGCAGTGGAGTTGCTGCCTCACAGCAACAGAGACCTGGATTTGATCCTGACTACGAGTGCTGTCTGTACAGATGTTATATGCTCTCCCTGTGACTGCATGGGTTTTCTCCAGGTGCACCAGTTTCCTCCCACTCTCCAATGACGTACACGTTTCTAGATTAATTGACTTGAGTAATTTGCAAATTGTTCCTAGTGTAGGATAATGTTAGAGTATGGGGCGATCGCTGGTCGTCATGGACTCGGTTGGTCGAAGGGACTGTTTCCATGCTGTATCTCTAAAATCTAAAGTAAAGTCAGAGGTTACAAGGTTGTCAACCAGGTTACACTTCCTTACACATCTATTACACATAGAGTCATAGAATCATACAGTGTGGAAACAGGCCCTTTGGCCCAAATTGCCCACACTGGCCAACATGTCCCAGATACATTAGTCCCTACACTAGTCCCACCTGCCCCACATGTCCCACATGTTACACAACTGCAATTTTCAAACGGAATTGTCTTCTGTCTGGCTACCTGAATGCGTTATCAAAGGCTTTCTGAAAGTCCAAATACACTACATCCACTGGCACTCCATCCTCCCTTTTACTTGTCATATCCTCAAAAACTGTAATTTTCAAATGGAATTGTCTTCCGTCTGGTTACCTGAATGCGTTATTCAGTTTGATTGCTATTGTATGGCATGTTTCATAGTTTTTTAGTTTAGTTTAGTTTGTTATTGTCACATGTACCGATAGAGTACATGTGACAATAACCGTGAAAGGCTTTTTGTTGTGTGCTATCCAGTCAGCGGAAAGACTCCGTTTTCAATGCTCATGACATTTGAAACGCCACAACTGTGGGCTTTTTATAACATTCAAAGGAAGAGAGTTACCTAGATAGCACAATTTTAAAGGTGGTCACCACACAGTTTAAGGAAAGGTAATCACCAGGAAGAGGAAGAGAGTCCTCTTATTCCACATATTCACTCACTAGAAGTTGTCATTGTTTCCATATCTAATGTGTGCTGCAAGTAAGAATTTAATTGTCCTATTTCAGGACCTATGATGATAAACACTCTCAACTCCTGACTTTTGTGACTGTTCAATGGAAACTGTAGATTAATAGGTATGTTACAAAACTTTGTACCATTGCTCTTTTAAATTCATCCAGTGAATTGGCCTCTACTGCCTTCTATGGCAAAGAATTCCACAAATTCACAACTCTGGGTGAAAACGTTTTTTTCTCATCCCAGTTTTAAATGGCCTCCCCTTTATTCTTAAACTGTGGCCCTTGGTCTTGACTCCCCCAACATTGAGAAAACCTTTCCTGCATCTAGCTTGTCCAGTCCTTTTATAATTTTATACATTTCTATAAAAAAGATCCTTTCTCATCCTAAATTTCCAGTGAATACAACCCCAGTCTTTCCAATCTTTCCTTATATGACAGTCCCGCCATCCCGGGGATTAACCTCATGAAACTACGCTGCACTGCCTCAATAGCAAGAATGGCCTTTCTCATATTAGGAGACCAAAACTGCACACAATATTCCAGATGAGGTCTCACCAGGGCCCTATACAACTGCAGAAGGAACTCTTTACTCCCATACTCAAATCCTCTCGTTATAAAGGCCACCATGCCATTAGCTTTCTTCACTGCCTGCTTTACCTGCATGTTTACTTTCAGTGACCGGTGTCCTTCCCTTTTTCCTAATCTGACACCATTGAGATAATAATCTGCCTCCTTGTTCTTGCTGCCAAAGTGGATAACCTCTCATTTATCTACATTATACAGCATCTGCCATGCATCTGCCCACTCACTCAACCTGTCCAAGTCACCCTGCAACCACCTAGCATCCTCTTCACAGTTCACGCTGCCACCCAGCTTTGTGTCATCTGCAAATTTGCTAGTGTTACTTTTAATTCCATCATCTAAATCATTAATATATATGGTAAATAGTTGCGGCCCCAGCATTGAGCCTTGCGGCACCCCACTCTCCACTGCCTACCATTCTGACAGGGACTCGTTTATTCCTACTCTTTGTTTCCTATCTGCCAACCAATTCATGTCAATACCCTACCCCAATACCATTTTGCCCACTAATCTCCTGTGTGCGATATTATCAAAGGCTTTCGGAAAGTCCAGGTACACTACATCCACTTTACTTGTCACATCCTCGAAAAATTCCAGAAGATTAATCAAGCAGGATTTCCCCTTCATAAATCCATGCTGACGGACCAATCCTTCTACTGCTATCCGATTGCACCGTTATTACTTCTTTAATAATTCATTCCAGCATCTTCCCCACCACCATCAGGCTAAATGTTCTGTAATTCCTCATTTTCCCTCTCGCTCCTTTCTTGGAAAGTGGGATAACATTAGCTAACCTCCAATCCACAGGAACTGATCCTGAATCTATAGAACATTTGTAAATGATCACCAATGCATCCACAATTTCTAGAGCCACCTTGAGTACTCAGGGATGCAGACCCAGGCACTGGGGATTTATCAGCCTCCATTCCCATCAACCTACCCAATACTAGTTCTCGCCTAATGCAAATTTCTTTCAGTTCCTGTCTCGCTAGATCCTCTGTCCTTGAGTACATCTGGGATATTGGTTCTGTCTTCACTAAGGAAGATACAAACAAAGTACCTGTTCAACTTTACTGCCGTTTCCTTGTATAATAATTTCACCTGTTTCTGCCTTCAAGGGACCCACATTTGTCTTTACTAATCTTTTTCTCTCAACGTACCTAAAGAAGCTTTTACCATCCTTCTTTATATTCTTGGCCAGCTTACCTCGTACTTCATCTTTTCATCCCATATTGCCCTTGTTGTTACCTTCTGTTGTTTCCCAATCCACTAGCTTCCCGCTACTCTTTGCCATGTTTTACACTTTTTCTTTTAGTTTTATTCCATCCCTAACTTCCATTGTCAGCCACAGTCACCTCTTACTCACCTTAGAATCCTTCTTCCTCTTTGGAATGAAATGAATGCCCAGAATTTCCTGCCAGTGCTGTTCCACCGTCATTCCTGCTAGCATCCTTTTCCAGTCGACCTTGGCCAGCTCCTCCTCTCTCATGCCTTCGTAGTCCCCTTTGTTCAACTGCAACACTGGACACATCTGAGTTAACCTTCTCCCTCTCAAATTGGGATTAAAATGTATCATATTGTGGTCACTACCTCCTCGCGGTTCCTTTACCTTGAGTTCACTTATTAAATCTGGTTCATTGGACAACACTAAATCCAGAATTGCCTTCTCTCTGGTAGGCTCCAGTACAAGCTGCTCTAAGAATCCATCTTGGAGACACTCTACAAACTCCCTGTCTTGGGGTCTAGAACCAACTGGATTTTCCCATAATACCTGCATATTGAAATCTCCCATCTGATGTCCACCCTAGTTATCAGTATAGCAATGATATGCCAGTTGAGATCTTTTCCCCTCAGCCATCACACAGGTCCTGTGTTACCAGATGATTCTGAATGTAGACCATTGGAATGTTTTAGCATATATTTTGCTAATTTCACAATTCCTTTGCAAAAGATTTGATCAGGATTAGGGTCCCATGCACCATATGATCACCATAACAAACAAAAAAAGAAATAAAATTTTTAGACATCTGTTTTTGTAGTCGTCAATACAATACTCCACTAAATGCAACAAACTGGCTACAGAGGTATGAATTATTGACAACCTTTATGGACCTTAATTAAGATTTAAGAATCAATTTTTGTTTTCCCCTGTATGACTGTATGTTACAATCGATAACATTAAATCACATTATAGAAATTGTGATCATATTGGTATTGCTTAATATATTTTAAATATTTTGTTGGCTAGAATATTCAATTGTAAATGGTGAAACCAGAAAAGGACTTAGTTTTTCTATTTTAGAGATACAGCATGGAAACAGGCCCTTTGGCCCACCAAGTCCGCACTGACCAGCGATCCCCGCACATTAACATTACCCTACACAAACTAGGGACAATTTTACATTGATACCGAGCCAATTAAACTACAAATCTGTAGATCTATGGAGTGTGGGAGGAAACCGAAGAACTCAGAGAAAATCCACGTCTTCACGGGGAGAACGTACAAACTCCTTACAGACAGCACCCGTAGTCAGGATCAAACCTGGGTGTCTGGCGCTGTAAGCGGTGTAAAGTAGCAACTCTACCGCTGTGCCACAGTGCTGCCCACAGTATATGATAGACTTAGGATATGATAGACTTTGCCTTTATTGAACATGCAAATTCACTGTGCAGCTGTGCTGTTGCCCTATTAATGCAAGCACTTGCCCAGGTCTCACAACAGCACTCCCCTATTCATCTTGCCAAGTTATATGTTTATTCTCACTTTTTACACCATGAAGGAAACCATTACATAGAATTGCCAACAATGACATTCTTCGTAATGTTTTTAAAAGAATTATAATAACATGACTTTACAATTACTCTCCTTTTTATTTGAAGACAGTTTCGCAAAGAACATAATATCGCTACCAAATTTCTGCAATCGTGTCCCGTGGCTTTAAATATACAAGAGATTTCAGACAAAAAAAAAAATCATCCCCTTCTATATGTTATCCCAGCAGTTAATTTTCCATCCTGTTCCAGTTGGCACTAAATCTTTGCTATTCTTAGTTTGTGAACCTTAACAGAGATGTGGGCTATTGGCCATCAGGGACATTACAGCTGAACATGATTCATATATGCTTGTTACATGTGCACAGTCCAGTGGTGGTCAATAAATAAAGGGTCTGTCCCTCTTGGGTGACCGAATTGGCGAGTTTAGAAGAGTTTGAAAAAATGACATGTTGAAGACCTCCTTCGACCTCCTTCGACCTCCTTCGACTATGTTGAAGACCAGCGTCGACTAGCTACGACTAGCTACGACTAACTAAGACTAGCTACGACTAACTTCGGGAAAATTGGACACCGAATAGTGGAGAGTGAAGACGACCTCCTTCGATCTCCTTCGATCTCCCTTCGACCTCCCTTCGACTATGATGACAACTACCTACGACTACCTACTACTACCCTCGATTACCTACGACAAACATGCCGACCTACTACGACCCACTACGACTAAACCTACGTGTAAAAAAAGTATTGATTTTTTCCATGGTGACCGTTTTTTACTCGCGGGCATTTTTTACCATATTGATAAAAACGCCGCGACCTAGCTGAGGCCTCGAGTACGCGGAGACCACTCTCCAGCATGAAGGAGAGTTACGAAGACCTTCTACGACCTCGTGTCGACCATGCCGCGAGTATGAGGGCAAACTCGCTAGAACCCGCGGATTAGGTCGCCCAAGTGGGACATGCCCTTAATGGTCATTCTTGCTGAGCTTAGGTTTATTGAGACTACAGTAAAGTGCACAATGAAGTAAGCTTCATGCAAGAACCTTGTGTGCATGGTAGGTACTACAATAACCAGCTAACTTACCAGTGAAGCCATCACAAAACCATTCCCTCATTCCCAAGGGAAATCATCAATGATATGGATTTGTTGAATAAAAACTTGCATAAACCAGATTCTTTTGTACTGAAATGTCGAACTGAAAAGGGTCATCTCTGCGCATGTACACAGGAAAACCTTAATGGTAAATGCAGAGTGGTGGGCTCACTCTGGTCCATCACAGACACAGCTCTTCCCACCTTTGAAAAGCCTTGAGAAGGTGGGGGGAGCTGTGCCTGTGATGAAGAATCCCTACCAATGACACGAAAAGAAGAAGCCCATCAGGTGTACTCTGCCATTCAATCATAACTGATCTATCGCTCCCTCCTAACCCCATTTTCATTCCTTCCCCCCATAACCTCCTGCACCCGCACTAATCAATAATCTATCTATCTCCGCCTTTAAAAAAAACACTGACTTGGGCTCCACAGCCATCTGTGGCAAATAATTCCACAGATTCACCATACTCTGACGAAAGATTCAAATCGTCATCTCTCCATGTTCTCCAGTGATGGTGTCTGACCAACCGAGTTACTCCAACACTATGTGTCTTTCTACGTATTAACCAGCAATTGCAGTGGTGTGTTTTAACTATTTATACAATAATAATACATTACTCGGTTGTATCGGAAAATCAACAATAATGGATACCATTCCCAATGTCTTGATTTGCAGCCATTTATTTTTCACTGAGTTTCAGAATGTATGTCTAATTTATGTTTAGTGTTGAATAGGTCTTTGTGCTTGTGATGTACTGTAAGTAAGATTTGCAAGTACCTGTACCTCACCAGACATGTACATATGATAATAAACTTGACCTGACTTGACTTGACCTGACATCAGTCTTCTAATGGCCTCTGGCAAAGCCAGAATCTTCTTAATCCATTAAGAATTCAAGGACTTTGTCAGAATTAACTTTTGCATAAAGAAATCATTTGTGTGGATACTATGCTTAAAAAGGCATAGAACGAAATCACGCAGCAATGTGACTGCTTTGAGCAGATGCCAGGATGTTTTATAATCACAAGACAGACGTTCAAAATAATTATGCTACAAATTTTGGAAGGTAGGGGCAAGGATGAAAGCTGCAGAAATAACACATTTTTCATTGCAATATATGCAGATACACAGTGTATGGTGCTATTCCATTGTAGTGAGATTTATCAAATAACATACTTTGCCCTTTCTTCTAAAAGGTAAGAGGAGACTTTATAACTTCATACTCTCAAAATAAGCGTGTTCTAGTTTACACCCGTGCAGCCTAAATCCATACTGCTCCCTTACAAGGTCCTTGCTCTCTTCACTCCTCATGTGATTATTCTCAGTTCATTTCTTCACTTGGCTTTAAACTCCATTCCAGCTCAAGCTCGAGGGTCTGCTGCATTGTCAGATAAACTATCCTGCGGATAGTTTTTTACATCAATGGAGATATTAAACAAGAACATTACCTGCTTGTTTCAATTCTCTAATGTTTAAAAAAAATAAGGATTCAATATAAATCAGATTAAAATAAAATAATTTACTGCAATGTTGCTTCCACTTCTAGTCTTCATGAGTAATAAGTATGAATTTCAGGTGGGAAATGAAGGAAACAACTATATATATATAATCCTTTTCATGAAATGGACAGATGTGCCATGGAAACAAGCCCATTTGCCCACTGAGTCTACATCGACCATCTGTTCACACTAGTCCTATGGTATTCCACTTTTGCACTCTCTACACACTGGGAAGAATTTTATAGCGGCCAATTAACCTCCAGACCCACATATCTTTGCAGTTAGTTTATTGCCACGTGCAGTGAAAATGTCCTTGTTGCATGCTATCGAGGCAGGAATGGGGTACTGATTGGGGATGATCAGCCATGATCACATTGAATGGCTCAAAGGGCCGAATGGCCTACTCCTGCACCTATTGTCTATTGTCTATTGTCTATTGTCTATTGTCTATTGTCAGTCAACAGAATGACAATACATGATTATAATCAAGCCATTTAGAGTGTATAGATATATCATGATCAGGGAATAATGTTTAGTGCAAGGTAATAGTGCTGAATGGCCTACTCCTGCACCTAATTTCTATGTTTCTATGTTTCTATGTAATGCCAGCAAAGTCAGATCAAGGATAGTCCGAGGGTCACCAATGAGTTAAAAGTAGTTCAGCACTGTTCTCTGGTTGTGGTAGGATGATTCGGTTGCCTAACAACAGCTGGGAAGAAACTGTCCCTGAATCCAAACCCACACAGTCACAGCGAGAAGATATAAACTCTACATAGATAGCAACCAAGCTCAGAATCAAATCCAAGCACCTGGTGCTGTGAGGCAGCAGCTCTACCAGCTGCAGCACTCTGCTGTTCTTTATACCATATTTGTACAAAGTCCACAGTTTCACTTTTGGGATTCCCAATTCAGTAGAGTTAATATCTTTCCATGAAGATAACAGTGGAAAATGGCCATTCAGCCTTGGTTAATTTTTCCATCGATCAATATGCTAACATCCCATGATGGTATCTGATAGTTCATAAATTATACCAGAGATTTTAACCTCTGCATCACATGAAACATTGTTTCATCCATTGATTATTCTATGCGTTCTAAATTTGCTTTAATTAAATTGAACTTTTGTCCTCATGATTTAAATTAAATTGATTAGACTGGCATGCTGCACGACCAGAAGCCATTTAGCTGACTGTCGAGGGAAGCCGGCGCAGAACTCGGTGCTGCTCATCCTTGAGGAGCCACCGGCGACAACGGACTCAGGGCCGCGTGGCAGTAACTCTTAGAGGGCCTTGCGGGCAGTTGTCAAACCCCGACAGGCAGCTGGCTGTGGAACCGGGGGAGTCCACCTGGAGTGGGTCCAGGGCTCGTCTCATGCTCATCCCCAAAGACCATGACTGCGTGGGTTTTCACCGAGCTCTTCGGTTTCTTCCCACACTCCAAAGACGTACAGGTTTGTAGATAAATTGGCTTGGTAAATGTAAATTATCCCTAGTGTGTGTAATAGTGTTAATGTGTGGGGATCATTGGTCGATGCGGACTCCGTGGGCCGAAGGGCCTGGTTTTTTTCGCACTGTATCTCTAAACTAAACTAAACTAAACTGGCGGATATTGGTCAAAGGACCGGCAGAAGAACCAGGGAAGGTTCTAACCTTCCACGCCTTCAAAGTCGGCTGCAGGAGGCACCCCTCATGGCATGAAGGTTGGAGGCCCGGAGAGAAGTACAGATCGCTGGCGATCTAAATGAGGTAGTAGCTGCAACAGACCTTTATGGCCAGCTGTAGCTTGGATTGTGTAAAATGGCATGAAAATCTGGTGACTATTGCCAAAAGACTCAGTGGGCTGTTTCTATGCGTGGGATACTTTTATTTTAGTTTTGTTTAGATATACAGCGCGGAAACAGGCCCTTCGGCCCACGGAGTCCGCACCGAACAGCGATCCCCGCACATTAACACTACCCTAAACACACCAAGGACAATTTACAGGTAGACAAAAATGCTGGAGAAACTCAGCGGGTGAGGCAGCATCTATGCAACGAATGAAATGGGCAACGTTTCGGGCCGAAACCCTTCTTCAGTCTGAAGAAGGGTTTTGGCCCAAAACGTTGCCTATTTCCTACGTTCCGTAGATGCTGCCTCACCTGCTGAGTCTCTCCAGCATTTTTGTCTACCTTCGATTTTCCAGCATCTGCAGTTCCTTCTTAAACAAGGACAATTTACACTTATACCAAGTACACAAACCTAAGCCAATTAACCGACAAACCTGTACGTATTTGGAGTGTAGAAACTGACAATCTCAGAGAAAACCCACGCGGTTATGGAGAAAATGTACAAACTCCAGGACAGACAACATCTGTGGTCAGAAACAAACCCTGTTCTCTGGTGCTGCAAGGCTTAATCAAAGATTGCCTTATATATGGCAATAATCTCTGATCTAGTAGAATATGTATTTCCTTGTACCTTGGTACATGTGACAATAAAAGAACCATTGAAACATTGACCACTAATATTTTGTGTTTACTACCCCATTTCATGAACTGATTTACATATACTTTGCTTTTCCTTGGTTATTCTAATACTTACAGTGCTTGGAGTGTTTCCCCTTGGCTAAAGCCAGGTTAGTGGTTGGTTGCTTCTTTCAAGTGGAGGAGTTTGACCTCTGGGTCAAGATGACCTGGTAGCAAGCTGTAGTGTTTCACCTTGTTCAGGCTGGTTGACTGATAGGACACTTTGAAAACATGGTTGGAATATTGACATCTCCTTGAGGACAGTTGAGTCACATTCCATGGAGTCCCTGCCAATCTTTTGCTGGTGGATGAATATTTGAGAGTTCCTGGCAGTCAAAAAACCCCTTTGTGAGATATATGTGCGATTGTCTAATTTAATATGTAATTTCTGAATAATCTGGTCCCTTTGATTCCACCATCTCTGTTGGATTGATATTAATAAAGGAATTGACAATTTTGTTCTGAAGTTTGATCAGCTGTTATACAACTAAAAGCACCATTAGTCTCCTTACTGGGCCTTCAAACACTTAATGTTGCATTTTCTCCACCCCCTCCATAAGAGTCTACCTTAAATTCTTATAGTTTCATAATTAATCATCAGGCGACTTTGTCCAAGGTGGTATTACAACGAAGAACTCCCAAGAGTGCAGTTGAGATGTCAGATGCTTAAAGGTATCATGAAGACTGTCTAGGCAAAGTTTTCCCCTTTTGATTCCATAATTAACAATGAATCATTTATCATCTTCATTTTCAATCAACCTGCTTAATGCCCCATTTCATGTCAATCAAATAAAGTTGTTTGCTTAAATTCACCCCAAGTCGGTCATGCCAGTGCAGACTGTATGCTATGTTAAAATCAGTGGAATTAATTACAGAACCTGAGCACAACACAGTGACATGTTTACATGGCGCCTTTCATCCTGCTGGCTGGAAATGAAATCCTTGACATCTATGTCTCATGGTTTATCCTATCATTTAGTTTAGTTTAGAGATACAGCACGGAAACAGACCTTTCAGCCCATTGAGTCTGCGCCGACCAGCGATCCCCGCACACTAACACTATCCTACACATACTGGGAACAATGTACAATGTTACCAAGTTAATTAGCCTACAAACTTGTATGTCTTTGGAGTGCGAGATGTAACTGGAAATAACCCACACAGGTCATAGGGAGAATGAACAGACTACATACAGACAGGATCAAACCCGGTAGACAGCAACTCTACCGCTGATGCCACCATGATGCCTTTTCGATCCCGTTCTATACATGTGGGGAAATGACTTGAAGTGCCAAGTTTGTTTCACTCTTTAGGGTTAAACTCTGTCTGCCATTATTCTGCCCATTTATTTTCCTGTAACTTAAGACATATCCTCCTCTGTCAACTGCACTGGAAGAAGGGTCTCGACCCGAAATGTCACCCATTCCTTCTCTCCAGAGATGCTGCCTGCCCCGCTGAGTTACTGCAGCATTTTGTGTCTTCCAATTTTCATGTAATTTGCAAATTTAGTAATCACGCTTCCTACACTCATATCTAATTCCTTAATGCTCATGACTAAATCATCAATGTCTTTAAAAAAAAAGAAGGATCCCAGCAGTAATCTGTCTGATACTCTACTGCTCATGGGCATCCAGTCATAAAAACAACCCTCCACTTTTATAACTGCCAACATTGGATCCAATTTGCCAATTTGCTTTGGTCGCCATGGGGGTTTCCACTTTTGGACCAGTCTTTCCTGAGGGGTCTTATCAAAGGCCTTGCATTAGCTACATCAACTGCACTGCCCCATCAATGCATTTTGTTATCTCTTTGAAAAATTCAAGTTGCTTGGTGAGGATTTCTCCCTAACAAAGATATGCTGATTATCTTTATTTAATCTCTGATTTAAAAAATATAGATTAATCCTATACATCGAAACATTTTTCCAATATCTTCCTACCACCAACATTAAAAGGGTGAGTAAAAGCTTTTCACTGCACCTCGGTACACCTGACGAATAAACAAGACTGAACTAAGTATATGTACGTATTGAGGATTGTGGTGACGGAAATTAAGGATTAGTCTATTTACGTATTTAATTCCTGTATTTTTAATGTATTTTCTCACTTCAGTCTTTCCTCATACTAATTTTGTTCTATTTCACACATTTCCTTCTTCATCTTGATTCCTTTAAATATTTTTAAATCTAATTGGTTGGAATCTACTGTTAATCCAATCATTCAATGTTTCCCTTCCTGTAAATTCTGAGCTATGTTGTTCTTTCCGAGTTTTTGGACAACATCTAGTTGCTTCCTTCACCTATACAGCTGGGTACAATTACAGAGAAGTATTGCAGGAAGTGGGCAGTTACAGTGAAAATGAAACCTGCAGTTACCTTCACAGTGACACGTAAAATGTCACCAAAATAACTGTGCAAGTAAGTCCAGACCTTTTAAAATACTGTTGATCTAAGAGACCCAGGTAATTGTCATGGGGAATACGCATCCTATGTGACATACAATGAGAAATCCAATTAGTGTGAATTCAATAAGAGGGAATAATCAAAATGGATTGTGCATTTAGTAAAATTAATGAACCTTTTTGAAAAAGTGACTAGATAAGGCTGCAAATAAATGCAGATACAGATAAATACAGATAAATACAGATAGTGAAACCGATAAATGGAACAATATAGAGATCGAGTGAGGGTGCGCCTGGTATATCGAATACAGATCTGATGTTTTACCTAAGGAAAGGTATACTGCGATAGATGGAGGGTAACAATTTCCCATATTGGGGAATCCTGTAAAAGGAGAATAGACAGAATAGATTTATACTCCACAATATGTAACAGAATGGGAAGTTATGTAATTTAAAAATCTTGTTAAAAATCTTGCAGGGATTAACAGTAGGAGTCTATCTTATTTTGCTTTTGCTTTTAAAAGTAATTGTGGAATGTGGTAGTTAAGTGATATGTCAACATTCAGGATTTATCCGGTAAAGATGATAAAAGAATCTAGAAAGCCTTAATTTATATTTATAAAAAGACACAAAAGAGTAACTTAGCAGGTCAGACATCGTCCCTGGAGAACGTGGATGGGTGATGTATACAACCTGAAGGCATTCTCAGTTACCTTCGGGCCAATTAGATAACTTTCAAGGTGATGTAGAATAGTTAACCGCCATCTTGTGCACAATTAACTCCAATAATGGATGTAATAAATAATCTGAATATTGCAATAATAGTTAAGAGATGAATATTGCTGAGACCACTGGGGAGAACTCCGTTACTGCTTTTTGAAATTTGTCTTGGATTGTTTGTATCCCTGGTAAAGCAAATAGAGAATCATTCTAACACAGTGTCTGAAATACAAATCCTCTTCTCGCGGTGTATTTCCTGGAATTGCATGTGGATTTTATTATTAACCAGTATCACTTGTTCATTAGATCTTCTTCAAGGTCTAAATTATTTCAGGTAGACATAATAATGGTTTGGTTTGTTCATTTTTCCCCCATTTCAAGGCCAGAGATAATTTACAATGTCAAACATTATGCACCGCTGAGCAATTCTACAATCAAATAATATACCCTTATCCCAGGTGGGTGACTTTGGTGGCTATTTCAGTCTCCCTTTTAAAAAAAATCAGTCAACCTGTGATTGATAGCACAGTAAGCAAACACACTTTGGACGTAACGGGGAGGTTCACAGAAAGGCAGAGTCAATTGGCCGCACAAAGATTGTCTGTAGTTTAAAATGTGATGCAGCTTATACTTGACGGGTTTGGTTTGTGTAAATTATTTTCTGTCATAGGGCCATGTTTACGGAGAACGCAAGGTACATTTTGACTGCTATTGTAAGCACAGGTTCGGGAAAGTTAAGTGTACACTAATTGATCATGGATACTTTGTTAATCATGTATTTGATCTCATCACAATATTGAACTGAATTGAATTGAATTGAATTTTAATTTTATTTTCATTATTGTCTTTTTTCTCTTTTGAAATTTTGTTGCCTTGCAGTCATACATATAATAAAAATGACAAAACACACAATAAACATAAATTTAACATCCACCACAGTGAGCTCACCAAACACCTCCTCACCGTGATGGAAGGCAAAGTTTTAAAGTCTTCGTCTCTTCCCTCCTTGTTCTACCTCTGCGCCGAGGCGATCCACGCCTCCGATGTTGTGACCCCACCGAGTGATGACATGTACGTCCTGCGGCTCAACCGTGCTCCGCGAACGGGCCGGTTCAAACTCAGCAGCCTGGGGTGGTCGAAGCTGCCGAAGCTGCCGCCCTCCTGTCCAGCGGACGCGGCTGTTGTTGCGGGAGCTCCAGAAAAATCCCGACGATGTCGTCCACTGGGCCCGCAGCCGAGTCTACCGGGCCTGCGGCCAAGCCTCCGAGGTCGGGCCGCCGCTGGAACGCCGCAACGCTGCAACGCCGCCACTGCTCCGAGGCCGGGTCGGGTTGTCGCTGCCGCCTCAACGCCGCCGCAGCTCCGAGGCCAGGTCGGGTCACGCTGCCGCTGCCGCCGGAATGCCGCAACCGCAGCTCCGAGGTCGGGTCGGGTCGTCGCTAACGGCGGAACGCTGGAACGCTGCCACAGCTCCGAGGCCGAGCCGCCTGAATGCCGCCATAGCCCGGAGGCTGCCAGCTCCGCCATTAGGCCTCGGCGCAGATGGAGACGGAGACGGGGAATACGACAAGAAAAGTCGCATCCCGCGAAGGAAGGGACCAAAAAAATGTTTCTCCCCCCCTCCTACCCACACACATACACAACCTAATAAAACAAAATTAACTAAAACAGGACAAAGGAACAAAAAAAAGAACAGACAGACTGCACTAATAACATGTTTAGTCATTTATACTAAAGGATCTATATCATCATACTTTTCAGTCGCTCAAAAACACTTTTATTGCTGAAACAATATCACAAACATTTACTATCGTGACGTTTAAGAAACAGTTAGACAGGTACAGTACATGGATAGGACAGGTTAGAGGGATATGAGCCAAATGCAAGCAGATGGGACTAGTGTAGCTGGGACATGTTGGCCGCTGTGGGCAAGTTAGGCTGAAGGGCCTATTTCCACACTGTAAGACTCTATGACTGTGACTCTATAAATCATGTCATATTTTATTTGGATACCAGGCTTACATAGATGTTGATATGTGGATCTGTACTTCTGAGAATGAGTATTGAAAAATAGTCTGAGGACACATACAGTACAAAACACAAAATAGTGATAGCTGCCAAAATAAATACTGAGTCTTACAACACTGAAAAATATATATAATGGGCAATGACATTATTGCCATTGACATCATACCACAAGTCAGTGATAATTATAAAAATGAAACTGCAGATGCTGGAAATCTGAAATTTCCCATCAGACTCCTATTAAATCTTTTCCCCTTCACCTTGAATCAATGTCCATTGGTCCTCGATTCCCCTACTCTGGGCAAGAGATTCTGTGCATCTACCCAATATATTCCTCTCATTATTTTATACACCTCTATAAGATCACCCCTCATCCTCCTACTCAACCTTTCCCGATAGCTCAGACCCTCTAGTCCCGATAACATCCTCGTAAATCTTCTCTGAACCCTTTCAAGCTTGACAACATCTTTCCTATAACGGCGCCCAGAACTAAACACAATGAACGGAGATGGGTAGGAGCTTCAAAGGGGATATACAGTGGCTTGCAAAAGTTTTCATACCCCTTGAACTTTTCCACATTTTGTCACATTACAACCACAAACGTAAATGTATTTTATTGGGATTTTATGTGATAGGCCAACACAAAGTGGCGCATAATTGTGAAGTGGAAGGAAAATGATACATGGTTTTCAAATTTTTTTACAAATAAAAAACTGAATAGTGTGGCGTGCAAAAGTATTCAGCCCCCTTTACTCTGATACCCCTAAATAAAATCCAGTGCAACCAATTGCCTTCAGAAGTCACCTAATTAGTAAATAGAGTCCACTTGTGTGTAATCTAATCTCAGTATAAATACAGCTGTTCTGTGAAGGCCTCAGAGGTTTGTTAGAGAACATTAGTGAACAAACAGCATCATGAAGCCCAAGGAACACACCAGACAGGTCAGGGATAAAGTTGTGGAGAAGTTTAAAGCAGGGTTAGGTTATAAAAAAATATCCCAAGCTTTGAACATCTCACGGAGCACTGTTCAATCCATCATCCGAAAATGGAAAGAGTATGTCACAACTGCAAACCTACCAAGACATGGCCATCCACCTAAACTGACATGCCGGGCAAGGAGAGCATTGATCTGAGAAGCAGCATTGAGGCCCACGGTAACTCTGGAGGAGCTGCAGAGATCCACAGCTCAGGTGGGAGATTCTGTCCACAGGACAAATATTAGTCATGCACTCCACAAATCGGGCCTTTATGGAAGAGTGGCAAGAAGAAAGCTATTGTTGAAACAAAGCCATAAGAAGTCCCGTTTGCAGTTTGCCACAAGCCATGTGGGGGACACAGCAAACATGTGGAGGAAGGTGCTCTGGTCTGATGAGACCAAAATTGAAGTTTTTGGCCTAAATGCAAAACGCTATGTGTGGTGGAAAACTAACACTGCACATCACCCTGAACACATCATCCCCACTGTGAAACATGGTGGTGGCAGCATCATGCTGTGGGGATGCTTTTCTTCAGCAGGGACAGAAAAGCTGGTCAGAGTTGATGGGAAGATGGATGGAGCCAAATACAGGGCAATCTTGGAAGAAAGCCTGTTAGAGTCTCACAACAACCCTAAACACACAGCCAGAGCTACAATGGAATGGTTTAGATCAAAGCATATTCATGTGTTAGAATGGCCCAGTCAAAGTCCAGACCTAAATCCAATTGAGAATCTCAGGCAAGACTTGAAAATTGCTGTTCACAGACATTCTCCATCCAATCAGACTGAGCTTGAGCTATTTTGCAAAGAAGAATGGGCAAAAATTTCAGTCTCTAGATGTACAAAGCTGGTAGAGACATACCCCAAAAGACTTGCAGCTGTAATTGCAGTGAAAGGTGGTTCTACAAAGTATTGACTCAGGGGGGCTGAATACTTTTGCACGCCACACTTTTCAGTTTTTTATTTGTAATAAAATTTGAAAACCATGTATCATTTTTCCTTCCACTTCACAATTATGCACCACTTTGTGTTGGTCTATCACATAAAATCCCAATAAAATACATTTACGTTTGTGGTTGTAACGTGACAAAATGTGGAAAAGTTCAAGCGGTATGAAAACTTTTGCAAGCCACTGTAATGGGTATATTTTTCACATGAAGAGTAGTAGTTATCTGGAATGAGCTGCCAGAGAAGGTAGTGGAGGCAGGATCAGTAACAATATTTGGGCAAGTGCTTGAATGAGTGATATGGAATTAATGCAGGAAAGTGGCATTAGTACAATTATTAGCGCAGGCAAGATAGTCAGCATAGATGTGCTGGGCTAAAGGGGTTGTTTTGCTGCTGTACAACGTTATGACTCTGTTCCAGGTAGCAACAACTCCATTCCAGAGCAGTAAATCTTGTAAGATATCATTAACATGAATGGTCGGCACACAAATTGCACTACAGATAGTGTACGAGCTATGGACTCCAGCAGAAAGATAACAGTATAGATCTCTTGAGGTAAACTGGTGCTTATTCTGTCCTTGTGTTCAAAGGATGTGAGGTGCAAGGTTCAACCTCACCAGCTAGTTTGGTACATATATATCAGACCCTTGATCTGGAACAGAGCAGGCTTCAGGGTCAATGTTTTGGATGTTGCAGTTATAAACCTTGTGTTCCCCAGTGAATATCAATTTACAGTCTGCGGAGGTGCAAGGATCAGACTCACGAGCTAAGGCGGTGTGAATTTCGAGCTTGTGTTCATGCACGGCGTAGGCGTGGGGTTTACGGTCTTGGATGGTACAAGTGTTGTTATTGTGACATCAGGTACAACAAGGATGGGTTCACAATCTCCAACAGTGCAAATCACAAGTTTGTGATAAATATAAGTGCTGGTCTCATAACCTAGGGTGGTGTGAAGGCTGGCTGGCACTCTAGAGAGGTGCAAATGTTGTGCATATCAATGTAGGGTGGTGCCAAATTGGTTGGTAATCCAGACTGATGTAAGTTTGAGACTCATTATTTTAGGGTAATTCAATTGCTGTAGTGTGATCAAGAGTGGAGCCTCATTTAGGATACAATCTAGACTGGTCCTACTAGTAGGTTGGGGGGTACAGAATAGTGTACAGGATTCTGGGCAGTGGTTCTTTTTGGCAGAGGAAAAATCATGGTATGTTGGTTATGTGTGTAGTGGAGTCATACCCAACCATATTCTCCAATTCTAGGTAACCAATCTTCAAATAACCTCCACCCATTCCCCTCCACTACATTTCCTCCTCTCATGCCCCCTTACAATTCCCCTTCTCTTCTAAGCTAAATTCATTTTCAATAACATTTAGACACAAAGAACAGCAGGCACTGGTTTTGGTAAAATAAGACGAAATGCTGGAGAAACTCAGCAGGTCAGCCAGCAACTCTGAGGAACATGGATAAGTGATGTTTCGGGTCAGGACCCTTCTTTATAGACTATTTGTAGTAGGGGGAGTGGATAAAACTGGAAGAGATGGGGGGTGGGTGGGGGTGGGGGTGGGGGTGGGTGGGGGGGGGGGGGGGTGGGGGGGGGGGGGCGAGGGGGTGGGGGGGGACAAAGCCTGGCAAGTGACAGGTGGATACAGGTGAGGGGAGGGGGGTGAAGACATTTTGTTGGCAGATAGTTGGACAAAAGGCCAGAAGTGAAAAGTCAAAAGTATGATACAAGGATAGAAGAGGAGCAAACTGAGCTTTGTAGGTGCTGAGTTGGTGGCATGCATATGAAAGTGTCGACCCTTTTAAGGAGACATAATTTCTAATCTCTATACAATGTGCTCCTAGGTTTTCTATGAGTGTTCAAGGGAAGTTATATTGGTCGTAATGTTCTAAGGCCACCAAGTGCATTGGCTATCAAACATCCATTTACGGTAATCCCATACTAATCCCATTCTCATTTTCCCCACATTCACAAGAACTCTCCCTGATTCAACCATTTAGATAAAGGACATGTTTCAGTGACTAACTAACCTACTAGACATACATCTTTGGGATGTGGGAAGAAATTTGAGCCCCAGACAAATCCTGCACAGTTTAGTTTAGTTTTGAGATACAGCACGGGAATGGGCCCAGAGTCCACACCGATCAGCAATTCCCACACACTATGGACAATTTAACCTTTTACCAAGTATACAAATCCAAACCAATTATCCTATATACCTGTACGTTTTTGGAGTGTGGGAGGAAACCGAAGATCTCAGAGAAGATCTCAGAGAAAATCCAAGCGGTCTCGTGGAGAACTTACAATCTCCCTACAGACAACACCCGTAGTCGGGATCGAACCTGGGTCTCTGGCGCTGCAACTCTACCGTTGCACCATCGTGCCACCCGAGGCACAAGGCAAATGTAAAAACTCCACACAGGATTGAACTCGGGCCACTGGAGACCTGCACCTGCACCAATGTAGCATCAGAGAAGGCATGCAATCTTGATTTATGACTAAATTGAGTATGCAACTAATGCTGGAAAAATGTTAAGTACACTGACGTGAACACATTCAGAAGTCCTTGGACCCACTTCACTCAAAAATTCAGTCACCTAACATATTAATTGAATGGCCTACTTTATTGTCACATGGTGACAATTCTTCGCTTGCATACCCCAGGTGTACAAATAGTCGCCCATATAGGGTGCTTAAAAATATGCAAAGTATCCCCGACCTCCCTACACCCCCGGCATCAGGCCCCCCTTTGTTCTCCCCCCCTCCCTCACAGTGGTCCCCCCACGCTGGGTCCTCTTCTGTTCCTTCCCTCGGCAGCGGCGTCCTCACTTCCACGTGTCCGTTCTCTTCCGTCGGTCGCTGCCATCATCGACGCCGCACCGACCTCTCCACTAACGCTGCCAGTTCCTTTCCAGACGCCTCCGTGGCAATGGCCCAGGCCCCAGCTGCGGGCTCTGTTGACGCAGGCACTGATGACTGCAGGCTTCGTCGACTGCGAGGCTTCGTCAACCCACGAGGTTTGATCTCCGACCCACGAGACCCAGCTTCCAGTCTGCGAGGCACCAGACTCGGCTTCTCAGTCGCACCTCCCGAAGGTGTACAACGCAGCCGCACGACCGGAAGGCGTGACCTCCGGAAGAAATAAATCTCTTAAATGCCAATTTGCTTCTGGAAAACAGGTGCAAATTGACTCAATTTCAAGGCTTTATTATCATATATTTGAATATAAAATGAATGCACCATCACATAGAAACATAGAAACATAGAAAATAGGTGCAGGAGTAGGCCATTCGGCCCGTCGAGCCTGCACCGCCATTCAATATGATCATGGCTGATCATCCAACTCAGTATCCTGTACCTGCCAATGTATTTCCTTAGATTAGGACACCAAAACTGTACGCAATACTCCAGGTGTGGCCTCACCAAGACCCTGTACAACCTCCCTGCTCTTGTACTCAAATCCTTTTGCTATGAATGCCAACATACCATTCGCATTCTTCACTGCCTGCTGCACCTGCATGCCTACTTTCAATGACTGGTGTACCAGGTCTCGTTGCATCTCCCCTTTTCCTAATCAGCCAGCATTCAGATAATAGTCTACTTTCCTGTTTTTGCCACCAAAGTGGATAACCTCACATTTATTCATATTATACTGCATCTGCCATGCATTTGCCCGCTCACCCAGCCTATCCAAGTCACCTTGCAGCCTCCTAGCATCCTCCTCACAGCTAACACTGCCCCCCAGCTTCCTGTCATCCGCAAACTTAGAGATGTTGCATTCAATTCCCTTATCCAGATCATTAATATATATTGTAAATAGCTGGGGTCCCAGCAGTGAGCCTTGCGGTACCCCACTAGTCACTGCCTGCCATTCTGAAAATGACCCGTTTAATCCTACTCTTTGCTTCCTGTCTGCCAGCCAGTTCTCTACCACATCAATACTGAACCCCCAACAATGTGTGCTTCACATATCTGATTCTACAGATAGTTATACAATAAAATGTCAATTATCCTCTGATTAGTGTAAACAATTAATAATATGCAACAAACTTAGCATAAATGAGTGCCACAACCAGTATTGAAATAAGACGGCATGGTGGCGCAGTGGTAGAGTTGCTGCCTTACAGCACCAGAGACCCGGGTTCGATCCTGACTATGGGTGCTGTCTGCAGGGAGTTTGTATGTTCCCCTCGAGATCTTCTGTTTCCTCCAACACTCCAAAGACGTACAGGTATGTAGGTTAATTGGCTTGGCCTATGTGTAAAAAAATTGTCCCTAGTATGTGTCGGATAGTGTTAATGAGTTGTGATCGCCGGTCCGTGAGGACTGGGTGGGGCAAAAGGCCTGTTTCCATGCTAAATCCTGAAACTAAACTAAACTGAACTTAACACACCTCCATGGAGAAAGTTCCCGATACAAAAGGTTAAGTGTCCATTTCCCCCCGACTAATACTGCCTGCTCCACTGAGTTCCTCCAGAGTTTGCTTTTTGTACCAAATCTCTTGATGTTCTATTTATAAATGTTGCCTGACCTGTTAAATATTCTAGGCATTTAAGTTTTTGATTTCAGATTTTCAGCATCTGCATTATTTTACTGAAGAAGCGTCCCAACCATGTCGTCCAGAGATACTGCTTGACCCATTGAGTTAATCCAGCAGTTTGTGTTTTACTGCAATACTTTACTTTTGAACTTTATTTTTGGTGTTATTTGAAAGCCAACACTTTGAAATCTTCACTGCTCATCCTCAAATGGTGCCATGTGATTAAAAAAAAAATTCAACCAGGGAGAAGGTGGGGAGCTTCATCTTAATGACTCATCGGAAACATGGCACCTTTCACTATGAAGCAATCTAATTCTACACTGAGAGCCAGTCTACATCTTTGAGGTCAGATTAGGAACAATAACCTCATGCAGTAGCAGAAGATTGAGGGATGGTTTGAGGGAGGAAGGAAAGGAGGAACAAAAATAATGGGAAAATAATGGCAGATGTCATGCTCTTTTCTTTACCCAAGATCAGTATTGGCAGAGCCCCTGGACCTGGTGCTCAGATAGCGACTGCTTCCAGGGCTGAACAGAACATAATGGGCCATGAGAACATTACATATGGGCCCGTGAGGAAGATATAAAGTTAATGTGAGGAAAAATATTTAAAGAATCAGAGTGAAAGATTGCAAGGAATGCTGAGAACTAAATAATGATTAGAACCAAATGTGGATCAAGAAACAGGAAGCAAATAAACAAATGAGGGGCAATACATAAGTAGAGAATATGGGATCAGAAAACAAATTATTAAAATACAGATATGAAGTAAGTAATTTGGAAACAGAACATTAAACAATATTAAAAATAATGTTTTTAAAAGAGAAAGGGAGGGTTAGGTGGAGGATTTTTTAATATAGTCGCAGCTGTTCCCTGATCCTCCCTCTGGAATTGTTCAGCAACTTATCCATTGGAAACCAGTCCAATGTCTCCAGTAGTAGATTGATGTCATATGTCCTTGGTCAGAGACCTGGATGGGGGCCAAAGGCTAACACATAAACAAAGTTCCACAAAAACATTCAAGGCCAATCCAACAAGCTGCGACAGCTGGGATAAGAACCCCCTCTCACAATACAATGGAGCTTCACTGCGGAGGACAATATTAGGTCAAAACTTCTGGTGACTTATATTCTTCATCAACCTATTGAAACAAGCTAGTACATGAATGGTCCATTTATTCAACATGTGCCTGCACTGTTTTGATAAGAGCGTCTGTACAGGAAGTATTTGTTTTTTTTCCTTTTTGATAGGGACATTTTGGTGATTCTATAGTTTCAAATGTTTCAGGGTTGCAGGCTAAATCATAGAACTTGTTAGTTTGTTTGCAAGCACAGTTTTCAGATTGAACATTTTTTCATAGATTTACAAACCAGAATTTCAGTACAGTTGCCCAGAAAGTCCTTGTTTTTCAAAGCTACCACTAGCTTGAATCACTCATTCTTCTGTGGTAACTATAAAAGTTTGTTCTGTGTAACAAGAAAGTGCATCACATATTATTGTTATATTATCATTCTTTGTGGTTCTTAATATCTCAAAGATAAAACCCATGTCATCATTAGTCCTGCGCATGCAATGCATTTATTGCTTCAGAAAAATATCAGGGTAAAATTATCCCCTATTTTAAGATTATTTTATCCATTATGAATAAAGACACAGAATGTTCAGTCCTGACAAAATGTTGCCACAAATCCATTTCAGAAGCAGAATGAATTATTTATTTTGCACTCTCAGCTATTCATCCTACAACTGCGCCCTGCGCTCGTATTCCCCCTCCAGGTAGGTTCTGCAATGTGGTTTTCTCCACATCCAATATTATCAATGGGCGGCACAGTGGCGCAGCGGTAGAGTTGCTGCCTTACGGTGCCAGAGACCCGGGTTCGATCCTGACCTCGGGTGTCGTCTGTACGGAGTTTGTATGTTTTCCCTGTGATCACGTGGGTTTTCTTTGGGTGCTCTGGTTTCCTCTCACACTGCTAAGACGTACAGATTTGTAGGTTAATTGGCTTCGGTAAGAATTGTAAATTGTCCCTAGTGTGTAGGATCGTGCTAGTGTATGGGGTGATCATTGGTTGACCGAAGGCCTTGTTTCCGCACTCTATCTATAAACTCTGAAGTCTAAAGTCAATGCTATTCTCTTACTACTAGTGCTACTAGTGCTTTTCTTCTGGCTTCTAATATACGCAAAGGAGAATTTATTAAACTTGTGCAGTAAACATACGTGGATTAATAATGGGGCCTCCCAAAAGAAAGTAGCATTCAAGGAATGTAAAGATGCGTACCAAAAGGTGGAGAAACAGAAAAGTTAAAATGGAAAGAAAACTGAAATAACAGCCCCGTTCAAGCACACTAATAGCAAATAATATACAAGGAAATCAAGCTGACACCATATTACAAAAGATAATTCAAAAGACGATAAAGAATTATTGATACATTGTAAAGGAAGAAATTATAGGTTCAACTGATATTAAAAGGTATTAAACTGATATTGTAAATGTCTGAACCAGTTTAACTTAGACAAGCTAAGGTCGGCATGGTGGCGCAGTGGTAGAGTTGCCTTACAGTACCAGCGACAATAGACAATAGGTGCAGGAGTAGGCCATTTGGCCCAACGAGCCCGCACCGCCATTCATTGTGATCATGGCTAATCATCCACAATCAGTACCCCGTTCCTGCCTTCTCCCCATATCCCCTGACTCTGCTATCTTCGCTGACTAAGAGCCCTATTAAGCTCTCTCTTGAAAGTATCCAGAGATCCGGCCTCCACCGCCCTCTGAGGCAGGGAATTCCACAGACTCACAACTCGCTGTGTGAAAAAGTGTTTCCTCATCTCTGTTCTAAATGCCTTACCCCTTATTCTTAAACTGTGGTCCCTGGTTCTGGACACCCACAACATCAGGAACGTGTTTTCTGCCCCTATCCTAAACTGGTGAAGTTTGAGAAGATTTGGAAATAGCTAATGTTTTACCATTATTTAAGGAGGGCTGCAAGTACAAACCAGGGAACTACAAGCAGATGAGCCCTGACATCAGAGGTGAGTGAGTTACTGGAAGTAATTCTGACGGAAAAGATTTGCTAGCATTTAGAGACACAAGGACTGATTAAGAATATGGCTTTGTGCATGAGAAATTGTGCCTCACAATAGATTAGAATATTTTTAAGAGATGAAAGGATTGTTGAGGGTGTTGGCTGTATGGACTTTAGCAAGGCCTTTGACAAGATCCCACATGATGGACTAGAGTAGAAGATTATGGGTTCCAGTGAAAGCTAACTAACTGGATAAATATTGGCTTGATTGTAGGAAGCAAAAAATTATGGTGAAAGTTTGTTTTTCGTTCTGGAGGTCTGTGATTAATGTAGTGCCACAGGGATTGATGCTGGGCCTATTGTTGTTTGAGAGTCACTTGTGGACTGGGTGGTGAAGAAAGTGTAGGAAGGAACTGCAGATGCTGGTTTAAACTGAAGATGGACCCAAAATGCTGGAGGAACTCAGCGGAACAGGCAACATCTCTGGAGAGAAGGAATGGCTGATGCTTCGGGTCGAGACTCTTCCCAAGACCCGAAACGCCGTCCATTCCTTCTCTGCAGAGATGCTGCCTGTTCCACTGAGTTCCTCCAGCATTTTGGGTCTATCTGTGGTGAAGAAGGGGATTGGCATGCTGGCTGTCATCTGTCAGGGGAATGAGTACAAAAGTTTGGCAGATTACATTGCAATTGTACGGAGTGTTTGTGTAGTCGCGCTTAGAGTAGTATGTACAATTCTGTTCACCTTGCTATTGGAAATATGTCATTAAGCCTGAAAGAATGCAATATGCTTATAAATATTTATAATTGCGAGGAGTCAAGGCACAGTGTTACAGAGAAATGTTAGATAAGCGAAGATCTTATTCCTTGAAGTACTGGATATTTATATTGGTGTATAAAATCATTTTATACAATATAAAATATAAAAAGCTTTATATTGGTGTATAAAATCATGAGAGGCGTAGATAAGGTGACTAGACAAGGTTGTTTCCCAGGGAAGGGGAATCAAGAACTAAAAGGCATAGGTTTACGGTGACAGAGGAATGAGTGCCATGAAAGGCAATTACTTTTCTCACGGCAGTATATACATCTACTGAGTTTCCAGAGAAAATGGTGGAAGCAGGTACAATAACAACATTTAAAATATATTTGGACTGGTACTTGGATAGAAATGGTTGAGAGGGATCAGCCAAATATAAGTAAATCGGACAAGTTTAGATAGGCATCCAGTTTGGCATAAAAGATCTTGTGCAGAAGTGCCTGTATCCATGCTGTATTACTCTATAACTCTAAATGATATCTTCTATTTAACAATTTCTATCAATCCAGGATCATAATCATCATAATCATAATCATAATACTTTATTAGGCAAATATGTTTTGCAACATATGAGAAATTTGATTTGCCATATACTCATACCAATAAAAAGCTATAGAACACACAAAATACATTTTAACATAAACATCCACCACAGTGACTCCTCCACATTCCTCACTGTCATGGTAGGCGAAAAAAATGTCCAATCTCTTCCCTTCTTTGTTCTCCCATGGTCGGTGGCCTCGAGCCACCTGTTGACGGGGCGATCTTGGCTCCCATAGCCAGCGGCATTTGGGACCTCGCGTTGCGGTGAAAAAGTTCCTGCATCGGGGAGGAATCTCAGCTCCCCGCGTCGGGCGATCGGACCCCGGGTCGGGGTTGGTCGAAGCCTTTTGCATCGTTTGGAGTTTCCCGACATCGCTCTCTACCCAAGACTGCGAGCTCCTCGGTGGTGAAATCCACAGCAGAGTTGGAGCATCGATTCCAGGCAAGGGATCGGCACCAATGGTAAGTCCACATCCCGCGGGGGGGGGGGGGGGGGGAGGGGGGGGGGGGGGGGTGCTCAAAATCAGTCTCAAGCAAGGCCTCCAGCTCCATGATGTTAGGCTGCAGAGCGATCGGAGATACGATCTGGAAAACAATCGCATACGATTGAAAAAAAAAATTATATTAACAATAGATCCAGTATAAATTGCAGTTTGGGAAGATAATTCTAAACTTCCATAAAACCTGTCAGCTTGTAGAAATGTGTTTTTGATGTAATTTTTTTGGAAAAGTCTGGTTCTAATTTTTAAACAAAACGACCTTGTCTAAAAACGTGGATGACAAGTGGAACTAATTGGTTGAATTCCTTTCCTAATTTCTAAACACTTGAATTTCTTGTGAAGCCAAATATTATTTATGGATTACCCGAGTTTCCACCTTTGAAATCTTTATACTTACATTAATTTTGAGTACCTACTATTTTTCATGGTGTGATGAGAATGCATATTAGAAAGGTTAGCAATGGCAACATGTGCATGGTCAGGAAATTAACTTGGCTTACTTCTTTTTTTATTGAAATTGAACCATTGACACAATTTCGTGTTTTGCACTCAGTATTCTCACAGGTTCAATGTTAATTAACATTCCCATAAGAGGCTTTCATGTGCACTATCAACAGGCTGTACTTTTCTTGCATAACGTCTGGGTAGACAATAGCATGATCCAGAGATTGCAACATAGGTCTCTTGATATGTGCGCTTTCTTTGACTATTAGAAACTATCAGGGGAACTCTGCTCTTTACTGGAAGTCTGAAATACAGAGCCTAAGGCCATCCATTGGATTCATGCATTAAGTACATCAAAGGGCAGAATGCACTTTGCACCGTTAATACAATCCATTTCCCTACGGTCGTCAGTATTGGAAAATAATAAACATGGAATATAATGGATTTACCTCTCCATCAAATCTTTTAGTTTAGAGATAAACTGTTTAGTTTAGTTTAGAGATAGAGTGCGGAAACAGGCTCTTCGGCACACCGAACCTGCACCGACCAACGTTCCCCCACACTAATGCTATTCTACTCATATTAGGGACAATATACCATTATACCAAGCCAGTTAACTTACAAACCTGTATGTCTTTGGAGTGTGGGAGGAAACTGAAGATCCCAGAAAAAAACCCATGCAGGTCACAGAGAGAACGTTCAATCTCCGTATGGACAAGCACCCGTAGTCAGGATTGCACCCAGGTCTGACATCGGTGGTGAGGAAGATGCTGGAGTCAATCATAAAAGATGAAATAGCGGCACATTTGGATAGCAGGGGAGGATCGGTCCGAGTCAGCATGGATTTACGAAAGGAAAATCATGATTGACTAATCTTCTGGAATTTTTTGAGGATGTAACTAGGAAAATGGACAAGGGATCCAGCATGTAGTGTACCTTCAGAAAGCATTTGATAAGGTCCCACATAGGAGCTTAGTGGGGAAAATTAGGGCACATGGTATTGGGGGTAGATTGCTGACATGGATCGAAAATTGGTTGGCAGACAGGAAACACAGTGTAGGGATTAACGGGTTCCCTTTCAGAATGGCTGGCAGTGACTAGTGGGGTACCGCAAGGTTCGGTGCTGGGACCGCAGCTATTTACAATATATATTCATGATTTAGATGAAGGGATTCGAAATAACATGAGCAAATTTGAGGATGACACAAAGCTGGGTGGCAGTGTGAACTGTGAGAAAGATGCTATGAGGATGCAGGGTGACTTGGACAGGTTGGGTGAGTGGGCAGATGCATGGCAGATGCAGTTTAATGTGGATAAATGTGAAGTTATCCACTTTGTTAGCAAAAACGGGAAGGCAGATTATTATCTAAATGGTGTCAAGTTGGGAAAAGGGGAAGTACAACGGGATCTGGGGGTCCTTGTTCATCAGTCAATGAAAGTAAGCTTGCAGGTGCAGCAGGCAGTGAAGAAAGCGAATAACGTTGGCCTTCATAACACGAGGAGTTGAGTATAGGAGCAAAGAGGTGCAGTTGTACAGGGCCCTAGTGAAACCACACCTGGAGTATTGTGTGCAGTTTTGGTCCCCTAATTTGAAGAAGGACATTCTTGCTATTGAGGGAGTGCAGCGTATGTTCATAAGGTTAATTTTTGACGATGTCGGGACTGTGAGCAAATGGAGCGGCTGGGTTTGTATACTCTGGAATTTAGAAGGATGAGAGGGGATCTTAATGAAACATATAAGATTATTAAGGGTTTGGACAGGATAGGGGCAGTGGCGAATAATGATGCAAATATCTCTGCAAGGGCCTCCACAATTTCCTACCCGGGAAAAGAAATAGGCCAAGTTATGGAATTGGGCAACAGTTCATCTGTAGTAAAAGAGACCAGATGACCTATTCCTGTTCAGATGTTTTTAATGGTTCAATGTGTAACAGGGACTATTGTTTTCCTGATCATACTTTTTTAAATTATTAGAAATGGGTAAATACTTTCAAATCTTGTAGAATTACCATAAATACTTTTGACTATACCTTTCTCTAATTTCACTTTTACATGATTTATCTCTTCTGATCACTTTGCTTCATGAATATTCAAGCGTTGAAGTTTACAATGACCCATTGTTAACTCATGTGTTTATTTCATTAAGAGTTTCTTTAACCTGCCAACTATAATGAGAAAAGAAAATCACTGATGTCATTTTCCCAAGTTTGCATAATTCACGACTTAAGCCCCTGTCCCACGATGAGAGTTCACCCAAGAGCTCTCCCGAGTAAAACAAAATCAAACCCGTGGTACGTACGTAGAATGTACGTAGCGGGCACGTAGGACCTCGTGGATGTCCCGTAGCGGCTCGTAATGCGAACGGCAGGTACTCGGGTAACACGGCAACTCGTGAATTTTTTTCAACACTGTGAAAAATGTTCAAGAGTTTCCCCAAGTACCTGCCATAGTTACCACATTTCTTGAGTACTTGCCGTTCGCATTACGAGCTGCTACGGGACATCCACGAGGTCCTACGTATCCGCTATGTACATTCTACGTACTTACCACGAGTTTGATTTTTTTTTAAACTCGGGAGAGCTCTTAAGTGAACTCGCATTGTGGGACAGGGGCTTTAGAGATTATACTCCTTACAAATGCCCAGATCATACAGGCAAAACAAAAACCCCAGAATCTCAGAGGAGTGGCAATGTAAACTAACTAGAAAAGTACCCATTCATCAACACTCTCTGATTCTGATCCCATAGTCATAGTTGTTCTATTGTTACTATCTCATTAGTGTAATTGACTTCCATGTTCTAACTTTAAATGTCAAATTATATTTGTTGCACAATTATGCAAGGCCCAACAACCCCTCCCCCTCCAGCATTCGCTAATTCCGCTTAACTGAACTTGTTCTCACGTTGAACTTCACTCACATTCCCGAAATAAAACACGTGACATTGGGACTATATAAATCCACGCTAAATTAGAGGATGGTAGATATACGAGATGGACACATAATGCTGGTGTAACTCAGCAGGTCATGCAGCATCTCTGAAGAAAGGGAACATCACCTTGTAGTTCGCTTGGGCAGCTTACAACCCAGTGGTATGGATATTGATTTCTCTAATTTCAAGTAACCCTTGCATTCTCTCTCTCCATCCCTCCTCCACCCTAGTCATCTTATTAGTTTCACTGTTTAGTTGTTTCTCTGTTCATATCCCCTCATTATCACCTTTTCCACAGCCAACAATAGACCATTGTGGGCTCCACCTTTCCTTGTTTGTCAGTGCCGGCTTTGACTTGTTCTTTTCATCCCTTTCACTCATTTGTTCGTTGTAAATTTTCATACATCTAGTCTCCCTTTCCCCTGACTCTCAGTCTGAAGAAGAGTCTTGACCTGAAATGTTACCTGTGTGGCGGCTGTTCCTTTATCTGTTCTATCTGTTCCTTTTCTCCAGAGATGCTGCCTGACCCGCTGAGTTATTCCAGCATTGTGTGTCTATTTTCAGTATAAACCAGCATCTGCAGTTCCTTCCCACACGTATATAGGAGGTTAGACAAACTTGGGTAGTTTTTTTCTGCAGCACCGAAGGGTGAGGAGAGATGTGTTAAAAGTTTGTAAAATCATGAGAGACACAGATAGGGTAGACAATCAGAACCCTTTTCCGCATATAGAAATGTCAATGACTAGAGAACATATATTTAAGGTGAGAAGGCCAAAGGTTAAAGCAGATGTGTGTCGAAAGTTTATTACACAATAGTGGTGAGTGCATGGACCATGCAGTGGTCATGGTGGCAGCTACAACAGTGGCATTTAAGAGACATAAGATGGGCACATGGATATGCAGCCAATGGAGAGATATGGATCATGTGCAGGCAGGTGAGATTGGTTTAACTTAACGTCATGTTTGGCACAGATATTGTGGGCCAAAGGATCTGTTCCTATGCTATATTGTTCTAGGTTCTATATTTTATACCCACGTCTTTGTGAGATAAGTAGTATTCTCTATTTAAGTCCTATTCATGTCAGTTCTTTGCCTCATTTGCCAATGACATGATGACAATATCGGTGTCATATTCTAATCTAGAACTAGAAAATAGCATGAATTGCGATGCCAATTTCTGGCCTTGCTCAATTTTCCCAAAGCCCATATGCACTAATTCCCCTCCCTTCCTTGGTATCTCTTCCATGTCAGCAGATAGGCAAGTAACAACTATTGCCATCTACGGAAGCCCATTGACTCCCATAAATAGCTTGACTATACAGCCTTCCATTAAGGACTCCACTCCAGGCACCAAATGTTATTGTTCTTTTCATAAGTCTGAAGAAAGATCCCAATCCAAAATGTCACCCAACAATTTGATCCACAAATGCTGCCTGACTGCTGAGTTACTCCAGCACTTTGTATTTTGCTCACGGTTCTAACATCTGCAGTTCTTTGTGTCTCCTTTTGACATGTATTTTGTCCCCCTTCCACCTTAATTGATAGAACACACAACCCTATATTTTCTATTTCTTGCACTGCTGTTCTCACCCTGTCCCATCTCTGCCAGGACCATGAGGATGTTCCTGTTGTCCCCAGCACCCTCTCCTCTCTTCTATAATCATATTCCTCTACTTCCAACATCTCCAATGGGATGCCACCACCAAATATGTCTTGTCCTTCCTTCCCCTTTTAGCACTTTGATAGGATCATTCCATGGAGAATATCTGGTTTATTCTTTCCCAATTTCCAATCCTCTTCCCATCATGTCTCCCAGTGCAACGGCAGATTTGCAAGGTTATGAGGGGCTTTTGAGTGTCTTATAGTTTTTTCATGAAATAGAATGATAAAATATAAATGGGCAAACCTCATACAGCTGCAGTGAATTAGGCTGGAGTTCTATTAAAAGTATGTGCCTTTGTAAAACTGGCTTAAATGCAGTTTGTATTTGTAAAACGATTGCTGGGAAATAATATAATCGGTACATAACAGTAATACATCAAAAGGTTGAACTGATGCCATATTGGGGGACAATGGAACCAGAGAGGTTTTGGATGTGTTACTATCTTGTATCACATTGCACTTAGGGAGGTTATTCTTTACAATTTATTAAGACTTACAAGTGATTATTATTATTCCTATTTCTATTTTTAAATGGGGGGGGGGGGAGGTCCAGCAGCAGATGCTATGATTGCCAACAATGGTCAAAAAATGTAATCATGACTTCAGCAGAATTATAACATATGATTTTGGCAAAGTTGCGGTAGGTACATAATGAAATACTTGGATATTTTCTAATCATCTGTTAGGTGCCAAGTTGACTTTATTTTAAATGCAGGGCAGATTGGATCAATATGATTTATATTTATATCAGCATTTTATATCTGTTTTGGAGCAATGCTGAGTGTGATTGTTAGTGGGTTTTATAATTGATTAAATGAAAGATACAGCATGGAAATGGGCCCTTCGACCGACTGAGCTCATGCTGACCATTGATTCATCACTCACATTATTTCTTTGTTACCCCAGTTACACATCTATACAAACTAGGAGCAATTTACTGAGGCCAATTGACTTATAAGGGAGGAAACTAGAGATCCTGGAGGAAGCCCATGTTTGCACAGGGAAAGCATGCAAACCCCACTCAGACAGCAGCTGAGGTTGGGATCAAACTTGTGTCTCTGGTGCTGTGAGGCAGCATCTCTATCTGCTCTGCCATCGTGTAACCTCAATGTAATGCCAGACTAGCCATTACCTATTTTGATATAGGACTTTTCATTGTGCACTGGGTACTTTTAAATGTAGTGAAATGTTTATTTTTATATAATTAATCCTATAATGTTGCACATTCCACATAACATCCATTCACCATGTTTTTTTCTCAAAACTGATTTTCCATTGAAAAACTTTGAAGAATATCAGGTATAAAAAATATATGTGTTAATTCTTGATCAACATAATGGTGTAAATCGATGGTAAATTTCTACGTTCTACGTTAATACCTTGAGATTGTTTTGCAAAATTCTGCAGTTGTCAGAGTGAGGTTAATGTTTCATTATAATCCTCATTATTCCATTCCCATGACTCGTGTTGTGCCTATTATTTGTGTTATCAAAATGCCATGGACAGTGTTAACATGCAAAATCTACAACATAGTCACTGGTCGATTGGTGTGTGTGTGTGTGTGTGTGGTCCTGTTGTATCTGTCAACTGCTGGCCTGGTATTATTCAACGTGACAGATGCTCCTGATTGCAAAGTCTCCTGACTCTGTCAGTGTCGCGGACTGCACAGGAGGGACAAGTTGGTAGATTACTCCTGAAATGTCTCTATCGTCTCACATGCAGGGCTTCAGTAGGATACCACCAACCCGAGCAGGAATATTAACGCAGTGGTCAAAAGCTGAAAAAGCACCAACAAGCTGAGAGATATTCTGAATTTGCTTAAATATTCTGCAATTATTCTCACTTATTTTGAAAATTCTTATTTGTATCCATGTGTGTTTGTCAGTGATGGACATCACTGTGCAATTGGATCTTTCTCTAACCATACACTTCATACTGTCACAGAATTAACCACCCATAAGCAGGCAGGGATCAAATTTAGAAAATATAGATTCAACTTCTATTTGTCTTAATAATATGCATTGGCCCCTGCAACAGATACACCCTTTGGAAACCCAGGTCACAGGGTGTTTGTGCCACTTTTGAAAAGGTCAGGATTGAGCCCAGTTCGCTAAAGTTGTGAAGCAACTTAATGCCAAATGATGGGAGGTTTCATATAAACAGCTGCCTTTGGACATTGCACTAATAAAATTAGACAAGATTCAAAAATATTATTGGACCTAATAGAGCGATCTGTGCTCACGATAAAATGCCCAGAAATATTATGTGATGTTGTGAGCAATCGGTGTGACTTTTTCTTGCCTCAATGTTAGGTCCCTTGCAGTCAGAAACAGGTGAGTTGATCTGAATAACTACCAATTGATAACTGCCGGACATAGCGGGGACTTGGGTCAAATAGGAGGAATTGAGTGAAAATCAAGGTCAGGGGATGGGTGTAAATTGAATAGATTTAAGGTAAAAGGTAAAGGTAAATTAGTGATATAGAGAATTGAGGATTAAAGATTGGACCCCTCTTTTTAAAGTTTACTCGTAATATCTTGTGGCCTGGACTTTCCAAAGGCTCAATACACAAGAGATTAGTATACAAACTTAAAAGCATACGGTCCCTGCAATACCTTAAAAAATATTATAATTGTTGAAAGTTTAGTGGCATTTTGCAATTATTCTACCAGGACTTTTTTTGTTCATGTTTACTAACTGTGATATTCCTGTAATATTGGTCAGCCATCTTGATAAAAGCACAACTCTGGATACCAGAAATATTTTCGAATTAGTTTCTGATACCAAACAACGTCAGAAAAGAACAAATGCACACCACAGAGATCACCATGTCTTTGTAGGCAGCTTTTTCAAGGTCGCTGAGCTTTGTTGCTTTGCCGCAATATCCCAGCCAGTTTTAATTTTGATTCAGGATTTTGATTCCAAATACTCTCAAATTGTGTGATATTCCACAAGTTCTGTCCTTACATCAAATCATAAGATCATAAGACATAGCGAAATCATAGGCCATGAAATCTGCTCTGCCATTCGATCTTGGCTGATTTACTTTTTCCTCTCAACCCCGTTCTCCTGCCTTCTGCCCATAACCTTGGATGCTCTTATGAATCAAGAATCTATCAATCTTAACTTTAAAAACATCCAATGACTTGGCTTCCACAGCTGCGCTATCCTCTTGCTAAAGAAATCCCTCCTCATCTCCATTCTAAAGGTGCATATTTTTTATTTTGAGGAAGTGCCCTCTGGTCCTAGCCTCTCCCACTGCTGGAAATATCCTCTCCACATCCACTCTATCTAGGGTTTTCATTATTCGGTAGGTTTCAATTAGTCCACTCCCCCTCCCCCCCTTCCCTTGCCCTCCCCCTTTCCATCCATACCACACCAACCCCCTTCCCAAATTGATTCCTTTGATCATACATGTTATCTATGAAGTATTAAGGCCTCATTATTGGAAGCAGGTTCTTTGATAAGTCTTGTTTAATTAATTATACACTTGCTAAAGAACCTGTCTCCAAATGTATACTACACATTTCATGCACCATACGGCCATATTGCTAAATATAATTTATCTTTTTTATTAAAAATGTTTTCTGATATCTAGTTGAAAGTGCTGAGTTTGATATCAATTTGTAAGATCTGTCTGAATAAAAGTGTTCGAGCTGTTTGTTATTTGAGTTCTAAGACACAGTCACTATTAATTGTTATTAGCTGTGCAAAAAATGAAAGATAATGAAACTCACTTGAAATTTGATCAAGCTGATAGGGATGAATTATTACCATCAGCTGAGATGAAACTTGTATGCTAATCTGATAATGTGCACTTAAACAGTACCAGTATCAAGCCTTGTACACTTGCACATCAAGTTCATTGGCACATGGTCATCCTTCTCATCACCAATCATTATAGTCTATTCAATGCATTTCTCCTTGTCACGTTCAAGGGCAAAAACAAGCACAAATTCAGGTGAGATTGACCCTGTTCTGCATCATTATGCAAATTTACTTTGGTGAAATAGATGGATGATTTAAGAAAATTGTATGAAATACTTGTATCTTCATATGCCGTAGGCTTTCTTTTTTAAAGAGCAAGTAGGACTAACAGGCACAATGTTAATTTTCCTACCATTCCATTTCACTTTATTTTTTTAAATCGCTTGTAAGGTATGCTTAGCCCACGCATCACATCCACTTTTTTTCCCAGTGATTTTCAAATACCTTTACATCTGCTTCTCAAATAAAACCTATCTGAAGACTACTTGAATTGGAAGTTTACCTTTACATCCTTTTATTATTCTACATTCCAGGCTAATAAAAAAAACCCCATAGAGATAATGGATATATTGGTTTCTGCAGAATGGAGGAGCATTCACAAAAGCAGAGTATTCCTTAAATGGAGGTAGACGTTGATGTACAATGGATCTGGATATCCATGCACAATCATTGAAAGTAAACATGGTTAAGAAGGCAAATAGTACATTGGCCTTTATCAAAAGAAATCTTGAGTACGGGAACTTCATAGAAACTAAAATTTGAAACAATTGGGTTCCGTAACAAGGGGATAGTGGAGAGGGCAAAGGGATCGTCTGCAATAAGTTTGAGATAAAGATAATCCAGATAACATTCATGCTGCTGGTGCCATCTGAAAGATGGTGGAGAAGGTTGACTGAAAGTTGGCGTGTGAAGGCAGTGAAGAAAGCTAATGGAATGTTGGCCTTCACAACAAGAAGATTTCAGTATAGGAGTAAAGAGGTTCTTCTGCAGTTGTATAGGGCTCTGGTGAGACCACATCTGGAGTATTGTGTACAGTTTTGGTCTCCTAATTTGTGGAAGAACATCGTTGTGATTGAGGCAGTAGGTTCACGAGATTGATCCCTGGGATGGCGGGACTGTCATATGAGGAAAGATTGAAAAGACTAGGCTTGTATTCACTGGAGTTTAGAAGGATGAGGGGATATCTTATAGAAACATATAAAATTATAAAAGGACTGGAAAGCTAGATGCAGGAAAAATGTTCCCAATGTTCAGAACCAGGGGCCACAGTCACCCAGAGAGTTGTGAATTTATGGAATTCCCTGCCACAGTGGGCAGTGGAGGCCAAGTCACTGGATGGATTTAACAGAGAGTTAGATAGAGCTCTAGGGGCTAGTGGAGTCAAGGGATATGGGGAGAAGGCAGGCAATGGTTATTGATTGGGGACGATCTGCCATGATCACAATGAATGGCGGTGCTGGCTCAAAGGGCCGAATGACCTCCTCCTGCACCTATTTTCTATGTCTATGTTTCTAAGGCTTGCTAATTGATTATATGTGCATCTTCAGACTGTTGGAGGAGAGGGAAGATGTGTAGGAAAGAATTGCAGATGCTGGTATAAATCAAAGGTAGACACAAAATGCTGGAGTAACTCAGTGGGACAGGCAGCATCTCTGGAGACAATAGACAATAGGCAATAGGTGCAGGAGTAGGCCATTCAGCCCTTTGAGCTAGCATGGCTATTCAATGTGATCAATGTGATCTTGGCTGATTATCCACAATCAGTACCCCGTTCCTGCCTTCTCCCCCATATCCCCTGACACCGCTATCTTTAAGAGCCCTATCTAGCTCTCCCTTGAAAGTATCCAGAGAACCAGCCTCCACCGGTTACAGGCTAACTGTTTTCTCTCTCCCGCCTTTCTTACAAAGTAATAACATCAGCTACCCTCCAATCCACAGGAACTGATCCTGAATCTGAAGATGGGACTCGACCCGAAATGTCACCCATTCCTTCTCTCCAGAGATGCTGCCTGTCCCACTGAGTTACTCCAGCATTTTGTGTCTACCTTCGAGGAGAGGGAAGATATCTGATAGAAAGAGATGAGGGGAAGGGGTGAGACAGGAGCCAAAGATAGGTGGATCCCAAGGAGGCAGATACAATATTGATGTTTAGGAGGCTATTAGAGGCACAATGCTATGCAGAGAATAACGGGATATGGGATCATATGCAGGCAAAGGAGATTGGTTAATCTTGACATCATGTTCGGCACACTCATTATGGGCCGAAGGGCCTGTTCCTGTGCTGTACTGTTCTATGTTCTAAGATCTATTAAATAATAAAGCAATCTTACATTTACCTTATCATGTCCATGGTTTGTTTACCTCTCATATTAAAGTTCATGACTGCTTTGTCATTACTTTGCATTCCTTTTTGAGCAATTGGTTGAAGACATTTGTTTTTGACTTATGTTTGCTTTTACGATTGTAGAGATGTTTTGCCGCTCCTAGTAAATGGAATTGGGAAACAGAGAATCATTGATAGTTAAGAGGTAATAGAAATGTGTGCCATAATTAGATGTGATAATGAAACTTTCAGTGGTGACGTAAATGTTAAAAAGGGGCCAGTATGGTGATAATATATCTGTTAATTGAAGGGGAAAAGATTAGTTCATTAAACCCCTTGAGTGCTTTTTTAAACACTTTTTGTATGTTATTCAGAATTTATCAATAATCATGTACTGATACGATTACACACCACACCTTTAGTTAACTTCCTGATATAAACATAATCAAAATATTCACAACATAGTCTTTTGCTATAAACACAGTATTGCTAACTTCTATTATATCTGTAGGTATAATCTTTCATGGTCATAGTTTCCCTTGAGCTGTGTTCTGATCTGTGCTCTGATTCTCAACACAGTGACTGATCATCCATGCACATTTGTGGTGTTAATGAGATTTGCTAGTAGCTTGATCAGCATTGCCACAGGAGGTCGAAGGGCCTATATCTGTGCTGTACTGTTCTATCATCTATGTTCTGAAAGCAAATGACTGTATTTCATTGTAGACAATAGACAATAGGTGCAGGAGTAGGCCATTCTGCCCCTTCTCACTTCCCAGAAAGATATCGGGGTGCAATAAAAGGAGTAAATGCTATCTCAGGGTAGAGGGTGCCACCGATTGCAGATATATTTCCTTACCGGTGCGGCAGGCCAAATCAGAGCAGAACATTTCACAAAGTGTTTGTTGTGCATGTTGCATGATGTAAGTCAATGACCTGTGTGCGAACAACAGGTACTAATTTAATCCGTCAAAATTTACTGCTTCGAACAAGCAAAATCATGAGATGTGTACTATTTTAATCGTCGATGCAGAATGACTGAACATTGTATAGTTTCAGCTTCATGATAAACTGCAAATCTTCTTGAATAATAGTCAATCAAGTGCTATTCTTTTCTGTGTTCAATTATTATTTTTCCTTTTATACAAATGACAACATTATACATCAAACATTTCAGAATATAAATAGTGGATTTCTCTTGACATTATTTATTGTGAGTCTCTTGATTTGTTGCTTTATGTTATTTGATCCAACATTTACTGGGGTGGATCTCGGTTATGGGTCATTCCTCAATTAACAAATGGAATTGCCAGTTCCTAACAATGGTGGGATGGTTGTCGAGAGAAGTGTGAGCATTTGCATCACAGCGATATGGCATCTGAGCCTTAAGAAGCCGATCTGATTTGTGTGGGTACATGAAGAGGTTGATTTAGGAGATACATCTATCAAATGATTTATCAAGCTGTTTCAGGGACTCGGGGAAGGGGAAAATGCTGTTTAGACTTTTAGACTTCAGATATATAGTGTGGAAACAGGACCTTCAGCCGATCGAGACCACGCCAACTAGCGATCCACCCCAGACACTAGCACCATCATACGCACCAAGGGCAATTTACAATTTATTGAAGCCAATTAACCTACAGAAACGTATGTCTTCGGCGTGTGGGAGAAACCCAGAGCACCCGGAGAAAACCCACGCGGTCACAGGGAGAACGGACAAACTACTGTAATCAGGATCGAACCCAGGTCTCTGATGCTGTAAGGCAGCAACTCTACCCCTGCACCAGTGTGCCACCAGGGATGGTAAGTGATGGTAAAGAGAGTTGCAAGATTTCAAATTAGAGTCTGATCCTTAAAAAGTACAAGGGTGGCATAGAATAACCTAAAATATTTGTAGAGAAAGATCTTATGATTTTGATGAATTAATAGTTTGATTATGGAATTACTGGCGATATACAACTGTGTGACGCTGGGGTCTAGATGCCAGTGAATTTTTGGCAGGCTGGTTGAGAAGCTTTTGTAAATGAGTACTTCATGATGTTTTAATAGAATTATATCTGCTAGGTTTGGTAATATATTTCATTTAATTAAAGCTATTCAGATTCCTATAAAGGATACACCCATGATGCTGCTGTCCTAGCAGTTAAAGCAAGCCAAGTTGAGTTCATTGTCATATGAACAAGTACAATGAGGGACACGTACAATGAATATCTTGCTTGCAGCAGCAGCATCACAGCCACAGACCAGAAAACAAAACAAAAAAACATAAATTGGATATAATTGTACATATATCACATTTTAATTCTTGAAGACAGTGAAAGTAAAAGCACTATGTAAAAAGCAAGACTTGGTGCATGTCGTATTCCATTGTCGAGGCAGGATTGGGATTGTGTAGGTCATTTCAAGACTTGATGGTTGTAGGAAAGTAGTAGTAGGCCCCCTCGGTCATGACTGACCATGGGCGATGCATCCGAGCAGGTGATGTGTGGTCGGATGCGAGCCTGGGCGATGTCATATGGAGGACAGGCTGTTGCCCATGCAGCACGTCCCCCCCTCTCCACGTCGCTGATCGATCTGATTGGCACCAGCGCCGTCGCAGGAGCTGCCAGAGCGAGGTTGCAGACAACGACAAACTGCCTTAGGGGCTCCGACTGGATTTTCTTGAGGTTTACTCCAGGAGCCTTTTCCATGACTGGATATGGCCACAAAGCAGTGGAGGTTTTAAAATCAGGGTTTTCCCTCTCCTAGATGGACTGCCTTCCCAGGCTGATGAGCCCCATCTGCCCGTAGGAAAGTAGTCACTCCTCAACCTGCTGGTGTGGGACCTCAGACAATGCAATAAGCAAACATCTTCACATACATGCAGTTGGTTGAATTTCTATTGGCACGTGGAAGGCAAATGTCAAAGATGTAGCTATGCCTACTCATTGTCACCCTAGTACAGGGATGCAAGCAGAAGCCTCCACGTGGTGCATCCCGGGCAACGCTGACGACAGAAACTCATTTTCCCGAGTCTGTGCCCACTATTTCCATTCAGAGAAAATGTTCTTTCTCCATCAGCCCTCTCTTGGAATCTTACATGTATGACTGAGATTATGTCTCTACCATCTAAACTTTCTCAGGACAGATCTAAAACATTTTAACAAAAGCAAACACTGGAAATCGGAAATAAACTAAAAAATGGTAGAAATATTCCACATGCCAAGCATCACCTGTGAAGAGAGAAAGAGAATTAATGATCGACGACAGACGGGCCATTTCTGGCATCAACTCGAATCAACCACATTACAGGCAGTGTTCAGCATCTGTAGTTTTTGTTTTGATCTTTCAATTGAATCATATAGTAACGAGTTTCATGTTCATAAGTTCATAAGAACAGAATTAAGCCATTAGGCGCACCAATCATAGCCAATCTTTCCCTCTCAATCCCATTCTTCTGCCTTCTCCCCTTAACCCCTGACACCCGTACTAATCACGAACCTATCAATCTCCACCTTAAAAATATCAATTGATGGCCTCCACGGCCTTCTGTGGCAATGAATTCCACGGATTCACCACCTTCTGACTAAAGAAATTCCTACCTCATCTTTTGAGGTGTGACTCCTGATCCTAGACTCTCCCAATAGTGGAAACATCCTCTCTGCATCATTGGAATTTCCAATGTGTATCCCCTGTTAGCATATGAGAATACCAAAACATATTCTTTGTTACCTACCTACAGATATGAAGATCAAGTGAACAAGAAGGGTGGTCTTTGTTGATTTGTTTGAGTGAGGAACTGCTGAACAATAGAACAATTATATTCTTATTAACAGGCCGCAGAGAGAAGGCTCTCTACCCGAAACACCGCCTGTCCATGTTCTCCAGAGATGCTGCCTGTCCCGTGCAGTTACTCCAGCAATTTATGTCCTTTTATGTATTAACCAACATATGCTGGTGTTTGTTTCTACATTCTGTCAGAAATATTTTCACCTCACTTCTGTCTTAATTGGATAACCTCCTATTTAAATGTTGACCACCTACTTCTTGAATTAAAGAAGAAACCTTTCTTCACATCCATTTTCTCAAATCCATTAGGCCCTTATATATCCCAATCATCCCACTCACTCTTTTAAACTCCAGCAGATACAACCTTTCCACATAGTATTTCAGGATGGGGAACAGGAGATACTCTCAGTGAGTCGGGCTGCATCAATGGAGAGGGAAACAGAATTACTGGTTCGTGTTTTTTGAAAGAAAAAGAGCGGAAAACAGAACAAGGTAGCAAATGAGCAGAAAATCCCATGATACCTCATCAATCTCACAGAATCTAAAGGGCATGTAGATGTTCTGAAAGTCTCAGGGATGAAATCAATGTGATGAGAATAATCCATTAATTGATGGGAATCCTGAAACTGGGCCGCTTAGTTTCCAGATTTATGAGCATGGATCCCCGCGTATATCATTCGTGCTGAAGTTTAATTCAAACATAGTGAGAGCTGAACTGAGCCGCCTTTGCAATCTTGCAGGATATGGATTTAGCATTGAAAATTATCCCACCAGCCACAATGTCTGGTTGCTTTTCTTTAACCACAGCTATTAGCTGCTTGCGTGAACACAAGAGAACATTTATCGTTTCTGCTCAGCAATGGAGCACCTGGAGTGAATTCTGTCACGCCAAACAACTTCTGCAAATCGGTTATTTTGTTTTGCGCATTATATAAGATGGTTTCTCGTTATATTTCCATTCAGGCTTTTGGCCTTTTTTGTTAATCCACCATCACATCACAACCAGTATCACACCATCACGACACTAACACAACAACAATTGGAATTAGTTGGTGTGTAGGAAGGAACTGCAGATGCTGGTTTAAACCAAAGATAGACACAAAATGCTGGAGTAACTCAGCGGGACAGACAGCATCTCTGGAGAGAAAGAACGGGAGACCTTTTGGGTCGAGAGCTTCAAGACCATCAGTCTGAAGAAGGGTCTTGACCCGAAACGTCACCCATTCCTTCTCCCCAGAGATGCTGCCTGTCCCGTTGAGTTACTCCAGCATTTTGTGTCTATCTTTGGAATTAGTTTGTCATCTTAATGAACGTTTGGAAAGCTTCATGCAACATTCAGAAAGCAAAATATAAATTCTGTATGGATGCCATTTGTTGGTGAAAAATAATAAACTACGTCTCCAAATAATCTTTTTGTTCACCCATTAAAGCAAACACTTCCAACCCTACTATAACACATCAATGTTACCAATGTGGGATGATTTCCGAAGTAACTGTTTCCACTGGCAGGACGGTTTGAACTATAAGATTTAAATTCAAAATTGGAGGGAAAGTATCCTGGTGGAAAATAATACCAAAAAAATCACATGATTATAGTTTGGATGCACTGTCTTAAAGACTTTACGAAAGGTAAATCATGTCTGACGAATCTTGTGGAATTTTTCGAGGATGTAACTAGTAGCGTGGATAAGGGAGAACCAGTGGATGTGGTATATCTGGACTTCCAGAAGGCTTTCGACAAGGTCCCACATAAGAGATTAGTATACAAACTTAAAGCATACGGTATTAGGGGTTCAGTATTGATGTGGATAGAGAACTGGCTGGCAAACAGGAAGCAAAGAGTAGGAGTAAACGGGTCCTTTTCACAATGGCAGGCAGTGACTAGTGGGGTACCGCAGGGCTCAGTGCTGGGACCCCAGCTATTTACAATATATATTAATGATCTGGATGAGGGAATTGAAGGCAATATCTCCAAGTTTGCGGATGACACTAAGCTGGGGGGCAGTGTTAGCTGTGAGAAGGATGCTAGGAGACTGCAAGGTGACTTGGATAGGCTGGGTGAGTGGGCAAATGTTTGGCAGATGCAGTATAATGTAGGATAAATGTGAGGTTATCCACTTTGGTGGCAAAAACAGGAAAGCAGACTATTATTTAAATGGTGGCCGATTAGGGAAAGGGGAGATGCAGCGAGACCTGGGTGTCATGGTACATCAGTCATTGAAAGTAGGCATGCAGGTGCAGCAGGCAGTGAAAAAAAGCGAATGGTATGTTAGCTTTCATAGCAAAAGGATTTGAGTACAGGAGCAGGGAGGTTCTACTTCAGTTGTACAGGGTCTTGGTGAGACCACACCTGGAGTATTGCGTACAGTTTTGGTCTCCAAATCTGAGGAAGGACATTATTGCCATAGAGGGAGTGCAGAGAAGGTTCACCAGACTGATTCCTGGGATGTCAGGACTGTCTTATGAAGAAAGACTGGATAGACTCGGTTTATACTCTCTGGAATTTAGGAGATTGAGAGGGGATCTTATAGAAACGTACAAAATTCTTAAGGGGTTGGACAGGCTAGATGCAGGAAGATTGTTTCCGATGTTGGGGAAGTCCAGGACAAGGGGTCACAGCTTAAGGATAAGGGGGAAATCCTTTAAGACCGAGATGAGAAAGACTTTTTTCACACAGAGAGTGGTGAGTCTCTGGAACTCTCTGCCACAGAGGGTAGTTGAGGCCAGTTCATTGGCTATATTTAAGAGTGAGTTGGATGTGGCCCTTGTGGCTAAGGGGATCAGAGGGTATGGAGAGAAGGCAGGTACGGGATACTGAGTTGGATGATCAGCCATGATCATATTGAATGGCGGTGCAGGCTCGAAGGGCTGAATGGCCTACTCCTGCACCTAATTTCTATGTTTCTAGTGGAAATGATTCAACATAAATTTTATAAGCAAATTTGATAAACTCTATAAAATAAACAATTTGCTGTGTGAAAAGTGTACTGATCGAATTGGATTGATCTCTCTCAGCATAGTCATGATGGATAAATTGCCTTCTTCTGTGCTGCATGATTCTCTGCTTCTAGCCTCAAGCTCTCTCTAGTGTGTGTGGGATTGCGTTTGTGTGTGGGGATCGCTGGTCGGTGCAGACTCGGTGGGCTGAAGGGCCTGTTTCTGTGCTGTACCTATCAAACTTTAAAAAAAAACAAAAAAACTGATATTTCCAAGCAGGGGAAAAAGGTTGTGACTGTCTGTCCTGCCTGTGCCCCTTATAATTTAGGCAGCCACATTGGCACAGCTGTAGAGTTGCTGCCTTGCAGCGCTCTGAGTGCCCGAGGCCCGGGTTCGATGTTGACCACGGGTGCTGTCTGTACGGGGTTTGTATGTTTTCACCCCGTAAGCGCGATCTTCGGTTTCCTCCCACACTCCAAAGACGTACAGGTATGTAAGTTAATTGGCCTGGTGTACGTGTAATTTGTCCCTAGTGTGTGTAGGATAGTGTTAATGTGCGGGGATCACTGGTCGGTGCGGACTCGGTGGGCCGAAGGGCCTGTTTCTGCCCAGTATCTCGAAAAGGAAACTAAACCCCAGCAGTATGAATGTTGACCTCTAATTTTAGATAGCCCTCGCTTTCTCCCTCCTTCCCCTCCCCCTTCCAGTTCCCCCATGGTCCTGCAGTCTCCATCTACTTCCTTTCTCTTTCCCGCCTCCCCCCCCCCCTTCCCGACATCAGTCTGAAGAAGGGTCTCGACCCGAAACGTCGCCTATTCCTTCTCTCCATAGATGCTGCCTCACACGCTGAGTTTCTCCAGCATTTTTTTGTCTACTTTAAACTAAACTAACCTTTGTTGGCATACAAGCTCTGTTGCCAGTCAAGTATCCATCTTGTGAAAATCCAATCTGAAATAGGAAGCAAAAGTTCATAAGCACTGTTGTTACCCTTTGCTCCTGTTCTCTTTCAAGCATAATTTATAACATAATGTGTCCAGCACTATGTTGATCAGAAGCATGGAGGTATTAGAAACTGCAGAAGGTAGAGTCTTGAGCAAAAAAAAAATCAACTGATAAAACTCAGCAGGTTTAGGCAGCATCTGTGGATGGAAATGTACGGACCATGGTTCCAGTCTAATTCAATGACTTGCTGAGTTCCTCTTTTGTTTTTTGATCAGAAGCAGTTGTGCACAGTGAGCAGTGCTCTCTGTTATTCAATGCTATAAAGTCAGGATAATTGTTTGCATAAGTATGCACTGTATATTATTTGTTGCATTCTCAAATTTTATCAGTCAATTTATCAAGTCCTGATGTCAGATGTCTCAGAAGATCTGAAAAAGGTTTTAAAGATAAATATAGGAACTTCTTGGACTCTGAAAGTCAGTTAATTTCTGTGGGTAGTCAGAAGTGTCGTCTAATGTGATGCAATGACTACTTCATGTACAGATTTATTCCAAATAAGAAATATAAGTGTTTATTGGGGAGAGATAAAGAATATTGCTGCAGCAGGGCCTTGTTTAAAAAAGTTGCAAGAAAAGTGATGAAAACTAGCAAATTCGTGACTTTTTTCATATTTCTTCAATTATTTAGGCATAATTAGTTTCTGATTGGTTTACGATTTATGTTTCTGTATCATTTTAAATAAATAATAATTTAACTAACAGTGGCCCTTTCTTGTTTTGTACTTATCAATTCAGAGAGAATGGTATTGCAGCAAAAGATTACAGTTCAGATATTACTATGTGTGATAATTGTTAATCCTTCTACTTCCCTAGCTGGCATGGTGGGCCTGTCCCATTATCCGAGTTTACCCAAGAGCTGCCCCGAGTTTAAAAAATAGTAAAACTCGTGGTAAGCACGTAGAATGTACGTTGCGGGTACCTTTCCCGAGTACCTGCCGTTAGCGTTACGCGCCGTTAAGAGATGTCCGGAGCTCCAACGTATCCGCTACGTACATTCCGCGTACTTACCACGAGTTTGATTTTGTTTTAAACTCGGGAGAGCTCTTGGGAAAACTTGTACAGTGGGACAGGCCCATTACTTTGCTGAGAAATGGATTGAAATTACTGATCAGCATAGTAATCATCTATCTGTGTATACTATTACTTAAACTCTCATCTTGACCACTTCCGGTCTGCGTTGTAATTACATTTGTGCAAAAACGATCCCCCATAGCGCTATGATTTTTCGGCACCTTACTCACCATTCTCCTCTGCTGCAAGTCAAATATGTTTTGTTCTGATCGGTGAAATAGTACAAAAGTTATGAAGGTTTAAAAATCGTAAAAACCGCCCCCTTCCGGAACCCGCTGTCAATAATGCGGTGAAGAGAATAAAAAGATGAAGGGGCGCAGTGTGTTGAGCAGCTTGCAGAGAGTCAGCAGCTCACAGAGAGTCAACGGCTCGCGGGCTGCTTCTGCGGCGACCAGCACGACCAGCCGGAAGCTATGAGTTGAACCGGAAGCCTCTGAGTGAAGCCGAAATGGGACCGGGATCTGCTGTGTGAGGCCGAAAGCTGAAGGTGTGGGGTGAACAGAGTGTGAGCCTCCTCCCTCCCCACACCCCCACTTCCCCCTCCCCCCCTACCCCCCACCACAAACCCCTTCCCCCACCCCCCTTCCCCCACCCCCCTTTCCCCACACACACACCCTTTCCCCATACACACAGTTTCCCCACAACCCCCCTCCCCCACACCCCCCGCTCCCCCTCCCACACATCCTCCCTCCCTCCTCCACACACCCCCTCCCTCCTCCACACCCCACCTCCCCCACACCCCCTCCCCTGCGTGGTGGGACATTGCTTTGGGGGAACGGGTTGCGTTGGGGGAAACAGGTGAGTTGTGGAATATTGCATTTAGCAATGGGTTGTGTTGGGGGGATCAGGCCTCCCGTGCGAGAGATTGGACGTGCAGTATATTTTGGGATTTATGCAAGGTTCACAGTATTCACAACTCACTCATACAGATGCGGGATGTTGTAGGTCTTGCTATGCTGTTTCAGTGCTACCTAAAGCCTGGTGAACCCACCAATGGGATCTTGCCTCAGGCTGGTCCACTTTTCCTCTACTCCTCCATGATTGATCTTTCCTTGGTATCGACCAAATCACTCCTCGACCCTTGACTCACTTTCCTCATCCTGATCTCTTACCATACTGCCCCCAGTCTGCTGGCCAAACCCTGGCCACCCTCCCACTGGCAACTAACCTCACGCTCAACCCACCGATTTGGGGCAGTTGACTTACGCCAGGATCCTTTGACTAGTCCTAGGCCTGGCCAACTCTTACAAGGCAGTAACAAGCACAAAACTTCTAATTTACCCATCTTACCCATCTTACTAACCAATGTGTCAATGTGACAACACCAATGCTGCACATTTCCTACCAACATTCCTGCCAACCAGTATCACCTAAAACCCCTCCTTCGCATGACTCTTCCCTGAATACTATTTCCAACCTTGATCTCTGATAGCCAATACTCAACTTCAAATTGCTGGTTAAAAAGCACCCAGCAATGTTGGGGCTTCTCCATTTGAGCAAATGCCAGGAGCTGGGTGACATTTTGCAGAATGTTCCTGACCAGATGACAGGAAATGAAAAAAACAAAAAGTGAAAAATAATGTATAAGTTTTATCAAGGCAGGAGGTTTATTGAATCCAAGAAATGTTGTGTACAAAATGACATATTATTTTCTATAGATACAAGATTGGTTTGAAGCCAGCCAGAGATATGTATGATTCTTCTGGCCTCAATGGAGACATTTGGCTCGTTGCTGAGTCCACATGACTCTGACAGTTTGTTTTTTCTTCTGCTTCAAGAAGTTGCATAAGACCAGAATTTGTGGTCTGCAGAGAAACAACAGCATTTGCCACTGAATTCAAAGATGTCTTCAATTACTGTGGTGAGAACATTGCTTTTTCCAATGCCCACAGTTACCGGATTTCAAACCATGGGGATCCTGGCAGCCATTAAACCTGCCCTAAATGTAGAAACCCGACCTGCTCCTCTTAAAGGAAAGTGATTATTACAAAGGATGGAGAAACATGTTTTAAGCCATAGTGGAACAATGCGAGGGAAGGGTAGGTAGCTGGTTGTGGGATGAAAGAAAATGACCAGATGGATGGAGGGAGAGTATTAAGCAGGTCGTGTGAGACTTCAGGCTTCTGTACCACCTGCCCTGTAGTGAGAAGAGGCCATGGGTCAGATGATGGAGAGTGCTGTGCCTATGATGGACTGGGCTGAACCCACCACTCTCTGCAGCCTCTTGTGTTTCTGTACATTCTCGTATCTGATCATGATCCAATTGGTCAGGATACTTTAAGCCATAGTATTAAATCTGTATTCTGTAAACGTTTGTTAGAATTTTCAGAGGCATGCCAAATCTCTTAAAAGTTCTAAGAAATAGAGGTGCTGATGTACCTTCGTTGTGACTGCATCTGTGTGCTGGGCCCAGGACGAGTCATCTGCAAATCTAACATCCTGGAATCTGAAGCTGCTAACTCTCTCCACCACCGACCCACTGAGCAGTCTCCTGGATTCCCCTTTCTGGATTCCTGGTCTTGTTGACATTGAGCGACTTGTAGAGGTGATGCCACTCCTGGATACTGATTCATTGACACTATTGATTCACCCAACCACAGTGGTGCCGTCTTTAAAGATGACTTTGTAGCTGTGCTTAGTTACACAGTCACGTGTGTGAAGAGAGTGGAGCAAGGGGATAAGCATGCAGCCCAAAGGTGGACCTGTGTTGATGGTTAATGAGAAGTAGATGTTTTCCCAATCACCAACAAACCTGCAAATCCAAGGACATAGTGGAACAATAATTATTTTGTAATAATTTATTTTTATAAAAAGATCTCTTTAAGTAATGCAGATTGGAAAAGATTTTCCTGCGCTGTTAAATTCCGTGCTTTCCATTAATAGTTAAAATATGGCATTGTTTGGATGACTCAAAGCCACTTTGGAAGCCTGGCATCATATCAACATTGCATGAGGTTTGACGCCATCAACCGTCTACACAGATGCAAACATAGCTGCAAAACACAGTTTGTGTAAACCATGCTACAATTGTGCACTCGTGATTTGCAAATTATACTTTGAGCTAATTGGCAACCATAGTGTTAAAATCTCTGCATCCATATTTTTTCACCCATTTCCTTTAGAGCAATATTCAGCATTTATTGTCTAAAAATGCTATCTGTGTTGTTCCTCAACTAATGCCTCATGAGAAATAACATTTATATTGCTGTCACCTCACTATTTTTGGTGAAATGTTTTTCTTCTTGTGCCAACTTGGAGTTTGACATAGCAACATGTCACGGGCTATTTAAATGATTGGAAGCAGACCAATATATTTGTAGTTGCCCCAATGTGATAAGTTTAATTTTGCTGTACATTTCGGAACCTACTTCTAAGCGATGCAAAGGTATCAGAAATTAATAAACTCCACCCACGATGGCAACCATATTCAATTTGTCTAGAACTTCTGTTTCCGAATGTTGTTGAACCATCATAGAAATTACTACAGAATGAAAATAAAAACTTATAATTACTCTGAGGCAAGCTATTCCACCTGCATAATGTTCTAATGCTAAGAAAGTGAATGTGGTAAATTTCAGTGTTTTGAACCAACACATTCAAAAGAAATACTGCATTCACTTTGCTTCATTTACTAAGATGAAAGTTACTAACAATTCATATTTTGCCTGCCGGCTTTGAAATGAGTTTGCTTTGTGGAAGTGTTCATTCTATATACTTAATATACATAAGCTAATGTCATTGGACATGTAATATAGATTGTAGATCTATTTGCATGCCTGCTGAAATTATCGAGTCCAGGAAAATAAATTAATGATTTTTCACAAACCACACGTTGACGTCATCTATCTGTGGGTGTTGACTACATTTTTCCATTTGATGCCATTTTGTTTAACAATACAAATGAGCTAAACTTAAGGGATCAATTATGGTAAATGTACTTCTCCAATCCCTTGGCATTACATTAACAACAGTACAACTGGATTTGTATGAAGTTACAAAGCAATTGAGCTTAAAATCATGTAAGAATGGCAAGTAAGTAATAGACAAATGCATTTAGCTGATAAAATCCTGCCTCTCGTGTTTACTTTCATACCAGTACCAATGAATGCCTTAAATTGCTTAATACTAGAATACATCGTAGGATTGAATAAAATAAGACATAGACTCCTAGCATTTCCTAAAATATTCACAATAAAGTCTGCTGAAATGTTTATTACCATAATTAGTGATGTTCTAAAAAGAGCTGTAACAGTTTGGAATAAGTTAATTTACTGTACGCGGTCTCATCTTCACAATTACTGAAGATTCAGTAATTAAAAACAAGCTATTTAGCTAACCATGTTGTACCAAGGACTTCAAAAAATAAGGTAATGCCAGGTGTTGTTAATTTCAGTGCTTATTGTGTCGATCTATATTTTACACATTGACCCAAAACTTACAGTATGTTGGTCTGCCGTATTTTATGGGAATACATTAATTTGTTTCGTTCATCAGAAGACAAGAATTTTAAAGCAGCACATTAAGCATACACTTGTGTTAAAATAAATCAAAACAAGTATAGTTCCCTTTGTACATGACATGCAGGTTCTGAAAATAATAGCGCTCAAAGATGCATGGGTTTTAAAGAAATGTATGGTGTGTGTGACCTTTTTAAATCATGGATTCACAATACCTGTTCTTTTGTTGGCTATCTGAAGGATTTAAAGGGTTTACATTCCTGAGAAAAATTATTTTGCAATTCCTGAACCTTGCTTCTGTATCCAGGCAAAATGGTAGACGGCATATAAAAGCATTACATAAAAGATAAAATCCAGATACATCTTCAATGTTACTATTTTTATTGTTTTTATAATATAATCTATTATGGTTTATTATGAATAAGTAAGTTAATCTGCATTTTTTTTTACTTGTTAAACAAGAATTGGTAAAGAATATTGCAATATGAAATGTGTTACAATTGTAGGCAACATTTTTTGAAAAGATTTATTCAAAAATACATGAGATTAGCGCAAATATATATATATATATATATATATATATATATATATATATATATATATATACATACCGCACGTTATTAAAATACATGGTGTAAGTAAAGAGAGTGTTGGTGAAATTCTGCTTGCATTAATGGTATTACTCGGAGCTACGGAAGATGATGGGTTAAGTTTTAATCACATAGGGCACAATTTTCCGCACATAAACATAAGGTGTGGCACCATTAACTGGCAGAATTGTGCAGCAATGTCAGTTATTTCCTGAAGGAAGGGAACATGTGAGAATTTAGATTATTTTGTCTAGCAGCTGCTGCCTGTTCTGCAAAACTAGCACAGCAGCCGATGACAAGGGCATATGGAACTTGACACCTCTGTTGGCGTTGATCCAGAAGTACAGAATTTTTTCAAGCAAACAGCAATAACCAAAGGTATGTTTTATAGAATATGCATATTGTATATTCCTCATAAAGTATCATTATAATGCAAGCAAACAAGTTATTTAATAATGAATTATATCTATATTTAAATAAGTGCAATGCTTCCAAAAAAGATAAATGGTGAACCATTCAATCTAATGGTAAAATATGAAGACTAATCATTAAAATCCATAATTGTGAGCTTTGCAGGTCAATTATTTGGGATATAATCGTATCATTTAGCACATATTTTCACGTAAACAAAGGACTGCTAATCGTTTGAATTTTCTCCCCTACTTTTTATCAGAGAAATTACCAACCTTTCTCATACATTTCATTATTACCATGCAGGTGGTTGCAATCTACATTACTGGGGTTGAACCAAAATATCAAGGCTAATATATCAGCATATTGGCCTTATATGTGTAAGATAGATAGTGCTATTAAGATATGTGGATTGGGTAAAGCTGTAAGAAAGTATAAGAAACGGTTAATGATAGTGAAATCATATTAATTTGAAATTATCAAGCATTTATCAGCAATAATCTTTAAGAGATAAATGGGTTTTTTTTGCATGCAACTGAAGATGTGGGCAGTGGTCTAAGTCAAAATATATTTTGCATGAAGTGAAATTAGATCCAGAGATAACAGGTCAAGGTCATTTTGCAAAGATAGTTGTCTGTTAATAGTAATATGTTCACATGTGCACAGTGCTATTTACAATGGGCACAGATCCATGATCTTACCCCTTTGCTAACTTTACAGACTCAGCACCTTTAGTCAGTACATTTTTCCTTGAGTTTTCTCATATGAATTATTTTCATCGTCTTTTTTTGAAGTTTGTGAAGTACCATTTTCACTTCACGTGGCCTTCTTGGCTGTTATTTTTGTGCAAGTCTGGATGCTGAAATTAATATGAGATCATCATACCTAAGTGCACAATTGTGCACATTTGATATCCATGCACTACAGGTCTCTCTGCTAAATGGTGATGGTATGAAAACTACCACCCAATTGTTTATGAGTGGAGTGCCTATCTCCTGCTAGGTGGCATGATAGCTATATGTGCACCCATTCCTTTATAAAATTAAAAATGAATGGGACTTGTCTTCAAAGAAAGAAAATAAATTAGATATACTAAGAAAATCAAGAATCCAATTTCAACATCCTTGATGGTTATATGGATTTGAACCAAAGATAAAATGTCATTCACTAAATGTTTCAAACAGATTTCAAGTATGTGATTAAGGCACAGTTTACTTTATCAGTTAATGCCATCTTCAAGATACATTACTCAGCATTATTAACAAGGTTTATTCACATTTTTACCCAAATATAGTAACTGCAGTTGCTTAGCACCGTGCAAAACAAACTCCTGGAAACGTAGCATTTCAAAGTTGCAACAAATATGAATTAAACTCTTTTAGATTTTGTTATTGAAGTCAAGTCAACAAAAGTGTTAATTTAGTTTTAGACTATTTTGAAAGCTGCTGCATTATACTCTTTACTCAGAATAAAAAGCTGAAATTTATATATTCTTATCCTATCCACACAATTTCATAACATTTCATAACCAGTGACTGATTGTTGATATGAAACTATTGTTCTCATGAAAACAAATGGAACTGCCTATTTGGATACAATCTCCAATACAATCCTTGAACAGATAAAACATAACACCTTTTGGTGCCTCTGGATGAAGTGGAATTGATGGGCAAGCGATATCACTTCTTCAGATATTGCCGTATTCAACTTGTACCTGAATTGGCAGATTTTAATTTAATATGTCATCCTGAACAATAACACCATAAAAAGTGCAGCACTCATTTAATACTGCATTGAAATTGCAGCCCAGAATAAGTGCTTAAAGTATAATGCAGATTGAACTGATAAACTGTAATTCAGAAGTGATACTACTATAAGATAGATAGAATCATAGAATGATACAGAAGATATCAAAGCTATTCAGATTATTTTTGCCTGCACCATTGCTTTGAAAAATTGATGCACTGCTCCACATCCATGCTTTTTACTCACTATTTTCGCATAACTCATCCCTCTTCATATTTTTATTACACTTTCATGTTTGTTCCCATATGCAACCTTTGAAATTACGTACACTATAACAAATACTGGTTATTAAAATATAACAAAAAAAGCAATATTCTGAATTGCAGCTCGAGAAACAGTTGTTCATTGCTTAAAACAAAATCTCCCTTAGCCAATTTGCTCCAACGCTGAAAGCAACTGTTCCTTTAATCCCATGGCCTTCTAATTTGCTAAGTAATCATTATGTGGTATTTTGGTTAATGGAAACTTTTAAGAGTCTATATATGTAGCATTACCCAAACTATTGTCAGCAACCCTTTTTGTTGCTACATCAAAGATTTCAATCTAGTTAGTCAACTAGATTTTTTAGTCCGAAGAAGGACTGACCCGAATCTTGCCTTTCGATGTCCTCCAGACGTCTCTGCCTGAATAGCTAAGTTACTCCAGAACTTTGTGCTTGATTTTGTAAATCATCATCTGCAGTTCCTTGTGTTTACTATAATTTATCTTTAACAAAACCATGCTGACCTTCATTTTTAAGCCCTCATTTGTCCATAAGCATTTTGTTCGCAGAGGTTTCACTATTAAAATGTTAAGGTCTTAGACCTGAATTTAAGGTTTATTTCTGAATCTATTTTTAAAAACTGCAATTAACATTTACTGCACCAAATGCTCTATTATTACACCCACATCCAAGGAAGATTGGAATATAGTCCGAACAAATTTAACCTTTGATTCCTTGAGTAAAGGACCTGTCCCACTTAGGAGACTTTTCAGTGGACTGCCTGCGACTTTCAAGCTCGCGGCACTCGCCTGAAAAACCGCGAACTGCAACGGTGACCGTCAGAGCGGAACACACACACACACACATCGCAAAGGCAGGGGTCAGGGAAAGCGGGGGAGCGCTGTCTGAAATTCACACGGTGCAAAGCCAAGGTGATTCAGACACACCGCGATGAACAGGAAGGTTAAGACGGCTAGCATAGTGCATGGTAAGTCCTTTAAAAAAGCAGGTGGGGGGCGGGGGAAGGGAACATGAGGAGAAGGTGGGGGAGAAGGGAGGAAAAAGAGTGGAGACACTTTTAAGAAGCCAGACAACTTTTAATAAGCCAGAGATACACACCTGTGAAGGTAGACAAAAGTGTTGGAGAAACTCAGCGGGTGCAGCAGCATCTATGGAGCGAAGGAAATAGGCAACGTTTCGGGCCGAAACCCTTCTTCAGCTGCTGCACCCGCTGAGTCTCCCCAGCACTTTTGTCTACCTTCGATTTTCCAGCATCTGCAGTTCCTTCTTATACACACCTGTGATTTAGCAGGCAATTAATATTACCGATCGTTTTTCCTTGGTTCTGACGTGCTTACGATTTTTTTTTCCCCAATGAAAATGACCAGTCAGCAAAGGAGATTAACTAAAACGACCTACGGCTACCTCGCCTACCTACAACTACATGGCGACCCCACTACCACTGCACCTACGACTGCAGGATTATCGAATTTCTCCATGGCGACTAATTTTTGGTCGCAGAAACATTTTCAACATGTTGAAAAATGTGCTGCGACCATACTGAGGCCGTGACTAGTTCCGAGAATGTGGGAACTCCTAGGAGACTCACCAGAAACCACCAGCGAACATGTGCCGATCATGAGGCGAGCTCAGTTTCCTGCACTCGCCTAAAAAGTCGCCTATTTGCTACAGGCCCTTAAACTTGGATGGATCTGATCCAGACCAATGACCCGAGTAAAAGCTTGGCAATTTACAGAGTTTTCCACTTACAACATTTTAAATATGATTCAAATACTTAGAATTATACCGTAAGAGTATTTTTAAAATTCTGCATCAATAAATTTGAAAGGAGATTGAAACTTCGCAAGCTATATGGAAATATAATAAAATTATTTGAGCAGAAAAAGGATAAGGATGGATTGAAAGTCTTTATTCTTAGACACTTCTACTCCAGTTTCTTTGTCCTCATATCATCCTTTCCTCTTGTAGAACATTTCAAAGATTTTATCTTTGTTCTTTTAGAAGACATTTGTATATGTATATGGATAGGAAGGGTTTAGAGGGTTATGAGCCAGATGTAGGAAAAATGGTACTAGCCCAGTTTGCTAATTTGGTCGGTATGGACAAGGTAGTGCCGAAGTGCCGGTATTCATGCCATGTAGTACACTGTGACTCTATGACGTCTAGAGTCATGGTACTACACAGCGTGAATGGAATGAATCATGGTACTGCACAGCTCTCTTCTGGAGTACAGCACAGGAACAGACCCATCAGTGCTAAACTAAAACAAAATAAAACATCATTCCTCACGCTTTGCTTCTATTGATCAGTGTCAATATTTTGAAGCAGAAATAGATAGATTCTTGATTAGTACAGGTGTCGGGGTTGTGGGGAAGAGGTAGGAGAATGGGGTTAGGAGAGAGTGATAATGATAAATCAGCCATGAATGAATGGCAAAGCAGGCTTGATGGGCCAAATGGCCTAATTCTGCTCTTATCACATGACATTATTACCTAATGACCCTATTACCTATCTGGATATTAGGGCACATACTTTCTAAATGACAAGAGTGAATTAGGAGCTGATGGTGCAGGTACTGTGAAAGATTCTTTTTTTTTTTTTTTTGTTAAATATTTTTTATTATAGAAACATATTTATGAAAATTACAATGTTTTACATAAATGAAAATACATCATTATATACTTTCATGATATTAATAATATTGATATTATTATTAATATTAAAATTTAAGACTATATGCTTCTATATGCTTTTTTAATTTTTTTTATAAAGTAGGAAAAGATAGAGATAAATAATGAAGAAAATATGAAAGCGAATGGAGTGTTAATCATTAATCCGTCATTGGAGATATAGGCATGATTTATTATATATATTTCTTCATCCATTCTAATATTCAGGCCTCAGTCAAGCCCTCGTACCGAGCCGTTATGACTCTGTAAATATTCAATATATGGAGACCATATCCCTCTGAAGAGATCTAACCTGTCCATTAGGACAAGCCTCAATCTCTCCAGATGAAGAGTCTCCGACATTTCTGTATTCCACATTTTGATTGTAGGGGATGTAGGGCCTTTCCAAAATTTTAATATTAATTTTTTCCCAATTATTAACCCAATATAAATAAAAATTCTTTTGATTCATTGTTATTAATTGGTCTGTTTCCAGTATTCCTAGTATTATTAACTTTGAATCAGGTGTCAAAATTATATTAACAACATTTGAAATTATCCTAAATATTTCTATCCAGAATTTTGTAATTTTTATACAGTTTGTAAATGAGTGTGGACAAGTTGGTTTCTAAATGTTGACATTTATCACATATAGGAGATACTTTTGGAAAAATGTTATGTAATTTAGATTTTGAATAATATAGTCTATGTAGTATTTTAAACTGTATAAGAGAGTGTTTAGCATTTAGCGAACAATGGTGTATATGTTGTAAACTTTCATCCCATACTTCTGGTCTAATAATTTGGCATAATTCATTTTCCCAAGATTGTCTATGTATTTCTGTTGATGGAACATTAAAACTAAAATCTATACCACTATCTCTTAGCATTGTAAATAATGTTACGTTTAAACCTTCAATGATGGATAAAGCTTTGTTATATATATATGTTATATATATATGAAATCATTTTTTCTGTATTTGGATGCTTATTTAAGCATTCATCTAAAATTTCTGTCTTTCTATTTCTGAGTTCCTGCGTATCTGCTTTAACATAATCTCTAATTTGTAAATATCTAAAATAATCTTTAGATTGTAGTCCATAAATTTGTTGTAGATCTTGAAATGAAAGGAAGGAGTTTTCCTTATAGAGATCACCGACCTTAATAATTCCATTATTTTTCCATTGTAAAAAAGCTTTATCCATCATTGAAGGTTTAAACGTAACATTATTTACAATGCTAAGAGATAGTGGTATAGATTTTAGTTTTAATGTTTTCTTTATTTGTTTCCAAATACGTATTCCACTTTCTATTATCAGGTTTTCACTATAAGTTTTCTTAGCTAGATTAATATTAGCAAATATTATAGAACTAATTTCAAAAGGAGAACAATCTTCTTTTTCCATATTTAACCAAGTTGGTTGGTTATCTATTTCTTCTAACCAAAAATTCATATTTTTAATGTTAACTGCCCAATAATAAAACATAAAATTTGGTAGAGCTAGACCTCCCTTTATTTTTGATTTACATAAATGTTTTTTATTTATTCTATGGCTCTTATAATCCCAAATGAAGTTAGTGACTAGGGAGTCCGCCTTTTTAAAGAAATCTTTAGGGAGATATATCGGAATTAATTGGAAAAGGTATAATAATTGTGGAAGAAAAACCATTTTTATTATATTAATTTTATCTAACATTGAAATAGGTAAAGTTTTCCAATATAAGATATTCTTATTTAATTTATTCAATAATGGTGGGAAATTAGATTTAAATAATGAGTCAAATCTTTTTGTTACAAAAATTCCAAGATATTTAATTTTTTCATTTGTTATCTTAAAAGGGAATTGTTGTAATATGTGTAAGTTATTTACCGTTATTGGCATAAGTTCACTTTTATTCCAATTGATACTATATCCTGAGTAGGATCCAAATTTAGTTATTAATTTTAACAAATTTCGAATTCTAGTTTCTGGTTTTGTGATGTAAAGTAATACATCATCCGCATATAAAGACATTTTATTTTTAGTGTCTCTTGTATCGTATCCATATATTTCCAGATGTGATCTCACCCTCTGAGCTAGCGGTTCTATTGCCAGTGCAAACAGTAAAGGGGATAAAGGGCAACCTTGTCTACAACCTCGAGATAGATTGAATTTAGGTGATAACATTCGGTTTGTTATTATTCTAGCTGTCGGATTTGTATATAGCAATTTGATCCAGGTCTTTTCTCAAAGTTTGAAAGCTTCCATAACCGAGAACAAATAAGGCCATTCCACTTGATCGAAGGCTTTCTCTGCATCTAACGAAATAACTACTAGATCTTTATTAATACCTCTTTTCGAGTATATAATATTAAATAACCGTCTCAAATTATATGAAGAGTATCGTTTTGGTATAAATCCTGTTTGATCGGGATGAATTAATTTATTAACAACTGAGCTTAACCTTTGTGCTAATATTTTAGTTAATATCTTTTGATCAGTATTTAAAAGAGCTATTGCTCTAAATGACCCTGGTTCATCCAAGTCTTTGTTTATTTTAGGTAAAAGTGTTATAGTAGATTCATTTAATGTTTCTGGTAGTTTTTGCTGTGTATATATATGTTCATATAACGATTTCAGACGTGGTACAATCTGATCATAGAATATTTTATAAAATTCCGAGCTAATGCCATCAGGTCCCGGTGTTTTACCGTTTTTTAATGATCTGATTGATTCTTGGATTTCTTTTATCGAAATATCAGCATTCAGTAACTCTCTATTTTGTAAATCCAACCCTTTCAGGTGACATTTTTTTAAAATGCTTCTATTCCTATTTTATTTTCTGTTGTTTTAGCAGTGTATAAGTTTTTATAATATTGCATAAATCTTTCATTAATATCTTTAGGTTGTGTTAACAATTCGCCATTATGTGATTTAATCCTATGAATTATTTTTTCAGCTTCCATTTTCCTTAGTTGGCGAGCCAATAATTTTTGAGGTTTATCACCGAATTCAAACTGTAATTGTTTAGTATGTTGATAAAGTTTAACAACTTGATCTGTATATATTTTATTTTATTTATATTTCAATGCTGCAATTTTATTATGTAGTATTGTAGTTGGATTCGCTGCATTCTGTATATCTAATTGTTTAATCTCCTTTTCCAAATCTTGCTGATCCTTACGATTCTTTTTATTATAAAATGCTTGGGAGGAAATCATGATTCCCCGGAGGTATGCTTTAAATGTTTCCCATAATAAGGAACAAGATATTTCCGGTTTATCATTTATTTCGAAAAAAATCTTAATTTGTTCTGTGATATATTCCTGAGTAATTTTATTTTCTAAAATTTGTGGGTTAAATCTCCACTGTTCTGATTTTTGTATTTTACCATTTATTTTGATCTTAAATGTTAATGGTGCATGATCTGAAATTATAATATTATGATATTTGAATTTTAAGTGAGTGAGATAAGTTTAGCATCCACCAAAAAATAATCTATTCTTGAGTAAGTTTTATGTACTGATGAGTAAAAAGAGTATTCTCGTCCGGTAGGGTTTTCTATTCTCCAAACATCTTTGATATTAGTAGTTTTCATATATGCATTTAATAAGTCACTAGAATGTGATTTAGTTTTCCTTTGCCTTGTAGATCTATCTAAGTATGGGTCTAGTGTACAATTAAAATCTCCTCCAATTATTAGATTGTATTGTGTTAATTCCGGGATATTGTTAAATACTTTCTTGAAAAACAATGGGCTATCAAAATTTGGTCCATATACATTAACAAAAATCATTTTTTGTGTATTTAATTCTCCTATAATGATAATGTATCTTCCATCTTTATCAGTTATAGTTGATGTATGTTTAAATAAAATACCTTCACGAAATAATATTGCTACGCCTCTTGATTTATGCGTAAAAGAAGAATGATACATTTTATCTATCCATTTAGCTTTCAATCTATGTTCAGCATCTTTTTTTAAATTCTTGAATAAAAATTACGTCAGTTTTATTTGCCTTTAAATGTGCAAAAACTTTTCCTCTCTTGATCGGTTCATTAATACCTTTAACATTCCAACTACAAAACGTTATTCCTTCATTCCCCATATTCATTTTTGAGTCTTGCATCTTTTGACTATGGAGGTCTATGATAGAGTCTATAGTTCCGCACGTCAGACCCGACCTTACACCCGAACATCGAATATATGAATTTTAAGTCTCGTGCATTTCTCTCACGTATATATCTCCATTGATCCAATATATAACTCCATTCAAATTGAGATAAACAATAATAGATTATATAAAAGAAGAGCAAACATTTAGTACTGTGCATAAAGAAGGGAAAAACTACATCTAGAATTGTTGCAGTTAGTGCTAGTCATACTAACATGGCTAACCATCTACCGACTTCCGTCATTGATGTTAGTAACTTAACCAGCTCCCAGGTTTTTGGAATTGTTATTCCATAATAATATTTTACCGGGGGTATAACATTAGGAAAAAAAAAAGAAAGGGAAAAAAAAGGGTAAAAATAAAGACTTATTTAAATTATAACAATTAAAGATATAGAAATACATATATTTAAGACTTATTTAAAAATCTAATTATTATAAACAAAAGAAACAAAAAGAAGATATCGAAATACATGCATTTAAAACTTAATTAAAAATCTAATTATTATAAACAAAAGAAACAAAAAAAGGAAAGAGAAAAAAAAACTCCATCCAACAAAAAGAAGATAAGAATTTAAAATGAAAATGAAAATTGCTGGTGTAAAAGAAAAATCTCCAAATGAAATCAATCCCTAAATTTAACTCTATTCATTCCAACATAGATAATCATTAATTATTAGTAATAGTGATTAATCTTAATTAGTAAAAATGATGTTAATAAAGATACCGCGGTGTGTCTATAATATGTGTTAGTTATTTATATTAGTAGTGTAATTATACTAATTATTAGTATCCAGGTGAGGTTTTCCAATCCACTTCTTTCTCCAACTTCCATCCAACGTTGTCCTGTTCGGTCCAGTCGTGCGTTGTTTTGTGAAGTCTTGCAAAGTCTTGGGGATTCTTGTAGAATTCTTAAAAGTCAATATATTTGAAAGTAGCTGCTTCTCAGGTCTGGATCTGGCGAGCAAAGTCCAATGCTGCTGCTGGGTTGGAAAAGAGATGTTCCTTGTTGTTGAAAGTAACTCTTAGAATAGCTGGATAATTCAAGCCATATCTCAAATTTTCCACTCCCCTCATAAGACTATTAGCCTTATTGAATGCTTTCTCGTCCAAGACAAAGTCATATTGTAGCTTTATAATCATTTGTCTTGGAGGGACGTTTGCTCTTGTCTGACGTCTCCTGACTCTGTGAGCACGGGCTAATAAAGGCTTTTGTTCCAGAGATAAAACATGTTGCAATAAGTTCGCAGTAAATTCTCGAGGATCTTCATCTTTCTCTCGTCCTTCGGGAATACCTGCAATTCTTAGGTTTTGTCTTCTCTGGCGACCTTCTAGCTCAGTACATTTCTCAGTTATTTTAGTCAGTAAGTCCGTTAGACGTTCGTTTTCTGTAATCAACTTTGCTGTAGTCACAGCACTTGTATCAGCTATTTCTTCAAGGCCTTTTATACCGACTGTCTGTTGTTCCAGTACCTTTTCCATAGGATTCAGCCTTTTTTCAAAGTCTTTTTTGACCTTTTCAATTTTATTATCCATCTCCTTTGTCATTTCGTTCATAATTTCTGTAATTTCTTTCTTCAAATCTTCCGATATTTTCTTGGTCTTATTATTAATATTTGAATTTGTTTCCTGTTGAAATTCTTTCATTTGAGTATTCATCTGGTTTATTTCTTCCCTTAAACCAGCAATCTCACGAGAAATGAAAGTTTTCAATTCTTCACTTTCAGTTTTTTTCCCTGTTCTTCTCGATACATCTTCCTGGGATGAGGCCCTACTTGAGTCCGAGGCTTCAGTTGGGCCTTCTGCCAGTTTTTGCCTAGTTGGTCGACTTTTCTGTCTTTCGGGTGGGCTGCGTGTTGTAGACATAACTAGTCACACGCCTGATAACGCCACTCACAACAATCAGTGCAGAAATGGCAGGCAGCAAGCTGCAGGCAGCAGGTAGGTCCGTTAATCCCCCGTTTTTTCCCGTTTTTTTCACGGAGCTGGCTGGCGTTATCCTCTATCCCTCCATAGCGCCACCGCAAGTCGGTACTGTGACTTCCAACACCCTGCATCTGCAATTACGGATGGCAGGACAGAGCACCTGAAAAATGTTGAACTGAACACTTAGGAAAGCACGGTGGTGCAGCAGTAGAGTTGCTACCTTAGAGCGCTTGCAGCGCCGGAGTCCCGCATTCGATCCCGACTACGCGTGCTGTCTGTATGGAGTTTGTACGTCCTCCCCATGACCTGCGTGGATTTTCTTGAGATCTTCGGTTTCCTCCCACACTACAAAGAAGCACAGGTTTGCATTTTAATTGGCTTGGTAAATGTAAATATTTGTCCCTAGTGTGTGTGTAGGATAGTGTTAATGTGCAGGGATCACTGGTCAGCACGGACCCGGTGGGCTGAAGGGCCAGTTTCCGCGCTATGTTTGTTTTGAAAAGGTGACAAAAAAACTGAAATGTCAGGGGAATGTCTTTGAATGTTATTTATAAAATCTACATAATTGTACCACCTAGCTCCAATTTCATTTCAGTCCAAGGGTGACAATTTGTTTCCAATTTTGATCCTGCATACATTTTTAGGATGACTCTTGGTACTTGGAAAAATTGATAGTATGGTCCAACACTAACAATTGCTTTGTGCGTGTGCATCAAAATAGCCTGTAGTGTGAAACTTATCCCGTCCAGCCACATAATTACTGTGTCTGTGTCTGTATGTTCGGCAAGGAATTCTGCATTAATGGGTTCAGCTTTGAATAGAATAATGTCTTTCCTCCAAGTAGGCACAAGATAGGAGTGTGATAAAACATTCCGCACGCCTGAATGAGGGCAGTTCCAAGAGGATTCAAGAAGTGACAAGTCAGCTGGTAGCAGGGTGGCACAATGGCAGAGTTGCTGCCTTGTTGCAGCAGAGACCCAGGTTAGATCCTGACTATACGGTGCTGTCTGTACGGAGTTTCTACATTCTCCTTGTGACCGCGAGTGTTTTCTCCAGGTGCTCCGGTTTCCTCCCACACTCCAAGGACGTTCAGAATAGTAGGTTAATTGGCTTCAGTAAGTTGTTGTAAAACATCCCTAGAGTGTGTATGTTAGTGTACGGGGTGATTGCTGGTTGGTGTGGACTCAGTGGGCTGAAGCGCTTGTTTCTGCTCTGTATCGCTATAGATTAAAGTAAATGTAAACCTCATCCACTGTCATCAGACTTCCTCCCTCCTACACCAATTTCCAATGGTTATCATCCATTAAATGCAGAAATAAACAGCCCTCCAAGGCTTCACACCATGTGGAAAATCCACAGTTTTACCAAACAAAAGTCAAGTCAAGTCAAAAGAGTTTATTGTCATGTGTCCCTGACAGGACAATGAAATTATTTCTTTGCATAGCACAACAGAACATAGTAGGCATTGACTACAATTATATACATAAATACACACATGAATGAATAAATTGATAACGTGCAAATAACAGATGGAGGGGTATTAATGTTCAGAGTTTTGTCCGAGCCAAGTTTAATAGCCTGATGGCTGTGGGGAAGTAGCTATTCCTGAACCGTGTCGTTGCAGTCTTCAGGCTCCTGTACCTTCTGCCCGAAGGTAGCAGAGAGATGAGTGTGTGGCCAGGGTGGTGAGGGTCCTTGATGATGCTGCCAGCCTTTTTGAGGCAGCGACTGTGGTAGATCCCCTCGATGGAAGGAAGGTCAGAGCCGATGATGGGAATGGCAGCCATTTGGGCATTACATAGGTACACTAGCACTCTCATTCTCATCTTCAAGTCACATACCTCAGCCATAATATGCAGCTTTATCGGACTTTGGTTAGGCCCCATTTGAAGTATTGTGTGTTATTCTGGTCACCCCATTACAGGGAGGATGTGGAAGCTTTGTGAAAGGGTGCAGAGGAGGTTTATGAGAACGATGCCTGGATTAGGTGATATTAGCTACAGGAGGAGGTTGGGCAGACTTGGATTGTTTTCTCTGGAATGCCAGAGGCTGCGGGGAGACATGATAGAAGTCTGTAAAATTATGAGATGCATAGATAGGGTAAACAGTGAGAATATTTTTCCCAGGAAGGAAAAATCAAATACTAAAGGGGATAGTTTATGTTAAGAGGGGCAAAGTTTCAAGAGCAACTTTTTACACAAAGGATGGTGCCTGGAATGCCGGAGTTTGGAGGGCGATACGATGGTGGCATTTAAGAGACTTTTAGTTATGCATGTGGATATGCATAGAATATATATATATATGTGGATTGTGTGCAGGTAGATAAGAGATAGCCTTGGCATCGTTCGACACAGACATTGTGGACTGAAGGCCTGCCCAAGTGCTGTACTGTTCTATGTTTAATGTTCAAATATATCGTTGTCACTGGTCAAAATCCTGCAACTCCCTTTGCACAGACCAAGCACACTATTACAGTTGCACGAGCCTTGATGACTGACTTCTAAGCTGCTATCAACTTCAACCAAACCAAAATATAACAGACATTAGCTCTGCCCACTTGTACAATTGTGAAGCACAAAATATCAACCAGAACAGCATTTACTTCACTCACTGCACAAGCTCAGGTTCCCTTAGCAAAACCCTAGGCTCTATCCTCTCCCGCACAAGCCACATTAAGATGAGATGTAAAGTTAGTAGCCAAGCCAATGATATTTGGTAGTTTGCAAACTCAAAAAAGGAAGTCACATTCAACCAAGACTAGAACCCAATATTCGTTAAACTAAAGGAAGATTCATCCAAGCACTCACTGTCTTTACCCATCCTGATTAATTACCTCTTTCAAAAGAAAGGGGCTCAACTACGTGGCTGATGTGAACAAGGAGCTGGACATGCAATGTTTCTCCTTATGTGGCTCCGGTGCCAATCATACTTGCAATGTATGCCCACACTAAGCCAGTGTGCAGTGCCAGAAGGATTTATTCAATCAGCTTTGAGTTCAGTGGACCAGATTTTGATTGGTTCCTTTTACCATGGGTGACAGAAGACTGAGCTGACTGCCTGTTGAGCAAATTTGAGGTCTTTATCAGAGTGATAGTAGTAGGAATAAAAATCCTTAAAGAGGATCTCCAATGTCAGACGTGGAGCCACTGCCATTCTCTCAGGACGTTGCCTCGGCAGTCCTAATAATCTGTTCAAGCAGAGATGCTCAGGGTGTGAATGGCAGCAAAATGGTGCAGCGGTAGAGTTGCTGTCTCACAGAGCCAGAGACTCGGATTCGATCCTGAGTGTGGGTGTTGTGTGTACGGGGTTTGTATGTTCTTCCTGTGACCACGTGGGTTTTCTCTGGGTGCTCCGGTTTCCTCCCAGACTACAAAGACGTACATGTTTGTAGGTTAATTGGTTTTGCAAATGTAAATTGTCCCTTTTGGGATCGCTGGTCGGCACGGACTCGGTGGGCCGAAGGGCCTGTTTCCATGATGTATCTCTAAAGTGTAAAGTTTACAGCTAGCCTCAAAGTTCCTTTCAACACAAGGAAAAGAACCATTTGATGACAATGTATGCTAGAAACTGCACTACTTACATTCCAGATGGATGTTATTTGTTCTGCAGTGGAACCTAGGATTTCAGCTGGGATCGCTGTATGAACTTAGGGACTGCATATTTTGGAATAGAGCTCTTCTCTGCAGTAAAATATTGGAACTGGGCCCTGTGCAAAGCTTGGTACAAGGTAGGAGGCTGATGTTTTCATGCAGCCATGACATTTCATGCAGGCTTTCATACCAGTCTGCCGATGACCAAGGTTGTCACATCAAATCCTCATCTAAAGCCCCCGAGTTAGAATTCCCTTTGTAACCTTGCTTTCCTGAGAACTGACATGTGAGTCACCTACCTTCATGTCTACTCGTGCCTAGTTATTCATTGCATGCACAAATCCTACTCCAAATGCACTTTTATTCTAAACATAATGCCAGTATCTGAAGTGGTGGATGCATGCCAGATCGAATGATTGTGTTTTTGCTCTCCTGGTGGTCAGTAGCCAGGCATTGACTAGGTGCATGATATAAGGTCATAGAATCATAGCAAAATACAGTAGAAAAACAGATCCTTTCATCCACTATCTACATCAACCACCTAATCTTACACAAATCCCATTTGTTTTATCTCCCTACCACGTTGTCATCTCTCCCCAGACTACGTCACTGACCTACACACCAAGAGAGGTTTACAGCGGTTGATTAACCTACCAATCCATATGTCTTTCAGATGTGAGAGGAAACAGTAGCACCTGAAGGAAATCTGTGCGGTCGGGGGGAGGATGTCCAAACTCCACCTACAAACAGGACCCAAGGTCAGGATTGAACTGGGGTCTCTGATGCTATGAGGCAGTGGCAGTATGGTGATAGGATAGAATAGGATAAGAAACAAATGGATTCTAACAGCATCCCTCTTCCCATCAGAACTGCCCCCTCCATCGACTCCTTTAAGTCGAGACTAAAAACTCATCTCTACTCCCAAGCCTTTCTTGACGTCCTCTGAGCGAGGGCTATATGTATGTGGTGATGTTTGTATTTAATCTATGAACCACTGTTGTTTGTTATACTATTCTTATACCAATGTAAAGCACTTTGGCCAACGAGAGTTGTTTTTTATATGTGCTATATAAATAAAAGTGACTTGACTTGACTAATATCTGAAGATAGACACAAAGTGTTAGGATAAATCAGCGGGTCAGGAAGCTTCTCTGGAGGAAAAGGATGGGTGACGTTTTGGGTCAGGATCCTTCTGCAGACTACTTAACATTACATCCTGTGCATCTTGAAAATGTGACAGTATTATGGATCCACGTGAAAGATAAGCAGGCAAGTTAAGTCTCAGCACACCAATGACCAATAAGCTCTTGGCCATCATTGACCATAGACTCCACATTATTCTCCAGCACTCTCTCCTCCAGGCCTTTGAGCCAGTAGATACAGACTTTCTCCATCAGTTTAATGACCATGATTGTACACTAAATCCTACTGCGTGAGTGGAATGTATGCCAGTGTGTGCCTGTGTTATGTCTGGAAAGATACTTATATAAGGGCACAGTGTAACAAATGAATATTATCGAGGTGTTCTTGATCAATAGCAATTATTGGTAAGGGAATGTTGTAGAGGTATTGCATGGTCGGTATGCAAGGCAAGTGATGCAATTACAGCAAAATTGAATTTGTTGATGACTGCAATTATATTGACAATTGATGTTCTTAAGCGTTTTGTAGTGCTGTTATATTGATGTTCCATGTACTTCACATGGCACTGACTTTGGGCTTGATCTTTCCATACACCTACTTTATGGTCAAACTGAGTAGCTACCTGCAATCCTTCACATGGAGGACCTCTCTTTTCTCCTCCATCATGTCCACCAAAGATCAAGATAACCATATATGTAATTCATGGATACATTCTGACAACACGATTCTCAGATTTTGCAATAATTTCCACAAGTAGCATGCGGCAATGAGAACTACTGCCCTCTAAGAAGTGGACTAAGGTTTAAATCAGTGTCAGCCAGCTTCAAGTGTCACAAGCATTAACAAAACTGCACCACGTGGATATGTACTGACACAAAACAGTCTGTTTAGTGATAGCTGCACATTAATATGATGATCATTTGATCAGAGCATCAATTTTATATGCAACCTACTTCAGGTCAAACTGGTACAGGTTAATTACAAATTACATCACAGCATATTTTTTCCAACACTAACAAATGTCGTAATTGGCGATATTCAAAAGTTATTTGTTAAAGTTAAGCAAAGTTAAAAGATCTTGTAATTTGGTGTTGGATTTACTAGGAATTACATGGAAAGGAGTAAATAGGGAATAATGGGCATGTATATGAACGAGTATAATGTGAATGGAAATATCTCACAAAAACATCCATGTTGTGAGCACGCTACTCACTGTACGTCTAAACAATGATGAAGAGATCAAACACCTGATATTGAAGATAGGTAACGTTAATCGTAGTGTAGGTAGAAGAAAAATTGATACAATAAGTAAACAGGCAAAACAGAAGCAAATGGGGTTCAAAGTAGTTAAATTGATGTTGTCAAAATTTAGACTTTGAACACACAGTTACTTTTAAGTAGTGCAGTTATAAGTAGGTGAAGTCCAAAGATATTTAAGAGAATCATTTGCATAAATCATTTAACTAATCCAAAGACACTAGAAAGCAAGAATTGACGTTTTTTGGGGACAGCACAGTGGCACTGTTGGTAGAGCTGCTGCCTCACAGAGCTAGAGACCCAGATTCAATCCTGACCTTGGGTGTTGTCTGTGTGGAGTTTGCACATTCCCCCTGTGACATGTGGGTTTCCTCCGGATGCTCCAGTTTCCTGCCACATCCCAGATTTGCAGGTTAATTGGCCTTTGTAAAATGCCCCTAGTGTGTAGTGAGTGGATGTGAAATGCTACAGCTGTGCAAAACTGGTTAGATCACCTGTTCAGAAGCACATAGTCAGCTAAATTTTAAGTTGACAGAACAAACCCTGGATTTTAAGGGTTAAACGTCAAAGAGATCTTACATAAATTAGGCTTGTATTCCTGGAACTTAGCAGGATGAGAGGTGATTCAATCTAGATGTTCAATGTATACAGGAGAACCAATATTGGTATATGTTTATTATTGCCATGTTAACATTAGATAACGTTAACATCACATAAGATGGAGAGAAACTTTATACTGAATAGGAAGTCGGTGCTGGGGACATTCTCTGAAAAACACTCCTCGTAAAACCTTTAGTAGTTGGGAATTACTAATGCTTATAAAGGTCAATAAAAGTTTGGAAATGTCTTCCCCAAATAGCAATTGATACAAAGCCAATTATTCTGAAATTACTAAGTTTTTGTAAACTAGAGGCATTGGGTAAATGAATGAAAGGAGAATTTCTGGAATTAGATTATTGATCTAAGATATACACAAAATGCTGGAGTAACAGCAGGATGGGTAGCATATATAGATTGTAGGAATGGGTGATGTTTCGGGTTGAGACCCTTCTTCAGACTGTCATTATCACATCAAATGTATGAGCAGACGCAAGGGACTTATTCCTTTATTCCTTTATACGTTATTGTTAGATGGATCAGGTTAAATTTAACTTATGAGGAAACCTATTGGGATCTTTAGAATTCAATTAGGTTTTCCTGTAAACCTCTCCACTCTTTCCCAATTCTGAGGAAGGCTCCCTGATTCAAAACACTATGTTTTCCTCCCACAGATGCTGCTTGACCAAAAGAGTTCTTCCAGCATTTCTATTTATGTTTCAGATTCCAGCATCTTTGGCTTAATTTGTTTTCCCACCCAAGTGATAGGTTCTGCAAGGAGAAATATTAGCTGGGGTGGGAAAACATACTGAGAATGAACAGATTGTGTCTTGATACACAGCTCTAAAGGTGGACCCTGTACATGGTGAGGAATTATTTTCTAATTCTTGCATTCTTATGCTTTTATCTGATGGTGAATCATGCATGTTCTAATCAACAGTACGATACCAAATTAGGGCTTTAATCAACTCTACTGCAGCAGGTATTTTAAAACAACCATAATACAAAACTTCAATATTTTTGTAATGAGATTATGATATAGTTGGTGAAATTAATAACATGTATAAAAATGATTTGACTTTAAGGACTACAATTTAAAAAAAAGACTAATTGAGTAAAAACAACTAAGCAAACGGCCATTGGTGTTGAAAGTTTTAAAAAAAAACCTTGTGATTCTGGAGACTTTTTTGTTTACACAGCAGCTTGACTCTCTGCAGCAGGTCATATCCAGGGAAACTGGAGCTATTTGCAATATCATGCAGAGCCCGCAAATGTAGGAATGTGCTTTGTGCTGCCAGGAGTGCCCCACATGTTCTGGATCAGCCAGCGTTCGTTCGTGAGGCCTTGATGAATTTCATACATTTCTGAGCCTGGTGTTTGGCCCAAGACTGGCACTGTGAAAAGGGAACAGCACAAGCAGAATCGACATATTTCACCCCTAGCTCACACAACCACAGGGCAGAATCTAACCGAAACATGCTGAATTTTCAAGCACTTGCAGAAATTAAATTAAATCTTTGACATACAATCTGGTCTGAATACAATTTTTTTTTAACAGTTCTGTTACTTCTATTCTTTTCAAAATATATATATCGATTATTTCATCACATTGATCATTTTTTTTTATATAGAAACATCAATTTGTGCCAACATCCCCTTTCACCTGACATTCTGGCTTTGATCACATAAATCTGCAAAGGGTATCTTTAGCATTGTTTACAATTTATAAAACGGATTAATGTTCAGATATGTCAGTTATAATAACTGATGTGAAGTAGCTTTGCATTTTAATGCAACCAGTGTACATTATAATTCAGATATAAGGTTATGGATTATCAGGTGGTGATGTGACTCTAACAATTTTACAGCCAGATGTAACTGAAGATAGTGTAACGTAAAGCCTAAAAGCAAATAATTTTACTTCATCTGTTTAATGTCAGCAGCAAGCTAGAGAGCCAATAAGCCATTTTGACAACAAGAACATGTAGTTTATAGTGTGCACATCTCCATTGATATATGTTATTTATCTGGGGTAAAGAGGGTCAATAGAAAAACTTGTGTTTACTGAATCCTCGGTATTACAGCTGAGCAAAGGGGACTATGGAGGCATGAGGGAGGAGCTGGCCAAAATTGACTGGAAGATACCTTAGCAGGGATGACAGTGGAACAACAAAGGCAGGTATTTCTGGGAGCAATGCAGAAGGTGCAGGATCAGTTCATTCCAAAGAGGAAGAAAGATTCTAAGGGGAGGAAGAAAGATTTAAAGGGGACGATTGAAAGAGGCGCCCGTGGCTGAAAAGGGAAGTCAAGATAAAAGAGAAGAAGTATAACATAGCAAAGATGAGCAAGAAGCCAAAGGATTGGGAAACTTTTAAAGAGCAACAGAACATAACTAAATAGGCAATACGGGGAGAAAAGATGAGGTATGAACGTAAGCTAAGCCAAGAATATAAAGGAGGATAGTAAAAGCTTCTTGAGGTTTTCTTGAAGTGAAAATTAGTTAAGACAAATGTGGGTCCCTTGAAAACAGAAAAAGGGGAATTTATTATGGGGAACAAGGAAACGGCAGAAGAGTTGAACAAGTACTTTGGATCTGTCTTCACTAAGTAAGACACCAACAATCTCCCAGATGTGCTAGTGGTCAGAGGATCTACGAAGGCTGATAAATCTCCAGGGCCTGATGGTTTGCACCCCAGGGTACTTAACGAAGTGACTCTAGAAATCGTGGATCATTTTCCAATGTTCTATAGATCCAGGATCAGTTCCTGTGGATTAGAGGAGCTAATGTTATCCCACTCTTTAAGAAAGGTGGGAGAGAGATACCAGGAAATTATAGACCAGTTAGCCTGACATCGGTGGTGAGGAAGATGCTGGAGTCAATAATAAAAGATGAAATAGTGGCACATTTGTATAGCAGTGTGGATTTATGAAGGGGAATTCAAGCTTAACTAACCTTCTGGAATTGTGTATGTAACTAAGAAAATGGACAAGGGAGAGCCAGTGGATGTAGGGTACCTGGACTTTCAGAAAGCATTTGATAAGGTCCCACATAGGTGATTAGTGGGCAAAATTAGAACACGTCTTATTGGGGGTAGAGTACTAACATCGTTAGAAAATTTGTTGGCAGACAGGAAACAATGGGTAGGGATTAACGGGCCCCTTTCAGAATGGCAGTCAGTGACTAGTGGGGTACCGCATGGCTTGGTGCTCACACCGCAGCTATTTGCAATTTACATTAATGATTTAGATGAGGGATTAAAAGTAACATTAGCAAATTTGCAGATGACACAAAGCTGGGTGGCAGTGTGAACTGTGAGGAGGATGCTCTGAGGATGCATGGTTGGCTGAGTGGGCAGATGCATGGCAGATGCAGTTTAATGTGGATAAATGTGAGGTTATCCACTTTGGTGGCAAAGACAGGAAGGCAGATTATTATCTGATTAGTGTCAAATTGGGAAAAGGGGAAGTGCAACGAGATCTGAGGGTCCTTTTCATCAGTCACTGAAAGTAAGCATGCAGGTACAGCAGGCAGTGAAGAAAGCTAATGGCATGTTGGCCTTCATAACAAGAGTTGAGTGTAGGAGCAAAGAGGTCCTTCTGCAGTTGTACAAGGCCTTAGTGAGACAATATCTGGAGTATTGTGTGCAGTTTTGGTCTCCAAATTTGTGGAAGGACATTCTTGCTATTGAGGGAGTGCAGCGTAGGTTCACAAGGTTAATCCCTGGGATGGTGGGACTGTCATAGGTTGATAGAATGGAGCGGCTGGGCTTGTATGTTCTGGAAATTAGAAGGATGAAATGGGACATTATTGAAACATATAAGATTATTAAGGGATTGGACACGCTAGAGGCAGGAAACATTGGGGGAATCCAGAACAAGGGGCCACAGTTTAAGAATTAGGGGTAGGCCATTTAGAACGGAGATGAGGAAAAATGTTTTCACCCAGAGAGTTGTGAATCTGTGGAATTCTCTGCCTCAGAAGGCTGTGGAGGCCAATTCTCTGGGTGCTTTCAAGAGAGAGTTAGATAGAGCTCTAAATGATAGCGGAGTCAGGGGCTATGGCGAGAAGGCAGGAACGGGGTACTGATTATGGATGATCAGCCATGATCATATTGAATGGCGATGCTGGCTCAAAGGGCCAAATGGCTTACTCCTGCGTCTATTGTCTAAACAAAATGGTATCAAATTGATGTGGAAATATGATAATCTTATAAATACTTAACTTCAGAAAAAAGACAGGAGAATGGGGTTAGGAGGGAGAGGTAGATCAGCTATGATGAATGGTGGAGTAGACTGGAGTAGGCTGAATAGCCTAATTCTACTCCTATCGTAAGTTATGAACATAAACTCATAAATATATACAAAGTCATTCATTCAGGATGAGATATGTCCTAGAATGTTGAAGGATGCATAAGTAGCAAATGCAAAGCTCGTGACTCTTCAGATATATAGATTGTACCAGTGAAATGGATGAATACAAATGCTGTAAACATTTTCAACAATGTAATACAGATAAACCTTGATCTACAGGACAGGTACCATGTGTGGTACAATGTCCTGGTGGATTTATTCCAGTGAGCTCAATGAAGGACAATATTAAATGCTCACTTAGAAAAGCATGAGTTAAAAACAGATGGCCAATTCATTTGATAATGAAAGATTATTTTCGAATGCATTAAAGTAATGATGAGACTTCAGTTTGTTGATGAAGTAATGGGAAGGGTGTTAATAATAGTATGATTGATGTGGTATATATGGATTTTGAAAATAAATTGGACGGAGTGTTGCATAACATATTTAAAAACAGAAACAAATGTTTACAAAGGTTACAAAGGAGATTTATTATCACATACACCAATTGGTGTAATGAAATATGACTTGCAACACATGGGATTAAAGGGATGGTAGTGACTATGGTATATAACTGACTATGTGGTAAGAGACAGAGTGGTGAATGCCTGACTTTAGAATGTGTACAGTACGGTCCCCAAATTTGGACCTATGCATTTATTTTGTTGTTCAAATATGATTGGAACTTTGATATAAGAAGTATCAATTTCAGAACTTTGGCAATATGAAAAAAAACTTTTTTTTTAAGTGTCTTCAAGGAGATGTAAAGAAATTTGGCACATACATGCTAGATGCAATTTAAAATGTATATTTAGTCCCATCATGTCTCTTCCATTTGAAAAATAGACACTCTTCCTTACCATTTGGTTGGCAAGGTGGCATAGCGGTAGAGCTACTGCCTCACAGCGCCAGAGACCCGGGTTCGATCCTGACCACGGGTGCTTATCTGTGCAGAGTATATATGTTTCCCCCATGACCCGTCTGGGTTTTCTTCGAGGTCTTCAGTTTCCTCCAACATTGTAAAGACATACAATTCTCCCTAGTGTGAGTAGAGTAGTGTTAATGTGCAGGGGTCGCTGGTCGGCGCGGACACAGTGGGTCAAAGGACCTGTATCTGCGCTGTATCTTTAAACTAAAAAATATCCTTCCAGCACACAATGCCTCTACCATTCTTCCTGGGAGTGTGATCCCTCAAACTGATGGAATTAAAAAAAAATTTGGTCATTGCTCTTCTAACTCTTCTACCAGTGACTTTAAATCTATATCTCATTGCTTTTTTATACTTTTGGCAAGGTATAGGTCCACCCTATTTAATAAATCTAGGCCTCTCGTAGTTTTATCCATCTCAATTTAGTGTCTCCTCATCCTCATTTTCCAAAGAAAATAATCAGTTCATTTCAATTCAATCTCAATCAATCAATCAGTCAACCAGTTCTATTCATCACATACACATATAAGTGCAGTGAAATGAATTTGCCAGCAGCAGTACAATCAAAAAAGAAGACACAATACACAATCAAATTAAACACAAACGTCCACCACAGCATTCTTCACTGTGGTGGAAGGCATAACGTACAGTCAGTCCTCCTTCATTCTTCACCCGTGGTCGGGATCATAAACCTCCATAATCGATGCAATGGACAGGCCGATGTATGTTTCCTCAAAGCTAAAATTTTCCAGATCGAGCAAGATCGTTATAAAGCTCCTCTTTGACCTGTCCAGTCCAACCACAGTGCTGTAATGTGGTGACCAGAAATGTATATAATACTCAAACTGTGGCCTAACTAGTGTTTTATACTATAATGCTCTATTAAGCCTCAGCTAATAAGGATAAGTATTCCATAAGCCTTTTCACTTCCTCATTATCGAGTCTTGACATTTTTATGATACTATGAATGTACAGAACAAGGTTTCTCGGCTATTCCTTATCTCTCAGTGTCCTATGTTTCTATGTGGAATCTTCCTGAATACACAATCTCATAGTTCTCTGGATTAAATTCTATTTGCACCTATTCTGTCCAATAAACAATAGACAATAGGTGCAGGAGGAGGCCATTCGGCCATTCAAGCCAGCAATTCAATGTAATCATGGCTGATCATCCCCAATCAGTACCCCGTTCCTGCCTTCTCCCCATATCCCCTGGCTCCGCTAACTTTAAGAGCCCTATCTAGCTCTCTCTTGAAAGTATCCGGAGAACTGGCCTCCACCACCCTCTGAGGCAGAGAATTCCACAGATGCACAACTCTCTGTGAGGAAAAGTGTTTCCTCAACTCCGTTCTAAATGGCTTACCCCTTATTCTTAAACTGTGGCCCCTGGTTCTGGAGTCCCCCAACATCGGGAACATGTTTCCTGCATCTAATGTGTCCAAACCTTAATAATCTTATATGTTTCAATAAGATTCCCTCTCATCCTTCTAAACTCCAGAGTAAACAAACCCAGCTGCTCCATTCTCTCAGCACAGGACAGTCCTGTCATCCCGGGAATTAACCTTGTAAACCTACGCTGCACTCTCTCAATAGCAAGAATGTTATTCCTCAAATTAGGGAAGCAAAACTGCACACAATACTCCAGGTGCCGTCTTACTAGGGCCCTATACAACTGCATAAGGACCTCTTTGCTCCTATACTCAACTCCGCTTGTTATAAAGGCCAACATGCCATTTGCTTTCTTCACTGCCTGCTGCACCTGCATGCTTACTTTCATTGACTGATGAACAAAGATGCCCAGATCCCGTTGTACTTCCCCTTTTCCCAACATGACACAATTTAGATAGTATTCTGCCTTCCTGCTTTTGCTACCAAAATGGATAACCTCACATGTATCCACATTAAACTGCATCTGCCATGAATCTGCCCACTCACCCAACCTGTCCAAGTCACTCTGCATTCTCATAGCATCCTCCTCACAGTTCACACTGCCACCCAGCTTTGTGTCATCATTAGCAAATTTGCTAATGTTACTTTGAATCCCTTCATCTAAATCATTGATGTATATCATAAATAGCTGTGGTCCCAGCATCGAGCCTTGCGGTACCCCACTAGTCACTGCCTGCCATTCTGAAAGGGACCCATTAACCGCTACTCTTTGTTTCCTGTCTGCTAACCAGTTTTATATCCATGTCAGCACTCTATCCCCAATACCATGTGCCCAAATTTTGCCCACTAATCTCCTATGTGGGACCTTATCAAATGCTTTCTGGAAGTCCAAATACACTACATCCACTGGCTCTCCCTTATCCACTTTCCTAGTTACATCCTCAAAAAATTCCAGAAGATTAGTTAAGCATGATTTCCCCTTCATAAATCCATGCTGACTCGGACCGATCCTGTTACTGCTATCCAAATGTGCCACCTTTGGAGTGAAAGAATGGGTGATGTTTTGGGTCGAGACCCTTCTTCAGACCGGTTAGGGACAAGGGAAATGAGAGATATAGAGTCAAGTGTGTTTTATTGACATATGTCCCAGATAGAACAATTAAATTCTTACTTGCTGCAGCACAACAGAATATGCAAACATAGTATGATATGACAAACGAGAGAGAGAGAAAAGAAAATCTCAGTGTGTGTATATATACACACATGCTCACAACATGCCCTTATATATAGATATATGCACATACACACATACTCTGACATGAGAATTAAGGGACAGAAGTTTCGTGGTAACGTGAGGGGGAACTTCTTTACTCAGAGGGTGGTGGCTGTGTGGAATGAGCTTCCAGCAGAAGTGGTGGAGGCAGGATCGATTTTAACATTTAAGACTAAAGTGGATAGGTATATGGACATGAAGGGAATGGAGGGGTATGGTCTGAGTGCAGGTAGATGGGACCAGGGGAAAACAAATGGTCGGCACGGACTGGAAGGGCTGAGAGGGCCTGTTTCCGTGCTGTAATTGTTATATGGTTATATGGTTATACTCAAAAAACAAACAAAACAGCACGATAATAATAATAATAATAATAATAATAATAATAATAATAATAATAATAGTCTTTGTAGTTCAGCCTTCAAAGTCAAAGTCAAAAGAGTTTATTGTCATGGGTCCGTGACAGGAATATGAAATTCTTTCTTTGCTTAGCACAACAGAACACAGTAGGCATTGACTACCAAACAGATCAATGTGTCCATATACAATTATATATGTAAATACACACATGAATAAATAAATTGATAACGTGCAAATAACAGATAAAGGGGTATTAATGTTCATAGTTTTGTCCGAGCCAGGTTTAATAGCCTGATGGCTGTGGGGAAGTAGCTATTCCTGAACCGGGTCGTTGCAGTCTTCAAGCTCCTGTACCTTCTACCTGAAGGTAGCAGGGAGATGAGTGTGTGGCCAGGGTGGTGTGGGTCCTTGATGATGCTGCCAGCAGACTGCGATAGATCCCCTCGATGCAAGGAAGGTCAGAGCCGATGATAGACTGGGCAGTGTTTACTACTTTTTGTAGTTTTTTCCTCTCCAGGGCACTCAAGTTGCCGAACTAAGCCATGATGCAACCGGTCAGCAAGCTCTCTACTGTGCACCTGTAGAAGTTAGAGAGAGTCCTCCTTGACAAACCGACTCTCCGTAATCTTCTCAGGAAGTAGAGGCGCTGATGAGCTTTCTTAATAATTGCATCTGTGTTCTCGGACCAGGAAAGATCTTCAGAGATGTGCACGCCCAGGAATTTGAAGCTCTTGACCCTTTCAACCATCGACCCATTGATATAAACAGGGCTGTGAGTCCCCATCCTACTCCTTCCAAAGTCCACAATCAGTTCCTTGGTTTTGCTGGTGTTGAGGGCCAGGTTATTGTGCTGGCACCATATGGACAGTCGCTCGATCTCTCTGCTATACTCTGACTCATCCCCATCAGTGATACGTCCCACAACAGTGGTGTCGTCAGCAAACTTGATGATGGAGTTCGCACTATGACCGGCTATAGGAGTTGATTTGCGCCATGATCAACCTCTCAAAGCACTTCATCACCACAGGCGTTAGTGCCACAGGTCGAGAGTCATTGAGGCACGTCACCTTGCTCTTCTTGGGCACCGGTATTATTGATGCCCTTTTGAAGCAGGTGGGAACCTCAGACCTCAGAAGCGACAGGTTGAAAATGTCCGTTAAAACTCCAGCCAGTTGAACCGCACAGGTTTTTAGAACACGACCAGGTATACTATCAGGTCCAGATGCTTTTCGAGGGTTCACCCCTCTGAAAGATTTCCTGACGTCGGCCTCTTTGACTGAGACTGAAATACCATCACAGCGAATGGCGGCTCGGGAAGGCACATCGGTGTTCTCCCTTTCAAAGCATGCGTAAAACACATATGAGGTTGTAGTGTTTAATAGCCTGATGGCTGTTGGGAAGAAGCTGTTCCCGAACCTGAGCATTACAATTTTCAGGCTCCTGTATCTTCTTCTCGATGGCAGTGGTGAAATGAGTGCGAGGACAGGATGGTGTGGGTCTCTGATGATATTGGCTGCCTTATGGAGGCAGCGACTCCGATAAATCCCTTCGATGGTGGGGAGGTCAGAGCCGGTGATGGACTGGGCAGTGCTCACAACTTTTTGCAGTCTTTTCCACTTCCAGACGTTCAAGTTGCCGAACCAGACAATGATGCAAGCAGTCAGTATGCTCTCTACTGCACACCTGTAGAGGTTCAAGAGACATACCGAATCTCTGTAATCTTCTCAGGAAGTAGAGGCGCTGATGTGCTTTTCTTATAATTGCATCTGTGTGCTGGGTCCATGCATATCTTCGGAAATATGCATGACCAAGAATTTGAAGTTTTTTACTCTTTCCACAATCCCGTTGATATAAACAGGATTGTGGATCCTCATCCTTCCTCTTCCAAAGTCCACAAGCAGTTCTTTGGTTTTACTGGTGTTGAGAGCCAGGTTGTGCGCTGGTATCATTTGGTCAATCGGTCGATCTCACTTGATCTAACTCATCGCTGATGTGGAGAGATAAAGAACAAAGAATAAAAGATATGCAAAAAAGTAATGATGATAACGCAAACAGGCCATTGTAAGCTGTTTGTACGGTGAAAATAAGAAGCTAGTGTGACTTAGGTGGGGGAGGAATAGAGAGAGAGTGAATGCCGGAGCTACCTGAAGTGAGAGAAATCGATATACATTCCACTGAATTGTAAGCTGCCCAAGCGAAATATGAGATGCTGTTCCTCCAATTTGCATTTAGCCTCACTCTGACAATGGATGCAATAGGACAGAAAGGTCTGTGTGGGAATGGGAAGGAGAACTAAAGTGTCCAGCAACCGGGAGATCAGGTTGGTTCAGGCGGGCTGAGCGAAGGTGTTCCGCCAGTCAGCGGTCCTGTCGATGTACAAGAGTCCACACCTTGAACAACGGATACAGTAGATGGGGTTGGACGAGGTGCAAGTGAACCTCTGCCTAACCTGAAAGGACTGTCGGGGTCCCTGGACAGAGACGCTACGTATCTTTTTGTAGTTTCCTTGTCACTATCAACCAATAAAACAATGTACAAACCATCTGCAGATCCCCTGTATTTAAATCCAGGTTTTTTAAATAAATAATGTAAAGGGAAGCAAACAGATCTACAGAACTCCATGGGTAACAGGCTTCCAAACACCAAAGGGCGCATCAACCATTGCCCTTTGTTTCTGGGCACGCAGCCAACTTAGGATCCAAATTTCCTGATTTATTTCATGTCCTTTACCTTGACCAATCTGCCATGTGTGACTAAGTCAAAATCCATACCGAATACATCAAACGCACTACCCTCATCAACCCTTCATGCTATCTCATCAAAAATTCCAACAAAGTTAGTTAAATATGACCTTTCCTTAACAACTTGTTGCTGACTGCTTGATTAAAATATAGCTTTCTCAAAGAAAAGTTATAGTCTCTCTCAGAATTGATTCCAATAATTTGCCCATCACAGAGATTAAGCTAAAAGACCTGTGTTTATTCGTTTTATCTCATCTTCATTTTTAAACCACAGATCAGTCAGCAAATTCTCTGGTACAATTTGTACATCCAAAGTGGATTGCAAAACCGAAATGCTCTGGCACAATGTTTGTAGCGAGGGACAATTAAAAAGTGGTTGTCGGGGCCCAACTATTTCCTTCGTTCACTGGTATTGGTTTATTATTGTCCTGTGCACAGAAATACAAAGAAAAGCTTTTGTTTGCATGCAATCCAATTAAATCAGATAATACTATACATGAATATAATCAAGCCATTCACAAGAAAAAATAGTTAGATCAAAGAGAAAATACCAGAGTGCGGAATGAGTTAGGTTGGAAGATCGGGACTACATCTCAGCAATTGTACGATTGTTTGAAAGTCTGACAACAGAGGGGTGGAAGCTGTCCCTGAGTTTGCTGGTACATACTTTCAAGCTTTTGTGTACCTTCAGCCTGATGAACTCTAGTTCTTGCCTTTAGACTATAGATTTCAGATATACAGTGTGGAAGCAGGCCCTTCATCCCACCGAGTCCGAGCCGACCAGCAATGACCCCGTACACTAGCACTATCCTACACACCAGGGACAATTTGCAATTTACTGAAGCCAATTAACCATCAAACCCACAGACTTTGGAGTCGGGGGGTAAACCGGAGCACCCAGTGAAAACCCTCGCGGTCACAGGGAGAACATACAAACTCTGTACAGATAGTATTTGTAGTCAGGATCGAACCGGGGTCTCAGGTGCTGTAAGGCAGCAATTCCACCCCTGCGCCACTCCAACATGTTTATCCGTCCCAACACTTACCCCCTTCCCTTTTTAGACATATGGTCATTTCCCCTCCATTTTGTTTAGATTGTTTAAAGTATTAATTGAGACTCTACCCACATCCTCTGCTCAATATTTACCTGTTTTGATCTTTAATAGACCATATTCCTCCCTTTGTTATCCTTCCTTCTTTAAATATTTATAAAACCTCTGAATTTTGTTTGGTTTTACTTGCCAGTATTTTCTCATGCCCTCTCTTTGTTTTCCTAATTTCCTTCTTAATTTCACCCAACACTTTTTGTACTCATTCCGGTTTTCTGGAAAAGTTAAGCTTTCAGCTTTTGTATTGCCCCTGCAACCACTTTCTCTGGATGTGGTCTCTGGATCCCTCACACATCCTGAAGATGTGCAGGTTTTTTAGGTTAATTGGCGTCTGTAAATTGTCCGTAGTGTGTAGGGGTGGATGTGAGTGTGGGATGACATAGAACTAATGTGAATGGGTGATTGATGGTCAGCCTGGACCCAGTGGCCCTAAGGGCCTGTTTCCATGTTGTATCTCTGAAACTAAGCTAAAAACTAAAAAGGTCAAGTTGAAAAGGTGGTTAAGAAAGTGAATGATATACTTTACCTGAACAACTAAAAAAAAAAAAACAGGAAGAAAAATAAATAACTATATATTTATACAGATTATTTGAAACACAGTGCAAGAATGATACTACCCTGTAGCTTTCAAAAGACAATTGGATATAAGGATCACTGGTGTGCAGACTTACAGGGAGAAATTGGATGCAGACTTGCAATTATACAGGTGCAAAGATTCAGCGCAGGTACAGGTGGCCAAATAAGCTTCTCCATGATGGATTTTGTATGATTCTAGTGTAAGTAACGTGTTCAATAAAATGACAGGTACATGGATAGGAAAGGTTTAGAGAGATATGTGCCAAATGTAGACAGATGGAACTCATGTAGATGGGGATGGACACAAAATGCTGGAGTAACTCAGCGGGACAGGCAGCATCTCTGGAGAGAAGGAACGGGTGACTTTTCGTGTCGAGACCCTTCTTCAGCATTTTCATCAGCATGGGTAAGTTGGTTCGAAGGGCGTGTTTCCGTGCTGTACGACTCTATGATTGATAAGAATTTGCGCAAAATGTTTATTAACATAGATAAGTCACTTCTGTAAGTAACAAAATTAAAAGTAAAAATAAATTAGTTCAGAATGGGATATCAGACAAATTCAGTATCTATCACCTAGATCATAAAAGATGCCCCTGAAAATAATATGATCAGAAAAAACAAGATTATTTCAAAAGCTTTTCAGTTCATTTCCACGTTAAATTCTTTAACATGAAATTGTGAAATTTGTTTCTTTACATCTTTGTTAACTATCTTTATTTCAAGGCAACATTTTTTAAAGTTGTATTTAATGTGAAATATGTAATAAGTGATCAGTGAGCAGTGCTATCTGGTTTGTTTTAGATGTGTTACAATGATAGTTCTTTTTAGCAGTGAATATTTTCAGAAGCATCTTTTATGATCCAGTTATAATTTTCTGTATTGATTTGATATCTCATTCTGTCTTACCATGATCTGAATAAAAGTGCCGGAGTAACTTAGCAGCTCAGACGAACATTGGGACCTTCCTTCAGACCCGAAACATCCCCAATTGTTTTGCAAACCAGCATCTGCAGTTCCTTGTGTCTACAATATATGATCTGAGTTTTTAAAAATATTTTAGTCTGTTGCCTATGGAATGATCTATCTACTAAGGTACGCGTAATGGATAGATTCTGGGCAGCTGCAAAGACAGTTCAGCAAACTAGCGGTTAATGCACAATATGGCAATGGGTAGTTGAAAAAAGCAGACGACGGCCTTCAGTGAACTGTGAGGAAATAAAGTACACAACATGTGATAGAGTCATGACCCTGTGTTATTGCACATTTCTGGGCTGAACAGATATGGCTTGTCAGGTAATCTGTCATGCAGTGCAGTAGTGAACAGCAGTACAAGTCAGTTCAGACAGATTTGAAAATTACACAAATAGCAGGGTGGAAAGGTATAATTGAAAATGAAAAAAAACCTAAACTAAAGACAGCTGAAATTGCTGCAATGCCTTATTAAATGCACTGGACGTGGAGAGGTGGCCTCAGTGTGTTAAATGGTTACAGTCAGTGACTTTACAGTAGAAGAAACCAATTAGAATGTCTTTGCGAACTGCATGCAAGATATTAAATCATTCATACAGCTGCGAACAAGTTTTGACATCAGCCAAGAGGAAATTTTCAAATCAGTTAACAACACATGATTTGACAATGGCTCAAGTAGTACATCTCATGTGGTTGATTTCAAGGTGAAACATAATTTCTGCTTTCTTTCTGACTTTATAATTTTTTGTTCTGATGCCAAAAATGTCTTTTTTTTTAAAATAGTATTTGTAGTGCACAAATATTAGAAATGTTGCATGTTCACAAAATTAACGTAAATCTCTCTTTCATTCTTTTGAGTACATGGCGATCATGCGATTTCTATTGTAAAATGCAGTATCACTTGTGAAAATCAATGCATAGTTATCACTTTAAAAGTGAGAGGTGTTCTGTGGCTTTCATATCATTAAAAATGTAATTGAGCCACAGAGCAAAAGTCCCATAAGGATTTCATTACCGAACAACCCCATCACAAATGCACGTAAAAACCTCCAGATTCACTTCCAGCAAGTATTAGCTGTGACAACCCCATTTTTTGAACACTAAGTGATATCAAGGAGATTCTATGAATGACCTTGAATTTGCTGAGGCAAAACCAATTGTTGCTGATAGACCAAAAGATATTCCCCCTGATGTTCAACTATTGATTATCTATCACTGAGACATATAGGTCCAGCCTTTCCGTAAACCAGACTGCTATCGGTGACATGGTGCATTAAGAATAACTACCAGGGACAATATGCTTGAAGTTATTGTGGTAAAGTAATAATCATTAAAGCTTGAACTTGTTGAGTTAAGTAGGATTAAAGATCAAGGAAACTCTCCCAAATAGACATTAGCTGATCATTTTGAAATGGCTGAATTAAAGTAATGGGCTTGTCCTACTTAGGCGACTTTTTAGGCGACTGCAGGAGACTATGCCGTCGCCACATGGCCACCACATGTTCGCGGGTGGTTGCCGGGGAGCCGCCTTCATGGTCGTTCAACATGGACATGTTGAAAAAGTAGCGGCGACTAGAATGAAGCCACCATGGAGAGTAGCGAGAATTCTCGAGCCGTAGTGGGTTGCCAGGAGGTCCTAGTGGGTTGCCAGGAGGTTGAAGGTTCTCGTAGGTTGTAGCTAGTGCTAACCGATGAATTTCATTGGCTCATTGGGGAAAAAAAATGGTAAGCAGTAGTTTTCAGAATCTTTACTAGAATGTTGCCAGGGTTCCAGCAACTATGTTACAGAGAAAGGTTGAACAAGTTAGGTCTTTATTCTTTGGAGCGCAGAAGGTTAAGGGGTGACTTGATTGAGGTCTTTAAAATGATGAAAGGGATAGACAGAGTTGACGTGGATAAGCTTTTCCCATTGAGGGTAGGGAAGATTCAAACAAGAGGGCATGACATGAGAATTAAGGGACAGAAGTTGTGAGGGGGAACTTCTTTAAGAGGATGGTGGCTGTGTGGAATGAGCTTGCAGCAGAGGTGGTGGAGGCAGGATCGATTTTAACATTTAAAAGTAAAGTGGATAGGTATATGGACGTGAAGGGCCAGATAGATGGGACTCCTGGTCTCCACCCCCCCCCTTTCTCTTTCTCCCCTTAAAAGACTTACTGTACACTGTTCTTTAGCTGTCTTGTTACAGCGCCAAACTTCCTGTTCATCATGGTGTGTGTCTGTATCACCTTGGCTTTGCACCATGTGAATTATTTAAATAGGGCAAGTGGGGGGAGTACTGTCTAAAAATTGACACGGGCTGGTGAAGGAAGCGATATGTTTGTGTGTGTGTGTGTGTGTGTGTGTGTGTGTGTGTGTGTGTGTGTGTGTGTGTGTGTGTGTGTGTGTGTGTGTGTGTGTGTGTGTGTGTGTGTGTGTGTTTGTGTGTGTGTTCGTGTGTTTGTGTTCCACTCTGACAATTGCCGTTCCAGTTCCCGGTTTTTCAGGTGGCAGTCAGCTGAAAAATCGCCTAAGTGGTACAGGCTCATAAGGCTGAATGTAACAAAATATCAGAGACCAAAAAAACTTGCCAACATTCAATGGGTTTGGAAGAACATCTCTGGCACCAAACCAGTGCTTTTTTTTTGGTGACGGGACGATGTACTGGCACCTCTAAATAGTAAAAAACCAGAATATTTAAATATTTAGATTTTAATCTTTATACTCTTCAATCTCATCAGTTTTATTACAAAAATATTACATTTGGAAAGTAAAAAATAATTGATTATAATAGGCAGTCAGGCCCTTAAAACAGGTCAAGCACCTTACCGTTGACAATATACTCCAACCACTCCATCAACTAATCCATCCACTCACTCCATCCATCTATCTCTATAACTCTGAACTTGTGCTCTTCCGGTTTGCGTGGTCTTTCTATTTGTGCAAAAACGTTTCGCGATAGCGCTACGATTTTCGCCAGCTCACTCACTGTTCTCCTGTGCTGCGAGTGCACCAAGTTTCATTCCAATCGGAGGTCTATTGTAAAGGTTAGCGAGGTTTAAAAATCGTTAAAACCGCGCGTGCACATATGTCCTACCAGTCAGCACCCCGTAGATTGGTCTTTTGTCCTGTCACCCCCCGGGATGGTCCGCCACTTCCTGCGCCATCACGCCTTTACTGGAGCTGAGGTTGGCCGGCGGCGATCTCCAACCGGACACAATTTTCAGAGGGAAGGGAAGTGGCCCGGCCCGGGAGATGACACCAAACGGAAAGCGGAGAATCTGATCCCGGCTGAGGAGAACGTCCAGCGACCAGCGCCGGTTGTGAGTCCACATCGCACCGCCCGCTCCAGCCCATTCCCCTCTGGTCCCCCTCTCTGTCTCCTGCCCGCCTCCCCCGTGATACCTCCCTCTCCCCCACAACCCCCGTCTTTTCTTCGAACTCTCTCCCCTCCCACCCCTTACAACAAGGCCCCAAGACCCCTCCACCCCAAGACCCCTCCATCCTGCCCCCACAATACATTTTAGTTATCAGTTTATTAAATTAGACATTGATTGGTCACAAAATCAAAACAAAAGAGGATGGTAGAGAAATAACTTCAGATACTGGAATCCTGAGCAAAACGCAAAGTGCTGGATGAACTCAGTGAACCAGGCAACATTAAGAGGGAGGTAGAAAGATGGAAAAAAAAGTCGATAAATTCAGCTTGATTTTTAATAGAAATCCGTACCATCACCTTTTTGTCTACATAAAAGTACTAATATTTTGTGGAGCAGTCTCTGAAAAGATCTATATATTTTTTGTATGTCCAATTTAAATAACAGTTAAAATAGTATGTAAAATATCAAAGAAAAGCATCGCGGACTTTGTCAGACTTCTAATGAGAGTTTGAACATGTTATCAAGCGTTATTAGTAATTACGCCTAATGTCCCTCCTCTAATACATTAAACCAGGCTTATGTTTGTGCATCATGACAAAAAATGTATTATGTTGTCCATATGGTTTAAAATTGTTGTTTATTTTCCACTGTTGGCCCCTCAGTGTTGAGTTACACAGCAAGTGGAACATCTCATCAATGTCGATCAAGTTGTCCACCATTTTCCTGCATTTGGCCCATATCCCTCTAAATGTGTTGAAATCTATCGATGTATTTGTCCATATGTCGTTTAAAAGTTGTAGATTTTCCCCATCTCCAGCATTTCCTCTGAAAACTTGTTCCATATACCTACCACCCTCTGCGTGAAATGTGGAGAGAGTTACCAGCCTCAAGTTCCTGAGTGTTAATATATCTCTGATGACCCAACATTCTCTACTTCCTGCAAAGTTTACGGAGATTCCACGTTGCCAAATGCTCTAACAAACCTCCACGGATGCATTGTAGAAAGAATCCGTGGCTGAACTGGTATTGGCATTCCAATGCATTGTAATGCAAGAGGCTGCAGAGAATGGCTGACTCATCCCGGCCCATCATGGGCATATCCTCCAAACCATTGAAAGCATCTTTTTTAGTTTAGTTTAGAGATGCAGTGCGGAAACAGGCCCTTTGGCCCACCAGGTCCGCACCACTATCATACACATACAAGGGCAATGTTTTACACATACGGCAAGCAAATTAACCCACAGTACATATCTGTACGTCTTTGGAGTGCAGGAGGAAACCGAAGATCTCCGAGAAAACCCACGCGGTCACGGGAAGAACGAGTAAACTCCTTACAGACAGCACCCATTGTCGGGATCGAACCTGGGTCCTTGGTGCTGCAGGCGCTGTAAGGCAGCAACACTACCGTTCGAGCTGCCTCAAGAAGGTGGTATGAATGAATGAATACGTTTATTGGCCAAGTATTCACATACAAGGAATTTGTCTTGGTGCTCCGCCCACATGGCATACAGTGACAGTTAGGAATGACACATAAAACATTAATAGTGAAACATTTAAAAAAAAAAAAATATATATATATATATATATATATATATATATATAATATATATATATATATATATATATATATAGTCAAGGATCCCCACCATCAGAGTGAGACACTCTTCTCATTATTTCTATCAGGCAAGAGATGCAGAAGACTGAAGTCACACACCACCAGGCTCAGGAATAGCTGCATTCCTACAACTATCAACTTCTTAAACTTAAACTCGCACAACGCTAATCATATCTTGGTAAAGGATCTCTATGGACTACCTCTTCCACCATCATGGACTTGTTCTTTTTGCATGACTGTCTAGTTTTTTTTCACACTGTGTATTTTTTTTTACGGTCTTGGAAAATGTATGAGTAAGTTATGTATACATTGCATATAATTTGTTTTTGTGTGTTGTGTTATGAATCTATGATGCTGCTACAAGCAAGATTTTTATTATACTTGTACCTGACCACACTTGTGCATATGACAATAAACTTAACTTGATTTGGCTTCAGTTGTAAAAGTTGCCATTCTGACCCCCTTAAATCTTGCACCTCTCAGCCTAAACCAATGTTATCTAGTATTGGATGGCCATATCATGTGAAAACACTGTGAATACACCTTATCTCTGACCCTCTATAAGATCTTCCTTCAAGCCAATCCAGTCTCTCATAACTCAAGCCCTCTAATCCTGGTAACACACCTTTGTCTATTTTTATATGTTTGGCATTTTTCTCAATTTCTTTTCATATGGTAGTCATGTGATCTTCTCATTGTAGAGTCCGTCTCTGATTTTATTGTTTGTTCTCACTATTCTTAGTCTTTTTGTAAATATCAATTTCAGTTCCATTGTTAGTAAATATTAGTAGATAGATAGTGTTAGATTAGTAGATAGATGAGCCATGATTAAATGGCGGAGTAGACCTGATGGGGCAAATGACCTAATTCTCCTCCTGTCAATTATGAACTTGTGAAATATCTGAGAGGATTTCACTTTTGATTTCTTTCTGCCTTCAATTGAACTTCAATATGAGGACATAAAATTGTTTTAATTATGCCTGTTTTCTGGGGCATCACTGTAGAATCACTGGATTTCAAGATAACATTTGCATTGTACACATTCAGTTGTCACATAAACCCATGTTAATCTTCCAGCAGAAGAATGCAAAATAGTTATAACACAACCTTACAAATTGATGTGAAGATACTGGTATAGTTGAATACAATAGTGATCAATGTGCCTTCATAGTGTTACTTAGCACAATACCTACCACTTGCATGTTATTTTGATTTTATTTTATTTTGGCTGTTGCTATAATTCTGTATATTTTCATATGACACCTGCAAATTCTCGTTCGAATTGAGGTATGTGGAAAGTAAATACCATCAATGATAAATTTGGTACCCCTAAAGATAGAGATGGGATAATTTATAAGGGCAAGTAAATTACACAATTACTTTGTGCCTATCTTCACAGAGGGGAACATAATAATTTCTAGAAATATTGAAATTAGGTATGAACAAAATTAGTCAAAAAGTAGTACTAGACACATAGTTGAACGCAAAGAACAATAAATCCTCAAGATCCAAAGATGTTTAGAGTTTTGAAAGAAATGGCAATAGAAATAGTGGACACTCCAGTAACTATTTTAGGTTTAGCTTTATTATTGACATGTGTACTGTGGTACAGTGAAAAGTTTTTGTTTTCACACTGTCCAATCGAGTCAGGTAATGCTATTCATGAATACGATCAATATAATAGAGTGAAGTGAAGAGAGTGATATTGTTTCTCAGTGTGTGGCAGAACAGTTCCAGAGAAAATGTCCACTGTTCACAATGAGGTAGAATGGAATATCGGGACTGTACCCCAGCGGGTGGACGGACCTTTCAGAAACCTGATAACAGAAGGGAAACGGTTCCTGAGTGACGGTGTGTGCTTTAACGCTTCTACATCTTTTGCCTGATGGGAGCAGGGAGAAGAAGGAATGATCGGGGTTGGAAAGATTCTTCATTACGTTGACTGCTTTCCCAAGGTAGCGTTAGTTGGTTTTTTTTTAAGACATAGGTTCAAGGTGAAGGGGAAAAGATTTAACAGTAATCCAAGGGGTAACTTTTTCACACAAAGGGTGGTGGGTGTATGACACAAGGTGCCAGAGGAGGTAGTAGAAGCTGGGACTATCCCATCATTTAAGAAACAGTTTGACTGGTACATGGATAGGACAGGTTTGGAGGGATATGGACCAAGTGCAGGCAAGTGGGACTAGTGTAGCTGGGAAATTGGTGGTGTGGGCGAGTTGGGCCCGTTTCGACACTGTGTCACTCTATGATTCTATGACTTTACATTCTAGAATTGTGTATTTGAGGGTAGAAAAATGCAACCCCATTATTTCAGAAAACAGATACGTACTGACCTGTTAGTCTAGCATCAGTCACAGAGAAAAGATGAAACCTATAATGAAATTTCAATTTCAAGTTTGCGTTTATTGTCACTTAACCAACTAAGGCACAGTGAAATTTGAGTTACCATACAGCCTTATTAAGTGTAAAGCAACAATTCACACAACCACATAAAATAAAATTTAACATAAACATTCACCACAGTGGAATCCACATTCCTCACTTGAAGGGAATAATAGGACTGAGAACAGTTATCATGGATTTAGAAAGAAAATATAAGTTTCACTAACCTGCTGGAATTCTTTGAGGACGTGGCGAGTGGAAATAATTAAGGGATAACTACTGAATCTGATATATGTGAATGTGTACACAGGATTTTGATGATGTGCCCCTATGATTAGCATACATGGAGTTAGGGGGAATATGCCGATATAGATTGTGAATTGGTTAACAAACAAAAAAGCAATGAGTAGGAATAAAAGGACCCTTCTTAGTTTAACAGACATTGACTAATGGGGTGTCACAAGGCTCAGTGCTTGTGTCCCAGCTATTCACTCTTTAAAATCTTCAGTTCGGCTCGGGGGACATGATGACGTATTAGCCAATGTTGCCAATGATCGAAAACTCGATGGGATTGTGAATATGGGGAAGTGTTGAGGTTTCAGGGGTAATGTGAACAAGCTGAACAAGTGCGCAAAACGTGGAATCCGGAATACAATGTCCAATTAAATACAGAAAAGCAAAGTATTTGTTAAATAGTAACATGAGGGGTAATGTTGATGTTCAAAGGATCATTGGCCTTGTTGCAGAAGGATTGAAAGCAAATATGTTGGGGAGTAGGTAACTAGGAAGTCAAAGGGTCTGATGGTCTTTATTAAGAAAGAATCCCTGTGCATTGTCGAATAACAGATACAGAAACAATGTCCAATATCCGTTTGTGCTGACAGATCATTAGATTTTCCAGAATATTGCATATTACTCCTATTTATACCCAAACACACTTTCAGGTTATTTTTTTAGAGGTTATGCATTGTACAACTAATTTGCCAGCGAACCAGATGAGTTTAAAGGCACGACAGGAAAGCCCTGTGTATTTAAAGGGAGCAAGGAAAACAGGTTTAAATCATTGGGTTTAAAAAGAGCTTTTAAACTTGTTCCTGGTGATTTTAGAAGTATCATGGAAATGAAGCCCTGAAAAACAGAGCCAGGTGAGCAGGATGCCAAGTTAGTGGGATTTGCAAAAAACAATGGGATAATGGACTATTGGAGTTTTACTGTGTTTGAAAGATAGGCACAAAATGCTGGAGAAATGGCCCTGTCTCACGGTGGGAGTTGACCCACGAGGTACCCCGAGTGAAAGACTCGTGGCTGTGTACGAGACTTCAAGTTTATGATTAAGTGTGTAACCGAGTTCCCACGGGTATGTCATTGCTGCGATGCTCCAACTTCCTCTCCCGAGTTACCAAGTTCTCTCCCGTTACTCTTGAGCCAACCGTGAATGAAGGTATGTTTTAATAAAGCAACAATGTTAAAATACATCCCCATCCTGTGGCTTTGAGTTATTTCTATTGATATGACCTACAAAGGGAAAATGCGCAGCCTCCAGTAACCAATAACGTGGTAAGTGCATTTCTTGGTGCTTTATGTTTTTAAATACTGTATTTCCCGGGGTGGGGGGAGAGCTCAGTTCATAGTATTTGGGGAGTCTGGCGTTGTGAAGGAGGGGATTGGGGTCAGTAACCCACTTGGCACACTCCGGTCTGAGTGCAGGTAGATGGGACTAGGTGAGTAGTGTTCAGCACGGAGTAAAAGGGCAGAGATGGCCTGTCTCCGTGCTGTCATTGCTATATGGTTTTATTGTGGCCGGGGAGTGAATTAGCTTGGGTGGCTGCCGCAGCGCTCCGGGCACGGACAGCAGAACTGGCCGTCACTTCCGAGGAAGGAAGCAGCTCGGGTGACTGACTTTGAGCGGCCGCCGGGACCCGACAGCAGACACACACACACACACACAGAAGAACTGGCCGCCACTTCTGAGGAAGGAAGCAGCTCGGGTGACTGACTTTGAGCGGCCACCGGGACCCGACAGCAGACACACACACACAGATACACACAGACAGACAGACAGACAGAGAGAGAGACACACACACACACACACACACAAATACACACAGACAGCAGAACTGGCCGCCACTTCCGAGGAAGGAAGCAGCTCGGGTGACTGACTTTGAGCGGCCGCCGGGACCCGACAGCAGACACACACACACACACACACACACACACACACACACACACACACACACACGTGGCGTTTCTGCTCGGGACCCTTCTTCAGACAATCCAATGTCCCATAATATATTCTTTAAATATTAAGTTTTCTGTTGAAAGTGTGGTGCCGTGGTTACGGGTGGGCGGAAGGAAGATGATGAGGTCTGGTACAAGTTGACTTTGTTTTCAGTAATCAGGCCTCCGTGTTGGCCGATGTCTGGTTGATCGAGCGTTCATACAGTTGCGAGCGAGCGAGGTCCATATATAGGAGCAAGGAACACGAAGCCTCTGAGGGTTCATTGTTCCCCTGGTTTGGATTGCTCCCAGGAGAGCGGGCACAAAGACAAATTTAGGCATTTTTCTGTGGAAGGGGAAGGGCAGTAATAGAATCGAAAGCATTGTAACAGCAGCACTCTCCCCAACACGAAACACAGCGCAGCGTAATCAATTAAACAGCTTCACTTTTAAAAGCAAAGACACACGTTAAATTACATGGCCCCAATAAATCGCCTCTCAATTGCTTCGGGGTTGGAATTGAACTTTATATAATATATATAATATGTATATACATATTATACTACAAATACATATATATATTATATATACTGCAATTGTGAGAGTGGTGAATCTGTCGAATTCTCTGCTACAGAGGTAGTTGAAGCCAGTTCATTGGCTATATTTTAGAGGGAGTTAGATGTTGCCCTTGAGGCTAAAGGGATCAGGGGGTATGGAGAGAAGGCAGGTACAGGATACTGAGTTGGATGATCAGCGATGATCATATTGAATAACCACATGTAATTACTCCAGCATTTTGTGACTATCTTTGGTTCAGTCCCTTTCAGATTATCAAAAAGTTCCCACGGTAGACTCACGAGACTAAGGTAAACGCACGGGCCATTACGTTACTGCAACGAGTTTAAATGTTTCCATTTTTAACTTGAACAGTTAATTTGACTCGTGGAAAAAATCAAACATGTTTGATTTTTTTCACGAGTTAACAAGTTTCCCGAGTACCTGCCGTTAGCGCCACGAGTGGACAAGTTGAACGAGCGAGTTCCGACGTTGCTGCTACGTTCATCGTACGTGACCACCACGAGTGAAAACTCGGGGTCACTCGTGGGCCAACTCGCACTGTGAGACAGGGGTTTAACTCAGCGGGGCAGGCAGCATCTCTGGCGAGAAGGGATGGGTGACATTTCAGATCGAGACTCTTCTTCAGAGGGTCTTGACTCGAAACATTACCATTCCTTCTCCCCAGAGATGCTGCCTGTCCCGCTGAGTTACGCCGAAGATAGACACAAAATGTTGGAGTAAACCAGCATCTGCAGTTCTTTCCTACACATTTTACTGTATTTGGTTGTTTATGGTCGGTGGGTTTTGCTGGCAAAATATTTAACGTTCATTCATAATTATGTTTCAGAAGGTTATACAGAAAGTTGTGACAAACACTATCTTGGAATGTTGCAGTTCTGGTGTGGATAGATGTACGTACAGAATTCCATGAATCAGAGTTGGCAACAAGAAGAAGTAATTGAAGCAAATGGTGTGGGTGTGTTTATAGGGAAATTAGAGGGGGAGGGGATAAAGAATTAAGTTGATTGAGTTAGATTATAAGTACGCAATTTGTATCGTAATGACTTAATTAATTGTGTGGCAAGCAGTACTTTATTGAGCAATATTGTTCAGAACTTATTGAACACAGGTTGAAGTATCACTTTATTAGAATGCTAGCAAATGCAACTGATATTTTTTTGTTTTCTTTCACTGGATTGATAGTTAATTATCTGTAGATATCCATCAAGAAATATATTTGTAATGATTAATAAATATAAAACACTTTTCTACATCCACATATATTCAAGTTCACTGTTATTAATGTACATCAAAAAGAACATAAGACTCATAAGAACATATGAGCCCCTGTGGGATTCCAATGTGCATTTACCATCAGTCTGGAAAGAAACACCTGCTCACCACAAATCTCTCTTCTGTCTCTATGAGCCAATTTTCATTAGCTATTGAAAGCCTTTCTTTCTCCCCACGTGATATTTTGTTCATTCTAAACTTGAACTAACTTGAAGAGCTTCAATTGTTTATTCACTGTTAGTCATGCACCTTATTGTATCAAATTTGGTTAAGTGGTTCCCGTACAACAATCTAGCTCTCAGCTTAGCACAACCAAGGAGCTATTCCTTGCAAGAAACAAGGGACTACAGATGCTGGTTTATTTTTTAAAAAGGTGCAAAGTGTTGGGGTAATTCAGCGGATCAGGTAACATCTCCAGAGAATAGATAGATGGTGTTTTGGGTTGGTTTTGAGTCAACACTTTCAATTTGCTGGACAAACACACATCTCTAAGCTCTGTCCTGGGTTCAGCACATTGATACAATCATAAAGAAAGCTCACTTCCTCAGAGGAATGAAGAAATTCAGTATGTTGCTGAATACTCAATTATACTTCTCCAGTTGTTCAGCGAAGAGTATACTGACTGGTTGCATCACAACCCGGTTCAATAATTTGAATGCCCGGGAACAAAGGAGGCTGCAGAATGTGGTGGACATTGCCCGGATGATCACAGGTACTGGCCTCCTCACCATCAAAGAGAGATTATGAAGCGCTGCCTCAAGATCGTTTAAGATCATTAATATCATTTAAGAAACCATGCAACCCTGGCCAAGCTCTTTTTTTTCCCCCACTCCCATCAGGAATAAGATCCAAGAGCCTGAGAATCTAAAAGTTTAAGAACAGTTTTTTTTCCTATCAACTATCAGGTTCTTGAACCACCCTGCAAAACCCTACCACAGCCATCTCAATCCTACTGAACCACTACAGACTTTGCACTACTAGTTGCTCCATGTCTATAGGTTTATGTGAAATAATAGTATAATTTAGTTAGAATAACTGATAATTTATTGCATGTTTATTGCTATTGTTGTGTCCAAAGCACTCATAAAGCTGCAGCAAGTAAGAATCTGTTGCTCCAGTTCATATTCAGTACATATGTCAAATAAACACTCTTTATCTTCATCTTGAAATTCACTTGTGGCTGATCACCTTTCATTGAAATTACCTTACAGATGAGATTCTTTACTTTTCATTGGTGTCTTTTTTCTTTTAATCATCAATAATAATGTGATATGTCCCAAATGTACTGCCCCAAGAACATTTTCAAGAGCTTGTTTCAGAAAACAGCCCTTTGCCCATTGCACATTTTTTTTCTCACACTACGCGAGTACAATTCAAGTTCACCACTATCAGTGAGATAAACTAACATCATTGCAAGGTGACAATAGATTTTGAGAAAAGCTGCATCCTTCACTGAAATAAATAATGATTGGAGATCATACATTGGAAATTATTTGTGTAAGATTTCAAGTAGGATCCTGAGACTAGTTAGGCTCTACTTAAAATGACGACAAAATTTGACACCAGAAATAATGTTGTAATAGACTTAACTCTCTATGATTCAAGGAATGAGTGTAAGACATGTCTAAGACATTGGTCTAAAAGTAGGTATGTGGGAGTAAGCACACTGATACTTGAAGAACTTCCTTTTAATAGGAATCTGAGGGGTAACTTTTCACACAAAGAGTGGTGGGCGCATGGAACAAACTGCCAGAGGGAGTAGTTGAGACAGGGGCTATTACAATGTTTAAGAAACAATTAGACAGGTACATGGATAGGACAGGTTTGGTGGAATATGGGCTCTATGATGCTATAACCAGTACGTGCTAGATGGCTTAATTATCTGTGTTTGTTTCCATAATTATTGTTATTTTTGTATTTGAGGTTGCCCTATTTCTTATTCGAGAATTTTACAATATTAACTTTTACAGTTCCTTCACTATGCTTAAATCTATATTGGAATTACCTAATTCCAGGGTTGTAACAAATTCCCTCATTACTATTGCCACCTTCTCTCTTTTTTTCTATCTCCATCTTCCTGACCGTATTTTGAAGGGAAGGGGTATGTTCACATATGTGTCCTTGTTTGTGCCAGACCTCTGTTATTGACACTACATCATAGCCCAGTACAAGCAGCATCTGTCTCGTTAGTTCATAATCATAATCATAATTGTAATTTATTAGCCAACACACTAATATGTCACACATGCTCCCCAGATCTCCCATAACTACTTTACATTACTCCCAATGTCTGATCCTCATCTTTCTAAACCTTGTATCATGGACATCATTGAAGCACACTGATCAAGGAAACTTTCCACAGCATGTTTCAGAAAATACTACACACAATACCCCGTAATAAAAAAGCGAAAACGGGTGTTTAGAAATTTTTGCAAAGTAATTTAAAAGAAATAACTGAAATATCACATTTACTTAAGTATTCAGACGCTTTACTCAGTACTTTGTTGAGGCACCTTTGGCAGCGATTACAGCCTCGAGTCTTCTTGGGTATGATGCTACAAGCTTAGCACCTGTATTTGGGTAATTTCTCCCATTCGTCTCTGCAGATCCTCTCATGCTCTGTCAGGTTGGATGGGGAGCGTTGATGCACAGCTATTTTCAGATCCCTCCAGAGATGTTCGATTGGGTTCAAGTCCGGGCTCCGGCTGGGCCACACAAGGACATTCACAGACTTGTCACAAAGCCACTGCTGCGTTGTCGTGGCTGTGTGCTTTGGGTCATTGTCCTGTTGGAGGGTGAACCTCCGCCCCAGTCTGAGGTCCAGAACGCTCTGGTGCAGGTTTTCATCAATGTGATCATCCATGATCACATTGAATGGCGGTGCTGGCTCGAAGGGCCGAATGTCCTACTCCTGCACCTATTGTGTATTGTCTATTACCTCTCTGTACTTTGCTCCGTTCATCTTTCCCTCGATCCTGACAAGTCTCCCAGTTCCTGCCGCTGAAAAACATCCCCACAGCATGACGCTGCCACCACCATGCTTGACCGTAGGTATGGTATTGGCCAGGTGATGAGCAGTGCCTGGTTTCCTCCAGACGTGATGCCTGGAATTCAGGCCAAAGAGTTCAATCTTAGTTTCATCAGAAAAGAAAAACGTGTTTCTCATGCCTTTTGGCAAACTCCAAGAGGGCTGTCATGTGCCTTTTACTGAGGAGTGGCTTCCGTCTGGCCATTCTACCATAAAGGCCTGATTGGTGGGGTGCTGCAGATATAGTTGGACATATCTGTCTGGACAGGTTCCCCATCTCCCAACGGGAACTCTGAAGCTCTGTCAGAGTGACCATCGGGTTCTTGGTCACCTCCCTGACCAAGGCCCTTCTCCCCCGATTGCTCAGTTTGACCGGGTGGCCAGCTCTATGAAGAGTCGTGGTGGTTCCAAAGTTCTTCCATTTAAGAATGACAGAGGCCACTGTGCTCTTCGGGACCTGCAATGCTGCGGAAATTGTATTATATTCTTCCCCAGATCTGTCTCTCGACACAATCCTGTCTCAGCAGTATACGGACAATTCCTTCGTCTACATGGCTTGGTTTTGGCTCTGACATGCACTGTCAACTGTGGGACCTCATATAGACATGTGTGTGCCTTTCCAAATAATATCCAATCAATTTAATTTAACACGGGTGGACTCCAATCAAGTTGTAGAAGCATCTTAAGGATAATCAATGGAAACAGGATGAACCTAAGCTCAATTTTGAGTGTCATAGCAAAGGGTCTGAATACTTATGTAAATGTGATATTTCAGTTTTTTCTTTTTAATTACTTTGCAAAAATTTCTAAACACCTGTTTTCACTTCTTCTTTCTGGGGTAATGTGTGTAGATTGATGTTAAAAAAGAAGAATTTATTTAATTTTAAAATAATGCTGTAATGTAACAAAATGTGGAAAAAATGAAGGGGTCTGAATGTGGAAAAAATGAAGGGGTCCGAGTGTGTGTGTGTGTGTGTGTGTGTGTGTGTGTGTGTGTGTGTGTGTGTGTGTGTGTGTGTGTGTGTGTGTGTGTGTGTGTGTGTGTGTGTGTGTGTGTGTGTGTGTGTGTGTGTGTGTGTGTGTGTGTGTGTGTGTGTGTGTATATTAAAATAAAAGGGCCTATTTCTGCGCTGTATCTCCAAACTAAACTAAAAAGTTAAAAGTTCAACCAACAAGTAATAGAGGCAATTTAAAGGTATAAGTATTCAGTCCCAAACTGTTTGTCATTTATGTCCTCAGTTATGTCCTCAGTCGTATAAATTTGTGACAAGAAAATATGTTTTTTGTCTCAAGGAAACACAAAATTCTACAAGATTGAGTCAGCACTTATGAATTACAAGTAACAAAATAAAATGGCTCTGTGTTTTCTCTGTAATTGAGAACTTTAAAAAATGAAAGATTAATTTGTCCATTTGATATATAAAATTGCCTAAACAACTGGGAAATTCATTGTTTGACGACAATAACTAATATCAAATTTTCAATTTATTTTGGAGTATAAATTCTGCAAATTGTCTTGACATACAGTATTCACTTTTTCTTAAAGAATGATCCCATTTTTCCATATGTCCACCTGCAAAGTTATTTGCCTCTTGTTGATTATAAAATCTTGCATGATGCAGGACACTTAGTGTTTTGAGATACCATATGTCTTTTTTTTTCCCCACAACAAAAGGTTTTGTGCACTCAGTCAGCTTCCAGTGCTAAGCTTTAAAAAGCATAGTGCAAGAACTATGGTAATTAATATGGGATTGGGTGTAATTTGTACCATAAAATGAGCAAACACCTTCCTCTTTGTGACAATTTTAGGCAAAAGTGAGAGTTAAATAGCATAAAGCCTAAAAATCTCCAATTTTAAAGACTTCTATAAACAATATTCATTGGATATTTGTCATGTTGTCAGTATTTTGTTTGTTATCTATCCAGGTTGGCCTGAAGTGGCACTGATACGTCTTCTCCTTGAAATACTGTAGTCCATGGTATTGCTTAATGGTGATAGGAAGGAAGTACTAACAAAATTGATCCGGTACAATAAATCAGGATCCTGTGTTGCTTGGTTCGGAGGTTTGTATTTTCATGGCATTCCCGTCTTGTCCTTCATGACAGTAAAAAGCACAGGATAAGGAAGTGCTGTCATTGTAACCCTGGTTGGTTACTGCAGTGTATCCTGTAGATTGCACATAGTTCAACATGTTGCTTCAGAGATGGAAGGGGTTGATACTGAGCTGGCAAAAGAGGTGTCAGTCAAGCCTACTATCTTGCCTTTCATGGTGTGTTTTGTAATCCATAATTGTCAGTGTTTGGGCCGTTTAAAATGCCCATGTACAGTTTAGTTTAGAGATACAGCATGGAAATATTCTCTTTGGCCCACCAGTTCCACGTCGACCATCAATCAACCACTCACTTTACTTCAATGTTACCCTGTTTTCACCATCCACTCCCGCTACAGTGGGGGCAATTTACAGAGGCCAAATTACCTACAAACCGACTTATCTCTGGGATGTGGGATGTAACTGGCGGGCCTACAGGAAACTCACATGAAGGAGAACGTTCAAACTCCACACAGATGACAGACAAGGCCAAGATCTACCCAGATCTCTGCCATTGTAAAGCAGCAGCTCTACCTTACAACACCTCTGTTGTATATCAATAAATATTGTTGACTTTTATTTTAAACTTTTTTTTAGCTAGACTGCAGAATTCCCACTATGGACAATGTTATTGTTGGAAATGAATTAAATAAATTGACCACTGATCTCCAACCAGTAAAATGCAATAATAGTCAAGGGTAATCTTTAAAAGGCTTCAGAATGGTCATCTTTTAAAGGCTTTTCTAAGTTTGCTAAACCATTCATTAAGCCTATATGCAGCTTACTTCCTCTTAAATAGCTAAATATTAACGAAGGTTAGGCCTAACGGGCAGTTTTATATGACAAGAACACAAGCTGTCTTGCTCATGGTGCAGTGAAGCATAGTAATCAAAGGCTGGCTTTGCTCTTAGCTACTTCCTGAAAAATAATCTCAATTCCTTCTCTAAAATTATCGAATAAAAGCTGTCACTTATTCAGTATGCAGCTTCAGATTTCTAAAAAAGGACTAATAGAGCATTATAATGAGTGATACTTACTTCGTTGCCATGGTAACTCAGTGAAACATATTTGGTCTATGTTTTAGCTGACTGAGGTGATCCTCTGGAGATGGATTCTTAGTGACTGGCTGTTTACATATAAGAATGAGAAAGTGATAGACTTTTGAATGTGTAAAACTATACCAAAAGCTTTTGATTCTACAAACAATGAAAGCCAATTAATTAAACCAACAATATAACAAATCCTTCATGATGTAGTTCTCATTAGTATTAATACATATTATTTAGACATTTAAGTCTCCAGCTATTTATAATTAATGCAACCTGGTGCTTACATGGTCTTGAATATACTATGCAAAGATCTGAATGTAAGCAGCAAGTTATAAATAAATGAACTGTCTTTTATTATTGTCAGAACCACATTGCTATTGCAATCTTTATTAACTCCTGATCAAATTATAATAAATATCTCTTTGTCAATTTCTTCATGATAAACCATTAAGGACCATTCTGTTATCTGGCTTCTGAATGACTCTTCCATAAACTAGTGTACTGTCCAATTCACCTCTATCCTGTTGTGGACGGTAGAACTGATGTGCTGCAATGTTGAGAACTATATTTGGGAAAAGGGGAAGTACAACGGGATCTAGGGGTCCTTGTACATCAGTCTATGAAAGTAAGCATGCAGGTAGTGAAGAAAGCGAATGGCATGTTGGCCATTATAACATGAGGAATCGAAATATAGGAGCAAAGAGGTCCTTCTGCAATTGTACAGGGCCCTAGTGAGACCACACCTGGAGTATTGTGTGCAGTTTTGGTCCCCTAATTTGAGGAAGAACATTCGTGCTATTGAGGGAGTGCAGCGTAGGTTTACAGGGTTAATTCCCGGGATGGCGGGACTGTCATATGCTAAGAGAATGGAGCAGGTGGGCTTGTACACTCTGGAGTTTAGAAGGAGGAGAGGGGATCTCATTGAAACATATAAGATTGTGAAGGACTTGGACACACTAGAGGCAGGAAATATGTTCCCGATGTTGGGGGAAGTCCAGAACCAGGGGCCACAGTTTAAGAATAAGGAGTAAGCCATTTAGAACAGAGACGAGGAAACACTTTTTCTCACAGAGAGTGGTGAGTGTGGAATTCTCTGCCTCAGAGGGTGGTGGAGGCAGGTTCTCTGGATGCTTTCAAGAGAGAGCTAGATAGGGCTCTTAAAAATAGTGGATTCAGGGGATAGGGGGAGAAGGCAGGAACGGGGTACTGATTTGGGATGATCAGCCATGATCACATTAATGGCGGTGCTGGCTCGAATGGCCAAATGGCCTACTCCTGCACCTATTGACTAGTGTCTATTGTCTATATTCAACACTCTATGATGTTCTATCTAATGTACTTGAGTTTGACTTAATTCTATTTATGTATAGTATTATCTGATTTGATTGAATAGATAGCAAAATAAAGTTTTAAACTGTACATCAGTAGACTTGACAATAATAAACCTAAACCTAATAACTGTCTGCAATACATTGCATTCTGAACTTGGTCATTCTAACCTTAATTCTGTTGGAATATGGAAATATACTAGTGGGAAAACCTTTTAATGCCTACAAATTGAACTTTTTTTTTTACAGAGAAAATTGAAATATGCACACCCTCAACGCCTCTGTCCGTCTCTGCGGTATCTTCTGCAGCATTCGCTTACATTTCCTCATTATCTTTAACCTCACATTCGGTCATCATCTTAACTATTCTTTTATAGAGTTATAGAGCATGGAAATAGGCGCTTCAGCCCAACTTGCCCACTCCGACCAACATGTCCCATCTATTGTACACTAGTCCTACTTGCCCACACTTGGCCCATAACCTTCTAAACCCATCCTATCCATGCACCTTTACAAATGTCTCTAAAACATTATGATAGTACCTGCCTCAACTACCTCCTCTGAGATTTTACTTTCCGCAATATCCTATTAATTATTATCCGGCATCATATTTGTTGGAGTCATTAAGCTTAAGTAAGTTTATTATAGTCATGTCTAGCTACCTTTAATGGTAAGATTTAACGAGAACTTACCAGTTTGAAGTTTGATCTTTATTTTATGAGGAGTAACGATGAGGGATTACGTGAAGAACCCCGCCTGGCGCTGGAACGGCATACTTCAAAGCAGCGGCATGAAAAACACAGAACATAATAGCCGGAGTAAGATAGTAAGGCTTCTCATAGATTTAGAACTACCAGATGATCATTTATTTTATGAGGGTGGGGAGTGGAGGGCACGTAATCCCTCATCGTTACTCCTCATAAAATAAAGATCAAACTTCAAACTGGTAAGTTCTCGTTTAATCTTACTATTTTACTTCGGAGTCACGTGAGTGACTACGTGAAGATTTTGAAGCTTTCTGTGTTTTTTTATGTCGTAGAATTTATTCCATACGACAGTCCGGCTCATTCAACACAGTGACGAGCGAATAACACATTTTTTCCCCAAACATTGCCTCAAGTTATGTGATAAATTATTTCACATTATAAAGAATAAAAATAATGCCCTTTCCATTGAAAGGCAAGTTTATCACAAAATATTAATTGACATATATATTTTGATGGTATGACAAAGCAACAATTATAGAGAACCCAACACTCCGTGTCCAAACCTGACACCATGACTGGTTCCTTTTTAATTTAACATTAATTTACACCCTCCTGCGGCCTTGCATCTTTGCTTGAGCGGCTCATCCCGTGCCATTCCTGTGAATGTATCTACCTCATTAACAGAGTGATTTTCCACCTTTCAGTGTCTAGTTCCACTGAGTGTATCCAATTTCTAACCATCTAGAATACATTCCTCTAGAACCATCAGTTTTTACTGAACCTAATGTGGTTTATGTGTGTAATAAGTAGTGCTGTCTCATTACCACAGAGACTCTTACCTACTTCAACATATTTCATCAATGTTCACACACACACACAACTTAAGGCCGACAGGATATGCTTATAGGTTTACCTTGGTTTCAGCTCCTCTTGGTGTGCTTTGTTTGGTAAATTCATAAACATATATGATAATGCAATCTTGTATCCACATGCAATTATAATGTAACATTTGCACTCTTATATTGATACTAAAGTCATCAGCATTATTATTTTCAATGTTAACTTTTTTGAATCATTGATAGAGTTAGAGTCCATTGCCTAAGGCAATTCAGGATTATTTATCTCCCGACTTATATATTACAATTTTGGACATTTATATATGAATTATATATATTATATATAATAAATCATATATATATATTAATATCCACAATATATATATATTTATATTAATATCCACATATATATCCCTTTCCATATCGGGATATTATGAATGCACCTGATAACTTCTTGGTTAGTATATTGTCCGTTAATAGGATGGTAACACTCTAAGCCCTATTATTGGCTCTATCAATTAGATGCTCAGAAAAATGCAATCCACAAGGAACTCCATATATCTAATATGATAAAATAACTTTACTGTATACACAGACTTCCAATTTCTTATAACAAAATATTGTTTTTTAAACTTATTTCTGCAAATTGCAGGTATAACACTTCTTTTATACATAATTATTTTATTGTTATGTTGTTATATTAGTTAAACATTCATAGACTTCTTTGACCATCAGCTGTTGTAATGGTCTGGTCAACCTGCAGATAGTCAAATTCATATTTTCATGTCATGGATGCCTTTGTACAACAATAAATTACTGCAGGGTTACACAAAACTGGAGAACCCAGCGGGTGCAGCAGCATCCAAAGAGCGAAAGGAGATAGGCAACGCCTCGGGTCGAGACCCTTCCTCAGACTTCAATAAATTACTGCAACTATGAATCATCACAAGTGGTTCAACATCACTCAATATTTATGAAACCATGAAGGATCCGTATTGGGTCACCAAAATGCCTCTGGCAGTGTCCTGCTACATTTTCATCAGACACTGCCCTATCAAACAAAATGAGGAACACAAAAGAACATCCTCATGTAATTGAGAGAAAAGCATCCACCTTTCCTGTTCTTGGTTTACCCACAAGAAACATTTGAAAGATCGGTGATTTAATCTGTATGCAACCAGATTAATCGTAAGTAATCCATATTAATGACAATGTGTTTTTCCTCCCAAATTTGTTGTCTCCGATACCATTGTCTCTTCCTTAGAGATAAACAGCTGGACTAAATTTTTTAGAATATGCCACATCTGTTTACTCAGATAATCCCATGATTGTTATTTGACTTATCTTATGTGTTTTAACATATGCCACAGCCGTGGTATTGTTCACCTTGATACGACATGGACACTTCCATAATAAAACAATCGATATTTAATCCATAACTCCTTATACTTCAATAATTAATACAAATGTTTGGAAAATTTCTTAGGACAATCCATTTATGCTCACCTGGTATTATTGTCCGCAGTCCCAACAAGAGACGTATCAATTATTCTTATAAGAATAGATAATATTCTTATCTTTACCCAAACATTCACAGAAGCTGTACATCATCTGTAACACTTGCTTCAGTTTGCAACAGCTGTTAAGCTTATAGTTGAAGCAGCTTGTGAACCTTTTTTACATTACTTTAATAATGATAACGTATCATTTGATATTTGCATAAGCCTCTCACAAAGGCATACATTTTCTTATAAGCTTCTGTATTCCTTCTTTTGGAGCTTTATTTACCCTTTACCTAACCTAATGGAGGGATAAAGTATGTCAACAACAATGAGACATATTTGTAACAATTTTCCCCCTCTTATGGTGCTGAATTACTTCTAAATTCAGAATAGTAATTTTATGAATATTTTATTAATGCCTAAGCATACGCTTTATATAATGGGTCAGGTCCTTACCCTGCACCAGGTTTGTAATTGCAGCACTAATTTGCAGCCGACTCTTATAACCTTCCAATTTAAATGTAATCAAGATAACCCATGACCATGACCTTATTAGTGCAAGTGCTGATCTTTTATCAGCATAATTGTTCCTCCAGTATTCTGTTTAACAGCCTTGAACTGGTTTAATCCTTTGGACAATGTTTTAACTTGCACAGCTTGACCCATTTTAATTAATTTCAAGCACCTGTAATATTGATTAACAATTTGTTAATAGCAACTGTATTTCCATGTTCTAGATGTTTCCATTTTAATAAATGTTCTTACACTGTGAAAGTGTATATAAAATGATGTTTTGTATGGTTTATACCATCAAATCTTTACACTGAGGTAATTTTATAATATATATGTACGTACCCCTTCTTTATTGGAGTTACTTTTGAGTGCAAACCTAAAATCAATTTTTAAGGTTTTCTTATACGGGTGAACCAATCCTTCCTTAGTTATATTAGATTAACGATCATAATACACCTGTAATCCCCCACAATTGGAGATTTCATGAACTTATTTTGTAACAAGATGTTTGCACCTCAACGTACTTCAAGCCTTATTTTCCCAATTATATGGGTTTGGATAAGGCTATGTTGGATTATACCACTTCTGCCTTTGTTTTGATCCATTATCAAATCTTTCATTGGATCATAGTTTTTCCCCCAAGTTTAAAGATCTTTGCCTTTGTTTTGATCCATTATCAAATCTTTCATTGGATCATAGTTTTTCCCCCCAAAGTTTAAAGATCAGTAGTCTGTTCTTTTGTAATCAATATCTTTGATTTATCATAAGGCAGGTTTATTCCATAATAATCAGGAGTTTAACATAACCTGATTTATATTGATCTGCGAATCTAGAGTGCAGATTTGGTAAATTATATATATTTCTTCCCATTGAGCTCCACAAACTGATGGCAATTTATTTTATTTTAAAAGTATTAGTTATTTGCACAACGTTTTATTTTATTTTTCTTTTTGAATAGTAATGCCATGCACCAGTTTGAAATACTTTGAAATTGTATTTCTTTATATCTCATATAATTTGAGACATGGATATCATAAACGGATTCACCGTTGATATCTTTATAAAACATAAAAGTTTTATCATATTCTGCTGTTTCAATCATTACAGCTTTGGTGAGTTTTTAGTTTCCATGTTTACTTTTCATGGCCTCACTCATCATTAGTTCTGCTGTTTTAACCATAACAGCTTTTAGTGAGAGACCAACTAATTTTGGTTTCCATGGTAATTTTCCATGGCCTCACTTCTTATTCAGGTGTTGTGCATACACCTGTGTGTGTGTGTATATATTGGTGCTGTGGTGGGTACTTCATGACCAGCCACCACTATCAGTGCATTTTTAGGGTCAGTTTTTCCATTTTATTTTTCACTGCCCTTGTTTCTCCTGAGTTTTTTCCCCTCAAGGAGACTACCTTCAGAAATATCTGAGGTAGATATTCCCACCATATATCATCATATGTTTTCCTTTTTATATGTGAAACCCCCTTAGGGTAGGTTAGGGAATATTTCCATTATTTTCCGTCTGAAGGCCTTTATTAACTTTTTAAATTATGGCCTTTCTGACTTATTTAAAATTCCCCCCCCCCCGCCTAAAGTTTGTGGAGCATCTAAACCTCCCTAACGTATTTTTAACGGTCACCAGTATCGGAACCGGCTCCGTATTAATCTCCCGTCCCGATCGCTGGGTATTCCCCCGGGACGTTCTTTTTTAAACTCCGTTGTATTATACAGAGTATTTTTGTTCTATTTTACTCTTTTATTTTATTTTTGTTTTTAAATTCACTTCAAATCCTGGTTCAATACACCCGGCACTGAGTTTTCCAGACCCTAAAAGATTTTCAACTGCACTTACCTGCCAGTTCCGTACCTATCGCTGTCGACGAGCTAGCCTCTGCAGCTCTTCCTTCTGCCGTCAGTGTCGACGTAATACCGTTCCAGCGCCAGGAGGGGTTCTTCACGTAGTCACTCACGTGACTCCGAAGTAAAATTATTATCTGCCTGTGTTAATGTGGGTGGTATTTTATACGTAGTCTGAGGCGTGTTTTTGGCTAGAGAATTCTCGCGCAGACACTCAGATGATTAGTTTCAGTTTGATGTGTAAAACTATACCAAAAGGCCATGGGTTGAAACAGCTTTTTACCATGACCACGAGCATGATCGGGACATATATATATATTGTCAGACAATATATATATATATATATATATATATATATATATATATATATATATATATATATGTTGTCAGACAATGTACTTTTACAAGAAGAAATGTTTATGATTTACTAGACTAAGTGGGACCCGTTGGGTCCCATGTTCACATGGGAGGGCTGGTGTGATTGAGAGGAGAGAGAAACACTGATAACACTTTTATTTTTACTTGATGGAAAGAAACCTCTGCACCTGCTGAGAGGAGGGGGACTGAGTAAGATGGCCAAAAATCACAGCCGTAAGTGGTAGCGTTTTATCTAAAATCAATATACAGTGCAAACAGGAAGTTACCCAAAGCACCCAAACCACCATTTGCAGCAGTGCCTTTTAACTTCAACCAAAGCACCCAAACCACCATTTGCAGTGGTGCCTTTTAACTTTAACCCAAAGCACCCAAACCTCCATTTGCAGTAGTGCCTTTTAACTTCAACCCAAAGCACCCAAACCACCATTTGCAGTGGTGCCTTTTTACTTCAACCCAAAGCACCCAAACCACCATTTGCAGTGGTGCCTTTTTACTTCAACCCAAAGCACCCAAACCACCATTTGCAGTAGTGTCTTTTTACTTCAAACCAAAGCACCCAAACCACCATTTGCAGTAGTGCCTTTTTACTTCAACCCAAATCACCCAAACCACCATTTGCAGTAGTGCCTTTTAACTTCAACCCAAAGCACCCAAACCACCATTTGCAGCAGTGCCTTTTAACTTCAACCCAAAGCACCCAAACCACCATTTGCAGCAGTGCCTTTTTACTTCAAACCAACCATATTTTCATTTTCAAACCACATTAATGGCACTCACTGTTGAGTAGACACGTGTTCAATGTTATTCGGAGCTCAGAGAAATGTTACCCTCTGGCTTCCTCCATCTTGCAGAGACTGAGTGAGGCACACCACTTCCGGGTTTAATAGTCCCTCCCCGCTCCCACCAGCAGGGGCAACCGAGAGAATGGCAAATTTAAAAAAAAAAACATTAGTATCTCTCTGATTTTTCATCGATGGGAAAAATCTTCCAGTCCAGGAAGGCAGAGGGGGGCTCTGAACGAGGTGGCCAAAAATGACGGCCGTAGGTGGCAGCGTTCTCTCAGAAATCACAGCACAGCAAAAGTCAAGATCAGACTTTTAGTAATATGGATATGACATGAATGGAACGACGATTGAGGACGCAAAGGGATGGACTATATCATTGTTTTGTATTACGTCAATGAAAACCAATTAATCAAGACTGGAAGACTTATTATTACTATCGCCGGAGCTCGTGGAATGCGTGAGACTACTTTTCTAATCATACCCGATAAATTAGTGCCTATCGAAATTGGATTTTGAGAACGTTGTAATAAACCGCAACTATAATATTAATTATTCCCAATTAATTATATTTATTTACTCCAAGTAGTGTGGGCTTCACAAGCTGAGCCAACATTTAATTGATGATCCTTAACTGCCCTTGTAAAGGTTGAACTACTTTCTTGATCCACTGCTGTCCCTGAGGTTTGGGTATGTACACAATGCTATTATGGAGAGAGCTCACGGATTTTAACCCAGTGACAATATCAATGAAGGATAGATGTTCTAACCTGTAGAAATGTGTTGGTACACATTATTTTAACTGAGTGTGCCATAGAAGTCAGAATTATTATTGTTAAGATTAGTCGAATGGATGAATGAGAGATTGGTTAGATCAAACATACTTACTGTCCAACACGACATAATTTTGAAACCGAATACACGCATGTAATTTGATATAATTTGATATGGCTGATCATTTATATCTGAAAGACTTTTCCCTGGTCTACAATTGATGGTTTTAATTTCACCAACAGTAGGAAATATGGAAGAAGAAAAAAGCTATATAGCACATTTCGCAATAAATAGCACATTTAGTTCAATCCTTTCTCAAAATGAATTAAAGTTCTACTACATGGATTATGTTGCCTTAGGGAAAATGAATAAATGCAGGTGAATCTTTCAAGAAGATAAGCCTATGTACATTTTTGTTCAGTAATAGTGAAAAATGCTGGATATTAATCTAACATCAAGCCTAAATCTTTCACCAGCACACGAGCTACAGCATTGTTAAAGACATTCATGCTTATCTTTTTTGGACTTCAATTCCATGAGAAGATATGTTTTTCTTGAGATATCAATCTCCTTTGGCAAAAGTATTTGGTAAAAGTATTAGTAAAAATGCTGAAATCACTAGCTTCAAACGTCAAGTGTTTTATTGTCATATGTCCCAGATAGGACAATTAAATTCTTACTTGCTGCAGCACAACAGAATATGTAAACATAGAACATAACGGGAGAAGAAAAAAAGTTCAGTGTGTGTATACACATGCACACATACTCAATGAATACCAAATATAGTGCAATAGTAATAATAGTCTGTTGTAGTTCAGAGCTCATTTGTTGAAGTGTTTAATAGCCTGATGTCTATAGGGAAGAAGCTGTTCCTGAACCTGGACATTACAGTTTTCAGGCTCCTGTACCTTCTTCCTGATGGCAGTGGTGAAATGAGTGTGTGGCCAGGATGGTGTGGGTCTTTGATGAGGTTGGCTGCCTTTTTGAGGCAGCAATTTCGATAGATCCCTTTGTTGGTGGGGAGGTCAGAGCCGGTGATGGACTGGGCAGTGGTCACAACGTTTTGCAGTCTTTTCCGCTCCTGGACGTTCAAGTTGCCGAACCAGGCCACGATGCAACCAGTCAGTATGCTCTCTACTGTACACCTATGGAGGTTCAGGAGAATCCACTTTGACATACAGAATCTCCGCAATCTTCTCAGGAAGTAGAGGCGCTGATGTGCTTTCCTTATTATTGTATCAATGTGCTGGGTCCAGGAAAGATCTTCGGAAATATGCACGCCCATGAATTTTAAGTTTTTGACCCTCTCCACCATCGTCCCATTGATGTAAATAGGTCCTCATCCTTCCCCTACCAAAGTCCACAATCATCAGTTCCTTGGTTTTACTGATGTTGAGAGCCAGGTTGTTATGCTGGCACCATTTGGTCAATCGGTCGATCCCACTTCTGTACGACTCATCACCATCTGTGATTCGTCCAACAACAGTGGTGTCTTCAGCGAACTTGATGATGGAGTTTGCGCTATATGCGGCTACGCAGTCATGGGTATAGAATGAGTAAAGCAGGGGGCTGAGCCTTATAATCACAAATGAAATCAAGCACACCCAATCTTATTCACACTTCTCAAAGAAAGACTTACATCTGCACAGAACTTTCCATGGCCTCTTGATATTCCAGAGTACTTCACACAGTCGTTGTGTACACATGATGCCAAGTTATACATCCTCAATACTTGGGTTTTTCATCCTCTCAAACATCTATCTCAAGGAAAGGCAATTACAGATAGGTTAGAGGGCCTTTGCAACTTGTTTAAATACCTAAATATTTTATGTTGTAGTTCACTGAACAATTACTAATGTCTACATTTCTGCAGATGGTACAGCATGAAATGTAAAGTCTAATCAATCTGTAATCAGCAGCAACATAAGAATTTAAATAACATTTGTCAAACAATTTCAAGATTGATCCCAGTATTTGATCTCTTGTTGCTAACAATTTGCTTTAAATGGTTGTTTTTTTCTTGCTTGGTATTGTGTTCTTTGTCAGTGACTGATCACAATGTGTCATTACCCTGATTTCCTATCTAAGCATGGGATTCCTGTGTAAATCAAGTTCAATTTAGGACACATACTGCAACATATAATTTAAATGGATGGTCATCTGACAGTCAATAATAATGATCACATTGGGTCAATTTTGATGAAAATCCATTTGGAATCAGAAACCAAGAGGTTATTTCCTCCATAATATTCACTTTTAGTCTAATTGTCCTCCTTTTTACTTTCATAAGTGGGGGACTAGACCAGGGCATGACCTCACTATACTCACTACAGAGTACTCAGTATGCAAACCATCAAGGAGCTGGGTTATTTTCACAGCCCAGTTCCATTCTCATTCTAGTCCGACCACTTGTTCAGATTGGTTTTAAGCCGCGAAACAGGCACATATGTGAACTGCGGATCTGTTGGAAAAACTTTCCTTCCATCCTTCTCAGGCACATTTATTAATTGGGTGATTATAAGGGAGTATTCCATTTCAAATGATTTATTGGTCAACTCCTCGGATGTTTCAATCTGAGTGTGCTCAGGGGCAATACTGACAACAGTGTCCTTGGTACCTCTGCAAAAGCATAGTTGGCACCCCTGCTGATAAGAGTAGTCTTCCTCTTCTTGCGTATGGCGTGCACAGCCTAAAGTTGTAGGTCAACTTGTTCTATTTGATCTTGTTTGTGCACGTTGGTTTGATTGCATTAGTCGAAACAGGGTAGACCTCGTGAAGTTTGTAATCTCCCACCACATAAAAGTAGTAATGAATGTGGGAGGAAGGCTATGAATATTCATTCTTGATTCATCTCTACGTATTAGAGATTCGAGAGATTAGAGAGGGTAGGGAAGATTCAAACAAGAGGGCATGACATGAGAATTAAGGGACAGAGGTTTCGGGGTAATGTGAGGGGGAACTTCTTTACTCAGAGGGTGGTGGCTGTGTGGAATCAGCTTCCAGCAGAAGTGGTGGAGGCAGGATCGATTTTAACATTTAAGAGTAAAGTGGATAGGTATATAGACGTGAAGGGAATGGAGGGGTATGGTCTGAGTGCAGGTAGATGGGACTAGGGGAAAACAAATGGTCGGCACGGACTGGAAGGGCCGAGAGGGCCTGTTTCCGTGCTGTAATTGTTATATGGTTATATGTTATATGGTATTAGGTATGCCACCTTGCGGAAGACCAATACATGTTTTACCACAAAGAATTTCGACCTAAAATGATAATATTTTTAGAGTTTGTGACAAAATAATATCTTACCAGTCAACTGGTCATCCAATAATATTCACTTGAGGTTTTCGCTCAATGTGTTGACAATTGACGGTCTGCCAATTTTGTGACTGAGAGTGAAGCACAAAGCAAGGAGCAAGGCATTGACAAAAACAGCAGTGTTTACACATTTATATCACAAAGGAGACATTGTTAGAGACGTAGTCTTCAAAATAATTCTACTGTTTGTGCTGAAATGTCAGAATAGTGAAGGCAGTGATGAGATCATTGTGTTTGCACTGGCTGGCCACAAGAACCTCAGGACTGGTAATGGCCACAGTATTTGTCAGCATCATGGTAGCCACATTGAGGTGAAGTTTGCAACATCATAATTTTTAAATCTAGACCAAAGTCCGGCTATAGCATTTTCACAGATTATACAGTTTAATAAGAAAGTTACATTAAAATGGTACTGTCTGGTAAACTGACTGGTTCTTAATTAACACAACTTTGAACTGAAAACCTCTTCTTGACTCATGGGTTAATAATCCCGTACTTGGCACAGGAAGAAACGTTGAAGTCATTTGTCCTTACAGTAGCTTCAACCAGAGACAGATTAAGGTCATAAGGTAATAAGTGATAGGAGCAGAATTAAGCCATTCAGCCCATTAAGTCTACTCCGCCATTCAATCTTGGCTGATCTATCTCTCCCTCCTAACCCCATTCTCCTGCCTTCTCCCCATAACCTCTGACACCTGTAATAATCAAGAATCTATCTATCTCTGCCTTAAATATATCCACTGGCTTGGCCTCCACATCCTTATGTGGCAAAGAATTCCACAGATTCACCACCCTCTGACTAAAGAAATTCCTCCTCATCTCCTTCCTAAAAGAACTTCCTTTAATTTTGATGCTATGACCACTAGTCCTAGACTCTCCCACTAGTTGAACCATCCTCTCCACATCCACTGTCTCCAAGCCTTTCACTATTCTGGATTTGAATAATCTGGATCAAAGTTCCCTTTGGTGTGCTCCAGCATGAGTGGTGAAAACACTAGACAATAATTCACAATATCGCCTATTCATGAGGTTTTAATACAATTTACTATTACCTTACACTCTTCAGGTAAGCTTATTTACTCTCCTTTATAAAAGATGCATGTTGTATGGTTAATGATGCAATATTATTGCAGCATTAAGATAAACTATGCCATGCTCTCTTAGAAATATAAAACAACAAATCATTTATATACCTTAAATATATTTGAAAATCTAACCATGCAAACCATCTTTTTCACTTTCTTGAGGCTCAATACCTAGATCATTGCAAGTAAAATATTTTTCTTTGGCACTTAAGAGTAAAAATGTATGGTATGTGTCTTTCTAACTGACATCATAGTGTACGTTGACAATATTCATATTTCACGAGTTTGTATACAATACAATACATTTGTACTCTAGTTTAATGTACAGCTGTATCCTACTTCTTTACAAAGTACAATTGCTATACATTTCAAACTTTAAAATGGTATCAAATAAACTTATAGTAATGATAATACACCACAATATTTAGCTTTAATTCTATTTCCATTTGGTTCATGTTATAGTTATAATTCTTTTCCTGGTCCTGTGTTAAAGTACTGCAGTGCAGAATTCTTTTAATTTGGGATAACAATTAATAATCAGATGACAAAACTTTTCATTTTAAAACAGAGTATATTGTGACAGAAAGGTGTTTTTGTGCAACTAATCCAACTTCATAAGCAATGTTACTTTCTGTCAACCTACAGATTGTAATGTATTAGCTACTAAATATAGTCTGCTGCTGCAAGACAGAATAATTTTCACTTAAAAGTAAAACATTATATTCTGGTGTATGTAAGTAATTTAATTGGAAAAAAACAGATTTCTGGATAAGCCTTCTGATTTCATTTTTCCATCTGAACCCTGTTCATGATTACTTGGGCAGTAATCCTGTTTCTCTTGCCAGAATTGACAAAAGGTCTGACTGTTAGTGATACCTTTCAGAACTAAATTTACTCCAGAGTGACAGAGGCAGGTGGACACAGGGCATCCAGCCACTTGTGCAAAGCATCACGCTACTATAGGTCAACATCGAGAGGGGAAAAAGACGTTGTCTTCAGAGTTGAAACAGATCGAAGCAAGCTCATCCCGAAGAGGGGGGGTTTCTCTTCAAAGCCAGCTGGTCTGGCTTTATCTTTAGGATTTTTTTTTACCTGCACCGTTTGATCAGCCAACCCTGCAGCAGGTGCTGCAGAGCATAGAAAGAAAGACATTGGTGAGTTTTTGAAATTAATGTAAAAAAAAGTGTTTTCCAACTCCCAATTGCAGTATTTGTGTGCAAACGCCTTACCTTAGCATAAAGAAAACTAATTTCTAAGCTTGGTCTAATATTTGAAGTGTTACTGGCTATATATTTAAAGAAATGTAGTACGTGAATAATGATTATATTATCATAAAGTACAGGCTCTTCTTACATGCTCATGGTGTTATCTATTGCCATACATGGTGAACAAAGAGAGTTTGAAATTAGTTAAAAATACTCATCAGCAAATTAAGAAATATACAGCATATAGGATAAAATGGGTGATATATATGTTTCTTTAATTCAATGAAATGATCTTCAAATTAGTTTCATGTAAATCACAGAAAAATCAACTTTTATATTATATGAATTATTATTGGTAATTATATTTTCGCTTGAGGTATCTAGATAAATACCTGTTCAGTAATGTTGCTAGAGATATAGGTAGAATCACAGCATACATTCACTTCAATCTAGATTTAAAAACTTAGATCCTTTTTGAAGTCAGAAAGTATCAAACCTGCTGTCGTAGATCTTCATGACTTTGTTAATCTGTAATCAAAAGACAAATATTTAATATTATGTGTCCATTATTGATGCTGCAAACATTTAATGAAGAGTCTGCATTTAATTTCTGTAAATGCAAACTGTTGGTTTAAAAGCTGAAGTTAAATAACAGATACAAAGAGAAGGTATGCCAACATTGATATTAATCTGTTCTGAGTAAATATAACAGCTGGTGATAGAGTGCGGTTGTTTTTTCAAAGCTTAATTTTTCAAATGATCTTTTTCATTCATTTGCTACATAAGAATAATTTTAATAGATTAAATGAAAAAAGTTAAGATATCAGCAGCGACAGATTAAATCAATTGGATTTAGCCTGAATTCCAAAAACTGGCTGACATAATCTTGACTTTGACATACATAATTTACAGCTGTCCTCTAGGTCATGCTTCTAATGCAGACGCACCCACCTCTGTAGAATTACTGCAAATACGAAATGGATACTTCATTGAGTTATTTTGCAACCTTGGTTGTTGAGTACCATTATAATTGAAATCTAGAAGAAATGGGGAATAAATATAAAATTCAAATAATAGTATAGAAAGACACAGATATCCTATGAATGTTAAACTACAAAAAAATCTTCTTCAGACATAGACTTTAACATTGCGTTAAAGGTCACTAACTGAACAGAATAAATAAAACCCATTGATATCATGCTTGTGATTGAGACTACTTTTCCCAAAATACTAGATTTATAATGGCCTGGATGTCTTTCTTTCTTAGCCTATCTACAACCATGAATAATTATCAATAAATGAGTTTGCAAACCGATTTGACCTCAGACGTATATACATTTTCTTTATGATTAAACAATTCAAAATGATCAAAATTATAAATGAAAGCCCTTTTGTTCACTTGAGTTTGCTTGTGTTTTGGAGCCAGACAATGGAACACAGTATTGAGCCAGGAAGGCTTGTTGTGTTTTCTTCAGGAAAGAAATAGACTGGATTTGCTAAATACAAGTCCCAAAATATGGTGAAATCCCCAATAACTAATTCGTAAACAATGGATCCAAATTCATTGGCTAAAATCAATGACTTTGTATATTAGTGGCAATGTTATTTTTGTCCTAATGGAAAAAGGGTATTCCATTGGAGGACATACGTCAAAGCTGGCAAATCTCTCTGAAAGCTGTGCAAATATATCTGATTTACCTAGTCATTCGGCAGCAATGGTGATTGGTTTGGTGAATATAGCTTTAAAATGTTATTTAAAAAAACATTGTTTTATCGGGTCAAAGTGAAGAAAATCATATGCCAGGCCTTGTAAAGTTCATTTTGTTCAATGAGCACAGACATTTGTTCCCATTAATCTCTATAAAATAGTTATGCTTGTGGACGCTGGACTATTGTGCTTTTATCCAATTTTTCTCAGATTCTGGACTGCATCATTTTACATTTCATTCTTGGTCCACTAGTTTTTGTCCATTTGACGCACAACGAGGCAGGATTATAGCTTGTTAGAATGCTTGAAAAAGGATTTATATAACTGATAAAAGTTACCAAAATAGCAACTCAAGAACTACATATCAGTATCAGTATAAGTAAGTTGTTTAATGGCACAGCAGTCTACAGGCATCAACCCCCCCCCCCCCCCCCCCCCCCCCCCTTTCAGTTAAATTCAAGGGAAATTAAAATACTCTTGATTTACTCGTCTGTCAAAATAACTTTTTAATGATTTGAAATATTTACCGACTCTAAAAGACAAGTGGGAAAATTGTTTTCCAAGCGCCATGCACATACATATAATTTAAATGCTGCCATAGCCACCCTAATTTAGATATCTACTGCTGTATTAAATGGAGGCACTGAGCATTAAGGGGGGGGGGGGGGCTGCTTATCTGCCTTCTTGCCATAGTGCCCGAATATTTTATTTATTCCTATTTAAAAACAAACGCACGAGCCCACTATGTGGGTGATCGTTTCACCTTACGTGTTGAGGAAAGGCACTTCATATAAAACACGACGAATGTGTACATCGGTGGCATAGAGTGAAAGAGCAAGGTTTCCCCGCGCAGTATTTAAAGTGGATTATCAGATAACATGATTAATGGCTTTACGTTGGTATCATGCTCCCTTTGAACTTCCAGTAAATTGAAGAGAAAAGTATTTACCTATAGATACTTCAAAACATGGACATTACTGTGCCCTGCCACTTAAAAACTAAAATAACTAGACCTTTGCAATGCCATGCCCGCTAATTAAAGCAGTAAGCTCATTCAAACAAGTCGGGTTAGTGGGGACCCCAAATTTCCACAATCGTATCCGTAATGTTTAATCAAACGACCGGAGATTTTTTTTTTAATTGATTAGTCCAGTGACAACTGTGAAGAATTGTAATATATGCGTATTAAGACGTGAAAAAGGTTTTTCAATATCATCTTAGACACAAAATGCTGGAGTAACTAACTCAGCGGGAGAGGCAGCATGTTGTTAAAGAAGGAACTGCAGATGCTGGAGGATCGAGGGTACACAAAAGGCTGGAGAAACTCAGCGGGTGCAGCAGCATCTAAGGACAGGCAGCATCCCTGGTGAGAAGGAATGGGTGACGTTCCGGGTCGAGACTCGCCTTCAGCCCCAACCCAAAACATCACCTTTATTCCTTCTCCCCAGGGACGCTGCCCGTCCCGCCGAGTTACTCCAGCTTTTTTTTTGTGTCGATCTTCGGTGTAAACCAGCATCTATCTATCTGCAGCTCCTTTGCTGCACATTTCAATATCAGCTAATCTTTCCGTGTGCCAGCGAAGTACGGGGAGTACGTCGTTTTTTTTTTTTTGGTTGCATGCAAACTCCTTCGATCAGCTGGAGGGCTTGCTACAGAAGTTTTCGTCCCTGCTCAGATATTAAAACGCAACTATTTTTGCTGCTAACGCCACAAGCGGCGGCAGCTCCTTGCCTTTTAGCAGCAACTTCGGATGATTGACAGGACGGCGCCGCGCACTGACAGCTCCGGGCGTGACGTGAACGGAGCGGAGGGTGACTCAATCCAGGCCTGGCGAGGGAGGGAGGGAGGGAGGGGAAATTGTGCACATATTTATCAAAAAATACACCTTACTGCGCCGTCCCAAAAAGTTTAGCCGGTACAAGAGGTTGAGAAAGGCTCATTGCAACATTTTAAAAACCCATCGCATTCATCCAGAAAGCAACAAAACATCTTAGAGCAAGATGTTATGTTATAGGAAAAATAGACACAAAATGCTGGAGTAACTCAGCGGGTCAGACAGCATCTCTGGAGAGAATAGAATGGGTGGTTGCAACATTTTAAAACCCATCGCATTCATCCAGAAAGCAACAAAACATCTTAGAGCAAGATGTGTGTTATAGGAAAAATAGACACAAAATGCTGGAGTAACTCAGCGGGTCGGACAGCATCTCTGGAGAGAATAGAATGGGTGGCGTTTCGGGTCGAGACCATTCTCCAACCACATCTTCTAGCAACATGCAAGACAGACTCAACATGCTGGAGTCACTCCGCGGGACAGGCAGCATCTCTGGAGAGAATGGAATGGGTGGCGTTTCGGGTGGAGACCCTTGACACTGAGTCAGGGCAGAGGGAGACTAGAGATATGGAAGGGTAAGGTGAAAACGATAGATCAAAGCAGACGCTGTTCAAGGAAATGTAGAATAGTTCATTGTTAGCTGGGGGGGGGGGGGGGGGGAAGGTGACAACAACAATCAGCAAACAATTATATTACAAGCAACTCTCCGGTCCACTTAAAGAGCGCAAGTCAGTTTGCATTCAAAGCTTTGCAATGAAGATAACACATCGGAATTGAGTCTGTGTGTAGGAGGGAAGTGCAGATGCTGGGGGTTTACACCGAAGATAGACACACAAAAAACAAGCTGGAGTCGGGCAGCATCTCTTTAGAGAACGAATGGGTGACATTTCGAGTGGAGACCATTGTGCACACTGTAATTATTTGATTGCAAAATCCCACTGCGGCTGCGGCTGCGGCTGTCCCTCTCACACGCGCACACATAAGCAAAACGCCAGCGGGAGTCCGGGAGTCGAACTCGTTTGTCAGCATAGCGCGGAGGGCGACCCGGCCTGTGTGGGTGGGTGGAGGGGTGGGTGTGTGTGTGTGAGGCGGCCGTGTATCCGTGCGCGGGCGCGCCCCCGCCCCGCCGGGTGTGATTGTGACGCGGGGTCGGCGGCGGGAGCGAGCGCGGCGCGGGCCCCGCCCCCTCCTGCCCGGGCTGCTGCTCCGCTAAATATAGAAGCAGCTACACACAGACAGGGAGACTGACTGACTGACTGAGTAACCGGGCAGGGCTCTCTCTCTCTCTCTCTCTTTAACTCTAACTCTGCGAAATGGCTCTATCTATAGCTCTCTACATGGCAGTTTTTTAAAGTGCCGCTGCTTTTTTTTTTAAAAAGAGAATTTTTTTTTTAATGCATACGAATCTCAGTCCTCACAGTCGATTTACCTTCATCTCACTGGTCAGTAAAAAATAGCAACTTGTTTCCTGCAAAAAATATACAGCTGTTCAGTTTTACTGACTAGAGTACATCAGTAATTGTTTAATGCTTCAAGCGACAGGGCAAGCAAATTCCGGCCTGTGGATGTAACTGGGTTTAAATTGGCTTGCTTTTATTTTGCTTAACCCCCCCTCCCCCCCCCCCTCCCCCCCTCCCTTCCTCTCTCTTGAAACTTAGGTTGTGCTCACCCGAGGAAGGAATTAAATGTTAATACTCTGTGTTATTGTTTCAGCTGTGGTTTTGTTTAATCTTTAATGTTCACATGGCCCTCAAACGTGTTGTTGTGGTGGTGAATGATGACGAGCTTTGCGCCGGCTGATGGTCGAATTCTTTGCTCTCTCCTTAATCCAGGATGTCAAAGAAGTTGGAGCTGTTAAAGTAACTTTAATTCGTTTTCAAGAAGGGGAAAATTGAGGTCGAGGACGCAACATTGTCGAGGTTTGTGCGGTAAGTGATTCCACCCCCCCCCCCCCCCCTCCTCCACCAATTCTCCTGTGCGTTTACTTTTCTCTGAGGCTCTGTTTTGACATGTGTGTTCTGTGTGAAAGTACAGAAATCATTTTAATGACTAAAATGGAGATTGCGTGCAATACATCTCTGGGTGATAAAGGAATACTTCATGCAAAGTGGAAAAAAAAACAACAGTCACTGTTCATTTTTAATTTGCCGCCTTTATGCTTGGTGTTTTCAGTAAAATTGCACGGCGCGATTGCTGTATGGGGTGGGATTTCTGTTGATCGTTTCGAGGGTCTTAAACTAAATGCCTTAACCATTCGAAATAGCATGGTGGATGAAATCTAACACAGTGTATTTAATCATTTAATACTTTTGGCATTGGTAGTAGCAGCAATGTTGTAACCCTTCACTGAGTAACGCGATGGCGATGGTGGTAATCCACATCAGCTCTGACTTTCTTTACATTTCTTCAGTTTTACGTTCAATGGTTTTATGGTGATTTGTCAGTGAGAGTTTATTTTGAAAGTGAGGACTCGATGCTGCGCATACTTCTGCGCAATAATGGAGTGACTTTTATCCCGCATTTCATCGGATGCAGAGAATCATGTTACTCAAATTACGCTGGATCTGTGGCCAAGGTTGTTTATTTGCGATTTCCTCAACTTTATCAATCTCTATCTGTAGTGATTTGGACTTCCTGCACTGATGCAGTCCAGGGAAGTTGACGCCGTCCGGGGGAAAAAAAAACGCTGCTGTTTTTAATTTCCAAGTAGCTGTTCGGCATGGCGTTATTTGTTATGAAATGGGCCGTCAATGCTGGCGCGGTGGGAAATGCTCTGACACCAGAATGTGGATAGCTGCTTTCCAAGTTGTGCTGCGACGCAACGTATTGAACCAATGTCTTGTATCGCACCAACTCGTCATCAAGGGCAACCTGATTTCATTTTTTTAGACTTAATTTTCAATCTTCAGATTCCTACATCCTCCTTCACACACCCTTACCTTTCCATCATTTATTTTCAACTTTCATTCAGATCTAAGTCGTTCTTTAATGTCATCTTCCCATCCATTCAGTTCATCGGAGCATTGTTTTGTTTATGTTTCCTAACACGGCAAACCACATTTTTATAACGTTATTTTACACAAAGGACAGTTCTTTTGTTTTTATCCTGGCTTCCTCGATCTGTCATTCGGAGTACTTGCAAGTTTTCAGACAAATTAGCTACATGAACACAGGAAAGCTTTTGTTAACTCGAAGCAGAATTGATGCAGAACCAGAAATGCATTTTACTGGGATACAATTCTAGTTGTATTGTACTTGGCCACAATTTTTCATGCGTTAGTGAGAAATTAAAATGCATATGCCCTTTTTACAAGGTGCCATCTATGTGTTCTGGAAATGTTCAGTTATTCCCGGAATGTTGGTCTACCCTTTAGGTTTTAAATGTATCGGGCTAATGACGGTAATATGTTGCATTGTAATCCAAGTTGTTGAAATGCTGTCAGAGAAGACCATGCTCGAAGTTACGTTATCAAAACAAAATATGACAGATTTCGCAATAATGAAATGGAAGCGACGAATACGTATTGTACAGCGCAGTGGTGGTGTGTTACATCAAGTCGAGGAGCCCAAACAGTTTGTTTATTCTACGGGACTTATCAGTATTAGCTAATCACGCGAAAGAGGAGAGTTAATGTTTTCTGTTCTGGCTGGTGGTTGAGCGGTTGTTTTAGGAAAATGCTGAAGATGTGATCCCGCCCCTTCACAAGAGTGAAACTGATAATCCATAAAACTGGTTTAGGATTGTGGGAGAATTCAGGTCGTGTTACTTCTTCCTCGCTGCCACTTAGTCGTTCAACCAAATATCTGGCGATTTAAAAAAAAAATATTGCTCAGATGTTCCCCAATCGACACCGTTCGATCAAATTTATTTGAGACCAGTAGGTTGCTCGGGTGGAAAGCAGACACCAGGTGTAGTCGAGTATCTATCATATGCACACCTTCCGTTTGGAGAATACTTTTTTTTTCCCCCAGAGAAGATTCGACAGTGAGTGAAATCCAAACAGCAGATAGGATCAATTTTAAATTCTGGACAACTTTATGGTTGTCACTTGTAATAGTGTCAGCGTCGCCGCCCCACTATCTTGACAGCTGGTTGCAGTAGTTTGCAATACCTATCAATGCTGCATTCCCTTTATTTTCCGTATTCGGGCGTTGTTGAGGCCCCGATGTTTGTAAGATGAAACCTGTTACTTTGCGATGTCAGATATGTGGTGTTGTTGATTACATCCTGATGCTTTGACCTTGCTGTGTGTGCTCCGTGTTCCTAATTGACGTTAATATAAAAGAACAAGGAACTGGCTCTTTGGAGCAGAGACACATGATATTTTGTCTTTTAAGAAGTGTAACATATTAGCATATGCCCTCAAGCGATATATATTTAAATTAGTCAACTTTTCCAACCTTTAACTCGTACATTAATTAATTGGGAAGCATGTGTTTCCAGGTAGTTTTGAAAACATATTGCACATCATTGCAACCACGGAGTGAAACATAGCATGTTAAGAAATGCAGCTAAGTTCAATGTTAATGTATAACAGACAAGTATTGCTAGAGGACATTGTTCAAAGCAAAGTAATCTTTTGCATCAAAATATAATTTGGTTGATAGTTTGTCAGTTCAAACCTGAAGGTAGATTCCTTGGTGCTGATTTAAGTTTTGAGGTTACTTGGTGCTGATTTTAGTTTTTAGGTTATTTCTATTTCCTGGTATTTTTGTATGAGTACACAGGTAGGAAAGAACATTGATATGCCAACCTGGGAAATGACTGCCACAGTTTTATTTTGCTGGTAATGCTGACAGGTATAGCATGGGAAAGGCGTTCATAAAAATTTCTATTGGCTTGACAAATATCTCTTAAGAATATCTGACTGTTGATTCGCACAACTGAATTAGTTAATATATTGTCGATGCTTATTTTGAGTTGTCACTTTTTGCTCTTTGCTTTGAAATGTTTTAGGAAAAATACTATAACAAACAAAAACATTCGCTTTTATGATTCCATCTATTTAGTTTGCACCACATATATGCCATTTGACTCCCTCATTACTTTCTTGCATAAGAAAATGTGCATAAGAAGAACATTGATAGTTTGACAATATGCTGGAATTTTCAAGGTCGTGGAAGAGATGTGCTTAGCGTTGACAAATGGAATAGAGAATGTTTTTCGAGACAAGGAAAAAAAGCAGCACATATCTCTAGTCTAGAAATGCTTAGTTGTTGGAACTAATTTTATCAAGAAAATGAATAATTACATAATACAAAATCAGTATGCAAATGGTAATGACATAGAGATATTAGTACCACTTTGCAACATGGACCTTAATCCAAAATGATTTGAAAATATTTTTTTTTCGATAGAAACACTGTGGTGCCAGGGTATGTTTAAATAGTTATTACTCGGACCAGATTCGATAATAAACATTTTAGCCAGACAAGGAGGTGTAGACTTTGAAATAGCAATTTGCAGCATGATGCTCATACTCTTGTACAGTTTTGATGTTTGGTCATTTTAAAGTAATTAAGGAGAAATTATACAATGTGGCATTATAATTTAGGATTGCGTATTGTAGGATACTTTTTAAAAGTTGGACCTTTAATTATCTTTCAAAATTCTATGATGTTAGTTGGGTAACCATTTCTACATAATCAGATGGTAGACAAAAATGCTGGAGAAACTCAGCGGGTGAGACGGCATCTATGGAGCGAAGAAATAGGTGACGTTTTGGGTCGAGACCCTTCGATTATAATTTCATAGTATCTCACTTAAATTTGTCGTTAACAATTCAGTATGGATCATTTTAAAGATCATGCAGTGCTTTGTGGTTCTAATTATGTATTGAACATGAGCCACTATGTTTAATATTGCAGGAATTGTATCTGGATTACTGACTTTTGTTGAATCAGATTAGATATTAATCTTAATAATTACTTATTGCTTTGTAGGATTAAGAGCTAATCTGCTCCGGCCTAAGGCAAATTTATAGCATGTGGATATCTGATTAGAGATATGCTCATTAGTCCTTTAATCTTAAAGTCACATAGGCATTTGGACAGTGGAGGACGATGTTTCAGTGTGGCCTGTCATCTTCAAAAAATCAGACGGGCTTTCACAGGCAATTGATGAAAAACCAGCACTGACAAGAGTCTTGTGTATCGTACAAAGGAAGGATTAGGCAGTTCACGTGTCATCCTGATTGGCTGGAGACCAGAGCTGATTGCTGGGGCATGGCAAGGCACACTCCTGTTTCAATTGATTATCATATGAGGAGACGATATCCCTGCCTGTTGTCCTACTTAAGCTGTAATCTAAAACTGCTAAAATCAAATCTCTGCAGTGCCCCCTTTAGCTTACTCCAACTCTTTCTCTGAATTTAGTGATTAATTATGAAGCTAATCATTACATCATTGTCCCATGTCATATTATTCATCTTAATTATTTTAAATCATGAAAAATGAAATTGGTGCAAGATGCCAATGTCGGATACACATCATACAGCATAATATTGTACAAAAGCTTAAGTGTTTTATATATTTAAATGTTATGCAATTTGGGACATAATTAAAATGGGTTATTTGGTTTGAAATCAAGTGTGTTTATTTTTGTCAAAGATAATTTGATTAAAGATTTAAAACAAACATAATACATTTTGTATAATTCCAGTTGTTGAAAAACATGCTGTTTCATTCTGACTTTAAAAAAAATAATATTTTAAACAATGAAACCACTTGGTGCCATAAGCAGCCATTCCATTTTATGTGTTTAGGGACAAATTTTCACATTGCAATAAATCAAAATTACTGGAAAAAACCATGGGAAACAAGCTTTAGAAAGCTGGATATTCTATGAGTGTACTGTACATTTAAATTGTGATCACTTTTAACATTTATTTTTAAAGATACTTATTTGCCATTCTACATACACATGAATGAGAAGCAGTTTGATAGGTATTGCATGGAATTGTATACATCTCCACTTTATTAATTATGTTTTAAAATATAAACTAATTTTGGCCATCTACAATAAATCAGTAACACTTTTTTTCAAATTTGATCTTCCATGAAGTTAAGTCTATTACTCATAATTGATCAGAGGCACGTATTCAATGCTGAGAGAAAGACAGATGATCAATATACTGCCTAACCCACATTTCTATAGGCTTTTCATGAGCCTATATTTTCACTGTAAATGTCAGTGAGATATTATGATGAACATTTCTTCCTCATGTGATATGTAGCATTCCTTTACACAGTAACATTTCAGCTTGCTCGCAAACCATGTGGCTATTTTTTGTGGATTTTTTTCAATGTTTTATTGGGAATATTGCAGGATTTTAAAAACGGAATCTATTTTCCGTTTTGTTATGTTTAATGTTAATTATTAAATTTATTGCATATTGAATGATATATTAAAAATATTTTCCAGTAGTTAGTAAGTGGGAGGTGTTTGTGACAAGAACAGACAATTCTGTGATTTCTATCTTGCTGGCTGAGCCTCTTTAAGTGATTTACTGGTGTATCTTTCATGAGCTCTTTTTTTCTTTCCCTTGGGCCCTGTTGAGCATGTCACACTTGAATTTTAGTTGGCAGGAATATATTACAATGTATGTTAACCCACAGTTGCTGTTGAAAAGAATAAGCAGAAACAAATGTGTCTGAAAACTCAATGTACAAAACCGACTGACATAATGACTTTATTTTGTGGGGTATAATGGGTACATTTCTGTAAATTAAAAATACTAATCTCTGATCTTTGTGTCATCTTGATTCAGTGGTGACACATTTATTTGTGAGTCCAAGTCCCACGTCAGGATGTGGATGTAAAAACTAGGATGTCACCTCTAGGCGACATTGTGATGGAGTGCTCTACCGTTGGAAGTAACATCAGTCAGTTGATCTGTTAAAATTTTGGACGCTTTTCAGAAAGTAAAGATCCTATGGCACCTCTTCAAAGAGACCTGGCAATTCTCCAAATGATCTACCATTTCTCTTTCAACACCAATTTTTGGTTCCCATCCACATGGAACTTGGTTGCCATGTTTGCTGACATAACAGAAGTGACTACACTTCAGAACGAGTACTTTGATAATGAAAGTAGTTTGGGATATCTCACCATGTGAAAGAAGATATTTGAAGGTAGGTTTTCTGTTTCTTTGGAAAGAAATGTGAAGCAAATTTATTGTTGTTGTGGTCTGGATGCCAGTTATCAGATTGATAAAATGACATTACACATACAACCAACATTTTTTTTTTTTGGGGGGGGGGGGGGGGGGTTCAAAACAATTTTGGAATAGGCAAAGAATATGAAAAGCTATTACACAAATTATGCCAGCAATAATTGTCTGCGTACGCAAATAAAATACATAATCACAGCTATTGATGGTCGAGCTAGATTATCCAGAAATTAACTCAGATAAGGTGGCCCGCGATTTGATCTATGCGATGTGCTGAGTAAAATGGTTTAATAGAAACATAGAAAATAGGTGCAGGAGTAGGCCATTCGGCCCTTCGAGCCTGCACCGCCATTCAATATGATCATGGCTGATCATCCAACTCGGTATCCTGTACCTGCCTTCTCTCCATACCCCCTGATCCCTTTAGCCACATCTAACTCCCTCTTAAATATAGCCAACAAACTGGCCTCAACTACCTTCTGTAGCAGAGAATTCCAGAGATTCACCACTCTCTGTGTGAAAAATGTTTTTCTCATCTTGGTCCTAAAAGACTTCCCCCTTATCCTTAAACTGTGACCCCTTGTTCTGGACTTCCCCAACATCTGGAACAATCTTCCAGCATCTAGCTTGTCCAACCCATTAAGAATTTTGTAGGTTTCTATGAGATCCCCCCCTCAATCTTCTAAATTCTAGCGAGTACAAGCCGAGGGGCAACAGTTAAATCTAGGGCAACAGTTAAAACTCTTAACATTGATTTTGTTCTTAATATTGGATTAGACAGAACAAAATCAGTCTGGATTCTGTTTTTCTGTAGGTATCCAGTTGCACCTGGTAGAAATGAACTTGTGTGGATGTTAGTCATAGAGTGATACAGTGTGGAAACTGGCCCTTCAGTCCAACTTGCCCACATGGCCAACATGTCCCAGCCACATGCCTGCATTTGGTCTATATCCCTCCAAATCTGTCCTTTCCATGTGCCTATCAAACTGTTTCTTAAACGTTGGGATAGTCCCTGCCTCAACTACCTCCTCTGGCAGCTTGTTCCATACACCCACCACTATTTGTGTGAAAAAGTTACCCTTCAGATTCCTATTACATCTTTTCCCCTTCACCTTAAACCTATGTCCCCGGTACTTAATTCACCTACTTTGGGCAAGAGACTCTGTGCATCTACCCGATCCATTCCTCTCATGATTTTATACACCTCTATAAGATCAATACCTCTATAAAATCGTATGACCTTGTAGGATCATACCAAGGAAAAGTAGAATACTGCCACTTTTATCCCTTCTTATTTTGACAATTAGTGCCTGTAGTACAGAGAGAATTGATTTATTAAAAATACATAGTATTGTAGTAAAGAGCTGGTGTCATTATTAAACAGAGCTACGGAAGTGTACCAAATATATGAAGCAATGTCATATGAAGTGACTGATACATTGTGATTTTGTTTTGTTCATTGCAGATCAGTGTCTTATTAGCTATGAATAAAGTTCAAGTTCAATCTTTGTTCATGCCTTTTACATTTGAAAATAAATTCTCAGTTAATTTACATGTGAGTTACGGGTAAACAAAAGAAAAACAAGTTGATAAATTTCTGCTATTGAACGGCTTTTATTTGTATATTTGGATGCTAAGATTGCCTTTGCAAATACTAATTATGTTTGGAAGTAAAAACTAGATGCGCAAATTCAGAATTTCCTATACATTTGAGTGCAGTTTAGTACCTTGCATTGTTTCGACTAAATAACTGCTGCATATTTTTTTTTGATTCATGTCAATTTCAAGGAAATACCATAATATGCAGGTTTAGTTTCCACAATAAATTTTATCGCCCCAATGCACTACTGTAGTGTGAACTAATAAAATGTTCAAGTGTGCTTTTATATCTGGATATAAATAATGTAATTATGTTAAAGAAGGAACTGCAGATGCTGGAAAATCGAGGGTACACAAAAGGCTGGAGAAACTCAGCGGGTGCAGCAGCATCTAAGGAACGAAGGAGATAGGCGACGTTTTGGGTCGAGACCCTTCGTCTGAAGAAGGGTCTCGACCCGAAACGTCGCCTATCTCCTTCGCTCCTTAGATGCTGCTGCACCCGCTGAGTTTCTCCAGCCTTTTGTGTACCCCCTATAAATAATGTAATATTGCTGAACAATAAGCAGAAAATACATTGCATGCCACATTCTCAAAATGGTATGACAACCGTAATCTTGAAGTACACTATAATGGGATCTTGCCCATCTCATCTTTTAGCCCGAAAATCTTAACTTTAGAACAATTATTTTAATATTATACAATAAGCCTGGGCTTGTAAATTGAGTCCACGATTATATCTTGTAGATTCCAAACTGAACCAAGGCCGTTGAACACCAATAGTATAACTAAAAACGGCTCCATTCCAAATTAAGTATTTTTCCTTTTGCTTTTGGTATTAGATTGCATTTATAATAGCCAATTGTACCATTTTAAGAGTCATTCAGTCTGAGAATACCTACATATGACTTTGGCTCAGTTAAATTTGCCAGATTTAGATTTACTCAGCCCTCTAATTTGGGTCGCTTCTTTGATATTAGTTCACATAACTTAACTGTAGTGTTTCAGAGCCAAAATGCCATTGCTGCCATCATCCTTTCCTTGTTCTGTTAAGTTTGTATTGACATCGGAAATTTTGATTTCATTGTTTTCTTTCATTTACTGTCTTTTCAATTTATGGCCAAGAGGGCATGAATGTGACCCATGCGTAAGTCTTTGCCAATTCTCCACTTAAGCGGGCTGGTAAGAAACATGGGAATGGAATTTGGCAGCTGGCCTCATTCTCTCCCTGTGGAAATGTCCAGCCTGGGAAATATTGGAATTTATATCATGTATAAACTAATGCTAGATTTAAATGTATTATCATTTTGTCTTGTATTAAAAATTAAATTAAAAGATACATGATAGCGTGTGATTATAGGCATGGACAAATAATTCAGCTGAAATCTTTGCAAAGCAAATTGCTATATCGATATAGCATCAGGTAATTGGAAATAAATCCTTTTGGAAATTGCTGGGTTATCAAAAAATCCAATTAATGAATGAACAGAGAATTTGCCATCCCCAGCCACTTTCAAGAACTGGGCATTTGTGGCATTTATTACTTAACACTAATTGCTCCTGAGAAGGTGGTATTGGGGTGCTACTGCGAACTGTTGTCTTTCTGGCAAAACCCCTTCTATAGGAACAGGAAGGTTTAGATTCGCTGACAATGAAGGGCTTCCAATGTAATTCCCAGATAAGCAGATAGTTTCATGGTGCTTTGCAGACATTCATTCCACCCAGAAAGAGGGATTCAATGAGAAAGATGCAGAATCCAAGGTTAGCTACAGAATAAAGGAAAATATTATTCAAAGGTTTGCGTGCACAAGTAGCCAAAGTTGAAGACCTTTTTCAGGAAAAAGAAATGGAACTCTAAAATGATAATAAAAGTGGAGAATATTGAATATGAGAAAGCAGGGAAGTTATATCAAAGAAAACCACAAGACCTTGAATGTATGTCTAAAATTGAAAGAATTGCTCGGGTAAGTATGGATCTTGAGGGAATCAGATTGGTGAATTAATAATGGGAGACAAATAAATGGCAGTTAATTTAAACCAAACCTTTTTCATCAATTTACACAGTGGAGGGGTATACAAATTGTATCATTTTAAGAATTAGTTCTCAGAATTCCTACACATACCTAAAGCCTGAAGTGTCAGGCACCAGTAAAAGAATTCAAGAGACAATTTTTTTTTTTTTTCTAAAAAAGAACAGATGGACAAGTTTCAAATAGCATGGAAGAACTTGTTAAAAAATCTCTGCCGTGCGTGATAAGGCTTTGGAAAAAATTAATGGGACTAAAGGAAGATAAGTCGCCAAGACCAAAACCCTGAACCCAAACGTTTGGAAGGAAGTAGCTGCAGAGACAGTGGACTCATTGTTCAAAGGATTTCAAAACAGAGTTCTGAGTGGGTAAGGTTGGATTGGAAATCGTCAGACATAACTACTTTATTTAGAAAGGAAGGGAGATAAAATACCGGATAGCAATATCTCTTGTTGTTAAACTGCTGCTATTGTATTAAATAGGTATTTTCTCAGGACGGGTGTCGGGGGTTATGGGGAGAAGGCAGGAGAATGGGGTTAGGAGGGAGAGATAGATCAGCCATCGTAGTCAGGAAGGCAAATTGGCCTTTGTTGCAAGGGAGTTGGAGTTTAAGAATGGGAGGATTTGTTACAATTGTACAGTGTTGATGAGGCTGCACCTGGAATTCTATGAACAGTTTAGGACCCCTCATATAAGTAAAGATTGACATAGTACCATGACGGTTGAATGGCAGAGTGGTTTTGATGGGCCGAATGGCCTAATATTTCTCCTATCACTTATGACCCTATGACCTCATGAGAGGTAACAAATGGAATGCCCCAAGGATCAGTTCTTGTTGCTTAACTAATTACCACTAACATGACATCATGTAATATATCCAAGTCAATAGGTGCGAGGGCATGCTGCAATGAGGATGTTTTTTTTAGTCTGCGACAAGATATACATAGGTTGAGTGAGTCAGTGCAAACTTGACATAATTGGGGTATAATTTGGGAAAGTGTGAAATCAAGCACTTTGTTATAAGGATTGAAAGGAAAGAGCATTGGAATAGGTGAATTACAGTAGGCTCTTGGTATTCTTGTGCATGAATCACTGAAAGGTAGTGAGCATGTGTCACACGTAGTCAGGATGGCAAATTGGCCTTTGTTGCAAGGGAGTTGGAGTTTAAGAATGGGAGGATTTGTTACAATTGTACAGTGTTGATGAGGCTGCACCTGGAATTCTATGAACCGTTTAGGACCACTCATAAGTAAAGATTGACATAGTACCATGATGGTAGAGTTTGATACTTTCCACCAATAGGCAAATATTGAACAAAGGGGAAAAGGTACTCAATAAAAAAAAATGGTCACATAAAACTGAGATACTTCGCAATTTCTTTTCGCAGAGGGAGGTGAATGTCTGAAATTCTCCTACAGAATGTAATGGAGGCTATATTAGAAGGGGGGAGATATATAATATTTTGAAAAAATGGGAAATTCAGGGAAAAGTGGAACTGGCACAGAAGAAGAGATAAGGACTGGGTTAGAATAGCCATGATTTTACTGAATGGTGGGGCAGGCTAGCGAGGTTATTTAGCCTACTCCTGTGTATTTTCTTGTGCAAGCCAGCATGGTGCATTTTACTTCCGAGTCACATGAGTGACTACGTGAAGAAGCCCCACCAGGCGCACGCGCGTCATTACGTCCGCGCATGTCGCACTGAACGGGCTGGAGGGCGCAGCTCCACCAGCGGGTAAGTAGGAACTTCTAAGGTAAGTGTTTTAAAAACTTTACTTAGAAGTATTTCCACTCAGTAAAACTGGCTCGAGCAGTCAGTAGGAGTGGGGAGTTAGAGCTGTCGCTTCTGAAGATCCGTCTTAGCGTGGGTCCAGGGATTCACCAATTTTATCGGTCGCATGATAAGTGCGGCAACGCCAGTTCGGATGCCAGGTGCAGTTTTACCGGCAGCAGTTAAAATGGCGCGCTAATTTTCCCCACTAGCTCCATTGACAAAAGGCAGGCCAACTGGAATTTGCTTCAGAATGAGCCTGGTCCATCTGTTTATTTCCAAGGGTGCTAGCAGACTGAGGCTGCTCCTAGCCATGAAAAGGCAAATATAAAGTCACAGACCTGGGTTCTCTGACAACAATGGTGACTCTTCCCCTGATCATACAAGACTGTGGGTTGGGAACATGCAGTTGATGCTCCAACCTTCATTACATAAGGGTCCAAGGGCCAGTAATGTCCAAGAGGGCCATACCAAGACCAACATATGGAGGGTCCATATATTGGGGTTCCTTTCAGCGCCTTGGTTAGGACTGGAGGATGCCTCCCAACTATATGATTCGGGAGAAGTGGGCAGATTCTGATGCTGGTGTCCCTGCTTATGTGCAAACACCAGCGAGCACAAGAGCCACGCTCCAGGTGTCTTGGAAATGGCACTGAGTTGCTATTCCGGAGGGGACTGGTGAGTCAATGGAACAATCCCTTGCCAGGGGTATCAATTATGTAGTACCTCACCAGCTCCAGCAAGATATGATGCAAGTGACTGCAAACAAATATGAGACACCTGTTTAATGTGCATTACTGAAAGTGCCTATGGTGACCCAGGTTCTGGGCACCCATGAGTCCTTCTTTGACGGGACAGGAGGTTCGGTGTTAACACGTCCTCCAACTGGTGGCTGCAGCAATTACTGCATTTGGCACTATGGTCCAAGGGACAATCATTCCTCAAACTCACAACAGATATGTTGGGTATTTTATGCAATTAATTTTTCAGGGAATATCGCCATCAGGCCAACACTAAATCAAAAATTTGCTGCTCTATGTAGGGCGCCTGAAATATTGTTTGGAACGGACCTTTTCATGAAAATTTGTGAAATTCATGATGAGGCCAAAGCAATTGGCTTAATGTAGTCAAGCATTTCGAGGTCACCTATTCGCAACCCTGGTTAATACTGAAGGTCAGATCCAGGTGCTGGGCTCAGCAGAGGCAGGCCAGTGGGGCAACGAGGGTACCCACCGAGACAGACCGGCTACAATCCCAATATGAGCAGACAACAGCTTTACAGGTCAACTGTAGAGGTACAGGGACTTTTCTTAACGATAACGTTCTGGTGGCCAATCTCCTATTGGAGGTTGATTACAAATGTTTTCTAATGAATGGTGCTGTATAATGTATGATATGTTTATACTAAATACTGTCTCGTGTCTCCCATTGAGTTTATCTCAGGGATAGATCCACCTCAACAGCACAAGCCTAATAAAATGTGGGTGTTTTCTGCTCAAGATCCTGAACAGATAGATAATGGTGATTGATAAAGCCATTAATCATCCTCCACAAAAATTGTGTCTAATATTTCCCCACATCTAAAAAAGTTGGGTGTTGTAGAGTAATTCTCATCCTCAATCACTTAAATTCTTTACTGCTAAACACCTGCTATCACAGGGCTGTTATGTGGCAACTATTGGTTTGCAAGATGTGTATTATTCACTGCCAATTCATGCTCATCATCACAGGTACTTGAAATTTAATTGGATGGCACAGCTGTGGCAATACAAAGCATTGACTCCTGGATTAAGTTCAGCACCCAGGCTATTTATTAATTTGTTAAAACCTGTGCTGGTGCTATTCAGCCCATCAACAAATTGTAATTGCTTATTTAGCTGATATCTTAATTATCAGCAACACTAATGAGTCAGCTGAAGAATCGGTGCTTGAGTCATTAATGGTTGGTTGCTCCATCCAACTAAGTCCAAGTTACAGCCAACCCAAAATATTGAGTATTTGGGGTTTCTTATTAATTCCGCTGCTATAACAGTAACATTATCAGCAGCCAAGGTTGTCGATGATGATGATGTCTGTACTTGCCTCCCACAAAACGTTATCTCCATCCGAGAAGACGCTACGGTCATTGGTAAATGGGGAGCCGGTTCCTGCAGTACATTCAGGGCCTTTGCATTATCAACATTTGCAGAGAGCATGAGAACCAGCACTAAAATCGAATGCAGGCCATTTTCATTGGATTATCCAGTTACCAACCACAGCTCTCGCAGAATTGCAGTGGTGCATTGTTAATGTTAATCTAGCTACCAATAACATTTTGGGTACTAGTCTCTAACCTAATCTTCCAGACTGATGTCAGCGCTCTCGGATGGGGGGCTATGGACACCGAGTCTAGCTGTGGGGGTAGCTGGCATGAACACGAAGGGTTGATTTGCCACACACATGGGATAAATTATTTCGCATTATTGGGGGCATTTTATGGGTAAAGGCATATTGCTCCTCAATTAAGGATTTACACATCAACTCCAGATTGATAACATCACAGCAGTGGCATATATTAATCATATGGGAGGAGCACGATCAGTATCATGTGTTAACTGGGTACCGTCATGTGGCATTGGTGTATGTAAAGGCATATCTGCCAGCCATATAGAGTGGATGTTGAATTCTAAACTTTGTCACACAATGGTCACTCGATTTGGGTTGCCAGACATTGATCTGTTCCATCCAGATTACATCACTAGTTGCCTAAATATGTTTCATAGGAGCCAGATCCAGGTGCAGTTGCCGTGGATGCAGTCTCGTTACATTGGGGGCACTAAAAAATTTATGGAATTCCTCCATTTTTTCATCCTGAACTGTCTCACCACAATAGAGCGAGACTCCGCCACAGGTGTTTTGGTGGTCCCAGATTGGCCAACACAACCATGGTTCCCCTTAGTGTTTTCAATGATGGTTCAGTCATTCATGATGATTCCCAGCTGCAGTAATTTCTTGGTGCATCCGGTTACATGAGAAAGTCACCCTTTACATGACCGTATTAATTGGTCTGCAGGTTCTGACCAGACATTTCCAAGGACTTGGAATGTCGAACAGGGCCATGGTGGTTCTCACTGCAGGCTGGCGAAATAGCACTCAAAAAACAATATATGGTTCACATAAAGAAATGGGAACTGTTTCTGTGTACAATCCTATATGTCTTATCATAATGCAAGCATATGTGATGTGTTGGAGTTCCTTGCTAAGTTGCATTTTGATGAGCACCTGCGTTATAGTGACATTACCAGCGCTCGGAGTGCGTTGTCCTCTTATTTAGGGCAGTCTTCAGAACAACATCCTATCGGGTCACATCCGTTAGTATCCCGATTTATGAGGAATTTTTAATAAAAACCCTCCGAAACCTCGCTATACAGAAATCTGGGACATCACTCCTGTTCTCACAATGCTTCGGCAATGGGCTCCAATTACTTCATTATTTACAAAGAGATTAACTCTTGCTGTGGTTATGCTAATAGCGCTGGTTTCAGCACAATGTGTACAAACATTACAATTCTTACAAATACCTTGTATGCATTTGTCTGTCAATGACATTAACTTCTATGTTTATGATTTAATCAAACAAAGCAGGCCCGGTCTGGCTGGAATCAAGGTGACGTTTAAAGCCTATCTTGTTGACCAAATGTTATATGTAGTTATGCCATATAACTTAAGCCAATATATTAAGGTAACAAGGAGTCTCAGAGGTTCTGAGACAGGACTGCTCATTAGTCACAAAAAGACGTATAAAAGAGTGTCAGCACAAACTATTTCTACATGGTTGAAACGGGTTCTCAATTATGCTGGAGTCGACATTCCTGTCTTTAACTCTCACTCCACCAAGGCGGCATCAATCTCCGCGGCGAAGGCTCAGGACGTGCCGCTAGACCAAATCTTCGAGGCCGCAGGATAGTCTCGAGAAGCAACATTTTCTCAATTTTCTGGCAAACTTGTACAGACCATGCCACGGTTTGGGCATGCTGTTTTGGGTCACATTTAATTCATTTGCTTTGTTTTCTATCATTGTTTGTAATTTTCCCTGAGACAGAGGGGTTATTCCTGTGTTTATTATTGTTAACAATAGTTATTGAATAATTCGAAGCAATGTTCAATATATTATTTATTCCCTACTGTGTCAACCGAAGCAGATTGTCGTATGGTGTGCATCTGCGGCATGAAAATACAGAGCTTTGAAATCTTCACGTAGTCACTCACGTGACTCCGAAGTAAAATAGTAAGATTAAACGAGAACTTACCAGTTCGAAGTTTGATCCTTATTTTATGATGAGGTGACGTTGAGGGATTACGTGCCCTCCGCTCCCAACCTTATAATCTAAGAGATCATCTGGTAGTTCTAGTCTTCTATGAGCCTAACTATGTTACTTCGGCTATTTGTTTTCTGTGTTTTCACGCCGCTGCTTTGAAGTATGACGCGCATGCGCCTGGCGGGGCTTCTTCACGTAATCCCTCAACGCCACTCCTCATAAAATAAGGATCAAACTTCGAACTGGTATGTTCTCATTTAATCTTAATATTTTCTTGTGTAAGCCAACATGGAAGAGAACCTGAAGGTCATGATGTTCCCATCCACCTTGACCCTCTTGTGTATGAGATCTCTGATTTGGGAGGTGTTGTTTGAGGAGCCCTGATGTGTACATATATCATCAGATAAATGCACTTCATCAAACTACATTTTAAATGTATAATTACACTTGAATAACAATTCGAATTGACTATTTCATGATTTTAGATTATGCGATTCAATTGAAAATCCACAATTAATACAAGTACACAATACCAAACTGGTGAGATGAGCAAGTTTGTAAAACAGAATCAAATACTACTGATGCCCCATAGTGTAGTACTATTTTTTTTAAGTGGTTTTGAATTACTTTCTCCATTTAAAATATGTATGTAGATTCGACAGTGCTGAAAAAGACTGTTCGACGTAACCGATAGAGCCTCTGCCAATCATTCCTCGTATAAATCTGTCAGCATAGCTATTTAATTCTGTTCTTCCTCATGCATTTTCAGCTTTTAATTTCAACTGCTTGTTCCACTTTTTCACCATCCTTTGGATAAATAGGTTTGAACTGAACCTGAGAATTACGTATTTTTGGTATATTAATTTCTTCTAGTCATGTACTTCTCCACAAGTGGAAATTTTTTTAATGCATTCCCAATATGAAAATCCTTCATAATTGTAATGACCTCTGGTAGGTCACCCTGCAGCTTTTGCAAGTCACATGCATGAAGTTATAGTATTATGCTTTGTACAGCCAGTACCATGAGCGATGATTTGAAACTTAGGCCATTTGTAATCAATTAAAATACAAGTATTTGTATAGGGCTGGATTGGACAGGACCCAGTCCACTGCCTGCCTTCCTGGTCATGAATTGTCCAGATGTGGAGGGCTGTTCCAGCTGATCCTCCACACCCCTTAGCCATCCCACAATGTGGTGACTGGGCCTTGCGTGGTGTACCAATTTGCCTTGCCCTAAAACACCTTTGACAACTTTTCATAGTTGAAGGGTTTTAAAATGGAGACATTTAATGATTACTGGACTAGATTGCCAATAACTTAAAAACAAATTACACTTGAACAAATTGATTAAAGATACCTTAAAACTAATTTTGTGTATTCACTTCTTTGTATCTGGGCATTGCTGGCAATGCCAAGGTGTATTGTCCATCCTTACTTATCATTGAAAAGGCAGTGATGAATTACTGCCTTGAATAGCTGTAGTCCTTATGATCAAGGTAGCCCCACAGTGCTGTTGGGTAGGGTGTTTCTGCGATGTACTTTGTAGATTGTTACACTGTACTTTGTACAGTGCAGCACTGGTGGTGGATGGGATGAATGTTTAGATTGGTTAACGATGCATCAATTAAATGTATTTGCTTTGTCCGTATGGAATAAAAACACTAGAGTAAAGTAAGAGAACATAACCATTTAACTATCGCCATTTATTTTTTTTTGCAGTCGGTGGCCCCATTCAAATTAATGTTTGCAGGAAGATCCTATCCCAGTGATCCCTGCACATTAACACTACCACACACACACACACACACACACACACACACACACACACACACACACACACACACACACACACACACACACACACACACACACACACACACACACACACACACACACACACACACACACACACACACACACACACACACACACACACACACACACACACACACACACACACACACACACACACACACACACACACACACACACACACACACACACACACCACACACACACACACACACACACACACACACACACACACACACACACACACACACACACACACACACACACACACACACACTCATAATTTTACCAAGCCAATTAACCTACAAACCTGTAAGTCTTTGAAGTGTGGGAGGAAACCGGAGCTCCCAGGGAAAACCCATGCTAGTCACGGGGAGAATGTACAAACTCCGTACAGACAAACACCCATAGTCAGGATCGAACCAGAGTCGGTGGCACTGTTAGGCAGCAATTATACCGCTGCGCTACCTAGCCACACATTATCTGTATGCATCTATCTATACGATATCTATAGATACCATTATCTATGAGCTTTCAACTTTTGTTAAGAAGAACTTGTGTTGACAGAAATGGTCTAACTTTCTCATTGGTGAGAACACTGATATGTTAATTTTAAAAAGTACACGATTATTTATTTGGGCAAATTGTATGATGCAAGGCAATGTGAAGAATACTTGTACTGAGCAAATATCTGCATTGTGTTACATGTCTAGTTACATTATATGTGATATGTTTTAGTTTATGTATTATCATCCAAAATGAATTCCAATCGATAGAGAGTTACTTTAAAAAAAAAGTTAATTGGTCACTTTTTTTTCCCACTAATTTTTGCTTTTTGTATGATACGTGTGGTTTTTACGTGTTATCAACTGGGCAATAGATATTGTGCTCATTGTTTTGTCATAATTTTGTTCTATGTTACAAAGCCATCTCTTTAGGAAAAGGATAAATGTTCTCAGCTCAATTTTGAATTGTGGACAATGCTGTGAAGTTAAAATTGATTATCTATTGTTAATTATTCTTGACAATGTGATTAGGCGGAGAGTTTCTGAATTTATACCTAGCAGTGAATGAATTATGATATATTTCCAAATAAATCCTTGCAGATCAGATGCTGCAAATGCAGGTAACACTCAGCAGGTCAGTAAGCATCCTTAGCAAGCAATTTTTAAAAAAAAAGTTAACAAATTCTTATTTATCGTGAGGAGAATTGAATGAAAAACTAGGAAATCATCTATCAACAAGAAAGGATCGAATGCATCTCTGGAATGCTGTGTACAGCACTAATCTCTACTTAAGCAAGACTGTATGTGTATTGGAATCAAATAGGAGCTGGCACTGGAATGGACAAGCTATCTTGTGAGAAAAGGCTGGACAGGCCAGGCTGATATCTGCTGGAGTGCAAGAGGATTGACTGAAACACATGATCCTGTGAGGTTTCACCTGATGGATGTGGGGAGCGTGTATCCTCTGGTGGGAGAATCTAGACCCAAGGTTCACTTTTTCGATTAAGAGGGATGAGGCAAAATGTTTTCTGAGGATTAAGAGTCAGCACAATTCTTCATCAAAGTGGATGCAGATTTTTAAATATTTTAAAGCAAAACTAGATTTTTGATGTGAAGGAGAGATAGCTTACCATGGATAGATGGGAACAGGAAATTTAAGTCAGATGAGCTGTGATCTTGTTAAAAGGCTCAAGGGGACAATTCTACTCCTCCTGCTCCTAATTTGCATGTTCACATAATAGTTTACTATTTGTGGCAGATCAGTGTCTTTCAGGAAAGCCAGCCTGGAAGCTATTTTTGTAATATTCTAAGGAATCTTGACTACTTCTATAATACAAAACTGCAAACATAGTCACTGCAAATGTAGATTGCAGTTTTTTGGGCTGAAATACACCAACATTATAGGGATTCATCTGGTCGGTCAGACCTGCTTTTAGTTCTCATAAAATATATTAAACTATTTATCCCATATTGTTAGGAGATTGAATATTATGTATTATCTGAGTTAAAGCATCTTAATCTATTTACTGACTAACTGCATGGATCAATTAATGGACAATGTAATGGACAAATCTGGTTCTACAGATCTGAACTATTTCTAAATGACAAAGTTGCTTCGATTTCAGTGATGGTGTGATATATGAAACTTTTGCTTCTGGAGTGCAATTATCCCTGAAAATAGGAGCATTAGAGGCCACTCAGTTCACAAAGAGGCCTCACGGCTCAATATGAGCATGGTTGCTCTACCTCAGCCATAGCCTGCAATTCCCGAACTTTATTTTTTCAAATCCTTCCAGTGTTCTAGCTTTCACTTCTCTCTGGGGTAATTTTTGGGGGAAGAACTAGTGTATCAAATCACTTGCTTTCAGGTAAACCCTGATTTACTAAATCCTGATCAGTAGGCGGAGATCTAGGGGTGGATATATAATTCCATTGAAGTGGTGACATGGGTAGACAGGATGACAAAGAACGCATTTGTCATGTTTGCCTTCATCGGTCAATGTATTGAGTAGAGGAGTTGACTCAACAGGCTGCAGCTATACAAGACGTGAGTATAACCCCATTTGGATTATTTGTTCTGATTGGCCTGTAATAGGAAGGATGTTATTAAAAGATACAGAAAATATTTGAGGATGGTATTGGGTCTGGAAGGTTTGAGTGCTAAGGAGAGATGACATTTAAGAGACTGGGGCAATATTTGGATAAGAAAGGTTTGGTGGGCTATGGGTCAGGTGGAGGCAAATGGGACTAGCTCATTTAGATTAATTGGGCTGATGAGCCTTCTTCCGTGCTGTTTAGTCCTTTAATTCTATGCCTAATGCTAGATAATTTCTAATTGTTATCAGCAAATTTAGATAATCTAATATTACATGCTTCATCTAGAAATGCTGATACATCTAGAGAATCTAGTAATCATATTTTATCTGCAGCTTGTACTGTCAACTTAATGTTGACATTTAACCAATCCTCCAGAGGTACATTTCACCAACACTTCAGTAGTCGATGCTTCTTATTAATATAAGGGTCTTTGGTTTTCAAGGATCAGTGATTTATGTCCTAATAATCCTTATTATTGCATTTATAATAGCTTTCTCCACCCTCCATTTCCTCCCTGTTCTCACCTCGATTCCAGCCGATTGACACCTTGTGGTCCCTGGAGTCCCTGTACTGCAGAGCTTCTCTTGTTCGCACCACCAAAAACTCTTCTGTGGTGAGGCCATTGAATTGGGAGCTGCATTGAGAGATTGATTTCCAGCACCAATCAGTATTTTTTTTTTTTTTTGCATTTAATGATGGAGCTGTTTCAAGTGATTAACCTTTTTGGAAACTGAAAGCAGTTGCAATGTACCACCTTCGATTAACAGAAAAATGTTACTTTCCAAGACTTCTCAAGAATAAAGTTTCAGCACCTATTTTGTTATTGTAAATGTTATTGGTTCACCGCCTGTTATTTTATATTATTTGCAAATTACTTTGTATTCTAAACTTGATTTGCAATAATACAATAATGTTATATTGCATGTTGCAAATATTTTAAGAAAACATTGAATTTTCCCGTGAGCAGTCTATTGCTCACACTTAAGTAATAAGGCCAGAAGTGACCCCATCAAGGAACTTTCGAGAAAACATTGGACAAACAGTAAAGCCATGGCCTCTGTTCTGTCATCTGGCAAAGCTGTGAAGCTCTTACTTTACACTTCTGAATGTAATTTGAAAGCTGTTCATAATAAACAAGTTTAGAGATTATTTTCAAAAAAAAAGTATGTGTTTGCTTATGAACAGTCACCAGCAAAGCAATCGCATCCACCCTCTTTATTTTGCTGTATTCCTGCAACCGATTATCTTTCGGACCCCATCAACTCCTCTTTGTCACTTATCTCCACTAATTTTCAGTAGCCAAATAATCTTCTAGCATGTTTTGGGATCTTGAAGATAACCAGAGCAGCAGGTAAAATTTGTGCAGTCAACGGGAGAACATGCAAATGCCCCTGTGTTGCTTGAATTTGCGAATAATTACTTGCAATTCTAATAATCTTTTGAATTGTACAGGAAATATAACACACTGTTTCTTGCAACTTTGAGGCCATTTAAATGGTGCAGTGTTGGTTCTGGTCTGTGGTCTGACTAGGTGCAAGATGCCCCAATGTAAATGCTCAAAAAGATTGTTCCTGTTGCTGTTGAATTCCATACGGAGTCAAGCAACATAATACCCAAATAGATTTGCTGTGAGGAATCTGACATGATTATTTGGTAATTCTTCAATCTTTCTCGTATGCTTGCATTGAGGTTAAATGCCGACCGTTTCCATAGAACTGACCATTTCTACTGATGAAGCATGTCGGGTTTTATGCATCTGCTTACTTGCAGCTTGTTCACATATAATACTATACTTAAAGCAAAGTACAAAGTAGCATCCTTAATATTAAAATAACCAGATGTTGAACCAGTTCATTAATACAAATTACGAAAAGGACTATGATAAAAACTAGTTTTTGCATTTTTGTTAGCTCTTTCTTTATCTTGTCGTTAAATACCACTTTGGAATTTTGAGTGTAAGATCCAAATTTATTAGTTATGAGATGCAAAAACACACCAGGTTCTGTTAATTAGTTTCCATTAGAACTGTGGAGCTACTAGGATGGTTTTTCAGAGTAGGCATGGTTTACACACATCACTTTGAATATCGTGGAAAATAACATTCTTGCACTGAATATCTATTTGCAAAGCAAATCCTGACTTCCTAGTTTGATTTTCCGTCATTACTACTTATTAAAGAACGAGTAAAAAAAAATAAAAGCCAAGCCAGCAATGGCAATTAACAGTTTTGGCTCATTGTTATTGTAAGATCTCACTTTGAATTAAGTTACTTTGGCTTTTGTGTTAACTAGTTTTCTGTTTTTTTTAAATTGAGATTTATTTTAATGATAACAGGAATATTAAGGTCTGACACTCATTACCGTAAGCTGACTTTAAAAACTAAATTTAAAATATATTTTGCACACAATATAGCATATTGTCAGTGGAGACTTTTGCGGATGTTCTTATCTGCAAAGATGTTTAATATACCAACCATCTTAAGTCAGGAATGTTCTATGTAGTGATATTAAGTTTGCAAAATTGATTCTCCTGTCTACTACTGATCAATATTATCAGTTGTACATGATAATGGAATAAAGCTGCCAGTATATAACAAGCATTTTTGATTATTTTTATTTCATTTTTCATTAATTTTTAGAATGCTTTCAAAATCTAATGACCCATCTGTTGCAAAGATAAGTTTAACTTAATACTTCAAGTAATTGAATTAGACTGACTTCTGAGCAGTTTTTCATAAGATCCTTCATTGGTTTCAATTGTATTTCAATGCATACCATAAGAGCAATACATTCATAATATCTTAATAAATCTAGAGTTGCCAACAGGATCTCTCTGGGTTCCATGTTTACCTATTCTGTTTTGTTCTGGAGTGTAGCACAGCAGTTCTTCCACTATCATTGACATCATTGTCATAAATTATTTCAATAAAATTAATGCACAGAATTGCTTTCATTGGGTGAAAAATCTGGTGCATGTTATAATCCTTGTGGTAGTGTTATATATTAACATTGCAGCAAATATTATGTAGAACATATCGTGTTATAAAAGAATACTAATGGTTGAAAGATAGGCTCTATTCAGTTTGGGTTTGTAAATCGTACACCACATTGTAGATTAAAAAAAGGGAAAATGTGTTTCACGTTCCCTGTGCTTTAAGAATTGTTGTTCCAATCCCTTGCCTTGGCAATGCTTGCTGCATGCACTTTCATCAGTAAAATTATTCTACTTAACACATCAAAAACTGTCACGCATTTGGCCTTGGATCAGAGAATATCCATATCTTGTTAAAATTAGCATTTGTGTTTAACCAAATCACAGCAAACTTGGGATCATTGACTGCTATGATTTAAAACCGATTTTTTTTTTCTCAATGCAAAGTAAATGTAATTATTTTTGATATTAAAACAGTTGATTTCTGTAGATTTATCTTAACTTGATATGTGACACCATGACAATAAAATGATCCACGTTGAATTAAGAAATACTATTAACTTTGCTAGTGTGGCTCTGTTGAGAGTTTGGACATTTTCATAGATTCCTTCAACTTGTAAATCAAATACTTGTGTGGGATATATGATGTTAGAACCAAATACAGTTTCAGAAACTTGTTTCTCATTTCCAGTCAATGAAAAGCTATAAAATAGAAACATCGTGTGCTGATTTTTCTTGCATAATGTAAATTTAATAAATATTTAAATGTTTGGAATGCTAGTAAGATCTTGTAGTATTTGATATGTACAATTTTAATATATGAATATATTATGTTTTATAAGAAGAAATATAGTACACATAGTATTAAAATATATGATTTGTCCATTGCTCAAGAAAAAATAGTTGCAGCATTCAATGTTTTTTGGTATAATTGCAATAAATCAGCAGATAGAAAATAACTCTCACTAAAATGCTTGCATTGTTCTTTATATAAGATGGCTCGGCTAAGGAAGACAAGAAAATACTTCCATTGTCATTTGGCTATTTCTAAACAGATGCATGCAGTCTGCTCTGCTGTCACTAACAGAACTTATTTTGTGAATAGAGTATGTCAGAACCAGCTGTTGTATTTGGTCTCTGATGCTTTTTAAAATGATGACTGGACTTGAGTGTGAAGTGGCCTATTTTCATTAACTTCACTTCGTAGAGTAATTGTTAACACTTAAAGATCAGCTTTCCTTCTCTCCATAATTTGACAAGCAATGTATACATTTTTCCTTGTAAAAATGGAGTTCAAGGCTGTCACATTTTCTGTGCCCATTGAATGGTTCTTCCTCTTCTATTAGATGCTAGATGATTAAACTGTGCTATACCAATGATATATTTCCTTTCGTAGCTCATGTTTCCTTTTATTTAATAAATGTGCCATCTCTCCATTTTTTTTGGGGGTGGGGGGGAGATAGATGGGTCACCAAGCAGGGGTGATCATCTCCAAAGCATGTTAAGCTGTTTTATCCCCCGAAGTGATTTGTCTTTCCATTGCTCAGACTCTACCTGTGATTTGCAAAGATTGGTTCTTTTTTGCTGATCTATGTGCTGCACCTGGGTGACGTGGGCTGCAGACGTGAAGTTCATGTCTATGTTAATGGCACTGTAATCTTTAACTCTTCATCACTTTCCTTGTCTCCAACAATTATCTCGGTGCATTTGCCCACTCACCCAGCCTATCCAAGTCATCTTGCAGCTTCCTAGCATCCTCCTCACACCTAACACTACATCCCAGCTTAGTGTCATCTGCAAACCTGGAGATGTTGCATTCAATTCCCTCGTCCAAATCATTAATGTATATTGTAAATTGCTGGGGTCCCAGCACTGAGCCTTGCGGTACCAGACTAGTCACTGCCTGCCATTCTGAAAAGGACCCGTTTACTCCTAACCTTTGCTTCCTGTCTGCCAGCCAGTTCTCTATCCACATCAATACTGAACCCTCAATACCGTGTGCTTTAAGTTTGTATACTAATCTCTTATGTGGGACCTTGTTGAAGGCCTTCTGAACGTCTAGATATAACACATCCACTGGTTCTCCCTTATCCACTCTGCTAGTTACATCCTCGAAAAATTCTATGAGATTCGTCAGACATGATTTACCTTTCGTAAATCCATGCTGACTTTGTCTAATGATTTCACCACTTTCCAAATGTACTGCTATCCCATCTTTAATAACTGACTCTAGCAGTTTCCCCACTACCGATGTTAGACTAACTGTCTGCAATTCCGTTTTCTCTCTCCCTCCCTTTTTTTTTTTTTTTTAAAAGTGGGGTTACATTAGTTATCCTCCAATCCTCAGGAACAACTCCAGAATCTAAAGAGTTTTGAAAAATTATCACTAATGTATCCACTATTTCTGTGGCTACTTCCTTGAGTACTCTGGGATGCAGACTATCTGGCCCTGGGGATTTATCGGCCTTTAATCCATTCAATTTACCCAACACCACTTCACGGCTAACCTGGATTCCACTCAGTTCCTCCACCTTATTTGACCCCCGGTCCCCTGCTGTTTCCGGCAGATTATTTTGTTTTGTTTTAACTAATTGTTTTAACATTTGTTTTAACTAATCTCTTTCTCTTCACGCATCTATAAAAGCTTTTGCAGTCAGTTTTTATGTTCCCTGCCTGTTTTCATTCATAATCTATTTTCCCTTTCCCAATTAAGCCCTTTGTCGTCCTCTGCTGAATTTCTCTCAGTCCTCTGGTAGGCTGCTATTTCTGGCTAATTTGTATGCTTCATCTTTTGTTTTTATACTATCCCTGATTTTCCTTGTTATCCATGGATGCACTACCTGCCCCGATTTATTCTTTTGCCAAACTGGGATGAACAATTGTTGTAGTTCAACCATGCAGTCTTTAAATACCTTCCATTGCACACCCACTGTCAACCCTTTAAGAATCACTTGCCAGTCTATCTTGGCCAATTCACTTCTCATACCTTCAAAGTTATCTTTGTTTAAGTTCAGAACCCTTGTTTATGACTTAATTATGTCACTCTCCATCCTAATGAAGAACTCAACCATATTATGGTCACTCTTGCCCAAGGGGCCCCGCACAACAAGACTGCTAACTAACCCTTCTTCATTACTCAATGCCCAGTCTAGAATAGCCTGCTCTCTCGTTGGTTCCCCTACATGTTGGTTTAGAAAACTATCCCGCATACATTCCAAGAAATCCTCTTCCTCAGCACCCCTGCCCATTTGATTCCCCCAATCTATATGTAGATTGAAGTCGCCCATTATAACTGTTTTACCCTTGTTGCACGCATTTCTAATTTCCTGTTTAATGCCATCCCCAACTCCACTATTACTGTTAGGTGGCCTGTACACAACTCCCACTAGTGTTTTTTGCCCCTTAGAGTTTCGCAGCTCTACCCATATCAATTCCACATCCTCCAAGCTAATGTCCTTCCTTTCTATTGCATTAATCCCCTCTCTCACCAGCAACACTACCCCACCTCCCTTTCCTTTCTGTCTATCCCTTCTGAATATTGAATATCCCTGGATGTTCAGCTCCCAGCCTTGGTCCCCCTGGAGCCATGTCTCCGTGATCCCAACTATAGCATAGTCATTAATAGCTATCTGCACGTTCTTCTCGTCCACCTTATTTCGAATGCTCCTTGCATTGAGACACAAAGCCTTCAGGCTTGTTTTTACAACATTCTTACTCCTTATACAATTATGTTGACAAGTGGTCCCTTTTGATTTTTGCCCTGGAAACCCACCACCTCTTATTCTCTGTTTATTATTTTTTTTCTTCTTTCCCCCCCCTACATGTTGGGTCTGAGTGCTTCCCTTCTCTGCCTCCTGCCTCAGACCCTGCTTCCTCTATTTGAGTCCCTCCCCCCAACTGTTCTAGTTTAAAGTCCCCCCGGTAGCCTTTGCAAATTTCCCTGCCAGGATACTGGTACCCCTCGGGTTCAAGTGCAACCCGTCCTTTTTATACAGGTCACTCCTTCCCCAAAAGAGTGTGAAATAAGAATGTTTTCCTTGGATTCAGTCAAACCCTACTTTTCCCAGTAGCTTCCTTTGAGCACAAACTTGAAATGGTTTATATCTCTGTATTGCTAACTCATCTTTTGTAGGAATTTCCATGAAGGAGTCTTTGGTTAGTATTTGGCAAAATGCCTGGTCATCTCTCAGTCATGGAGAATAAATTCTCACTTGTCAATTAAAAGTTTGATTCTGTCAACTATATCATTGAAACATTTTGTTTAGTAATATGGAAATTGTCCGGTTGTAAATCTAAACGTGGACTTGTAAAACTAGTTGTTTTACCCATATTGCAAGATTATCAATTAAATGATGAAAGATTTCATCTGACAAAAAATAGTGAAACGGCTAATTTAAATTCTGTACAAAATCTGGAGCATTAAATATTGTAGGCTTTAGTAAGTCTAGTTTAATATTAAACGTCCCCTTATCAGTCGCGTTTGGTCAGGCGTATGGCATATCTTGTAACAGTGGAGACATGTGAGTTATTAATTTTGTGTTGATGATATTAAAGGAGTCTTATCACTAGCTATTGGTTCTACTTCAGCATTTGGCAGCAGGTTTCAACAGCTGGCCTTGAAAATGTTTGTCCTTGAAGTAGTTATGAGAACAATACCATAAAACAGCTAGGATAAAGTTAACATGCAGGGTATGTTGCAGCAAATACAGCAATTTTATGAAATATTGATGAATAATGCTCTTTGATATTTTTAGATTTACAATGCTATATTATAAATAAGTATTTTGTGTTGAAGTATTGTTCAAGCGGCATATTTTCAACAAGGAAAAATTATAATTTGATTAAAATAAAACATTTTTTCATGCGTTAACAAGTTACATATAGTTTATATATCATGGCAAAGTTACATAAAATGCATTTGAGGCTGGCACAAATTGTACTCTTTGCAGAGTAAATGTAAGGTACCACAGTGTGTTAATGTTCAAATATTTTTTTGAATGTATTTGCACTGTAGCTGTTTGGTAGCAACTCTGCAAGGATGCAGGGAACATTCTTTCTAAATACTAAATTTTTAATGCTGAGAGAAAATGGGAGTATTTGTTTTGCGAACGTGGAGCAATTTGATGCAAGTTTATAAAATTCCCAGGTGGCCCAATAGTTACTGTCCATGCTTTGTCAAACTTCAGAATGTTGAGAGTGCCTCAGATTGGTACCATGCATAGTTTCATTTTGTGTAACAAAAATGGAAAATACAGAAGTAGCAGTATAATTTGCTCTTAATATAAGCTTTGAAAGGAGAACATTGGTTGATGATCAGTGCATCACACTAGCTAAAGCAAATGGGTTATGTCAAATCTAAAACAATCTAAAACAAAACCAAGCATACAATTTTGTCCTTGGGCAACACTTTAGTTTGGCCTCAGTTGGATTTCTCTCCTGGAATATTAAGGCCTTGAAGGCTCAGGAGATAAGAAAGAACTCTGTCCTAAGCAGCGAGGCTCGGGGAGCTGGGTCTTTACACTTCAGAGTGTAGACTTAAAAGATGTGAATGAGATTTATAAAAAGGTCTACACTGAGTTTGTGTGGGCCATTTATTTCATGTGGATGGATTGGGAAAAAAATCTAATTCCAGGTTTAAAGATGCATTATTGCAAACATTAGTTGTATGTTCAATCAAAACCATCTCTTACCAGACAGTAGTTCATAAGTCATTGGAGCAGAATAGGCAATTCGACCCATCGTGTCTATCCACCATTCAATTATGGTTGATCTACTTTTCCCTCTCAACTCTTCTCCTGCCTTCCATGATTCCCTTACAAATCAAGAATCTGACAATCTCCACCTTAAAAAATCCCCAATGACTGCCTCCACACCCCTATAGCAATTAACTCCACAGAATCACCACCCTCCGACTAAATAAATTCCTCCCCACCTCTTTTCCAAAGGTGTGTCCTTTTATTCTGAGGCTATGCCCCCTGGTCCTAGAGTAGAAACTACAATTCCCTTCGAGCTCAGGGAACCAGTGCTGATTCAAGGGGAATGGAATAGTTTCTGACTGGGGCAGAGACCATCCGTTACAAGAATAACAGCCCTCTAATATGAATTAGGGTTAATATAATCATCTGAACTAATTTTCAGTTTAAAGAGGAGGGCATTTCTATAAATTAAGTGGGTGATCTGTGGTTCGCATGGCTCTGTTTTTGCGGCACGGTGGCGCAGCGGTAGAGCTGCTGCCTTAGATCCAAAGACCCAGGTTCAATCCTGACTATTGGTGCTGTCTGTGTGGAGTTTGTACGTTTTCCCCGTGGCCAGCAAGGGTTTTCTCCTGGATCTCCGGTTTCCTCTCACACTCCAAAGATGTACATGTTTGTCAGTTCATTAGCTGACATGTTTATGTACATGTTTAGCAGTTCATGGTATATAATTGTAAAATTGTCCCTAGTGTGTGCAGGATAGTGTTAGTGTGCAGGGATTGCTGGTTGGTGTGGACTCGGTGGGCCGAAGGACCTGTTTCCCCGCTGCATCTCAAAACTAAACTAAAAGATACCAATCCAGATGGGAAGTACATATCACAACCATATGAGATGCGCTGAATGAACTGCATGATTTTTTTTTTTGCTTTGACACATTTTAAAAATAACCAAAGTTACACTTAAGAGAGATCGCATGTAATTTATCCATTAATCTGCATGATGTTCAGACAGAATGGACTGGATGTTACACTGCACCTGTTTTGAAGTAAAAACCTTGTTCTGAAAGGACCAATGTACTGTACAAGTAGTTCTGCTATAACATATTGCCATAATGTGAATTTAATATAAGGCGATTGATGAATTAGAGAATACTATTTGTATTTCGCAAGCAAAATTGTTTATATCCTGAATTTGACCAGGAACCTACCCTGCAGTAATTGGACACCATTGTCTCTTGTCTCTTAAGAAGACAGGATGCCAGTTCAATGCGTGAGACTATTTAACAAAAGTTATTTTTGAAATTGCCAAGCATTCGCTTCTATTGACACGTGCAGTGATACTCTAGTAAACAATGTATCATAAAGTTGTTTGTATTGTAGTAGCAAAATAAAACTTGGAACTATTAAAACACTTATTTTTGAATATCAGGTGGGAAAAATAATGTTATTGAGTCAAACTCTCAGGTGGGAAAAATAATGTTATTGAGTCAAACTCTCAAGCCTATCTCCCTTTTTGGCCCATTGACGAATATGATTTAAAAAAAATATTACACAAGGTTTTTTTAAGAACACCACTATCATGTTATAGCAGAACTACCTGGAAGTACTTTTATTAATTATCTCAAACTTAGGACGGCAAATCCTTAAGTGGTATGTTGGAAGTTTCCACCAAAGTTTCCAGTAAAAAGTTATTTTTAATTTGGTAAACTAGTACCCGTCTATCTAATCACATTGTCAAGATGTTAGGAATGAATAGTTCCTCCTGGGCTCCCGCAACAGTTTTGTTGAGCAGTCGTGCCATTGGATGCATTCCATTTTATGGATCAGCAGGATTAATTAAATATTCTGTGTATTGCAGCTATTTGTTTCAATTTTTTATTTAAATGTTCCTTAACTATTTATTTTGGGTTGATCATAACTCCATTAAAAAAAAAAACATTGAGACATGATTGTGCTGTAAATTCTGCCATGGTCCTGCATTTTATCTGTATGTTGCTATTTTAGTTTTCTTTGGTGTACTTGGCTATGCAGCAGAGAGGGACAATGAAATCATAACTTCACATGTATCAGTGCATGGTAACCTGTGGCAGAATTAGATGGCTTCTCTCTGTCTAATTTTGTTTCTCAAGCATAGACGTAATTGGAAGAATATCAATACCCCAGTGACAAGCTTGTTAATATATGGGGGTAACTCCTATCAATAGACAGTTTTTACACTTTATTAGAATTTTCATTCTATAATATGGAAACATTTTCTTAACATTCTACAGTCTTGTAGATACCATTAGTTCTCAATTACTGTGCATCAATAAGGCCTGCACATAGGGCCATAGTTTACAGCATTAGAGAGCACGATTCACCCATTATTACTGCATCTTCTGTGTTACAACAATCCCAAACTAATCTTGTTATCCTTCTTTTCAAGTAACAATGTGTTCTGCCTAACTGACTGCCTGTGCACTTATTCTCAATTTTTTTTTAACCAATTTAAGGATAGTTTTATAAGCATGATGATCGTTACCATTTTTCTTTTTACTCGACTAACTTTCTAATTTTGTAGCCCTTAAGTGCCCCCTACAGAATTGCTTGATAATGAGTTTTCTATCTTGACACCTGGTTGAGTAAAAAACAAAAATACGAGAAACACTCAGTAGCTTAGTCAGCATTTGTTCATTGTTAAATGGATCGAAGACCATTTGTTAGAACACTTTTTCAGTTTTGTAATTTTTTTAAATTATAATCCTGGTTGAACAATTTTCAGAAATTATTGATTTGTTTGGTTTTTAACCCAAGGGGAATATTTTTCAATTTGTTGTGATGGGAAAATTGTATATTCCATCAGGAGAGAAAAGTCCAAATACAAAATTTGGGATGCTTTTACTAATAACAATCAGCTGAAATGTAAATTCCAAATATTTTCAGTTGTCAAATATTGGAAATATTTTACCAGATCTGTAACATTTGAAATGGTAAAGTAAACATCTGTAAAGAGTTAAATCATTTGAATATATTTTAAAAAAATGAAGTATTAGCTCTGCTAAATGTTTTCAATTATCCCAATATTGCAGTCAGATTGCACACTCGTTGGTAATGCAACGTCATGTGCAAGAAGAGAGTAGACAACTAACATCACGGTCTGAAGAAGGGTCTCAACTCGAAACGTCTCCTATTCTTTTTCTTCCGAGATGCTGCCTGTCCTGCTTAATTACTCCAGCATTTTGTGTCTATTTGGTGAAAAAGTGATTGGCATGTCAATCACCTTTTTCCCCACAGATAGACATAAAAGTTCACCAGTCCCCAGCATCTGTGTCTATTCACAGTTCATGAGTTGTGACCATTTTAATAGCATTAAAATAATAGAAATAATAGCCTTGACTGACAAGAAGGCAATTGAGTGGTTTTGCCACAGAGCAAGTAACAATTGATGTCTTTATAATTAACAATATGTGATTGTAACAAATTTTAATTCTTGAGGTCTCTTTAGTGAATAGACAGTTGAAGTTTGTTTGAAATTGTAAATTAAAAATTGGCAAGTTGTAAATTACCTTTTTTTTCCAGCTGCAGTAGAATTCTTGGTTAAAGTAGGAATGTGCTCAATCGGGAACTGGATTAACGATGAAAGACCTTTTGAATATCATCTTAAATATCTTATGAAATAGCAAATTATATTTTGATATCTGTTGCAAGAGAATTTGAGGACATAAGTGGAGACATCCAGTTCCAATTATGTAGGTAAGAGTTGTAAGACTACTTCTGGAATGTAGTATACAGTTCATGTGTCCTCGTTTAATAAAGAATATAGGGTATGATAAAGTGGAGCAAAAATCCACAAAATTGATTCCTGGAAATTATATACCGAATGTGAACTAAACAATCAATTCAAGGGAATCAAATATTAAAGTAGTTTATTAGATTGGCCTGCATCCTTGAATTTGCAAAAATAAGTGGTGCCTTCCATTGCAGTGAATAGAATTGTTACGGGCTTTGGCAGGTCCATCCAGGCATTCTGTTTCCCTGGCAACAGAATCAGGGCTCAGTCACAGAATAAAGATTTAACCGTTCAGAACAGAGGTAAGATGAAATTTATTTGCTCAGAGGATATCATAACTTAAATACTGCACCCAAGATTGGAGGCTTGGATACATTCAAGACAGGATCAATAGACTTTGAGATATGGAGAAAATTAAGAGACTGCAGAAACGTGGAACTATGGTGAAAGATCAGTTATGATCTTGCTGAAAAGTGTGGGAGGTGCAAGGATCCAAACAGTCTACTATCACTTCTGTTTCATATATTCTTCAGTTCCTTAAGTTATTTTCGTGCATGAACCTCATTTTAATTACATTCTGCAGTTCTCACTACCAATATTAGTCTAATATAATATTTTAATAGAAAATGGGATCACATCACAATGTCCCTGTTATTAAATATATTTGACAAAGTTGCTGCTTTTTGAATCTGGTTTGTATTGGTTTAGTACAGTGGCCAAACAAAAACAATAGGGAAAAAGGTCAAAACCATTTTCATTGTTGTCATCTTTGGAATGTCATTAGGGGAGGGGAGGCTGGTCATTAATCATGAGATGAGGAAGGAGTGGAAATCCAATGCTTGAACTGAAGACGCTGACTTTGGCAAAAGGGAAGAAAGTATTCAGGACTGTATGGCTAGCCTTTAGGATAAAATATTTTGTGTAGGACTAGGAGGCGCTCTTGTGTACCAAGAGAGAAATAAAAGAAATCTATGTTTTGGGGTACACACTCCAATCTTTGTTTACACAATTCAGGTTAGGCTAGTTTAACATTTGATTGCCATGAATAGATTGTGTTTAGTTCACATGCTGCATATTGTTTCCGTAAAATTTGCATTGGATTTCAACAACTGGGGTAAAATCCCAATTTACATTTTTTTGGGGGATCTCTTTTTGACATGCGCATTGAATCACAAGCAAGACTTTAGAGTCATGCAGTGTGGAAACTGGGCCCTTTGGCCGAACTTCCCATACCGATCAACGTGTCCCATCTACACTAGTCCCACCTGCCTGTGTTTGGACCATATCCCTCTAAACCTATTTTATCCATGAACCTCTCTAAATATTTCTAAACACTGCGATAGTACCTGCATCAATTACCTCCTCCGGCAGCTGGTTCTATGCACCCACCACACTTTGTGTGTAAAAAAAAAAAATACCCCTCAGGATCCCATTAAATCTTTCCCCCCTCACTTTAAACCTATGTCCTCTGGTTCTCGATTTTCCCTACTCTGGGCAAGAGACTGTGCGTTTACCCAATCTATTCTTTTCATAATTTTGTTTGCCTAACAAACTTGGACCAACTAATATAATTTTAAAAATAACTTGTGCGCTGTCCTATTTTTCAGCATGAATGAGCAAGCAGGAGACTTACTGAAATGTATTTAAAAAGGGATTGACAAAATTACCATAGGTTAAAGTTTTGGTATCCTTGTTTAACATAATTTCAATTAAACAACCCAAAGAAATAAAACTCTGAAATTAAATCACAATGTTCCCCTTGATTACTTAAATATAATACAGAAATATTTGTTTAACTTTTATTACCAAGGCAAAAATGGATCCGAGCTCTATAGTTCATTTTAAAATTTGATTTGTGCCATGTTTTGGGATTTCTGACAATTGCCACGGGGGCCATCAGTGTTATTTCTGCTAAAATCTTTTTAAATTGAAAAATGAACTAGCATTTACAATGTGCTTTCATAAGTTCATATGTGTGCAACTGCCCATGGCACCTTTAAGATTACGACCACTATTGCAATTTAGGACATTTGTTGTATTAAACTAAACCAAACTCTTGATACATTAATTTTGCAGACTCTAGGGCCACATTTGGAAGAAATTTAATTTTGTGTCCAAACCAGTACATCAGACAATATTTGTTTGGATCAGACATTTTTACTCTAGTGGCATGGTCTAATTCTGGAGTATCTCGTAAGATAGGTTGAAGATAATATTTTTTTCTGGAGTGAGAATGGAAGAACAAATGGGAGAGATCCTTATGTTTGGGGAAGTTAAATCTAACAAAGGTTCCAAAAATACAAACCTTGCAATATGCTGGGCATTAAGAAAGAATGTTTTTGCTGACCAGTAACTGACCTAAATGGAAAATGGCTGGAGGGTGGAAGTGTGCAGAAAGTAAATGTTCCATCTATGGCTCACAAACGTGGATCTTTTTTTGCTCTTCTGTGCTGTGATGGAGAACAATATGCAAGATGTTTTGGATTGCTTCTATTTGCTCCTTTTTATTTGCCACAAATGTTTAGCAAAATAAACTATCTTCCTTGATTTGTCATGTACTACAATTTAACCAACAGTTCATCAGCCCCTCCTATTAAAAGATAGGATAAGTGCTCATTGGGGTAGAGGCATAAGGTCTGGAGTGAATCATTGTTATCATAGAATAAACTAATGTTCGTAAATTACCTTGGTCTAAAGCACAGTAATTATTTCCTGCTTGTTACATTGAACTGAATACATTTTTTTTCATCAGTACTTTGTCCATTATCAGAATGCTCTGGATTTTGTAACAAAGCTATTTTGGTTTGATTATTTGGTGGATCTATTTTATTTAGTTAATATGTACTTAAGCATTTGGTAAGGATCAGCTCGCCCTTCTGGAAAATTCATGAATAATAGTATTTTATGTGGTTATATCAAGGTCTTTACAAAGCATCTTTGTTACCTTGATGATCTATTGGCGAATGCATTGATATAGCGCTGTTGATGGCAGTATATTGCAGATCAATGATCAGTGTATTAAAAATATATATTTTTGTGGTACTCCTGCCTATCAGAGCAAATTGTAGTAAAGAAATGATCACAAAGCAATCTGAGATTTCTTTTAAACAGTAAAGGTTTTGATTTTTAACAGCTGTGTTAGGTCTTTAACCATATATTATCTTAGAGTAGTTTCCGAGCACATGTTAATTGGCTCCTTTCTGTGACAAATTATGAACACTTACTTTGATGAGGTTCAACTGTGATCATGTTGGAGTCAAGTAAAAAGACTTTCCAGCCCCTGCTGGTTCCCCAAATCGCTATCAACAGCTGCACACCAATATAGTGCTGAGTAATGACAGGATTTGAGCTGATTTGATTTATGTACAGATTTTTTTTGTAGGATATTTCCAGCCTTTTAGTGTCAGGGTTGTATATTTCTTTTTTGTCATTTATGCAAATTTTCTTTCAGTTCTGGCACAAGTGTTCAAGTCCCTGTGTAAAATAAAACAGTTCTGTATTTCCCCTATCAGATAGCCACTTAATCGATTTATAGTCAGAATGGTTAGAGAATGTGAATTATTTTATCATTATTTATTATTGTCCTTCAACTGAATTCATGAACTCTTCTGAATAGTTATTTTGATGCTCTGGTGATTTCCCCCCCCCCCCCCCCCCCCTTTTTCTTTTTGTGGTATCCATGTCAGTTCCTTCTAGCATTGTTAGTGCTGAGCACTATGAAATGACTGATGGACTTGAGAACAGGAAGAATTGCTGTGGATCTGCTGGGAGACAGGTTTCCTAAGTCACATAGTGCTTCTTTTCCCCCTCCATCAGATCTGAATGTTTCAATGTTGCAGGGTTTCATAGGTATGGTGGCATTAGCATACATTACTTCTGCTTCCAGGTTTGGTTTGGCATCTAGTGGATAATAAACTAAATGGAAAGCCAGTTGGAAATTACATTCAGATGTTTTAACAGAGGAAAACTATTAATTCAGAATTTGCGGTAGCAATAATGGTGAGGCTTGCAGCGCTCATGTTTATGAAGAAGTAAATTAGACAGCAATTCTTGACTTCTGTATTTTGGCTGTAAAAGATGTAACAGGAAGCTGCTGCCCATCTCCTTGACGAGCATTGGTACACCATTATCTTGCTCAACATTCAAATACATGAAGGGTTCAAACTCGCTATACTTGTGCATGGATCTAAATATGCCAGAAAAAGTTAGGACCTTTCATATAAAAGTAATTATTTTAATTGTATAGTGGGGCAGATTGGATTCGCTTTAGGCTGAAGGCTCGTACAAGAAGTACTGGCAGTTTTCTTCCTGCATGTCAGCACACTATCAAGTTCATTCCTGTGCACCACAGCATGCAAATACTGAATGCAACAGGGATCAGTTGCTGCCACATCCAAACATTTTCTCGGCGAAAGGACTCGCTGCCGTGCCTATTAGAGCAGGGGTGACCCCTTATCTACCCAACTCAATGGCCTGATTTTATATCCCCTTACTTGATTTTACATCAGCCATAGGTGACATACCTAGGACGGCCCCATTCATTTGAATGGGGTCACTTAAATCTAACAGACTTTCTTGTTGAAGTTATTTCTATCCACTTTTACATTTCTTGTTATAGTAACATTTTTTATTCAGCAGGCTGACAAGATAGTTGCAGGCAGGGCCTTAATTCTACTGCCTGAACCTTTCTCGCCACTTGTGCATTGTATCACTTTGGCAAGGACTTTTGAGGCGAGTCTCCAAGATGTTGAGTACCACGTGGCCAAAACATGTTAGTATGACTACAGGACTAGCACTGGATGAGTTCTTGAGGTGAGGACTCAAGTATGATTCATCACCAAACAATACTTGCAACTTTGAAAATGTAGGTTCATATATGTGGAGTGGCATTTCATAACAGTTGAGTTGTTGGAAATTGTGAACTAGTTTTTTTTTTTTTTGTTGAGCATTATCTTGACTTTATTGGTCAAAGTTTTGCTTCTCAGGGGAGCAGATTCGACAGATTGTAATCAATTTCATGATTTCCGTGGATGAAAACAATGCCCTTTGATTGTCTGGTTAAACCCAGGCCTTACCTATCTAGTGCCTAAAGTGGAACCAAAAAGGCCCATACCAGTATTTTAAAGTGCACAGGGGATTTCCTTTAGCTAATGTTTCTCTTTGAACCTCACCACAGAAAACTCCAGATGAAGTGATTATTCATCTTGGGCTCTTTGTAGTATCTTGCTGCCTGCATAAACATAGCCATCCTTGAGAATCAGTGTATTGAGGTGCACTGGTTTGGCATGGCCTCAGATTAAAGAGATACAAGGAAAGAAAGCTTATTAACATAGAAACATAGAAAATAGGTGCAGGAGTAGGCCATTCAGCCCTTCGAGCCTGCACCGCCATTCAATATGATCATGGCTGATCATCCAACTCAGTATCCTGTACCTGCCTTCTCTCCATAACCCCTGATCCCTTTAGCCGCAAGGACCACATCTAACTCCCTCTTAAATATAGCCAATGAACTGGCCTCGACTACCTTCTGTGGCAGAGAATTCCAGAGACCCATCACTCTCTGTGTGAAAAGTGTTTTCCTCATCTTGGTCCTAAAGGAATTCCTCCTTATCCTTAGACTGACCCCTTGTTCTGACTCCATTATTCTTTGTGCTGAATTGAAAACTGGCAGAAATTTCAGTCCAGCAGCATAGGTGCATACATATAACATAGTTTGTGCAATTTGTTACATGTGCACCGTGCAAACATTCCGAGAGTATGCAAATTAATTAATTACAGACGTCAGTCCTTGTGCAGCTTTGATTTGATGCTTTGTTGATCCCTTTCTTGCTGTGGATTTAATCATGCAATACCAACATGGTATTCAGCAATAAAAACTATCATCATGGCTTAATACCATCCAAAATGTGTTGCCATCCAATAGTGTGTAGGTTTGTTGACAATTTAGTTGAAGGTTTGTGCCTTTGAAAAAGCTACTCTGCAGGATATCTTTGGAGGTCAAAACCCATTTGTTCTCTTGAAGTGCTGTTGTTGAGTTTGAGTGCTTACCAAAACCGGCACAGTCCCACACCACTTCACATCAATGACAGCAATGTGGAGGTGGTCAGTAGCACTAAGTTCCTGTGGGTGCAGATCACTAGCAGTCTGACCTGGTCAAATAACATCTCATCAACAGTTAAGAGAGCACAGCAGCGGTTGCACTTTCTGCACCGGATGAGAAGAGCTCACCTCCCCCATCCCATCCTCACCACTTTCTACAGGGGCACCATAGAGTATTTTGACCAGCTGTATCTCTGTCTGGTTTGGGGACTGTAAAGCCTCTGACTGGAAGTCCGTGCAGAGAGTGGTGAGGACAACAGAAAAAATCATCGGGACATCTCTCCCCTCAATTGGCGATATTGCGACCAAACGTTGCGTGTCTAAGGCCAGCAGTATTATAAAAGACCCCACACATCTCCATCACGGACTGTTCACTCTGCTGCCCTCGGGCAAAAGATATCGTAGCAAAAGGAGCAGAACGTCAAGGTTCTGCAACAGCTTCTTCCAACAAGCCATCAGACTCCTGAATGCCATGTAATGGGCTGCCACCATTGTCTATTTATCCTTTTATCCATTTTATCCTTTTATCCATTTTATCCTTCTGTTTATCGTGTGGCACGGGGAGCCAAATGCAACGGAATTTCGTTTGGAATTGCATATATCGATGTATTTCTAAATGACAATAACGTTTGTTTGACGTTTAATAAAATGGGTCCTTTGATGGACATCCTGCTGAGCTTCTCGCTATACGGAGGAAACGGGGGAAGAAGTATTTAAAGCAAGACCAGAAGAGTTGAGGGGGTAAGGCACACCAGAAGGGCTGTTATGAAACCGTGTAAACCTTAGATCTGCAGCTGTTGGAATGGAGCCACCACTTCCATGCTGGAAAGAATGAGTTCCAGGCTTTGCCTGAGGTCCTTCACAGGGAAGGAACTAGACTCTGATGTTCTTTGACAGTTATTCAGGGATTCAAGCAGACTGGCCATTCCCCCAAGCAAAGGTTTCATATGTGTGCTTCTGCACCGCACCCCCACTCCTCCATCTCTGACCAAATTACATTTTCATCTGACTTCGATATTACTGCTCGCTTCCAAGGAGTTGGTACCTGAGGTGGTCTTTGCTCTGTTTAGCCTGTGACCCATGGGTACAGTGACTATCCATGTTTACGATCCTGACATTTCAGTCTTGACCTCATGGAATCTTATGATTGATCCCATTCTTCTTCAGTTCAGCAGCTGGAATAGGGGCAAGTGAAAAAAAAACAAATTAAAAGAAGAAAGGCATAAGGGCTTGGATGTGGGGAGGGATAGGCAGCAATAGATGGAGATCAGGACTTAACCTGTGTCTCTCGACCTATGATTTATCAATAATAATTATGCTGAATATCAACTTGGTTAATCATTTTATTTCTGGTATCCTTTAGAACACTCTCAAACTTCACTTTTGGCTTTGTTTGATTGTCATGTGATTCTTAAATGTGCTGCTATTAACCCCTTCAGTTTTTCCCAGCAGCAGATGTTAGACTAACAGCAAGTTTCCTGAGCCCTTAGATTGGCTTGCACCAGTGCTTTTAAGCAATGAGGTGCAACTATGCGTTTACACGTTGCTTATAAGCCTCACAGATGCTCGTTATTCATGAAACTGCACTTTGAATTTGCACTAATGCAGTTAACAGCATGGTTGATGATGGCTGAAAGCTGCATTTGAGATGGGAATAAGAACTTTGTACTAACCTTGCATTGGCTTAATTGGGCACATGTTTTCCTGCTCTTTCTCATGAAAAATTTAGAAACACATAGGAGTTATATTCAATACATCATGCACCCAACATCAGAAAAAATCTTTGCTTTTTAGTAATATACAATGCACAGTGTCAGGGGTTATGGGGAGAAGGCAGGAGAATGGGGTTAGGAGGAAGAGAGAGATCAGCCGCGATTGAATGACGGAGTAGACTTCATGGGTCGCATGGCCTAATTCCGCATCTATCACATGACCAAATGCAGGAAAATGGGCCCGTGAATCCAAAATCTCAAAAAATAAAGTTGATCCTTGATAGTTCATACTTCTCAATCATTAATAACCACATTTTGTTCAACAGAACACATTGCTATGGATGAAAGCATGAGGGCCAGGGATTGTTTGGGAGACGTTGGGCAAGCTTGGACTTTATTGCCTGGAGCACAGGACGCTGAGGGATGATCTTGCAGAGATGTATAAGATCATGAGGGGAATAGTTAGGGCAAATGCACATTTTGTTTACTAGGTTAGGGGAATCCAGAGTTAATAGTCATATTTTTAAAGTGAGAGGGGAATTTGTTGATACTCTGTGCCATACAGATGGATAGTTGCATCCTAGAATGCGGCATTTTAAAGTGAACTGGTCAAGAAGTTTCCTGATTGTTTGAACACACAAGATCCCATGAAAATATATTTTTTAAATAACGGAGTTCCTGGTTAACGTGCATTCCTAATAGCATTAAATCAGATAATGCACTTATTAATACTGTATTTGTGACATTTTGCCATATTATTTTAATTTTGACAGCATTTCACATTTTTTTATCGTAAACTTGTTTTTACTTTTGTGTTGGATCTACATATGGAAAATAACAAAGTTACCAACTATTAGATAAATAGTATTTAATACCTTAATCTCTAACGTTTTATATTTGGTTTAAGCCAATGTTTTTTTGCCTTTGCATATAAATTCATCACTCAACACTAAAGTTGCTTTGTTAGTTTTATCAAACCATTGATAGTTAATTTTATTAAGATTTTTATAAATTGCAGAGATTTATTTTCTCTGTATCGGGGTTTCTTGGTCAGAGATTTTCTGTTTACATGCTTGCAACACTTTTAAAACTAGTTATTTACAGATTATGGGTTGTGGTTTATCATTATGGCCCAAAACCTAGGCTGCTTTAAATTGTTTACAATTATCTTTAGCTTCTAATCATTTTTGTGCAAGTGCCTGTTACCTTGTTGAAATCAGCTTCCAAAGCCTATTGCATAGGAGCCATCTTATTAGGCAATAATTGCCTATATCATATAGGTTTAGGAAAGCAATAACAATTAGACTCATCTTGAATTCTATCTTCATATCAGGATCAATAGCCCACTGGGACTGAATTCCAATAACATTGTGAGTCTTGCCAGTAATATAATAATAAGCATAGTTCATTACAATAAAGATCACCTGAACTTCACTTTGTGAAGTGCTTTAAGGTTCTCTGAGGGCAGTATTAAAGATGTTGCAAACATTTTATTAATTTCCTATATTAAGAAACTTTAGTACAGAAATAAGAATAATACACTCGTAGGCATCCAGCATCCATGGGGAATTAGGCACTGGTTGCATGAAAATGGCAAAAAATATATTGTATATCACGCATAAGTAAGCAGAACGTAAAGCTATATGCAATAAAGCTTTAAATGGGTGTACTATGTCATCTTCTTAACCTTTTAAAGAACAATGGTTTACACAGCAATTTTATACTATAAGGATGCACAGCATAATGAAAAATACAGTAAAATAAATCAAATGGATGATGACATTCACCATCAGATGTACCAAATCTACAGAGAGCATGTTGCTGCTAATCAGCCTAAAACTTCACTGCCCTTGTGTATAAATATAAATACATTTAAAATGACTTTTCACACAGATTTTGCACAGCACTTGAAATAAAGTTTCAAGCGTTTAACTTATTTCATGAAAGCAAATCTTTGCCAGTTGCATGAGAATTCTAGACGCAGTCATACTGGATAAACACAAGTTTCTTGCAATACTTTTGAACAGACCAGAGTTTGGCCAAGATAGTTTGGTGAAAAGGGCAATGAAAACAGAAAAACCTGTTTGCAAAAGATTGCTTCTGTTATTTAAACGCAAATGCTTCTGTTATTTAAACATTATTGATGAGCAGGAGAGAAGAGATTGCAGATACTGGAAGCTTGAGCAGAAAACAAAGTGCTGTGGAACCTGGCAAGCCATACCGCATTTATGGAGGGAAAGGTAGAGAAGGCGTTTCAGGTCGACATTTCTTCAGTCTGAAAAAGAGTCCATTGCGCTCCAAGGAAGCTGCCAATATTGATAAGCAACATATCGAAGAACAGACTGTCTGAGTATTACCACATATCATTCTCAAATGATCATTATTTAAACTTGGGAAATTTCAATCTAAAGTTAATAAAACAAAATAAATTTGGAATGCACATTGTTTAATTGCTCATTTACTCTTGTTAATTTAAAAAATAAAATCAGAACATTGATTTTAGTTTCTCATACAGGCTTGGTTTAACATGCCTCGCTAGCCCACGATAAATATTTTTACTAATATTACAATGTGCAAAGGATGTATATTAAGCAAGTTAATTCATTTTTCTTACCTCAAAGATTTCACAATTGGTATTCCTACCAGTCATTTAAAAACGCACTCATGAAATAATAAATATCTTGCTACAAATAAATTATGGAACATTGTTTAAAGTATGGATATCATATCAGTGGCAAAACATTTGAGTGTTTTTGTGGCTGTGGAGACAAATCATTGGCTAGGTTCTTGACTAGTAAGTGTGCCAAAGCTTGTCGGGAGAAGGCAGGATTGAGAGGGAAAAATAGATGGCCATGATTCAATGGCCTAATTCTGCTCAAATGTCTTGTCTTGTAGAATGTTGTTGGTATCCACAATGTGTAGAGTTCCTTGCTCACAAAAATAATTTCAGGATCTATTTTAAGTTATTGTTTTGGTTGTGAAAGTCATATGCCAAGAAGTGATTGCTCGGGAATGAAATGGGAAGGAGAGAAGTGAATAACAAAGATCTTGCAGGAGAGTTTGGCAGGAAAGATGTAAGGCGATGTAGAGTGTTTTATGAATATATGGTTGGGGCACAAACCATCCATTATTTCATCAAATGGCAAGATAAGCTTAAACTCTACTCTTATTCCATTGGGGTTGAAATTTGTTAGTTATTACTAAATTATGTACTTTTCCACAAAATGGGCAAATTAATTTATTATCCCTAAGATTGCTAAAGAGCAGATGACTGGGAGAATTTAAAAAAAAAACTTTTTTTTGTTAACTAGATAGCACGCAACAAAAAGGTTTTTCTTGCACACGTAACAATAATAAACTAAACTGATCTCTGAAACACTGGATCAGAGGTTCCTCTTTTAGCACTGAACAAGGCTCATGGCAACCTACTGAAGTGTAGCCTTTAGCTCCAGGTGACACAGTGTACTACGTGGTAGACTCCCATGAGTGCATAGCAAACCCTCAGTGTTCCCAGCTTGTAATGAATGGCTGGCATAGGTGTGATCAGATCTGTCCATCGGACATAATTCATGTACTTTAAATTTATTTAATTCTGTGAATGAGTATTTTACTTCGCAATTTCAATAAAATAATTAAAAATAAAATTATTTTTACTCTGCAGAGTGACTGAGCATTTTGAAATGTTTGTAAATGTAAAGGATCAGCTAGGAGCAGGTCCATACCCAGAGTAAAGCTTTGTAAAATGGTGTGGGCCAAGGACTGGTCTGAAAACATCATGGAAGAAGCGATTCCAGAATCTGTTCATGATTGCTTTCAATCTTTTGTATCTTCTATCCAATGGAGAGGTGAGAAGAGGGAATGACTGGGGCGTAAATGATCCTTGATTATGATGACTGCTTTCTCAAGACAGGAAGACGTGTAGATGGAGGTGCAAGATGTCCTGGGCTACATCAACAACTTGCAAAGTTTTGAAGTCTTGGTCACACCTATTGCCCAACCAAGTTGTGTTGCATTCCCATAGGCTGCTTTCTATAGTGTATCCGTAGCAGTTAGTAAAAGTTGACCAAGACATGGCGAACTTTCTTAATCTTCTAAGGAAGTCAAAGCTTTGGTGTCTGTCTTGGCCACAGCTTCAATGTGTTTGGTCCAGGCCATATTGTCGGTGATATTTACACCTAGGAACATAATGTTCTTGACCAGTTCTACTTCGGCACTATTAATGCTGACTTGGGCTCATACACAACCTAATTCCCTGGTCAATAACTAATTCCTTCATCTTTCTGATATAGAGGGAGAGGTTATTGACCTGACACCATATTACTAAGTTCTCTATCTCTTTCCTGTACTTCTAATTGTTGTTACAATGGTGGTGTCATCTGCAAACTTGCAAATGCTGATAGGGCAGACTTTGGCAGCACAGTCATGAGTGTATCAGGGGAATAAACAGGGCTGAGAACACATCCTTGTTGAGCATTTGGTGTTGAGAATTTTATCAAATGCAATGTTGACGCCCCAAGTCACAAACTAAGCCATGTTGGCTTGTGTACTTGTTATTTGCACTGTGAAAACTAGGAAGAAATTTGAGCATAGGGTGAGTCACAATTATAGTTTTGGGGATGAGCATTTTAGTTCAGAGTTTCACGCTGTTTGGGAGAAATGTTGGAAATTAAACTTAATGGCTAATTAACAAATTAAACATAAAATACTAAGTTTAAGGTTTACATACTTAACCAATTAAAAAAAATATCAGAGGGGCATTTGGCCTAATCAATCCATGCTGGGTGCCAAGCAACCATTTAAAAAAAAAATATATATTTTTCTTTTTTCACTAATTCTACCCGAACATTTTTTATTCTCCTCCCATTCCCATCAATTCAACCACTCATCTGCACACTCGAGGCAAGTTATATTGGCCATTTAACTAAACAACATGCAATTCTCAGATTGTGGGATGAAACAGAAGCACATGGAGGAAAACCATAAGGTTACAGGGTCAATATCCAAACTCCACATAGCGAACGCAGTAAATGAGGAATGAATCCGGGTGGCTGTAGTTGTGAGGACTAACTGGACCATGCTCCATTTTAGTACATTAAATGTATAGAAACATTAAGTGTGATTCAAATCTCTATTTAAATTGGATATTTTGTTATAATTATTATCTCTGAACTTTAATACAACGCAATGAGTGTATACCAAAAAGTTATTTAACCCTATGTGCCCATCTGTTGATCTAGTGTGTCCAAGTTATTATTGTAGTTACACCAAGGTGGAAAATATCGGAAACCATTGAAAGGATGAGCCATATTAAAGAACAATTTGTATTCTTAAATTATTTTAAACTGTTGTGGCATGCAAACACTAATGCATTTTGGCTGAGAACTGTATTAACGCGACTCGGGACATCAACATTGCATTTGATGAACCAATATCTGCTGGAGGCATTTTGACTCGAGTTCCTTCTTAGTGATATGCCTTGGCAGAGGTTGCCTGATTTTGTGTTAGTGTTTTCAATCATTTTAAGTTTTGTATTTAGTAATTCTGTTAACTTTACAGGTTTACCTTTGAAAGAAATATGCTGAAAGTGACATAGCTGAGTCTGTTTTTCGTATTCTTCAAGCCAAGGAGACAATTTGACTTTACAGGCAGGTGTTAGGAGTTCAGAGTAAAGAGAGCCAGATGCGGAAGGGAATTGCTGCATTCTCATGTGGCTGTTTTTAATTCATCTATGCCCTTGGGTTAGTGTCAACTCGCTCTGCTCTAAATCCTGGGGCAACTTGCCTGACTTGCAATTCTATCTCATTTGAAAGCATGGGAAAATTCTTCTATAATTCATTATACAACATATGTAAGAAAATTAGAACAGAAATTTAAGATGTAAAGGTTAGATTTGTACTTCCTGCACACATCCTTCCCCTTCGACTCACTATTTTCCTTGGATATTAGAGATAACATTTTCATAAACACTCCCAAAAGTGCTCTCCTCAATTTTCACAGCATAGTTCCTTAAACTTTCCATTGTTTGTTCATTCTTCAGCTTTGCTTTAGTAATATTATTGGGGGGGGGGGTGAATCAAACTATGTAGATTTGAATATACTTACTGCACCAGTATCAAATAACATTTTCCTTATTGATTAGGAAAAATTAGATGTTTATTTTATAGTTAAATATCTCTGAACTTTATTTAAAAAAAAATCAGAACCATGTGTAAAGTTGTGCATGAATACGGTATAATTTAGTGTTTTTGCAAACATCCATCAGTTGATTTCATCTATAACTCATAAAAGACACCAAAAAAATCATTATGTTGCCTTTCCTCCACAGCAGGGGTGTCAAGCTCGTGGCCCACAGGCCGGATGCAGCCCGTAAAGGGGTCCAATCCGGCCCGCGGGATCATTTCCCCGATGCCAAAGTTGGCTGCAGCTGTTCCTGGTACTACATTCGCGTGTGCACGGCGCGTGAAGTCTCATTTTGCCCGTGACCTAAAATGAGTTTAAATGAGTTTGACACCCCTGCTCCACAGTATTAGAGTGAATGGCATCAAAAACACACTAGACTGATAACAAAGAACAGTTATTAAAAGTGGAGAGAGAGAGAAAAAACTATGCCTTTAGTAGGAACTAACATATGTATATGCATCAGTCTTTTAAATGTAATTACATTTTGGAAACCCATTTGTATTTATTGAGCTGACTTTGCGTCAGGCATTTGTAACTCATGGATTCCCCCAGGGACATTGGGAAGGTAGAATCCTGCCTACTGATTTAACAAGGATGGATTAAAAGTTGCATTAGAATGACTGCGGAACTGAGCGACCACTAAAATAAAAATATTGTGGATTACGTGTCTGTGGTTTCTATAATAATCTGTAAATGGTGTAGAATGTCCAACTAAATATATGGCAACACCAGACAGTCTGGCCCTCCTTTTAGACTTTTCACACAAGGTTAATTTACTTTTATACTTGCTTGGACCGCTAGAATGGAAAGTGCAGTCTGATCTAAGAAGGAAGATGAGCACCCATGGCAATCATTGTGAAGAACATCGCATAAAGATATATCGCCTGAAACAAACCGGGGAAGACGTTAATACTATTGACTAATTTTAATGATTTCCAGAAGGACATTGTGTACTTGAGGTTTTGGGGGGGGAGATGAGGCTCCGTGAAGTGGGTTGGAGGTGGATTTGCAGCTACTCGACCAACATCTAAGCTTGTGTTTGAAAATAATCAAAGACACTTTTGTATCCATAGCCAAAAAAAATCATGAGCACGGCAAACCCGACACACTGACCCCTGCAAGGACCAAAATTGTAATTTCAAAGCGAGAAGTCCAGTGAAATAGCTGAATGTAAAGGTTGGATAAATAAGCAACAGTTTGGCAGTTTCATTTGTGGTCTATGAGTTGATTGTATTACCAAACATTTTAAGTTCTGACAGAATGCATAAAGCATCTATTGTGTTATTCTGGAATAAGATGGTGTGCAGAAAATAACTGATAGTTCTGAAGTTGAAGTTTGGATTCGAGCCTTACTGCAGAAGCGGAGTACATAACCACAGGCTGATATTCCAGCAAAGTACTTGGGGAATGCCACATTGACAGATGTCACTTTACTGATAATTATGTCTGTCTGTCATTTTGTCCATTGTCTTGTTCCTTGTTAAGGATTTTAAGATTTTATTCGGAGATCAAAGATTTTCCCCTAACATTCTGGCCAAATTAGCCCAACCTCCAGCTGAGCAAATCTAATTTAACTATCACAGTGGCACAGCACTAGAGTTGCTGCCTCCCAGCTCCAGAGAATCCAGGTTCGATCCTGACCACAGTTGCTGTCCGTATTGAATTTGCACATTCTCTCCGTGATCGCGCGGGTTTTTTCCAGATGCTCCGATTTCCTCCCACGTTCCAAAGATGTGCAGGTTTGTTGGTCTCTGTAAATTGTCCTTAGTCTGTAGGATAGGACTAGTGTACGGGTGATCATTGGTCAGCACAGACTCGATGGGCCAAAGGACATGTTTCTATCCCTGAAACTAAAACTAATCTTAGCTGCCGTTTGACTGCTGCAACTGTACGGCTACAACTGCACTTTTAATGCTTCTCAATCAGTGGATTGCATTCGAAAGACACCCTGAGATGTAATTGCATGTTGTTCCTCTGTCTCTTTTTATAAAGAAAGTTGATGTCTTTCATTTGGCAGTGATTTGGGGAGAATGCAAAAATAAAATGATAGTGAATAATGCAAGCAAGTTGACAACATGTTGTATTTCAAGCAAAACACCCAAAGTGCAGGAGTAACTCAGCAGATCAGGTAGCATCTGTGAGGACATAGCTAGGCATTATCTTTGTTGGAACTTATCTCAGACTGGAGCCTTCTTCCATTGATGCTGCCCGACCTACTGGGTTATTCCACCACTTTCTGTTTCGTTCAAGATTCCAGCATCTGCAGTTCCTTGTGTCAACATGTTTTATTTGTCAGCTTAAGTGACATTGTGTGTTTGAGTAAATTATGCCACAGAGGCTATAAAAGTAAGGTAGGTGACCAATAAACTACGAAGTGACACTTCAGTGGATTTTGTGCCCTATAAACCCGTGGCTTAATTGGGGTCAGTTGGGAACATTTAATAATTGCTGTCAGAAGATTAAATTTATTTTGCATTTTCACAGAACTGCTGCAGGGTAGAGTTAAACGAATTGTCATCAGAGGTTTAAAAATGAACAAGGGTTTAATTAGGCTGATTAGAATGCTAGAAAAGTGAGATGAGGTAATCGAATATTTAACTTCCCATGCAGAGTTAAGGTATATTGTAAGATAATGTCCTCCTTGTAAATGCTTTTTTGGAGAGTGTTGAATAAAACAGTTGAAGCCTAACATAACTAATATAAAAAAATAAAACTATATAATGTGTTCTTGTGTACAAGACAACTTAAATATGATCAACATAAAATTACTATTCATGATCATCAAAAGTTAATTTAACATAAAATTCTGGTGAACAAAATGATCAGCTTTAGAATTGAATGTCCAACAAGTGTATATTCCTGTGTAGGAAGGAACTATAGATGCTGCTTTAAACCAAAGATAAACAAAAAAGCTGGAGTAACTCAGCGGGTCAGACATCTCTGGAGAAAAGGAATAGATGACGTTTCGGGTCGTGACCCTTCTGCAGACAGTCAGGAGAAACATATTCCGTTTCTTTTCAATTCAACCAATACATTTCTGTTAACAATTTATCTATTTCATTCTTCATGAATTATCAAAGGGTATTTTTGACTGCCCTAATCATGCCATGAGTGTAAGCTCCTGTGACTGATGTAACACATCAACATTTAAAAAAATAAGTTCATAAGACATTGGAGCAGAATTAAGCCATTCGGGCCATCAAGTGTGCTCCACCATTTGATCATTGTAGACCACTTTTTTTCCCCCTCAAACCCATTCTCCTGGCTTCTCCGCATAATCCCTGACGCCCTTACTAATCAAGCACTGCGCCCTATGGTCATAAACTCTCATTACAGGAAACATCCTCTCCACATTCACTCTATCTAGGCCTTTCTGTAAGTTTCAATGAAGTCCTCCCTAATTCTTATAAACTTCAGCGAATACAGGTCCAGAGCCATCAAATGCTACTCATACATTAACCCAATCATCCCGGGATCATTCTGGTAAACTACTTCTAGACCCTCTCCAACTCCAGCACATCCTTCCTCAGATATGGGGCGCTAAGCTGCTCACACTATTCCAAATGTGGAATGACCAATGCCTTATATAGACTCAGCATTACATCCTTGCTTTTATATTCTAGTCCTCTCGAAATGAATGCCAACCGCATTTGCCTTCCTTACTACTGACTCCAACCTGCAAATTAACCTTTTGTGAATCCTGCATCAATACTCTCGTGTCCCTTTCCGTTCACACACACAAGCTGAAGACGTTTTGTCAGGAAATTGGAAATCCATCGTTTCGTGTTGCAGAGAATGAAGGGATATGGATTATGTGCAGATAGATGAGTGTTGCGTGGCATCATGATTGGCACAAACATTGTGCGTTGACGGGCCTGTTGCTGTAATGTACTGTTTCTATGTTCTAACAAAAGAAAATAATATAAATATCAATTAAGTATTTTATTTTGATATTTATTATTGATATTGATATTATTTTGATATCGGCATTCAGTGGTTAAGTGTTGTTTGTCATTTTACATTTGTGGGTTACAGCTGAGTGCCAGTGATCAGAATGCCATTTTTGTGAGTTGCTGTGTGGCAGATTGTAATTAGGCATATCTCACTTGTAATCCCCATGCTTTCTTTCAACATGTCCCTGAGGTGAAAGCGTCAATAGGCATCAGTTATCAGCAAAATACCTGATGGAGGATGAACTCACCAGGGCACACTAAAGAAGTTACTAATAAGCAGGAATGCAACATTAGAGCCCCTAAGGCTTTTCCACAAATTGCTTCCAGGAGATTTAAAAGCTGCGCTGCATACTTGTATTAGTGTCCAGTCAGTACACGGTGTGATGTGTCTCATAATTTCTGATAATTATGGTTGTTTGTGCAATAACATGAAGAGCAAGTTATTTTGAAATAGTTAGGAGTTAGTGGTTACTTTGAAAACAATGTGTAATATATCTTCAGAATATAATTGAAAATAATGCTTCATATGTACTATGGACTATAGCTATGTTTTGTTATATATACAGTGGGTTATTCAATGTCACCTTAAACTATGCAATAGTAATGTTATCTGTGGTACATTTTTTCTCATGTGCCTGTCACAGTAAGTGATCCCAGAGCATAAGTAACTAATCACAATCAACTGGAGCTGAGGCCACACATGGAAGTAAATCCAATTAGAATAGTGTTGGCGAGTAACCAGTACGGAGAGGAAACCAATGTGAAGGAGCAAAGATCTACTAACTAGCTGGGCTTATCAGTTGTCAGAGGTTTAGTTGAGAGAACTGGGCAGTGGGCAGGTGCTATAGACCTGCACGGGAAGGTAGACGCTCCCACCCCCACAAGTCTCGGGCAGATGGGGCTCTTCAGCCTGGGAAGGCAGTCCATCTAGGAGAGGGAAAACCTCCACTGCCTTGTGGCCATATCCAGTCATGGAATAGGCTGCAGGAGTAAACCTCAAGCAAATCCAGAGTCTGAGCCCCTAAGGCAGTTCGTCGTTGTCTACAACCTCACTCTGGCAGCTCCTGCGACGGTGCTGGTGAAAAACTGTAATGGCCCTGCTGTTCCTTTGGATCGATCAGCGACGTGGAGAGGGGGGGGGGGGGGACGTGCTGCATGGGCAACAGCCTGTCCTCCATATGACATCGCCCAGGCTTGCATCCAACTAGGATGCATCACCCATGGTCAGTCATGACCAAGGGGGGCCTACTACTACTACTACTACTACTTGTTTAGAGAAGCAGCATAGAAACAGCCCCTTTGGCCCAATGAGTCTAGGCTGAGCATTGGTCACCCATTTGCACTAGTTCTGTAATCCCACTTTCTCAACCACTCATTGCACATTAGGGGCAATTTTTACAGAGGCTAATCAACCTACAAATGCATGTATTTGGGAAACCAGAACACCTGGAGGAAACTTACTTGGTCACACGGAGAACATGCAGACTCCACACAGACAGCACCCAAGCTCAGGATCGAACCGGGGTATCCAGCGCTGCGAGGCAGCTGCTCTAACAACAGTGCCACCCTAATAACGCAGCCAGTGAAGTTAGTAAAGTTCAGCAGCCAGCAGAATTGCAGCAGCTGGAACAGTTGCTGACTCCAACCACGATTCCAACCAGGCCTTGAGCACTGCGTAAGTGCAAATTGCCTGTTCTACTGTGACTGCACTGGTTTCCCCGAGTGCTCCAGTTTCATTTTGGCCATTTTGGAGGTGAATGGTGAACCGTTAGTTTGATTGAAGAGTTAAGGGGGTAGATTAGAGGTGAGTGGTGGGATAAAGACCGTTGGGCTGTTGGCACAACGGAAGATAGGGGAGGTGGAGGGAGAAGAGGTAATGGTTTGGTTCAATGGATGGAATTTGTCGGTCTCTGACATTGTGTCCTACTGTGAAGTACTTCTATTGTGATTCAGAAATCTCATCAAAATTAAAACACAACTCCTGATGGTTGAAATTCCAGATTGGTGCAAAGCAAAATGGAATTATTGTACCACTCTATGGTGAATATGTTCTCGATCATATAGTGCAAAAGTGAACAATACTTAACAAACCTATTTTTAAGCTATTATGCTTTGAACAGCAATAAAGATCAGAACTAATTGAATGTTTCCTTTATTTTGTTGCTTGATAGGAGTTATCAAAATATTTACAAAACAGTGGCGGACAAGAATGCTCTATTTGGCTCTTACACCAGTAAAACAATATTGACATTGCTTTCGTTTGAAACTAAAAACTTATTTGCGTTATATACAACAAACATAACCGTACATAAGCTGTTGCACCCCTCTCCACGTTATCTCCTGTTGAAAATGTTTAACCTAAAGCAATATAACTACAGTGACGAAATTTAACAGCTACATGAACAAAGCAGACAGCTGTAAAACATCAATTCAAAACATTCTCAAAATGAAGCAACGTTTGTACTCTTTTATGTTTAGATAATTGTGGTTGAAGTTCTTACCTTTATTAGATAATTGCTATACATCACGTGATACGTTTCAAAGATTAAAATTTGAAGCAGACTCAAGATTTGTTCTTGTAAAAATGCTCCGAGTAGAAACATTACTTTTTTTTAACTATCACAATTTAAGATTGATATGCATCCCTTCACTTTTTATTGAAGCTTTCACCTCTCAACATCTAGGGAAGTAACAATAGGAGAACCACCTAGAATAGATTATGAATATGAAGCTGGTTCTTACCATTGGTTGATCAGAAAATAATGGGGGTGATATCACACGTTGGGCGGCTTGGCAAATGGAGTTACCACTGAGCAGCTGAGAACCAAATCTCACTCACTATTGGGGGGGCCTTGATCTCAATTAAACTATTGAGCTGCTAGTTTCCTCCACTGGCTCTGGACACCAACTGTCAACACTTGTGAAAACCATGCATGCACATAAAGGGTGCCCATAATAGTCAATTTTAAGTTGCCCATTGAACACTTAAAAAGTAGGCGTGGTATCAGTAAACTTCTAAAACAATCTATTTCCTACATCTGATCTGCTTTTTATATGTTTGTATTATTATAGTTATCTTGGAAGCTGGTAGAGCCAGTTTAACATCTAAAGTTAATTAAGAGTCAAGACTCTTTTATTGCCATATGTCCTGGGTGGGACAATGACATTCTTACTTGCTGCAGTGCAACGTAATATGTGAATATGTAAACATGGTACATAACAGGGATTAAAAATAATTGAATGTTCTTTAGAAGGAATATAACATTTTACACAACAAAATCAAATTCATAATACTTTAGTTTTTGAATGTTGTTCAGTTTTAGATTTAGACATTTTTAAATTTAGATTCAGTTTTAGACATTGTATCTGATGTGAAGGGTTGTCAACCATTTTTTGGGTGGAGCTTGTTACCAGGGACACCATAAGTTTTTACCAGGGACACCACTGTTAAGCTTTGGAACTTGCTAGACGACCAGGAGGTCCAAGGATCAAATTCAAGCAATTGCTGGATTCAAGGACAAATAACCGACAAACCTGGACCTTTTTTAATTTGACACGTATAAATCCAATCCCCAAATTTTCTGAACCTGTAGGAATGAGCTTCACATTTGTGTTAGTTAACTTTGCTGTCACTTTGACAATCGTTAACAAATTTTCCATGTAATGACTCTTGCACTGCCAAATTATTAGGCCAATGATGTGTGTGTGTGTATATATATATATATATATATTTTCATCATTTGTAGAGAAATGTCATATTTAGTACATGTAATGGGTGAAGGGACCAGAAATTCATCCGTCAGGATGCCAACATTGAAGCGGTTAAATTCTTAGATAGCAAGTTTTGGATATTTGTGCATCATTTAAAATCTAGGCCTCACTTGGCATTGCTGATTACTTTACAATGATGATGAAGTTCACATTTTAACTTGGCTCACTGCTTAGAGTTTGATAATGCAAATATTTGAATTAATTATGAAATGACTCATTTGTGTGGCCACTTCTTGATTCATATGTAACTTAAGCTAGTTTGGCTACATCTCCGAGCATCTTAATCAATCATGTGCATGAATTCATTCATGTGGTTTGAGGTAAATTGTCCCGCAATTGAACACACCCATTAACAAGGCATCCAATTTCAGCCCTTGATAACCAAGTAACCTTTCTTCCTTTGACAAAAATATAGCATAAATATACATTGGTACAACAGAATCTTCAATATTTCCTTCAGATTTATCAATAGACTATTATTGTATGTTATATATTAAGGGGGTATTCAACTATACGATACTTTGGAAAACATTTTAATATCATAGATTATATATAATAATTATTCTGTTGCATGAATGTATTCATATTAACTTAGATTAGTTAAATGTCCAAACTATTTGTCTTATTAATATATAATTTATAATATTAAATTAGTTAATAAATGTGCAGGCATGTGTTCCCATCAAGACCATCTGAGTGATCCCTATCCAGAGCCTATCTTTAGGTAAATAGCATGTTGGCCTTTCTCATGAGAGGACTGGAATAAATATGTATTGCTACAATTACATAAAGTCTTGGTAACACTGCGCCTTGTGTATTGTGTGTAGTTTTGATCTCTGATTTGTTCTTGCAAGTGCAACATGACATGTCTGCACAGTAGCTTCTATACACTTGTCTTTTAAGCAGCTTGAGGTTGGCTGATGAGGCAGATGCTACTAGAAATGGCTGACTTTCATGGCACAAGCTGAAGTTGTGATCCTATGACTAGCCACTGTCAACAAGATGGGTTAAACAGGCTGTTGCGAGCAGAATAAACTATAGGTGTTTCCTTGGACTTCGGACACAAAAGTATAGAGCATCAATTACTTGTGGGAAAAATGCTGAATGTTGAATTTAAGGCCATATACTAACACATCTTCCTTGACACGACCTTAATAAATCTAGCTTTGTGTCAGCTCATGTTCATATGTGCCCTACAATCAGGGGCCCCAACACTAAGGAACCATGTGAGATGGGCAAAAACTAAGGTTTATGTCTAGTTATGTCTCAACTGGAAGTCATCTACCAACTCATTTTAAGACTTGGTGCTTAAAATTGAATCCCTTCTCCCAAAACTACAGCATGATTTTGTTTCCTGTACTTTTATAGCTTGTGTAGTTCTTGACTACCAATTAACTTGAATTCGGATTAAATGAATGGGTGGAAGCTGAGAACATGGTATTCAACATACGTTCCTTTCCCAGATTGCACTGATGTGTGCCTTCACTTCTAAACCACAATAGAATCTCTGGTAACACTTCAGTGAGCTACGAGAAAAGGCTGGGTTCACTGAGGTTACTCATCTGAAGGCCACAGCTGATGCCAGATGTTTATCTTCTGAGGCATTTCATTTAGAAAAACTTAAAGTGTATTGGGGAAAAAAAAAATCAGACACAGAGGATCCTGTGTCATTCGGGCAGTTTATCTGAATTTTGTTTGATCAGCTTGAGTGTTTCCACTCAGGAGAGCCAACATGGCATGGATAAGTCTGGAAAAACATGTTTTTTCTTTGGTGTGGAATGTCTCTTTAAAGTTTGTATCCTTAGCACAAGTGAAGGCCAGTGTCATGACCTCACACACATGCCTGTGAAACCAGTCTAACGTGGACTTTGCCAGTGGGAGGGGATTGTTGAATTCAACAGGTTCTGCGGGTTGGCTGGGCAGTGCACCAGCGTGGCCATTTGTCTTGAGTTAGACGCCATTGAATGATGGTTTCCATGTCCCAGCTGATTGTCCATTTGATTATTGGTCTTCTGCTCCAGTCCAGTGCCCTTCCCCCCCCCCCCCCCCCCCACCCCCCTTTCATGCTTTCAATGGCCAATTTTACGGAACTTAGTACATCTGTATTCCCAGAGGTAAAATTAAAGCTATTGTTAAGCTAACTGAAGCTATCTTTCCCGAGATGTTTCCTGATCACTGCCTGACCTGCTCGTGCTAAATCTGGTAGTTGTTATTTGAGTCAGATTTCTGATGTATATAGATTTGTTTTGTAGATTTATCCTTCTGACTTCTACAAAACATAACTGTTCTTGAGGGTTATGTTTATTAATTTCTTGCAAGATGAAGATGAACTAATTTTAGAAAATATGCCTGTATGTGGAAAATGTAAGGCAAAGATGTGGTTGAAATATTTGTCTAGAATTCAATCACATTACACTTTTTTGTTTTACCTTTATTCAAGAGTAACTCATTTTTTTGTTCCTCATTATAAAGCATATTAATAACCACCTCTGCATCATTCCAGAACTTCAACTAGGCATTATCCCTTGTATGAATCTATGTGGGATGATGTTATTCCTCATGGAACACTGCGCTTGCAACATATCAGGGAGAAATTACATCAAAATGTTATAGCAATCATCGGTGTGCGTTCTTGGCCATAGCTTCGAAAAACATACTTAAAAACAGATTACTTAGTTATAGAAACAGAACACAGAAACAGGCCCCTTGGCCCAACTTGCCAATGCTGACCAAGTTGCCCCATCTATGCTTATCCCACCAGCCTACATTTGGCGTGTATCCCTCTAAACCTTTCCACTTACCTGTCCAAATATCTTTGAAATGTTGTCATAGTACCTGTCTTAACTACCTCTTCTGGCAGCTTGTTCCACAAATCTCTGAGCGAAAGTTTCCCCTCAGATTCTTATTAAATCTTTCTCCCTCTCACCTGAAACTAATGCCCCTGGTTCTCGATTCCCCTACTCTGGGTAAAGAATTCTGTGATTTCACCATTTCTATTTGGCTCATGATTTTATACACCTCGATAAGATCAACCCTCAGCTTCCTGCATTCTAAGGAATGAAGTCTTAGCCTGCCCAACCTCGTCCTTTAGCTCAGGCCCTAGATGCCTGTTGGCATCCCTGTAAATCTTCTCTGTACACTTTCCAGTTTAATAATGTCTCTGCTACAGCAGAGTGACCGAAACTGCACACAACATTCCAAATATGGGCTCACAAATGTGTGGTACAACTGATGTTCTCATTATTTTGGATTTTCTACTTGTACAAGGTTGAGTTATAGTAATATGAATAGTATATTTACACTAGATACAATTGATATACTAAAGTATAACCTACAAATAGATTGCAATATTCCTTTATACTATACCCTCTGTTTCTGCTCATTTTGGTATTAAGATAAGTTTGAAGGTTGATAAACGATATGATACAGGACTGCAAGACTAATATTGAATTGTTAGTAGCACAAATATTAATATATTGGTATAAAGGTCAAATAGATAACACTATTAGCTGTGTATCATGGCTCTCCTTTCATGTTAGGAGAAAAATCAAATTCTTGGAAAAACTCTCAATACTAAAGTTGCTCCAATAGATGGTCATGTCAAAAAGTATTATCCCAATGAATCCAAGGGAATATTGATGAACATGGATGGATTGAAAAATGTCAATTTGTTCATTTTATGATTTGAGCTGCAAGTTGGCAACAAAATCTGAATTTGCAAGTGTGCATCAAACATGGCCTGAATAAGGAATCGTATTTTGTGCCCAACATAGTGATAAGTGTCATTTGTTTGCTTTCTACCAAGGATGTTGATAGCAAATTCACAACTGAGGAACGTGTTGATGACAACAGAAAAATACAATGAACTATGAATTATCATTATCTATTTGTTAGCACAGCATGACCAATTTCAGGGCAGCAACCCCAATATTAAAAATAACTTTACAGAATGAATAATGCGTCCAAAAGTGTTTGCTTTGTGAAATAATGCATAACAACATTCATATTTGAATATTTTAGATGTTATAGAGTCACACTGCACGGAAACGGGTCCTTGGCCCAACTCATCCATGTCATTTTATGCATTTGTTAAATTACTTTTGAAGCCACACACGTAAATTGTCCAAAATGCAAATTGGTGTTTTCCAGTTATTCACAATTATGAAGATGTTCTGGCCTGGAGTTTAACATAAAACCCACAAAAAAAAAAACACTTTTACATTTATTCAAAAATACTTTTCTTAAGAGGCTGGAGGAAGATTGTTTTATTCTGTTCAAGATTATTTAGGGGTGTCTGGAAATGGACAGCAATTCTGATGTGGGATTTTATATTTTTTTCATTTACCGAATACAGTGATGGATACTGGAGTGTGCCTCTGAATGCAGCATTATTTTTTATTTAGTTGACCATTATTCTCATTGATGGACCCAGGTAGTGGTAAATAGTCAACAAACTATGCAATTATAGATGATTTTCTTGTTGATCGCAGTTACTTTGGTGTAAATTTGCAATGAAATTTTCTGTTTTTTAAAGCAGTTGTTTGTGTGCTTCTAAAACGTGAAGCAGATTCAACATTCCTTTGTGGTGCAACCCATTCCGTATGTATACAGGGTAGCTAGATCGTGATATAATTCGCAAAACTCTTAATATGATGGCCTCTTTATCATTTTGAAACTGGATGCTCCAACTAAAGCCTTCTGTAGATAATGTCTACATTCTGTAAATTCATTCATGTACACATTCTAGATTCTGTAAACGCCTCCCAAATCAGTAAGGGCCTTTTCTGGTTCATTGATGAATGTTTGTAAATACACTTGTAATGTTTCACGCTTTTAAAGTTCATAAAGGCTGAGGTTTATAGAGAGTAGTGCACCCAGCAGTAAATGTATTTGACCTGACCTCCAGGGTTTTACATAAATTTAGCATAAATTAGTTAGGTGAATTAGTGACATTCTCCTTGGAACACAGCATGAATGACTAGTAGACACTAGTGATAGAGCCTTTAGCTGAAAGTATAAGAAGTCAACCGAATATTCATGGATATAATACCAAACACTCAAATAATAAAATTTCATTATATGCAGACGACATATTATATATTACAAATTCGCAAATTAGCATTCCAAATATACTAAATTTAATAGAGGAATTTGGTTCTTTTTCAGGATATAGAATAAATTGGAACAAAAGTAAAATTATGACGATAAAACCTCAAGAGTCGACACATTTGTTGAAATTCCCTTTTAGAATTACAACAGAAAAATGTAAGTAATTGGGCATTCAAATGACTAGGAACTATAAATCATTACTTAACGCAAACTATATGCCTTTATTAACTAAATTAAATGGGTTGATTAAATTTTGGAAAACACTGCCGATGTCTTTAATAGACAGAATAAATGCGATAAAAATGATCTTATTACCACAAATTGTACCTATTTCAATCAATACCAATATACATACCTAAAAAAATCTTTAAAAAACTAGATTCTGATATTATAAATTTCATATGGGATTATAAATCACACAGAATTTAAAAAAAAACACTTGTGTAAATCTAAAGAATCAGGGGGACTGACACTCCCTAACTTATTGTATTATTATTGGGCAGTAAATATTAAAAATATAATCTACTGGTTGGACAGTTCTGCCTAACAGGTAGATTGGATAAGAATGGAAAAAGAGGATTATTCCCCTTATAATATAGGAGCGATCCTTCTTTCCCTGAACAATATAATATATAAGACGAATCCAATTATTCATAGTATAATACGAATTTGGAAACAAATAAAACTAACTTTAAAATTAAGAAAATTATCGCTTCTTTCTCCAATTGTTAATAACCCTTCATTCAAACCATCAATTATTGATAAAACGTTTATCCATTGGGAACGAATAGGAATCAAAACGATGGGAGATATGTATGAAATGGGAATTTTTTTTTCATTCCAACAATTACAACTAAAATATAATTTGAAAAGTAATCAATATTTCAAATACCTTCAAATTCAAGATTATTTGAAAAAGTATATACAAGGATATCAAACTTCAACCCTAGATTTATTGGAGGAAGGAATGAATAGAAAGGCAGAATCAAGCAATTTAGTATCTTACTTATATAATATAATTCTAAATATAGAAACACCAACGACAGAGGCAATTAGAAGGGACTGGGAACAAGAGTTATTGATAAAAATTCCGAACGATAGATGGGATAAAAAATTTATTATATGTAAACAAATGCTCAATGAATATAAGACACAACCTAATTCAATTAAAATTTTACATAGATTATATTATTCGAAAACTAGACTGAATAAAATATTTTCAAATGTTTCCCCCATCTGCGACAAATGTCTAACTCAAAATGCCACTATAGCACATTCCTTTGTCTCTTGTACAAAACTGTATAAATTTTGGAATGATATTTTTGGAATTTTTACAAAACTATTTAACACAAAATTGAACCCCAATACAGAACTGATCAACTTTGGATCAATGGAAGAGGGAAGTAAACTAACTATATTCCAAAAAGCTTTTCTTAATTACGGTCCAATAACAGCAAAAAAACTCAAATTTTGGAAAAACGCACCTACGCCAACATTCAAAATGTGGATTTCAAGTATGTCTGAAACGCTACATCTTGAAGAAATGAGATTCCTCCTATTAGGCAAAGTAGACCTATTCTTAAAGATTTGGTCTCCTTTTATCAACGTTTTACAAGCATATGGTGCAACTTAACATAACCTTAGAAATTAAGTAGTTTAGAACCGGATGACGGATGGGCAAAAAAAAAATTTTTTTTTTTAAAATACGAGATCGATAGATCTCTCCTAATCTTTCTTTTATTTACTTTCTCCTTTTCTTTCAATCTTTTAACTTCTCATCTCTATCCTTTATTTATTTTGCTTTCTGTTTCTACTCGCTTGACTATCTATTCCGACACTCTTTATTTCTTTTTTCTCTCACTGTTCTTTTATTATTAAATCAAAAGTATGAAGTTGTACAAGAATGGAAATATGTATGTATTAGGTACTCAAGTACCACACTATTGTATTTTTAACAAAAATAAATAAATAAATAAATAAATAAATAAATAAATTTTTTAAAAAGACACAAAATGCTGGGGCAACTCAGCGGGAAGGGGAGTATCTCTGGAATGAAGGAATGGGTTGACACAAAGTGCTGGAGTAACTCAGCGGGACGGGCAGCATCTCTGGAGAGAAGGAATGGAATGAATGAATGAATTAATAGTAGTTGAGCCAAGTAGTATTGAATAGGTGGGGAGGATTGAGAGGAAAACGTATTGAGCCAAGTAGTACTCGTATCTCACTGGTTGTATCTGTACAAGCTAATCGGGGAAACAATTGTCAAACCTAAATTGCAATGAGAAACAGCATGCAAGATATCTGCACTCAGTAAGGACACACTTGCTAAAATCTGCTCTCTAAAGGGCCTGTCCCACTTGCATGCGATTGCGTGCGTTTGGTGCGACCAAACAGAAGCGGAGTTCACGCTAAGTACGCACGTGATGTCATTTGCATCATGTTTACCAATCAGCTGGGCAGGAGGCGGGCCGACTGAACTTGGGCGTCGGGTGGTGACGTCATCATGCAACGCCACGGTGGGCGGTGATGTCATCGCGCAAAGCCACGTGCTAGGCGTACGCCATCAAGACGCTGCAGACGATTTCAAGATGCTGCGTATGACTGCAATGCACCTGCGTGCCGACAGGCCGTTAGCGTGCGAAGATTTTGGCCACTGCCGCGCACAACTCCACGCTTCTAAGTGGGGCCGGCCCCGCGCGGCCGTATGGTGATCGTACGCCTCAAGCGACCACGAGGTCACGTAATTTGCGAGCCAAGGTCGCGTAAGTGGGACACACCCTTTACTTGCTACTGCAGCTGCCGCCTTTGGCTGTGATGAGGATCTCATTGCTCGTGGATGCAAGATGACTATGATCTTCGTAATGTCTCCTCTGTATCTTTTGCTTCAAACCTTGAATCTTTGCCACCCCCCCACCCCCCTCCTCCCGTCAGGCAAGAGGCATAGAAGTGTGAAAATGCACACCTCCAGATTCAGGGGCAGCTTCTTCCAAGCTGAAAGTGAACCATTCTATCAATAACTCGAGAGCGGTCGTGACCTACGATCTACATCACTGGAGACCCTCAGACTATCTTTAATCGGAGGGGATAAGTAGAGATCATGAAAGTGTGCAAATGGTGGAATTTGATAACAAAGGAAAGTGGGAAGTGTAAGGTAGAAGCAGAGGGGAGGAATGGTAAATGGAAAAGAATGGGGAGAACCCAGGATAGCAATGGAGAAATAAGCAATGGAGGTGAGTAGCCAGTATTCTCTCGAACCAAGAATTTTCAGAGGTAAATGCATGTGCTCCGTGCAAAACAGCCTCCTGTGCTCAAAGGAATAAAGTCTTAGCCTGTCCAACCTCTCCCAATACGTCAGGCCCTGGAATCCTGGTGACATCCCTATGCGTCTTCTCTGCACTCTTTCGAGCTTAATGACGTTCTTCCTTTATCAGGGTGACCAAAACTGAACTGAACAGCACACTCTTCAGAAATGTAGCATTAATTCTATATTGTCTTTCCTCATCCCCTCCGATTAAAACACATGACCTCAACCACTGTCTATTGAAATTTAATTGCTGCTTGTCTCTCCATACTGTTGTTATACATGTCCCGTTGTGAATGATTGCCATATCTGTGGATTTGAAGTCAGACTAATTTAGAAATTTGCCAGGATCAGCGTAATTTATATTTGTAGATATACCTCAACAGTTGTTCCATCATTAATCCTCTGAGATCAGTACTGTCTACCATCCCCCAGCCTATAACCAACCGTTTCTACAAGTTATTGTATTCGATTTTTTTTGTCTCCAAGAAATCATTAGGCCTCAATTTTGTTGAAAGCCTTTTCTGTAATATTTTGTCAAATAGTTATTTTGAAATTCACTTGGGCAAGCTTTTTTACATAATAAAAATAACCAGTTGTGTTAATCAGACATATGCCTATTGCAAAACTATTTAATTCAAATCTCTACACCTCTTGTTAATTTTTTTTTTTTCTGCCCTCATTCTGTCTTGCTGGAGAGAAGCAGGTGGAATGTGCATGTAGCTTCGTGAAGATTGTATATAACTCAATTGTGAAGCACACTCCTAAAAGCATACTCACTACTTTGCAGGTGCATCACATCCTTTTCTTTAAAAAAAAGCACCACAGTGTTAGTGTTTTCATTATTTAATGTCATACAGCTGGTGTACGATTCTAGGGAGAAAATTTTAAAGACCAGGGCCAGGTTTGTTTTTGAGTCATAGAAAAACACAGCATGGAAACGAACCCTTCACCTACTAAGTGCATTCTGACATCAGCTATTCATTTATACTAGTAATATGTTAATTCTAATTTTTGGTTTATTCTTCTCAGATTATAGGCAGCTCCCCTCATATTTTGCCTATCTTTGCACTAGTGGCAATTTGCAATGGCCAATTAACTTACCAATTCCCATGTTTGAAATGTTTGAGGAAACCAGAGCACTTATGGAAACCCACAGTCGCCTAGAGAATGTGCCATCTCTACACAGATGGTACCTGAGATTAGGCTTGAACCTGGGCGATCAGCAATGTGACGCATTGACTCTTCTAGTTGAGTCGTAATACCTTTGCTCTGTGGGTGTCAACACTTGAACCACCACGATAAATCCATAATTGGCAGTTGGTTACAAAGGGCTTAGTGTATGACGTGTTATTAGCTAAGGCCAAAGTTGAACCCTTGAAGACTGAAAAGGGTGAATTTATTATGGGGAACAAGGAAATGGCAGATGATTTGAACAGGTACTTTGGATCCGTCTTCACTAAGGAGGACAGAAACAATCTTTCTGATGTACTAGTGTCCAGAGGATCTGAGGTGACAGAGGAAATGAAGGAGATTCACATTAGGCAAGAAATGGTGTTGAGTAAACTGATGGGACTGAAGGCTGATAAATCCCCAGGGCTAGATGGTCTGCATCCCAGGGTACTTACGGGAGTGGCTCTAGAAATTGTGGATGCATTGGTGTTGGAGGGTAGCTAATGTTATCCCACTCTTGAAGAAGGGCGGCAGAGAGAAAACAGGGAATTATAGGCCAGTTCACCTGACATCGGTGGTGGGGAAGATGCTGGAGTCAATAATAAAAGATGAAATAGCGGCACATTTAGATAGCTGTAGCAGGTCGGTCCAAGTCAGCACGGATTTACGAAGGGGAAATGGACAAGGAAGAGCCAGTGGATGTAGTGCACCTGGACTTTCACAAAGCATTTGATAAGGTCCCCACATTGGAGATTAGTGGGCAAAATTAGAGCACATGGTATTGGGGGTAGGGTGCTGACATGGATAGAAAATTGGTTGGCAGACAGGAAACAAAGGTTAGGAATTAACGGGTCCCTTTCAGAATGGTAGGCAGTGACTAGTGGGGTACCGCGAGGCTCGGTGCTGTGACCACAGCTATTTACAATATATTAATGATTTGGATGAAGGGATTAAAAGTAACATTAGCAAATTTGCAGCTGACACAAAGCTGGGTGGCAGTGTGAACTGTGAGGATGCTATGAGGATGCAGGGTGACTTGGACAGGTTGGGTGAGTGGGCAGATGCAGTTTAATGTGGATAAATGTGAGGTTATCCACTTTTGTGGCAAAAACAGGAAGACAGATTATTATCTAAATGGTTTACGAGGCTAATTTACGGGATGGCGGGACTGTCGTATGTTGATAGATTGGAGCAACTCGGCTTGTATACTCTGGAAGTTAGGATGAGGGGATCCTATTGAAACATAGGATTATTAAGGGTATGGACACGCTAGAGGCAGGAAACATGTTCCCAATGTTGGGGGAGTCCAGAACCAGTGGCCATAGTTTAAGAATAAGTGTTAAGCCTATTAGAATGGAGATGAGGAAAAACTTTTTCACACACAGTTGTGAGTGTGTGAAATTCTCTGCCTCAGAGGGCGGTGGAGGCTGGTTCTCTGATGCTTTCAAGAGAGTTAGATAGAGCTCGTAGGGATAGCAGAGTTAAGGGATGAGGAGAGGAAACAAGAACGGGGTACTGATTGTGGATGATCAGCCATGAGCATATTGAATGGCGGTGCTGGCACGCAGGGCCGAATGGCCTACTCTGCACCTATTGTCTATGACTTATGACCCCAATGCCCAAAAAAACTATTCACTGCAGCATGCGTTCAATTAAAACTGTACCATTGCATCAGATAAGATGTAGTATATTATTGGCATGTAAAACAATTCTTCAACTGCTTGGACTGCTTAATATATCGCAGAGGAAATGTAATGTTACATGTTTGTCTGCTGCATGCAACATAACCTTGCCATATCGAAGCATAATAACCAACAAGAATATTTGGTTGAGAACATGATGGGAAAAGAGGAGGAGGATATGGCAACCTTTTTGTCCAGAATGTCCACAAGCAGGTATCCAGAATTTTCTGTTCACAAGAGTAAAGAGTTCCAATTTCCCTTTCACTAAAGGGCCTGTCCCAGCAGCAAGCAACTCCATGCGATGAGCGCGACCTAACGTGGTCGCTTGAGCCGTCCGGCGTCGCGGGGCCGGTCCCACTTCGATCGCCGGAATTGTGCGGAGTTTGTCCCGACATCGCGCGGGGCTCCGAAAAACTGCCCATGTTCAAAAATTCCGCACGGCAACGGCTTGTCGGCTCGCAGTCGCCTCGACGTCGTGCCTCCATACCCCTCTCTGTGCGTGCCTCTGTGCGTGCCTGCCCCTCTCTGTGTGTGCCCTCTGTGCCCCTCTCTGTGTGTCCATCTCTGTCCTGGCGAATTTACCTTTAAGACTTTGCTCCAAGTTCGCCTCACATTGCGCCGCGTTGTGCCACTCACCCCACCTCCGCGCGGCCCCCGCTGCCGGTTTGGTCGCGCTCTTCGCATGCAGGCGCATGCTGTTGGGAACGGCCCCGTACAGGGATCACCCGACCTCCACGTGGCCCCCGGTGCAGGCGCATGCTGTTGGGAACGGCCCCGTACAGGGATCACCCGACCTCCACGTGGCCCCCGCTGCCGGTTTGATCGCGCTCACCGCATGGAGTCGGATGCTGGTAGGACAGGCCCTTAATGGTTCCACCCTTTATCTTCTTATCGTCTGATTTATCTCTGATCACACCAGTTTGTTTTTATTCCTGAAGTAAACAAAAGCCTCGACAAAATTAATCTTCTTTGCCAAATGCCATTAAAAATAATCATCGTTAGACAGAATCATTAACTAATCAACCGTGAGAATTTATTTCAGTGCTCATCTTCTGTAGGCCTTTTACAGCTCCAAACGTAGTCTGACCCCTGTGACTACAACATTAATTATACAAATAAACTGACTTGCATTTGTGACGATTGCAGATAATCTTTGAATTTTGGACTGTACTGTTTTGTTGGGTGCGGATCTCTGAACTGATTGGTTTATGAGCAAGCGGAATGCTCCCGGTGAGAGGGGAGAGATTTAAGAGGGACAATTTAATTCAGTGGGTAGTCCTTATCTGGAATAACCTGCCAGGGAAAGTTATAAAAGCAGATACTAATACAACTTTTAAAAGACATTTGGACAGGTATATGGATAGGAGGATGTGGGAGGGTTATAGGTCAAATGCAGGAAAATAACGTTGAATGACAACTTAGTCAGCATGGGCAAGGTGGGCCGAAGGATCTGCATCCAAACTGTATGTCTGACTCGATGACTATACTGTGCAAAATGCCTTATGTTTGAGTGCGAATAGCAGTTTTGCATTAAATTATGCCATTTGCCACGACCTCAGGTTGGCACTTCGACAATCAGCGTTTCAACATTACAAGCTATGATGGCACCAGTTTGAGTGGGCATGCCGACAAACTGAGTTTGAATAAGAGCAACCAATTTTTACAAGGCCGTTGTCTGGCCTTGCACTGCAGCACATTGTATGTTTCTGCCTGATTTACTCACTATGCAAGTGTTATTTACTCTTTTAAAGCACGTTGCGCACTCTCAAAAAAAAGTCTGCAAGTAAAAAAAAAAAAATGGGGATAAGCTGGGGATTGATTATGCCTTAGTTTAATCCAAAATTTTGTCATTTAAATCCTACGCAATGCGAGTACTATGCACAGATAATGTGATTGGAAAACAGAGAAACTCCAACATGTTGCTAGGCCCGTGGGCTTACTTTAACGTGACGTTTGAAATTAAATGGGTTAAAACTGTAAAATGTGTTGAATTTAACAGCTACATTTTAAAAAGTGGAAATCCTAATAAGTTTACTGTTACAATATTTTTTGCCACCCATGTGCACAATCTAATATTATGTTAATCAGACAGATGGTGATGCCTTATGTAAATGATAGAATGGCTGGAGGCTGATTATTTATATATTTTTTTATTCCACTTTTTAAAAATTTGAATTGCAATTCAGAAAAAGGAAAAAAGTAAAACAGTATTTGCTTATTATTTATTATTTATTATTATTATTATTATTCCACTTAGCACTGTACTGGGGTTGGAGTAAACCTTTGCTTTTTTTTGTTCTTTGTGTGCTTTGGAGCTTTGCTCGTTTGCTGTCCACATGGATGAGCAGAAGGCTGGTTTTGGCTTCTGCAGTGAAACAGAATCAAACAGTTTGTGCAATGAGAAGGAAGTGGAGAGTTTTGGTTCCCATTTTGCACTTCTGGAACAGTTTAAGGAAGGAAGCACCTTTACACCTTTTATTGTTAGTGGTTGCTGACATCACATCCTTCCTCGACCACTTTCTGCGTATTTCCTGCCATTCTGTCAGTCCTTTTCGATGCTGTGAGGCCAAAAGAGCTGGAAAATGGGTGAGGGGTTGGGTTTTCTTACAAGAGAAACCTGCACCAGCTGTCCATAGGATCTTCTTCCTAACTTAGTCGTATTCCTCTGCCTCTGCCAAATTAGACAAAGATGCTAAACTGACCAAAACTAAGTTCCCTTTTTTCAGCTGCAAAACCAGATTTGAATTCCTTGCTTTTTAGCTGTTAAACAGAGTCTCTGTTGATGATTGTTTTTAGAATCACAGTATAGAAATTTAACCCCTTCTTCACCAGTGACAAACAGCAGAGAAGGTAAAAACTAAATATAAAAATGACCAAACTCTCATAATTCTACATGTTTATGTACTGAACAGTGCCTTGTTCAGTGAGGAAACCCTCCTTGTTAATTATACCGTTAAAAAAACAAACTACTGGGGGGATTTAGCAGATTAGACAGCATTTGTAGAGGGAATTGGACAAACTGGCACTGATCCAAAATGTCATCTGTCGATTTCTCTCTGTAGACATATGTATTTGTATACTGTACCCTTAAAGGCAATTTAAATGATTCATGAAACACTTGAGTCAATAGGTACGTGAACTTTGGTCAAGGAATCAATGCTTTGAAGATTGCAACATAGTTTTGTCATTCTATGATCTGCTGATACACTTCTCCTTTCCTGGCATAGAGAATGCTTTATGCCTCATCAATAACTTCAGTGGTAGATCTCACAGGGATGATATTGTGACTTCTTTAGATGACACGTAAAAGATCTGGAACTTGATGTTTGAATATGTAATAAATATGATACTAAATTCTTTCAAAAATATATTGCCCTATTGAACATAAATATATTATAAAAAATATCTGCAAAAAAAAAAGCTCAGCAGTGATGTGACGTTGGAAACCGGCGCACACAGAGGAAACCCACGCGGTCTGAGGGTGAATATGCAAACTCCACAGTGACAGCACCAGAGGTCAAGTTCAAGCCTGGTGCTGTGAGGCATAGGCTCTCCCAGCTCTGCCACTGCTCTCATAAAATGACATTCCATAGGGTGATTAAAAGTTTTATGAGCTTCAAGAGCAGAGAAAGAGAAAAAACGGTTGCTTCAGTTGGAGGGCTTTAGAGTCAATCTGTCAACTGAACTAAATTGGGATAAATAGAATTTGTCATTAGCAAGTGTTTTGTGCTCTAATAAAAGTGCTGATTGTTCAGGCTTGTTTGACCAAGTTGTTACATTATTGTCCTTTATTACCTATGCAATTCAATGACATTCCATGATGGCCAATTAGAGATTAAGAGGACTGGATACAAAATGATCACTAAACAAGCTGGTAAAGAGCATGAATTGTTACATTAAAGTTTGGATATTAACTTGATCTGTGATAGAATACTGAAAAACTATTATTGAAAATACACAGGCTAAAAATGTCGGTGCTGATGCACTGTTCTTATAGTATGAAGAATCTCTTTCTGTATGACAGCACCCTTACATTCTTTAAAGTGTTTTTGCAAAAGACAGAGTCAAATAAAATTAACCCAAACTCAAGAGCATAATGAAGTTTATTGAATATATCGATTCAAAGCTAATTTTCAAAGGGGAAAATTGCAGAAAGTTGTGGTCCATCACACAAAGCAGCCTACCCACCATCAACTCTGTCAACACTTCATGCTGCCTCAGGAAAGCAACTACTTTAAGTGGGGTCTATTTTCTCTCACATCTCAATCCCCTCTCACGTTGGGTAAAAGCTTGGAAGCACATACCAAGAGATTTGGGAGCAGTTACTTCTCTGTTATTATCAGACTACTGAATAGTCGGCTCGTATGCTAGGGTGCAGTCGTGATCTCCCAACCTACATTTTTGGGAACCTTCTACCTTTTTTGTTTTATTTCTTTAGTCAGAGGGTGGTGAATCTGTGCAATTCATTGCCACACACGGCTGTGGTGGCCGTCGTTGGGTATTTTTAAAGTGGAGATTGACAGTTTCTTGATAAGTAAAGGTGTCAAAGGTTTTGAGGAGAAGGCAGGAGAATGGGGTTGAGAAGGAAAGATTGATCAGCCATGATTGAATGGTGTAGACTCGATGGGTCGAAAGGCCTAATTCGGCACCTTATGAACTTATGAACTTATTTGCACTGTATCTGTAATGTATATAGGTGTAACTCTGCGCTTCAGTATTTCTTCTCTTTGCATCACCTGTTGTACTTGTGTATGACTATTATTCATGTGTCATATAATTTGACTGGATCGCACACATATAAAGTTTTCATTATATCTCGGTAACATTTTAAAAAAAACAATACCAGCTGAACACATAGAACAATCAGATATTGGCAGGAATGTCTGGTATGTGATGTAATAACTATTTTGTGTACTAATAAAATATTCTTCTGAAGCTGATCTACAAGTTAAAATCTTTTGCGGATATGCCAGCATTTCTAAACAGATAGGCTTGCATTTACTTTCGTAACTGTATTGAATTTTGGGATCCATTGCAATTTTTGATGTTCTGCAGTTACTCGGAAATATCAGCATGATATTCCTCTGCTAGGTTAAACTGGATGCAACTCCATGTATTTAAAGGGAGTAAGAAGGGCAAGCGGGTGGTAACTTTTTATTTAATATAACTGAGTTTAGTATAGTTCATTATTTTTAATTATTTATTAATTAATAATCTGCTTTAATTGTTATAATTTATTTAAAATATAATTGCATTCACATGTTTTGGTATGTAGGTGTCGTTGGCAAGACCAGTATCTCATGCTGTGCTAATAAAGGTGGTGGTACACCACTAAATTGAATTGTTGGAGTCGTTCCAGTTCAGTTACTCTCATGGAGGTGTTGAGCAGGACTTCCAAGATTTAGACCAATGACAATGAAGATTTTTTTTTTAAATCTCTGGGTCAGTTGACAATGGTCAGGATATGACCAATTCTAGTAACACAGAACGGTCTGTCCTCAATAGAGGCCTCACCTTTGTTCCCCTCCTTCCCCACCTCAATGAGTTCCATGTCTGACACGACGTGGAACTCGTCTTCCGTCGCCTCCACATCAGAGCGTTTTTCCATGGGAAGGACTCCTTACCCTCCAGTGATGACCTCTTCTCCTGTCTCCAACCGGCCCCCTCTTGGACTCCCCCTCATGGCCATCTACCGGCTTTAGACTGTTATATTTTAAACTGCCAGTGGGACATCAACTGGCTCAACTTCTCCACTCCCATTTCTCACTCTAACCTCTCCCTCCCTGAATGTACAGCCTCTCCCCCCCCCCCCCCCCCCCCCCCCCCGTCCACTCACTCTGCAACAACCCAGACTGGGTGATCAAACCTGCTGACAAGGGAGGTGCTGTGGTAGACTGGCGCACTGATCTCTCCAGGTCTGAGGCCATGCGCCAACTTTCAGACACCTCCTCCTACTAATCCTTGGACCATGACTCCACGGACGAGCACCAGGCCACTATCGCTAAAACCATCACTTCCGGCTTCCCGCCCTCCCAAGCCTCCAACCTCATCGTTCCCCAGCCCCGCACGGCCCGATTTAACCATCACCCCAAAATCCACAAACCTGACTGTCCTTGCAAACCCATCGTTTCTGCCTGTACATACCCCACTGAACTTATTTCCACATTCCTTGACTCCATCCTATCTCCTCCCGCCCCCTCCCCCCTTGGATAAATCTCTCCCTACCTATGTTCATGACATCTCACACGCTCTTCGTCTCCTCCATGACTTCTGTTTTCTAGGCCCCCATTCCCTCATCTTCACCATGGATGTCCAGTCACTCTACACCTCCACCACCATCAGGAGGGTCTTGAAGCCCTCCGTTTCCTCCTCGACCGCAGAACCAACCAATCCCCGTCATCTGATACTCTCCTCCGCCTAGCGGAGCTGGTCCTTACCCTTTACAACTTTTCGTTTGTCTCCTCCCATTTCCTCCAAATCCAAGGCGTAGATATGGGCCCTAGCTATGCCCGCCTCTTTGTAGGATACGTCGAACAATCCTTGTTCGAGGCGTACCGTGGCCCTATCACAGAGCTCTACCTCCGCTACATCGACAACTGCATTGGTGCTACATCTTGCACACATACATAACTCACTGACTTCATCCATTTCACCACTAACTTCCATCCGGCACTCAAATACACCTGGACCATTTCCGACATCTCTCTACCGTTTCTAGACCTCACTATCTCCATTGCAGGTGATAGACTACTGACCGACATCTAATATAAACCCACTGACTCCCATGGCTATCTGGACTACACTTCTTCCCACCCTGCTTCCTGTAAGCACTCCATCCCCTACTCCCAATTCCTCCATCTATGCCGTATCTGCTCCCAGGATGAGGTGTTCCAAACCAAGGCATCGGAGATGTCTTCATTCTTTAGGGAACGGGGGTTCCCTCTTCTACTATAGACGAAGCTCTCACCAGGGTCTCTTTTATACCCCGTAACTCTGTTCTCACTCCCCCCCACTCGTAACAAGGGCAGAGACCCCTTGTCCTCACCTTCCACCATATCAACTGTCACATACAACAAATAATCCTTCGGCATTTTCACCACCTACAGCGGGATCCTACCACTGGCCACATCTTCCCATCTCCTCCCCTTTCGGCTTTCCGCAGAGACCGCTCCCTCTGTAACTCCCTGGTCAATTTGTCCCTTCCCATCCAAACCATCCCCTCTCCTGGCACTTTCCCTTGCAACCGCAGGAAATGCTACACTTGTCGCTTTACCTCCAAGCTTGACTCCATCCAAGAACCCTAGCAGTCTTTTCAGGTGCGGCAGAGGTTCCTCCTCCAACCTCATCTATTGCATCCGCTGCTCTAGGTGCATCTGCTCCACATCGGTGAGACCAAGTGTAGGCTTAGCGAACGCTTCGCCCAACACCTCCGCTCGGTTCGCAATAACCGACCTGATCTCCCGATAGCTCAGCACTTCAACTCCCCCTCCCATTCAAATCGGCCAGAGTGAGTCGCACCGTAATTTGGAGGAGCAGCACCTCATATTTTGCTTGGGTAGTTTACACCCCAGCGGTATGAACATTGACCTCCAATTTCAGGTAGTCCCTGCTTTCTCCTTCTTTCCCCTCCCCTTCCCAGCTCTCCCACAGCCCACTGTCTCCGCCTCTTCCTTTCTTCTTCCCGCCATCCCCACCTCCAGATCAGTCTGAAGAAGGGTCTCGACCTGAAACCTCGCCTATTTCCTTCGCTCTATAGATGCTGCCTCACCCGCTGAGGTGCTCCAGCATTTTTATCTACCTAGTAACACTGCCTGTTCTTTACAATTGGAATGGGCCATGGGGATTATTGTAGGCAAGAACAGGTGAGCAAGTCCAATGAGCTAGTCCACAGAAGGTTTATCCCATCGATTAACCTTTTGCTAATGTTCTTCACAAGAAAATCAGGAGAATACCCAAGTGTAATAGAAAATGAGGTTAGTGAAGTAACTTATAGAAAAATATATTGGATATCCTTCATCTATAATTATGCAAGTGTGAAAGTGTAGATTATCTTTGTTATGTTGAAGCCAAACATCAAATTCTGTGGCTCTTTGCGAACAAATCTCAGTATTTCCTGTAAAATAACAACAAAACTAATGAGACACTGTTACGCAAGAAAATTTCCTGTGTTTTCTCCAACTCTTCCTCTTCTCCAGCCGGCCACTCTGCAACTAAAAACAAACTTGTTTTCTTGTTTTTGTTTTATTTCTGATGAAAGGACCTTGACCTGAAACATTGACTCTTGTTGCTCTCACCACCAATGCTGCCTGACTTGCTGAGAATTTCCAGCATTTTCTGTTTTTATTGTAGTGTTAACAGGACAAATGTGGGAGGCTCCAAAATAATGTAATGAAAGTCAAGTTCTGGTGACATCACTGTCATTTGCAAGCTTAGTGTTGGGTCCAATGATAAAGTCTGGCAATGTCAAGAATTCTGTCTCAAGAGGCTCACAGAAGACTGTTCCATTAAAAAAGGAGTCTAAGGTTCCTTAAATGCCTCCTCTCCATGCAGGGCTCTTTTAGGCCTTCAACAGCTGTTGTTTTTCCAGTTCCAATTTTTGGGTTCCTCAGTGAACCCACAAATACTTTCTTACCTATTAACGATGACATTTGTTAATGAAGTCTGCAAATTAAAATCAGGCTACAAGTGTTCTATCGGTGTACAAAAATTATGTGCTATAAAAAAACATGTTTAGGTTTTTATTCTAACAGTAATGATCATTTTCTTTAACCTCAATCTAAATGGATCTCAAATTCCATCAGATGGAATAATAGCAATTATGTCAGGATCACACCTGTCAGTATTCTTGAATGCTTTATCCCATCAGAATTTTCTAGGTCATTGAGAGGACATCTAATTAATAGAGGGCAAGAGGGATCAAACATTGCTAAGATGTATTCTGCTTCTCATTTTATTTCAAGCAACTGGAATATCTTTTGGCAAGGCCTAAATCATTCCCATTCCCATTCTCCACCACCCTTCCGCTATCCCCTGATTTAAAAAAAAAGGTAAATATAAGAGCTATATGTACTACCTCCCTATAGGTTCAACAAGGTTTATTTTTACTGGATACAGCTGACTCTAGTGATCTGCTCTGCCTGTTTTCAATATTTTTTGGAGGTTTCATCCCGTGGAGGTAATTTGAGGCCTCGCGGAAACAAACTCTGAGGAGCCTTGACTGCTGCAAAATGATGATGGTAATTGAAGATTTTCTGTTTAACAGATACTAATTTACTTTTTTTTTCTCTTAGCAGGGACTGATGAAAGAATCTGTGAACTGAATGAAGTGAAAAGTGAGAAGAAGGACTGGTATTGAGAAAAAGGGAGTGAGTCAAAGTCAGAGGTACAGGATTTAAAGAGAGGAGAGAAGTAAAGTAATAAGGATGGGGAGAAAAAAGATCCAGATTACGCGGATCATGGATGAACGAAACAGACAGGTGAGGGCCAGCTACAAATAGTTTATTTTACAATTATTATTGCATTGAAACCATTATGTTCCCATTTCATTGCAGGAAAAAACAAATTATATACTTTGTGGTAATTTTATCTTGAAGAGCCATTACATTTCTATTCATAATTAACAATAATTAATAACTAATGCAAACAGCTTGCTAACTGTAATTTTAATTGAACATAAATTAAATTTGTGTGCTAAACAGATTGACTTTAGGGTTTCAGATGCAAATTACATATGTGTGCGTTTGATGCATTATGGCAATTCTTAATTTTGAGGAATATGGGCATCTCTTAATTTCTGAAATATGGAATGTTTTACTTTTAATTTCTAAAACAGTTTCTCCTTAAAATCTAAAATCTATAAGCAGTGATGATTTAGCTGAAAAATTTAGAAGTTCTCTGAATAAATTAAACAGAGTAAAGTTGTTTCGTTTTCTGACAACCTTCCTTGTATTGCATTGAAAATAGTTAGATGAATTTACATTTACCACACTGTAATTGACTTTTGGGTATCACGATAGATCATAGAGACAATCGGAACGAAATATTTAAGATAATCTCGAATGTTGTTAATATTACTATGATTCCTGATCCAAAGTTAATAATACTTGGAATACCGGAAACGGAACAAATAATTACAAGGAATCAAAGAACTTTTATCGACTATTCTCTAATAATTGGGAAAAAATTAATACTAAAATTTTGGAAAGGCCCTGCATCCCCAACAATTAAAATGTGGAATACAGAAATGTCGGAGACACTTCACTTGGAGAGATTGAGACTTATGGATAGGTTAGATCTCTTCAAAGGGATTTGGTCTCCATACATTAGATATTTACAGGGTCATAATGGTTCGGCGCGGGGACTTGACTGAGGCCTGAATATCTGAATGGATGAAGAAATACATATAATAAATCATGAATGTATCTCCAAGAACGGATTATTTAGTAATATTTTAATCTCCATCAAACTTTTCACATTTTCTTTTCTATTTTCTACTTTCTATCTCTATCTTTCTATCTTTAAGTAGAGAAAAAAAGTATAGAAACATATTATATATTCAATATTAGTATGAATACACCTATTATTAGTTGTATGAAAATATTATAGATGTCTTAAATTTGTAATTATATAAAACTGTGCATTTTCAACTATATAATAATTTTGAAATATAAAGTTAATAATAATACAAACACTCTTAATATTATGAAAATATCATGAATATCATAGAAGTTTGGTTAAGATTGGGTATTATGTAGTTATATTAGGGGGGATTTGTATTTGGTAATTAGAAGAAATATGTGTGGTATGAGAAGTGTGAGTATATTGCTTATTTTAGGAATATACTACATACACTCCCAATTATACAAAATAAATAACCAGGAAATGTATAATGGATAACATTACAAATAACACAAACAGTATCAATTGATAATCAATATTATATAATTTTGTATATTATATAATTTTTAATGCCGTATAAGAGTGTACTCTGTATAGATTGTTTCTATAATAAAAAAAAAAAAAAATTAAAAAAAAAAAAAAAAAAAGATCATAGAGACAATCAAGCTGCTCTCCTAGCAGATTTGTACTTTTTCCCCTCCATTTATTCATTGATTGGCTTAATCTCTACGTTATTATAATGCTCATGTCCATGTGCCTCTTTATATGGAATTGAAAATAAATCAATTATGCACCAATTATTTCTGTGTGCTCAACGATTCACTCCATTTGATTAATAAAGCAACACCTTGTGTTGGGATTGAACAGCTCTGAGGGAAAAATTATGTTTTATGAACAAACCAACCTAGTATTTATGATGGATACATGCAATGTTTTTCCCTGAAGACTGGTTATTGCTTGAAGCCAAGTAGGAAAGCAATAATGTTGCCATTATCCAGATACTTCTTTGCTTTCTTTGAATACTTCACAGTTGAAAAATGAAATTAAGGTCATTAATATTACTTTATAAATCATTACCTCAATTCTTAACAGTTGAATGTGTCAACCAGGAACTCACAACTTTATTTCATAAAAAAATATAGCAAGGGAATCATTATTTACTTATTGTGATATTTCCCTCACTAATCATTACATAACTTAGTTAACTGCATTTGTGCATACATTCTAATTCAGTTATCAGCTTAGAAAATAAGTTGATAAAGTACCTTTTTGTCAGCAAGATTCTTTGAGACAGCAAAATGTGTTTTTTATTTTAACGTAATTAATTAATCACATTTTAAATTCTTAGCTTTGCATTGATGGTGTTGCCTCACCTGTCCCTCATTTACATTATATTGAACTATGCCATTACTGTTTTAGGATCAAAAACGTAACCTGCTCAATATAAGTAACCTCTCAAACAACTAACAAATTCATGAATCAAATCGGTTCACAAGATGTTTTTTTTAACCTTGATTTAAATCCAACCCAATCTGTTTGGCTAAGTCTTTTCTACTGGTTCTGACCTTCTGTAAATTAGTTTGGTTAACCTTGGAAATTGTATTGAATCAGAATGAATATTTTCTTTTCTCTGCAACCTATCTGTATCGTCTCATAGCCCACAAGACAAAATCACCTTTAATTCAGTATTATTTGGCAATGTTATTTTTAATGTCAAAAAGCCATATAAATAATTAATGCAGAAATTCATCTTTATGAAATATCAAGTCATTTTCTGAAAGTGAGGTGAGGGAATATTGTTGGGGGAACAGTAAGAAAGATTTATATAATATCATGCTGCAACTTTCAAATACCTGGGTATAAATGCTTGATGTTGTATTTTCAACCATTTCTTCTATTAAATTGAAATATTTTGCTGTGAGCAATGGTATTCTTAAATGTGCAGTAATTTTGGAGATTAAATAAATAATTCACTCCTAATAAAGCATGGAAAATTGATATTTATTTACCGTCACAGCCCTCCTATATATTTGGAATTTCTTGGGAATTTGGATAGGTATGTGTTAAAGCCTCCAAAAAGGATAATGATTGGAGCATGTGGGCCCAAAGGGGATCCTGCAGCTACCTAACAATTATAGGTTAGACAATAGGTGCAAGAGTAGGCCATTCGGCCCTTCAAGCGAGCACCGCCATTCAATGTGATCATGGCTGATCATCCCCAATCAGTATCCCATTCCTGCCTCCCCCCCCCCCCCCCCCCCCCCAACCCCCCCATATCTCCTGACTCCGCTATTTTTAAGAGCCATATCTAGCTCTCTCTTGAAAGCATCCAGAGAACCTGCCTCCACCGCCCTCTGAGGCAGAGAATGCCACAGACTCGCCACTCTCTGTGAGAAAAAGTATTTCCTCGTCTGTGTTCTAAATGGCTTGCTCCTTATTCTTAAACTGTGGCCCCTAGTTCTGGACTCGTCCAACATCGGGAACATGTTTCCTGCCTCTAGCGTGTCCAAACCCTTAACAATCTTATATGTTTCAATGAGATGCCCTCTCATCCTTCTAAACTCCAGAGTGTACAAGCCCAGCTGCTCCAATCCCCAGGGCCTGATAGGCTGCATCCCAGAGTACTTATGGAAGTAGCCCCAGAAATAGTGGATGCATTAGTGATAATTTTTCAAAACTCTTTAGATTCTGGAGTAGCTCCTGAGGATTGGAGGGTAGCTAATGTAACCCCACTTTTTAAAAAGCAGGGAAGGAGAGAGAAAACAGGGAATTACAGACCAGTTAGTCTAACATCGGAAGTGGGGAAAATGCTAGAGTCAGTTATTAAAGATGGGATAGCAGCACATTTGGAAAGTGGTAAAATCATTGGACAAAGTCAGCATGGATTTATGAAAGGTAAATCATGTCTGACGAATCTCATAGAATTTTTCGAGGATGTAACTAGTAGAGTGGATAAGGGAGAACCAGTGGATGTGTTATATCTGGACTTTCAGAAGGCTTTCGACAAGGTCCCACATAAGTGATTAGTATGCAAACTTAAAGCACACGGTATTGGGGGTTCAGTATTGATGTGGATAGAGAACTGGCTAGCAAAGAGTAGGAGTAAACGGGTCAGAATGGCAGGCACTGACTAGTGGGGTATCGCAAGGCTCAGTGTTGGGACCCCAGCTATTTACAATATATATTGATGATCTGGATGAGGGAGTTGAAAGCAACATTTCCAAGTTTGCGGATGCCACTAAGCTGGGGGGGGGGGGGGGGGGGGGGCAGTGTTAGCTGTGAGGAGGATGCTAGGAGGCTGCAAGGTGACTTGAATTGGTTGGGTGAGTGGGCAAATGCATGGCAGATGCAGTATAATGTGGATAAATGTGAGGTTATCCGCATTGGTGGCAAAAACAGGAAAGTAGACTATTATCTGAATGGTGGCTGATTAGGAAAAGGGGAGATGCAACGAGACCTGGATGTCATGGTACATCAGTCATTGAAAATAGGCATGCAGGTGCAGCAGGCAGTGAAGAAAGCAAATGGTATGTTAGCATTCATAGGAAAAGGATTTGAGTATTAGAGCAGGGAGGTTATACTGCTGTTGTACAGGGTCTTGGTGAGACCACACCTGGAGTATTGTGTACAGCTTTGGTCTCCTAATCTGAGGAAAGACATTCTTACCATAAAGCGAGTACAGAGAAGGTTCATCAGACTGATTCCTGGGATGGCAGGACTTTCATATGAAAAAAGACTGGATAGACTCGGCTTGTACTCGCTAGAATTTAGAAGATTGAGGGGGGGATCTTATAGAAACTTACAAAATTCTTAAGGGGTTGGACAGGCTATGTGCAAGAAGATTGTTCCCGATGTTGGGGAAGTCCAGAACAAGGGGTCGCAGTTTAAGGATAAGGGGGAAGTCTTTTAGGACCGAGATGAGAAAAACATTTTTCACACAGAGAGTGGTGAATCTGTGGAATTCTCTGCCACAGAAGGTAGTTCAGAGTTAGATGTGGCCCTTGCGGCTAAAGGGATCAGGGGGTATGGAGAGAAGGCAGGTACTGGTTACTGAGTTAGATGATCAGCCATGATCATATTGAATGGAGGTGCAGGCTCGAAGGGCCGAATGGCCTACTCCTGCACCTATTTTCTATGTTTGTATTCTCTCAGCATATGACAGCCCTGCCATCCTGGGCATTATAAAGGCCAACATGCCATTCACTTAGCTTCACTGCCTGCTGTACCTGCATGGTTACTTTCATAGACTGATGTACAAGGACCCCCAGATCCCGTTGTACTTCCCCTTTTGCCAATTTGACGCCAGATCTAAGATTCTTTTTGCCTGCCACAGTCTTGTCCTGGTGTTTTCTATTTACTATCTCTAAGTCTGCAACAATACATGCCTGTGCTTAGGCATGCTGTTTTTTGAATGAGATATTTTCTATTGGTTTATATGGTTCAGGAAGATATTACTTGAAAGAGAGTAGTTAGTTCTCCTGATATTCTGGGCACCATTCCTAAAGTAATTCCACCTAAATAATCTAATTTGCAATTTGTGAAATATGCTGATATGTTATTTCCTTTCTTGTCCATATGATGGTAGTGACTGTATTTTAAAAATAAATAAATATAACTTGAGGTTTTGGGAACACCCTAAATAAGTAACAAAGAACCACTTTCATTATTAGTGTTTAGGATAGAAAACTTTTTTTTAGAAATACGGCAGAACTTCAATTGTTCCCAATGCTTTATCTTTTAGGGCAATGATACGGAACTAGTGGGGATGAACATGCCAGAAGTTCCAGTTTTTACCCACTTCTGTTTTGCTCCTGGCTGGTGAAGTCAACAAATAGTGGAATAGGTGATCTTTAGATAGTCCTCCTTATGATAGCATTAGTTTAAAAACTATTGGACATGTACTTGGACAGGTAAGGTTTAGAGGGATATGGACTAAATGGGGCAACCAAAAAGAAGACATTGAGTATGAAGAAGGGTCCCAGCCCGAAAAAGGCGCAGATCCATTTTGTCCAGCGATGTTGCCTGACCAGCTGAGTCAGTCCAACACTTTGTTTTCTTTGTAAACCAGCATCTACAGTTCCTTGTGTCAATATTCAGAGTGACGTACAGATTTATGTCATGTGCACAGAAATGTGTATTAGAATACAGTCATTTGGTTTGTAGAAGAAAGGTGAAAAAAAAAACATTGCCATGGCTGAGCGACAGACCTACATTATTGAAGAATGAAGAGATGAATTGAACTTAAAGGGCGAATTAATGAACAAAAATGATTGAATTAGACTACAATTATCAACTTTGAATAATCTAGGTACATTGAATAAATGGATGGGAATTCCTAAAAGGTGAATTAGTGACAAAGAGCAAAAACTGGAGCCGCACAAATGTTTTATTTCATCACTTATAAAAGAAGACAATATTAAGATGGACGTTAACAATTGAATTGATTAACCTTGGGAGATAAATGAAAGTATCAGATAATTTAAAGAATAACCAATTGTCAGAAGCTGATGGGAAAAACTTACTTGTTGTGCCTTGGAAAATACATTTGAAATAAAATATCACATGCTCTGGTGTACAATTCTGAAAGAGTAACATATCCTTTAGAATGATTGCAAGGCAGCCTTTGGGGGCCATCTGATATAAACAGGATGAGCAAAGCACAAGGGCTGAATTCGCAAGGCGTTCCCACTAAGCTTTTGCCACAATAGCTGCAGTAGCAGAAGAATGATACAGTGTGGAAACAGTCCCTTCGGCCCAACTTGCCCACACCGGCCAACAAGGTCCCACCTGCGTGCATTTGGTCCATATCTCTCCGAACTTGTCCTATCTGTCTAACTGTTTCTTAAACATGGGGATAGTCCTAGCCTCAACTACCTCCTCTGGCAACTTGTTGCATACACCCAGCACCCTTTGTGTGAAAAAGTTACCCCTCGGATTCTTATTAAATCTTTTCTCCTTCTCCTTTAACCTATGTCCTTTGACCTCTATTTCTCTACTCTGGGAAACAGATTCTGTGCACCTACCCAATTTATTATTCTCATGATTTTATACACCTCTATAAGATCACCCCTCATCTTCCTGCTCTCTAAGGAATAGAGACCCAGCCTACTCAGCCTCTCCCTATACCTCAGACCCTATAGTCCTGGCAATGTCCTCGTTAATCATCTCTGAACCCTTTCAAGCTTAACAATATCTTTCCTATAACATGGTGAACATTTTGAAGTTGGCAATTCTGGATTCAGACCTCACCTTTGGATACCTGCTTGGTGCTGTAAGGTGTGCTGTCCTGTGCTAGGATTGCAAGACTTAACAGATCAGGCATAACATTGGAGGTGATATTTTCAGTAAAATGAAGCATATTGGCCTCTAGAGGATGAAGGGTGCCCTTGCATTTAATGGATTGCTAATGATGTTTAGAGGCTAGAGCTCCTAATAGCAAGAGGTAGATGAACTGTGATGTCTCATGGGAGCATAACAGCTTGGTGGTCCATTAAAAATATATATCTTCACTGACCCTGTAAATTCTGCAAATGATCATCACAGGATACTTGTTATTTTTGTTCTATTTGCAGCCGACACATTTTCAGGGCTAAGTGCTTTATAACTTTAATTGTAGCCATGAGATTACACCCTTGAAGTTACTTCTTTAGTATCTTATTATTTAGACTACACAATGTTTCCACTTTTATTGTCAGGATGTTTTGCGGCTTTGTCAATATACACCAGAGTGGTTCATGAGCTCGATACCTGGCCAATGCAGTATTCAAAATCGATTGTCATGAGCCCGATACCTGATCCATGCAGCATTTAAAATTGACTGTCGAACTACTACATTCCCACCAAAGTTCTATAGATATATGAGACAGAAGCTGTTATATGCAAAATATTGTTTTCAGATCTTCTGCCATATGGCACAATACTCTATGGGGTATTATTTGTAGAACTTCACTAATGGGTTTAGTCCCCTTAATTATGAATAAATCTTTTCTCATATGTTTACAGAAACCGTCCTTTGCTTCCAACCTGGTCTTTGTTCCAACCATCTGCCCAAACCCCCCCCCCGCCTGTGTCCACCTATTATCTGCATGCTTTGGCCTGCCTCTCCTTTCTCCCAGCTTTCTTTTTCCTACCACCCCCTGCAAAATCAGTCTGAAGAAGGCCCCGACGCAAAACATTACCTAAACTTATTTTTCCGGAGATGCTATCATACTTGCTGAATTATTCCAGCACTTTGAGCCCTTCGCTCTTATAATTTTAAAAGACTCACTTTATTCTTTCCAGCACCCTAGCAACCCAAGAAGATCTGTTGTATAGCATTATTATTTTCTTAACTATACAAATGACCATCTATGGTTCTTGCAGTATAAAGCAGTGACATGTCATTCCAGATTGAATCACACCAAAGTTTGAACTTAAATGTTCCAAGTGGGAGAGTCTAGGACCAGAGGGCACATCCTCAGAATAAAAGTATGTACCTATAGAATGGAGATGTGGAGGAATTTATTTAGCCAATGGGTGGCGAATCTGTGAAATTAATTGCCACAGATGATGGTGGAGGCCAAGTCATTGGGTATTCTTAAAGTGGAGATTGATAGGTTCTTGATTAGTAAGGGAATTAAAGGTTAGGGGGAGAATTCAGAAGAATGGGGCTGAGAGGGAAAAACAGATCGGCCACAATTGAATGGCAGAACAGACTAAATGGACCGAAAAGCCTAATTCTGCCCCAATGTTTAATAGTATGATTGTTCTTTTTTGAAACTAAGGAATTTAGAAAAAAAACAAGATCATAGTGGTCTATCTGCCCATTCCCAAAGTTCTCCAAAATAATCATACTATATTCTGTTTCATATATTCCTGATTTTCATAAAGGATTATTTCCTCCATTCAAATTCTTATTAAAAAGGGCAATTCACAATTATGATTCAGTTTATCTGGATTCATAGCTGATCCATGTTGAAAATATTTAAGAATTTTCCATAATTATCTCATGATTAAAATGCCATAAGCATGTAAAATGAAAAAAAAATCTGATCATATTCATTTTGCTGTTTGGAAATATTAGATAATTTGAAATGGCTAAATTAGTACTGGCATAACAATAGTAGGCAGGCATGAACACATAAGCTAATACAAGAAACAGGAATTCTGAGCTTCGGTGTTTATTAATGTTATTCGATGTACAAATTCACCAACTCCATCTACTGGTTACACAACGTCTCAGCGTGAAATAATGACTATTGTTGATAGTGGATTTACATGCTGACGAAGAATTTTGCAGGACAAGGTGAAGCAAAACGACTTATTTTACAGGGATACATAATACCTTTTATCATACATTCAGTGTGATTTACCCATTTGATTCTTATACCTGCAAATTTGGATTGACTATGTCCCAAATATACAATTTGTATATCATTTAAAGCCATTTTTTTGAACATATGCTTGCCAGTGGAATATATTTCAATATGCACCCATAGTATTGATGGATCGGACATGTAAATAAATAATAACAAAGTTCAATTTATGATTCCAAATGAAGCACTCTTATCAAGTTGCATGTTTGATGCCACTTCTATTCCTGAATTTGCTATTCTTTCAAATTAATTACTTTTTAATCTTCACATCCTGTGTTTTGTTTCTATTTTTTTTAAATCATGTTGTGCTTTTCTAGTACATCTCAGAGTACTTTGAGATCTGACGACCATTTGATATTTATTTGGAGGTATTGTGGGGAAAGATTCTGTAATAGAAAGTTACAACATAAGCAAGCAACAAAATGTTTTGAAAAGAACTTGCAACTATTCTGCCAAAGCTGATGTCAGTTATCACAAGTTTACATTCATAGCTGATGACCTTTGGGTGTAGGATTTAGGTCAGCTGTTTACCAGAGACTACAATCACCTTGCGCACTTAATAGCTAAAATATGAGATTAGTACATGTGAAACCAAAATGTGTTTGTTGTTAATGTAAATTAAAAAAATATAATGTGGCAGCAAAATCTGTTCTTGCTAAATATTTTCTGTGTAGGACACATTAGGGGACTAGGAATCAATGTAAATAAGTAAAAGCAGGCTAAAAGTGAAGCAGATATGGTATGGCTTTATGAGTAGTGCTCAATGTTTGGATCGGTTATTGTCTGCTGACATTGAAACACTGCAAGCTAAGTAAGAGCGTTGGATTATAAAATGTGGAGGTGGCAAAGACCTGAATGTAGGTTAGAGCAATCGATGTATTGCAGCAGCTAAATGAAAATAAACAGTTCTTGTGGAATAATACTATCTCAGAAACTTAGTGGAGAGTTGGGTAGAGAACCTCAGTTGTCATGGTGTATTTACGATCTTTGCTGCTTGCAATATTTGGGGAGAGTTTTACTTCTGGAGAACTGGTTCTGATACCACGTAACACAGTCCAATCAGATGTGAGATAGATTGTTATGTTGAACTTCTTCAATCAAAACGCTGTGATACTTTGAGAGAATGGCTCAGAAAAGGAGAGAATTTGGCTTTGCTCGGGAGGAGCTAGGGGGCATCAAATATTGAGATAAAGCCATGATTATGCAAATTGTTAGCTAATTGAGATAATTTGAGATCCCTTGTTAAAGAGTAGCTGCAAATTAAGGTAAAATGATATGGAAATGTTAACTAACATGAAAAGAAGAATACAGTTTTTCTGATGGAAATTAAGGCTGAGCTCTGTAGGTCCTCCCGAGTTTATCTACACCTGTCTTTTGTGCTGCCTGTATATACAAACACGCATTTGAGAGACTGGCAGAATGGATTTGTTGCCTGCTCAGAACTGCTGGCATCTTCTGCTGTGTTGGAACTCAGTTCATGGCCACATTTGTGATTTTTAAATTGGTCAGGATGGGGCAGGTGTGGTGTGGGTCCGGAACTTGATTTAAATGGATTTTACTAATACATGTTGGCACTGTTCAGTAAAACAATATACTTTTATTGTCCCTCCACTCTTAAACCTATATTTAGTTTTCAACAATGTGCCTGAACAGAATACTTAAAAGCTATTCCGGAACATTTCAATATAAAGCACAAGTGGGAGCCCACTAACCATATAAAATGAAATGTCTTAGTTAATGAGTTTGCCTTAAATGGATTTATATTCATCTTTAATGTAATCATGTAATTTCTTGTGTGAAATGGCAAACCCTACTGGTTATAGGTTAAGTTGTACGACTTGGTATAGAAGTGGATCCAGCTAGGCTCACTGAAGTCTAAAGGCCAGGACCCTTGGCCAAAAGTGACCAATTGAGTTGCCTTGAAACCTACATTACAAAGCTACTCTATATTCTAGTAATTGTATTTGTTTGATATACCTGGGTAATGTTTGCCTTTGTTGTGGCAGAGCTCTGAAGCGAGATAATAAAAATAGCACTGTGACAAACTTGTGCTATGTAATTTCCTCTGCTTAATTGTATCTCCTGCAAGTCAATCACAGAAAATTGTTGATTCTGTTCTTATGGTTCATAAAATTACTTTGAAAGTTAGCATGGAAGTGCATAAACTTCTCCAAAAATATTCTGGCAAATAAAATGCAAATTGAGGTGTGATCTCACAAATGTCATGGAGATATAATTGAAGATTTAACCAGAAATTGATATTTGTATAAGAGGAACCAAAGTGCTAGGGTGACTCATGGGGTCAGGCATTGTCTCTGGTAAACATGAATAAGTGATGTTACAGGTCTGGGCCCTTTGTCAGACTTGATATTGCTGAGCTCTGTTGGGGAAAGTGATTACGAGGCAAGCAGAAGAGTAGACTGAATCTTATGGTCTAAGTCTCTGAAGAAATACAATATTCTCATTGATTCCATAAAATCTCTGGCTCATCATTGCTGCGTGGAGAAGCATTGAGGACGAATTTGAGAACCTGTGGTGCATGTATCAGGTGCATGCAGAGCTCGATGTAAATGATGGAAGTAACACATCACCTCACAAACCACCCACTCATCTGCCCCACCTGTGGAAGATTCTGTGGTTTTCAAACTAGCCCTATCAGTACTTCAGAACCCACAAAATCTGAATGGAAGCCACCATCCTCAATCTGAAGAAACTGCTTAAAAAGAAAACCATCTGACAAGTTTGTCAATGATAATGGATGTTTCAGAACTTTTGTGACTTTTGGAGGGTGTCAACAATTATTATTATTTTTTAAAGTAAAATCAGACGACTTGAGCCAATTTAAAAAAAAAAAACAAATAAACTAAAATCAAAGCAAAACACCAGACTGTTCACTTGGACAAAGTGGTATCAAAATTAACTTGATGCACTTTTAACAGAACAACAATCAATGGAAACATGTGGGAGAGAGTTCCATGCTAAACTCACCTTTCCATATCTTGACCTGCATTTCCACTGGTTGTTAAATTAACTCATGGAGAACTTTAAAAAAAAAATGTGGATTCAGAAGTCTCATGAAAATTCTCAAACTGACAAAGATTTGCAACAGCCACCCACTGCTCTTTATACCCATCTTCCCTGGCATTATATCTTAAGCCTGGTTAACCTTTACCCTCTGGAATCTCCATTCCACTACAGTGCCCATTGGGAAATGCTAGAATGGTGGTTAATTCAGAGGACTATTCTGTCCTCAGGCTTCTTGCTGAAGCAGAATTGAAATCCAATATTATTATTTGCAATGGGAAAAGTAGTGATTAACATATTTGACTTACAATGCAATATGTTGAAATTTCTACCATCAGTAATGTGTTGCTTTGCAAAATCAAGTTTATCAAATAAGATTTTAATTCTGAAGTCTGTTTGCAGACCCAATTGGATAGTAACAAAGTATTTAATATGCTATGCAAAATAGTTTTTATTTTCAGAAAATGGTTATGCAAAGTACACAATACTTTTGGCAGAATTGAGGTAGCGCATGTGATTTTATTTTGAAGTAGCCAACTCCTGTGTCAGATGAACATTTTGAACTTTCATCTTCGATAATAAATTCTAGTCTTATGTAAACTTTTCAGCAGTATTTCAACCTTTTCAATAAATGACAGTTTGAATAGTACAAACTGCAATACTAGAATTTCAAAGATCATGACACCAAAACTGAGCTAAAAATAAATAGGTTTTGGTCTTCGAAGTTTCTGTATAAAACATGATTGACATTTGCATATTGGCATGTGATTATTTATCATTACTGTAAGACTTGGTCAAGTTTTTGCAACGGAAACAAATGATAAGCTGATGGACGTTGAGGGGGAAGTACCCATTCGGAAATGACCAGTTACAGGAAGACCTAGAAGGGTTCTGCTGATCCCCGATACCTTATGCTGTTGGTTTCAGAACTAAATTTGGCTCTGTCTATATCTATTTATATCGGAGCACAATTTCTGCTCGAAAGGCATCAACGGCTGTCTCACTGATAGCTGTTTAATCAGCAGCCTCGTGTTCTTTGTGTACTTTGATAGATCAGTTTAAAATTAGACACACCTCTAATTAGGCTCTTTGAATACTTCAAATTTGTGCTTATTATTTTTTAATTCTCAAATTCTGTCTTGTATTCAGAATTCATATTTAACCATTTAGAACGTTGGCTAGTTATTGTTGCCCAATGATTGATTTATTAGTGTAACATTTAGCAATTTGTCCTTGCTTTTTAAATCCTTTTGTAAATTCATTCTTCTCCAACTTTACAATGTCATCTAGCTTTACAGACCTCTGAGATACCTGTGTTCCATCATCTCTCGCATTCTGTGCATCTATTGAATTTTATCCTGCTCCTGCCTAGTCCCTTAAACCCCACTTCTCCTCCAACCCATGCTCCTTTAAAGGTCTCCTAAAAACCTTCTTCACTAATCTATCCTAACATCACTTAATGATCAAATTTGGTTCCCAAGTGCATCTGTGAAGCACATGGGAGACAATATAAATACATATCTTAACATTTGTTTATTTTTCAGGATCAGGTCTGCCTGGTGGTACAAATATTAATTGCCCATCCTTTACGTTTATTTGATAAGGTGGTAGTGAGCCGTCTTCCTGAATATCTATAATCCTTCAGGTTATTGTACTCCTGCAAAGACTCTCAGACAAGGAAGTTTAGGAATTTGACCCAAAGAGATTATTGGGGAAATAGCATAGAGTACAATAGTGGTTTGCTTAATTAAATTGTCTCCACAATAACCACACACTGCTTACATGTTGGATTCCTATCATTTCCTCACCATATATGGGCTGCATTACTCATTGATTAGGGTTTCATCCTCAATGAAGCATCTTTGTCCCAAATGTTTACTGTACATGTTAGATGTTTAAGTTATTGTACCTCATAAGGCCATTAGGAATAGAACCTCTGACACCTGTTCTAATCAAGAAACTATCTATCTCTCCCCAAATGCCTCTATGACTGTCGTAGAGTCATACAGCATGGAAACAGTGCCTTTGGCCCAACTTGCCCATGTGACCAAGATGCCCTAATCTAAACTAGTCCCACCTGCCTGCATTTGACCCATATACCTCTAAATCTATCCTATCCCTGTACCTGTCCAAATATCTGTGAAATTGTGTTATATTACTTGATCAACTACCATCTTTGGCAGCTCGTTCCATAGATTCACCATACTCTGTGTGTAAAATGTGCCCCTCACATTCCTATTAAATCTCATCTTACACCTCCCTATGTACCCTGGTTCTTGATTTCCCTACTCTGTGAAAAAGACTCTGTGCATTCACCCTGTCGAATCCACTAAATCAATATCTGACTAAAGCAGTCTGAACCAGCAAAAGCCAAGCAGGATTGCATCTTGAAGTATTCATAAACGATGACTCAGATATTTTATTTTTCCTGCAGTGCCTACATAATATTTTTAATTCACCTTACCTCCGGGATATCGTGCACTATAATTATAAAATAGAGTATATATATATATTATATATAAAAAATATGTGTGTGTTATATATAATATTTTTAATGGCATGTGTAAATGCCCTGCATATCATCGTATGTATCGTAATGCATACTGGTCTTCAATGGTGATATTTATTCTCGAACACTTGGCTTCCTGTAGATAAAAGGCATCACTCTTATTTTCCACATCCATTTTGGAGTTTGCAGTGTCTCATGCTGTACTGTTCTCTTCCCAAGGTCAAATTAACATGCAGAATTCCACCGGGCAGCTCTTGAACAATCCACCTCTTTAAGAGTTACAGACAAACTTTAAGCATTATAGGCTAGGTTTAATTATGCTTGCATTGAAAATACCAATCCCATGTAAGCTCAGTATGGTTTATTAGAGCAGCAATTCCCAATCTCTTTAAAGTTAAGTGGCAATGTTCACATTTGGTTAACTATGTGGCTTCCCGTCCCCCATAAACATCCTATTATGTCATTGGGATGTTCTTTTAAGAAGTTGGAGCTGTTGAGCAGACACTATGATAGAAAATGTCAAATAAAAGATAAGTAATCATTGACTGTGTAATTGGGATTGCAGGTTTTGGTATTAAAATAAGAATGTGCAGGAAATATTCAACATGTCAGGCAGCATCTGTGAAAAGAGAAACAGATTAAACTTTTCAGGTTAATGAATCTTCTTCAGAGTAGGGGAGGATATGTGAGTATAAAGGGGATGTTTGGTATTTGTTGGAGCCCACGTTTGCTCAGTAATGTAATATTTTCAGGGCCATCTGCTCAACACTGTTAAATTTCATAATCCACTCTGAATGTTCAGATCTAGTAATGGTTTAGTATTTGGCGCTGTGCATTCACCCTGTCTAATCCTCTCTAAATCAATATCTGACTAAAGCAGTCTGAACCAGCAAAAGCCAAGCAGGATTGCATCTTGACATATTCATAAACGATGACTCAGTTGCTTTATTCTTCCTGCAGTGCCTACATAATATTTTTAATTCACCTTGCCTCCAGTAAATTTCCTGCAATATAATTATAAAATAGGATTTGCAATTATTTCCCCAGTTAAGAAAAGGGAAAATATATAAATATTATATAAATAAGATATACATCCCCCACATTCCACCTAACACACCAGGGGACAGGGCCGGATTAAGATGAAGAGAGGCCCTAGGCTATTCCACTTGTGAGGCCCTTCCCAATCCCCCACGACTAGAGGAAGATGGTCCACCAGATTGACACCGATTTGCAGCCATCGTGGCCAATCAGATAAAGGGCCGGAAAGCTTAGCTATTTATGTATCTATTTATTTATTTATTTATTTATTGCCAGTGCTGGTGTCAAGTTATCTGCTTAAAACACATTCTGAAATGGAGGGCAAGGAAAATTACTGAAGGGTTGTTTAGAGACAACAGTGTGTTGTGACTGAATATGTAAGAAAGGCCGATGACGGGGTCAAATATGATACACCTTGCAGGGCTCTCACTTAATTTTATTTCTGTTGTCAGCCGGGGCAACCTTTGAAGCTTTTTAAGTTGCCAAATGACAGTTTAGGTGGTCATTTAAGATGGCTTGCATGACGCATGCGATAATGTGCTCGGACGAAGTGCGTAGTTACCAGTCGGAATTATGCTCAAAGAAGCATTCACATATTGTTTCTGCTTCAAATAAAGTCACAAACTAAACATATTCACCAATCAAGACATGATGTATACCACAATGACATGCAGCAAAATTATAATACAACTTTTTTTACAAGTTGCAATGATTGCAATTTCTATTATTTCTTTCCACTTCCAAACAATGTGGTTGGGTTATTCAGCGTATGATCAACCTCAGTGAGACCAAACACAGGCTTGGCAATCACTTCGCACAACACCTCCACTCAGTTCGCAATAACCAACCTGATCTCCCGGTGGCTCAACACTTTAACTCCTCCATTGCGAATTCGACTTTCTGTCCTGGGCCTCCTCCAAGGCCAGAGTGAGCCCCATTGCATATTGGAGGAGCACCGCCTCTTATTTTCTTGGGTAGTTTACACCCCAGCGGTATGAACATTGGCTTCTCTAATTTCAGGTAGTCCTTGCTTTTTCCTTCCTTCCCCTCCCATTCCCAGCTCTCCCACAGCCCACTGTCTCTGCCTCTTCTTTTTTGTGTACACACCCCCCCCCCCCAGAACACCAGTCTGAAGAAGGGTCTCGATCCGAAAAGTCACCTATTCCTATATATGCTGCCTTACCCACTAATTTTCTTCAGCTTTTTTGTCTACCAATGGGATCCCACCACTGGCCACATCTTCCCATCTCCTCCCCTGTGGCTTTCTGCAGAGACCGCTCCCTCCGAAACTCTCTGGTCAATTCGTCCCTTCCCACTCAAACCACCCCCTCTCCTAGCCCTTTCCCTTGCAACCGCAGGAAATGCTACACTTGTCGCTTTACCTCCCCCGTTGACTCCATTCAAGGACCCAAGCAGTTTTTCCAGTTGCGGTAGACGTTCACCTGCACCTCCTCCAACCTCATTTATTGCATCTGCTGCTCTGGGTGTCAACTGCTCTACATCGGTGAGACCAAGTTGCAGATGTATAGGGCTCTGGTGACACCACATCTGGAGTATTGTGTACAGTTTTGGTCTCCTAATTTGAGGAAGGACATCCTTGTGATTGAGGCAGTGCAGCGTAGGTTCACGAGATTGATCCCTGGGATGGCGGGACTGTCATATGTAGAAAGATTGAAAAGACTAGGCTTGTATTCACTGGAGTTTAGAAGGATGAGGGGGGATTCTTATAGAAACATATACACTTATAAAATGATTGGACAAGCTAGATGTTCTCAATGTTAGGTGAGCCGAGAACCAGGGGCCACAGTCTTAGAATAAAGGGGAGGTCATTTAAGACTGAGCTGAGAAAAAAATTGTTTACCCAGAGAGTTGTGAATTTATGGAATTCCCTGCAACAGAGGGCAGTGGAGGCCAAATCAATGGATGTATTTAAGAGAGAGTTGGATAGAGCTCTAGGAGCTAGTGGAGTCAAGGGATATGGGGAGAAGGCAGGCACGGGTTATTGACAGCAGACGATCATCCATGTTCACAATGAATGGCGGTGCTGGCTCGAAGGGCCGAATGGCCTCCTCCTGCACCTATTTTCTATGTTTCTATATTTCTAAGTATAGGCTTTGCGATCACTTCGCCCAACACCTCCGCTTGGTTTGCAATTACCAACCTGTTCTCCCAGTGGCTCAACACTTCAACTCCCCTCCCATTCCGAATCTGACCTTTCTGTCCTGGGCCTCTCCCATGGCCAGAGTGAGGCCCACTGTAAATTGGAGGAGCAGCACCTCATATTTCGCTTGGACAGTTTACACCCCAGCAGTATGAACATTGACTTCTCCAATTTCAGGTAGTCCCTGCTTTCTCCTTCCCTTCCCAGCTCTCCCTCAGACCACTCTCCGGCTCTTCCTTTCTTCTTCTCGCCCCCCCCACCCTCACATCAGTTTGAGGAAGGGTCTCGACCCGAAACGTCGCCTATTTCCTTTGCTCCATAGATGCTTCCTCACCCGCTGAGTTTCTCCAACATTTTTGTCTACCCATTCACACAAGTTCTGTTATCCCACTTTCCTTACCCACTCCCTATACATTAGGGGCAATTTTACAGAGATGATAACCTACAAAACCAATGCGTCTTTGGGATGTGTGAGGAAACCCACATGCTAGCAGGGAAAATGTGCAAATTCAACACACAGTGACCAAGGACAGGATCGAACACAGATCTCTGGCGTGTGAGGCAGCAAGTCCACCAGCTGTAAAATTATTTTTTGTTTTCCACCAGCCATTATATTTTGTTTTCCAACACACAAATAATTATATGTTGATAACTTTGGTTACTAAAAAAATGAAAATATCCATTTTCAGTCTTAAAGCTCCAAATGACGCTCTGTCAACCTTTGCAGCTACTGTATGTTTTAATTCAGTTCAAGACTATGGGGCAGTACATTGGCCATAAAGTTGCTGCCTAAAAGTGCCAGAGACCCGGAATTGATACTGAATATGGGTGCTGTCTGTATGGAGTTTGCTCCTTTTCCCTTGACCGCATGGATTTTCTCCGGGTGCTCTTGTTTCCGTCCACATTCTAAAGGTGTGCAGGAACCTATTTCAGACCCAACCCAAAACGTAATATTTTCCTTTTGTCCAGAGATTCTGTCTGACCTGTTGAGTTACTCCAGCTTTTGTGTCTATCTTCGGTTTAAACCAGCATCTACAGTTCCTTCCTACACACACAATACTATACAATAGCACTTTATTAATCCCGGGAGGGAAATTGTGTGTGTGTGTGTATAGAGATATATATGTATATAGAGATATATATATATATATATTTTTTTTCTCGTTTATAACATTGTTTACAGAGTACTATGTTTACATATTCTGTTGTGCTGCTGCAAGTAAGGATTTCATTGTTCTAACTGGGACATGAGAATAAAACTCTTGAATCTTGACTTGTGTCGCTAATGTGTAGGATAGAACGAGTGTACGGGTGATCGGCATAGACTCGTTGGGCCGAAGGGCCTGTTTCCATGCTGTATCTTTAAATTAAACTAAAAACACTAAAACCAGAGGAAATCTCAAAAAGGGTCTCTACCCGAAACATCACCCAATTTCTTCTATCCAGAGTTGCTGGCTGCTCCATGGAATTCCCCCACACAATTAAAGCATGGAATAGTCTTTACCCTACCCTAGTTACCCAACCAGACGCAACTAAATTTAAGTAGCTCTTTTTTCCCCAAGAACCCTTTTTTGCTTAAGTTTTATTGTCATGCGTCCCAGATAGGACAATGAAATTCTTGCTTGCTGCAGCACAACAGAATATGTAAACATAATACAGAACAGGAGATAAAAGTTCAGTGTGTTTATATACCATTGACCATATACACAATAAATAAACAGGTAAAATGCAATAGGCTGTTATTGTTCAGAGTTTGCAGTTTGGTGATGGACCCACCACCACCTCCAGTTTAGATTCCATTTAGAATATTTTTGGAGGACCAGGAAACCAGAAGCAAGAGTTACTCCAGCTCCAGGGAGTGATTCTGCGTTGGTTTTCAGCAGTCGCGCGAGGCGGTGGCTGGACAGCGATGGCGGCCAGATCTCCCACAATTCAAAGCGAGGGAGAAAGTGCACAGCGCCAACCAGTTGCTGTGGCAGTGCGCATGTGCAGGGCAGCCGATGATGTGCTGGCAGTGGTTGTGCGCATGTGCAGGGGGAGAATATGCTGGCCATAGCAATGCATGCAATAGGGAAATGCTTGGATAGAGTGGTGTGGAGAGGATGTTTCCACTAGTGAGAGACTGTAGGACTCAAGGTCATTGCCTCAGAATTAAAGGATGTTCTTTTAGGAAGAAGATGAGGCAACATTTATTTAATCAGAGGGAGGTGAATCTGTGGAATTATTTGCCACAGAAGTCTGTGGAGGCCAAGTCAGTGGATCATTTTAAGCCAGAGATAGATTCTTGATTAGTGCAGGTGTCAGAGGTTATGGGGAGAAGGCAGGAGATTGGGGTTAGGAGTGAGAGATCGATCAGCCATGATTGAATGGTGGCGTAGGTTTGATGGGCCGAATGGCCTAATTCTACTCCTATTCCTTATGACCTTATGAGGGCCTGGTTCTCATACTCTCCTTATAATCTCTAGGTCCTGGTTCTGTCGTTTGCCTTATCCCTAACCAGTCTGAAGGAGGGTCGAGACCCAAAACATCACCCATCCCTTCTCTCCAGAGATGCTGCCTCACTCGCTGAGTTACTCCAGCATTTTGTGTCTACCCTAACTTAAAGCAAATCTACCTAAATCAAGTTAACAAGAGCTGACTTGAGATCCACTCAATTAAGTCCCTTTAAGTCACTGAGAACCAAGCTTCAGATGAATTATGCATGTACAAGTATCATAGATCATATAGGACATAAAACACAACCAACTAACCCATTTCCCGATATTCCACCTTTTTGTTCTGCCAGATATTTGACATAGTTGAAACAGAAAAAAACTATTAGAGATAACACAGGAATACAGATGTATTTGATAATGTGATTGGTGGCGGAGTGGTGGAACGGCAGCGGCTCGACTGCAGTCTGTCTGTCTTTTAAACATTTTGTCCAGTTAGATGTATGTTTTTGGTTCTAATTTTTATTTAATTTTTAGCTGTGTATATGGTGGGGGGGGTGGGGGGGGGGGGGGGGAGGGGGGGGGAAACCGTTTAATCTCTTCCCTGTACGGGGACCCGACATTTTCCCTGTCGGGTCTCCGGTGACGTTGGGTCTAACATTGTGGCCCTCCAGTCGCAGAGCTTGCGGACTCGCCATCGCGGAGCTGGCTGACTTTGGAACGGAGAGAGCTGTGGTGGCGCGCGGCTGCAACCCGACTTCGGAGCTTCGGAGGCTCCGGCCGCAGGCCCGGTGGACAGGAACATCGGGAGCTCGCAGGTCCCTGGTGGGAGACCGCTTTTCTGAGATCCCGCAATGGCAACTTCTCCCGCCGGAATCGCGGGGTTTAAATGACTCAGAACGGGGTCTAACATCGCCCAGCGCGGCTAAAACTGCCCCGGGACTTACCATCGCCTGTCAGGGGCTTTAACATCATGAGCCCCAGTCGCTTCGATGCTGCAGTTGGAGTGCTGGACCGCGGGAGAAGAACAAAGGGAAGAGATAAGACTTTTGCCTTCCATCACAGTGAGGAGGTGTTGGAGATTCACTGTGATGGATGTTTGTGTAAATTGTGTTAAGTATGTGTCTCGGTTTTTTTTTTAATGTCATGACTGTAGGAATGAAATTTTGTTCAAACCTTGTCTGTTTGAATGACAATAAAAGGCATTCTATTCCATTCTATTCTATTCTATTGATGGCAGAGGGCAGTCAACTAATACTACATTTAATAATGGTATAAAATTTATCCAGGTAGTTATAAACCGATGAGCTTTACATTGGCAGTTGGAAAATAATGGAATCTCGACTAATGGCAAAAGCTGAAGGACAATGAGAAATAATAAGTGTTTTATTGAATAGCACAGACTACAAAGGTGAAGGTACTGTAACTTATCTTTCTTCAATGATGTGAAAAGATAAAAAGAGATTAAACAGATAAAGCTGTTACAGTACACAGAGCTATTTAGATTTTCAAGTGGCCTTTGAAACGTTACCCCAATGTTGAGTAAGGTCAAAGAATGTAGAGTCAGATCTCAAGATGCGGAATGCAGAACTCGCTTGATTTAAGGCCGAAAAAGAAGCTATTCACAATGGAAGAAGCGGGGTAATGTATTTCATAAGATTCAGTGCTCGGATTACTGCTGTAACAATTTACATGTATGATTTTCACTATGACCCAGAATCTGGTCTAATTTTGTGAATTATTCCAAATCCACAGGCATAGTCCATTCCACGGAGAACCACTTTAAACTGAAAGAGGACGTTAATAAACCTGCCGATTGGGCAATAATTTGCTGATGCAGTTCAACATATAAATGTGATAAAATACATCTTAATTGAAAGGATAAAAAGGTCACCTATTGCAAAGAGAGGGCAAGTCATGATTAAGTAAAGCAACAAAGAGATCACAGAATGCAAACACTAACCATATTTTTATAATATGGTTTCACAAGACCATAATCAAGCACCAGGGTTTATTTCTAGTGGGTTGCAATTAAAAAGCAGGGAATCTTGGTTCAATTGCACTTCTTTAAATTCCGCCATATAACAAAAACTAGACTAAGTGGGACCCGTTGGGTCCCTGTTGCACAGGAGGCTTGGTCCCCCAACACAATATTCCACCACTCACCCATAGTCCCCAAATGCACAGGCACAGCTCATTTCCCCTCTTCCCTAGCACTCTCTCCCCCTCCTCTTCACCCTCAGTCGTCTTTCCCCTCTCCTCCTCCCCTCCCGAATCCCTCCCTCGCCTCTCTGCCTCCTTTCCCCTACCCTCAGTTACTGCCTCCCTCCCTCAACTCCTCTCCCCTCCCTACCTACCTCCTATCCCTCTATCCCCCACTCCTCACATCCCCTATCCCCTGCCCACTATCCATCCTCGCCTTCCCCACTGCCCTCCTCTCCCTCTATTCCTCACTCCCTACCTCCTCTTCCTCTACTCCCCCTGCTCTCCCACTATTCCCTCTCCTTCCCCACTCCCTCCTCATTTCCTCCCTCTTCTTTTCCCTCGCTTCCTATCCTCCCCCAATCTCTCCCTCACCTCTCCTTTCCCCTACCCTCAGTCACTCCCACCCTCCCTCCATAACTCCTCTCCCCTCCCTACTGCCCCCCTCTCCCTCTATCCCTTCTCCTCCCCCACTCTCCCTCCCCAGGATCTCTCCCGAGGTTGCCGCTCCTCTCCCTTCTTGCATGCCCTGGAGGAGCATCAGCCATCGGCGCCCTCAGACCCAGGCCTCGGATCCTCTGCTTAGCCCAGAAGCAACGGCAGCTACAACCGTGTGGGCGGGGTGGGGGAAGAGCTCGGGGAAAAAAGACTGGGGAAGAGCCATGGGGGAGAGAGGGGTATCACGGGGGAGGGGGAACAGGAGCCACTCTTTGCTGTGTTATACATCTTTTCTTTTAGTTTTATTCTATCCATAACTTCTCTTGTCAGCCACAGTTGCCTCCTACTCCCCTTAGAATTTTTCTTTCTTTTTGGAATGAAATGATCCTGCGTCTTCCGGATTATGCCCAGAAATTCCTGCCATTGCTGTTCCACCGTCATTCCTGCTAGGATCCCTTTCCAGTCTACTTTGGCCAGCTCCCCTCTCATGCCTTTGTTCAACTGCCTCACTGCCACTTCCGATTCAACATTCTCCTTCTCAATTAGCGGATTGAAACTAGTCATATTATGATCACTTCCTCCAAGCGGTCCTTTACCTCGAGTTCTCTTATCATATCTGGTTCATTGGACAACACTAAATCCAGAATTGCCTTTTCTCTGGTCGGCTCCATTACAAGCTGCTCTAAGAATCCATCTCGGAGGCATTCTACAAACTCTCTTTCTTGGGGTCCTGAACCAACTTGATTTTCCCAGTCTACCTGCATATAGAAATCCCCCATCACCACAGTGGCATTACCTTTGTTGCATGCCTGCTGCAACTTACACCCTACATCTGAGCTACTATTTGGGGGTCTGTAAGGGACACCAATTAGTGTCTTCTTGCCTTTACAATTCCTCAACTCAATCCACAGTGACTCTACCTCGTCAGTCCCTATGTCTTCCCTTGCAAGGAACTGAATTCCATCCCTCACCCGCAGAGCTACCCCCCCCCCCCCCCCCCCCCCCCCCCCCCCCCCCCCCCCCCCCCCCTCCTCTGCCCACCTGCCTGTCCTTTCTATAGGATGTATAACCCTGAATATTAAGTTCCCAGGCCCGATTCTCCTGCAGCCACATCTCAGTAATTCCCACAATGTCATATCTACCAACCTCTAACTGAGCCTCAAGCTCATCTACTTTACTTCTTATACTTCGGACAATAGTGGAGACTTTGAACCAGGCAGGGACAGTACAGGTTTGCAGGAACTGGTTGAAAATGTCTGTTGATCGGCACAGAGCCTGAGAGGAGAGGGGGAAACAATGTGCAGTCCTGGAGATTTCTGGCTTTTCTGTCTTCTGAACAGCCACTCCACCTCCTCTATTTTTATTGTTGATGATGGAGAGGTGATGTTGTGCAGCACGGAAGGTGTGGGTAATTGGGTGTAAGTGGTGATTGGAGAGGGGTGTGTGGGACAGGGTCCAGTCTTTTCAGACTGGAGTCTGGCTTTAAGTATGTGTGAAGTGGTGAATGGGGAAGAGTGGATGTAGAAGGGTCCAGTCTTTGCAGACTGAGGTCAGACTGTGAATGGGTGTGAAGTGTTGGTTGGGGTGGGAAAGGGACCAGTCTATTCACACTGGAGTCTTGCTTTAAGTAGGTGTGAAGTGGTGAATGGGGAGGAGTGGGTGCAGAAGGGTCAATTCTTTGCAGACTGGTGTTTGTTGGGGAGGGGGGAAGGGGGTACCAGGGATACGTTTCTGCTTGTCAAACCTGCAGTAGAACTCATTCAGCTCGTGATGCATAACCAATGCAAAGTGAGCCGGTTGTATGTTCCCAGATTTTACAGAATTTCAGGATGAATTATGATGTTTCCACCCCTTCCCTGGGGTACTCCCTATTCCACTTGATGATCAGCCATTCAATATGATCATGGCTGATCATCCAACTCAGTGTCCCGTACCTACCTTCTCTCGTACCCCCTGATCCCCTTAGCCACAAGGGCCATATCTAACTCCCTCTTAAATATAGCCTCAAATATATGAACTGGCCTCAATTACCTTCTGTGGCAGAGAATTCCAGAGATTCACCACTCTCTGTGTGAAAAATGTTTTTCTCCTCTCGGTCCTAAAAGATCTCCCCCTTATCCTTAAACTGTAACCCCTTGTTCTGGACCTCCCCAACATTGGGAACAATCTTCCTGCATCTAGCCTGATCAACCCCTTAAGAATGTTGTAAGTTTCTATAAGATCCCCCCTCAATCTTCTAAATTCTAGCAAGTACAAGCCGAGTCTATCGAGTCTTTCTTCATATGAAAGTCCTGACATCCCAGGAATCGGTCTGGTGAACCTTCTCTGTACACCCTCTATGGCAAGAATGTTCTTCATCAGATTAGGAAACCAAAACAGTACACAATACTCCAGGTGTGGTCTCACCAAATCCCTGTACAACTGCAATAGAACCTCCCTGCTCCTATACTCAAATCCTTTTGCTATGAATGCCAACGTACCATTCGCTTTCTTCACTGCTTTCAATGACTGGTGTACCATGACACCCAGGTCTCGTTACATCCCTTCTTTTCCTAATCGGCCACCATTCAGATAATAGTCTACTTTCCTGTTTTTGATAACCTCACATTTATCCACATTATACTGCATCTGCCATGCATTTGCCCACTCACCCAACCTATCCAAGTCACCTTGCAGCCTCCTAGCATCCTCCTCACAGCTAACACTGCCCCCCAGCTTCGTGTCATCCACAAACTTGGCGATGTTGCATTCAATTCCCTCGTCCAAATCATTAATATATATTGTAAATAGCTGGGGTCCCAGCACCGAGCCTTGCCGTACCCCACTAATCACTGCCTGCCATTCTGAAAATGACCCGTTTACTCCTCCTCTTTGCATCCTGTCTGCCAGCCAGTTCTCTATCCACATCAATACTGAACCCCCAATACCGTGTGCTTTAGGTTGCATACTAATCTCTTATGTGGGACCTTGTCGAAAGCCTTCTGAAGGTCCAGATATAACACATCCACTGGTTCTCCCTTATCCACTTTACTAGTTACATCCTCAAAATATTATATAAGATTCGTCAGACATGATTTACCTTTCATAAATCCATGCTGACTTTGTCCAATGATTTCACCACTTTTCAAATGTGCTGCTATCCCATCTTTAATAACTGACTCTAGCAGTTTCCCCACTACCGATGTTAGAATAACTGGTCTGTAATTCCCATTTTCTCTCTCCCTCCCTTTTTCAAAAGTGGAGTTGCATTAGGTACCCTCCAATCCTCAGGAATTGCTCCAGAATCTAAAGAGTTTTGAAAAATTATCACTAATGCATCCACTATTTCTGGGGCTACTTCCTTAATACTCTGGGATGCAGTCTATCTGGCCCTGGGGATTTATCGGCCTTTAATCCATTAAATTTACCTAACACCACTTTCCGGCTAACCTGGATTTCACTCAGTTCCTCCATCTGATTTGACCCCCAGTCCTCTGCTATTTCTGGCAGATTATTTATGTCTTCCTCAGTGAAGACAGAACCAAAGTAGTTATTCAAATGGTCTGCCATGTCCTTGTTCCCCATGATCAATTCACCTGTTTCTGACTGCAAGGGACCTACATTTGTTTTAATTAATATTTTTCTCTTCACATATCTATAAAAACCTTTGCAGTCAGTTTTTATGTTCCCTGGCAGTTTTCTTTCATAATCGATATACCTTCCCTAATTAAGCCCTTTGTCCTCCTCTGCTGGACTCTGAATTTCTCCCAGTCCTCTGGTAGGCTGCTTTTTCTGGCTAATTTGTATGCTTCATCTTTTGTTTTGATACTCTCCCTGATTTCCCTTGTTATCCACAGATGCACTACCTTCCCTGATTTATTCTTTTGCCAAACTGGGATGAACAATTGTTGTAGTTCATCCATGCAGTCTTTAAATGCCTTCCATTGCCTATCCACCGTCACCCTTTAAGAATCAATTGCCAGTCTATCTTGGCCAATTCACATCTCATACCCTCAAAGTTACCTTTCTTTAAGTTCAGAACCCTTGTTTCTGAATTAATTATGTCACTCTCCATCCTAATGAAGAACTCAACCATATTATGGTCACTCTTGCCCGAGGGGCCATGCACAACAAGACTGCTAACTAACCCTTCCTCATTACTCAATACCCAGTCTAGAATAGCATGCTCCCTCGCTGGTTCCTTTACGTTGGTTTAGAAAACTATCCCGCATATATTCCAAGAAATCCTCTTCCTCAGCGCCCCTGCCAATTTGATTCACCCAATCTATATGTAGATTGAAGTCACCCATTATAACTGTTTTACCTTTGTTGCACGCATTTCTAATTTCCTGTTTGATGCCATCCCCAACTCCACTACTACTGTTAAGTGGCCTGTACACAACTCCCACTAGCGTTTTCTGCCCCTTAGTGTTTCGCAGCTCTACCCATATCGATTCCACATCCTCCAAGCTAATGTCCTTTTTATTGCGTTAATCTCCTCTCTAACCAGCAACGCTATCCCACCTCCTTTGCGTTTCTGTCTATCCCTCCTGAATATTAAATATCCCTGGATGTTCAGCTCCCAGTCTTGGTCACCCTGGAACCATGTCTCCGTGATCCCAACTATATCATATTCATTAATAACTATCTGCACTAATTTATATCATTTGGCATCATTGCCTTGCCAAATAACCATATAACCATATAACAATTACAGCACGGAGACAGGCCCTCTCAGCCCTTCCAGTCCGTGCCGACCATTTGTTTTCCCCTAGTCCCATCTACCTGCACTCAGACCATACCCCTCCATTCCCTTCACGTCCATATACCTATCCACTTTACTTTTAAATGTTAAAATCGATCCTGCCTCCACCACCTCTGCTGGAAGCTCATTCCACACAGCCACCACCCTCTGAGTAAAGAAGTTCCCCCTCACGTTACCCCTAAACTTCTGTCCCTTAATTCTCATGTCATGCCCTCTTGTTTGAATCTTCCCTACCCTCAATGGGAAAAGCTTATCCACGTCAACTCTGTCTATCCCTTTCATCATTTTAAAGACCTCAATCAAGTCCCCCCTTAACCTTCTGCGCTCCAAAGAATAAAGACCTAACTTGTTCAACCTTTCTCTGTAACATAGTTGCTGGAACCCTGGCAACATTCTAGTAAATCTCCTCTGTACTCTCTCTATTTTGTTGACATCCTTCCTATAACTAGGCAACCAAAATTGTACACCATACTCCAGAATTGGTCTTACCAATGCCTTGTACAATTTTAACATTACTTCCATACTCCTATATTCAATGCTCTCATTTATAAAGGCCAGCACACCAAAGGCTTTCTTTACCACCCTATCTACATGCGATTCCACCTTCAGGGAACTATGCACAGTTATTCCTAGATCCCTCTGTTCCACAGCATTCCTCAATTCCCTACCATTTACCATGTACGTCCTATTTTGATTTGTCCTGCCAAGATGTAGCACTTCACACTTATCAGCATTAAACTCCATCTGCCATCTTTCAGCCCACTTTTCCAAATGGCCCAAATCTCTCTGTAGACTTTGAGAATCTACTTCATTATCCACAACACCACCTATCTTAGTATCATCTGCATACTTACTTATCCAATTTTCCACCCCATCATCCAGATCATTGATGTACATGACAAACAACAGTGGACCCAACACAGATCCCTGAGGCACCCCACTGGTCACCGGCTTCCAACCTGACAAACAGCCATCCACCATTACTCTCTGACATCTCCCATTCAGCCACTGTGGAATCCATCTTGCTACTCCGCCATTAACACCCAAAGATTGAACCTTCTGAACCAACCTTCCATGGGGAACCTTGTCAAAGGCCTTACTGAAATCCATATAAACAACATCCACTGCTTTACCCTCATCAATTTCCCTAGTTACCGCTTCAAAAAATTCAAGAAGGTTTGTCAAACATGACCTTCCAGGCACAAATCCATGTTGACTGTTCCTGATCAGACCCTGTTTATCCAGATGCTTATATATATTATCTCTAAGTATCCTTTCCATTAATTTGCCCACCACTGACGTCAAACTAATAGGTCTATAATTGCTAGGTTTATTCTTTGAACCCTTTTTAAACAATGAAACAACATGCGCAGTACGCCAATCCTCCGGCACTATTCCTGTTTCTAATGACATTTGAAATAGTTCTGTCATAGCTCCTGCTATTTCTACACTAACTTCCCTCAATGTCCTAGGGAATATCCTGTCAGGACCTGGAGACTTATCCACCTTTATATTTTTCAAAAGTGTCAGTACTTCCTCCTCTTTGAATCTCATAGTTTCCATAGCTACTCTACTTTTTTCCCTTACCTCACAGAGTTCAATATCCTTCTCCTTGGTGAATACCGAAGAAAAGAAATTGTTCAATATCTCCCCCATCTCTTTTGGCTCTGCAGTTAGCTGTCCATTCTGGTTCTCTAATGGTCCAATTTTATCCCTCGTTATCCTTTTGCTATTAATATAGCTGTAGAAACCCTTTGGATTTGCTTTCACCTTTCTTGCCAAAGCAACCTCATATCTTCTTTTAGCCTTCCTAATTTCTTTCTTAAGATTCTTTTTACATTCTTTATACTCCTCTAGCACCTCATTTACTCCATGCCTCCTATAATTCTTGTAGATATCTCTCTTTTTTCGAAACAAGTGTCTAATTTCCCTTGAAAACCATGGCTCTTTACAATTTTTACTATTTCCTTTCAACCTAACAGGGACATAAAGATTCTGTACTCTTACAATTTCCCCTTTAAATGTCCTCCATTTCTCTTCTACATCCTTCCCATGAAACAAAGTGTCCCAATTCACTCCTTTAAAATCCTCATGCATTCCCTCAAAGTTAGCCTTTCTCCAATCAAAAATCTCCACTCTAGGTCCCGTTCTGACTCGCTCCATAATTATATTGAAACTAATGGTATTGTGATCACTGGTCCCGAAGTGCTCACCAACGCATACCTCCGTCACCTGTCCTGCCTCATTTCCTAACAGGAGGTCCAGCACTGCCCCTTCTCTGGTCGGTACCTCTATGTACTGCTGCAAAAAACTATCCTGCACACATTTTACAAACTCCAGACCATCCAGCCCATTTACAGAATGTGCTTCCCAGTCTATTTTTGGGAAATTGAAATCTCCCACAATCACTACCTTGTGCTTACTACTAATATCTGCTATCTCCTTACATATTTGCTCTTCCAATTCTCGCTCCCCATTTGGCGGTCTATAGTACACCCCTAAAAGTGTTGCTACACCGTTCCCACTTCTCATTTCCACCCAAATAGCCTCCCTAGACGAACCCTCTAATCTATCCTGCCAAAGCACTGCTGTAATATCCTCTCTGACAAGCAATGCAACACCTCCACCTCTGGTCCCTCCAATTCTATCACCCCGGAAGCAACGAAATCCTGGAATATTTGATTGACACGTAGCTCTCCAGCAGTTGTTTATTTTCATAACTTCTTTAATTTATTATCAGGCAGCTTTGTTAGTTTGAGATAAAGATTCATTAGAGACTAAATTAATACCTCTTGAAGCATTCCTTATACCCATAAAACAAAAGTATGATATTCCATGAGTATGTATGGAAGTCTCAGATTTTACTAAACTCATTCAAGATCTGGTTGCAGTGAGCCACCATTTTCTGAAACCTGACTTAAGAACAAAAGCCAACTGGTTTGCCTTTCCATTGAAGGCATTATACCAAAGCATGAACCTTTTTGAGTCCAGGTCAACCTTCAAATGTACAAGACTACTGTAGCAGAGTTTTGAGCACGTAACCCTGAGGACCACCAGCATTGAGGGTATGGGTGGAGGAAATGTTATGACCAATTCTAACCGACTGACTAACCAGCCACTCAAAAAATCCAAAAGCCAGTTGCAGATGGAGGCCCCAAGGCCAAGATCCAGAAGTTTAGGGGTGACCTATTCGGTGTTATGGTGTTGAAGGCTGAATAGTAGGCAATGAATAGTATCTTGATGTAGATGTTGTTATTGTAAAGTGATCCAAAGCTGAATGTTGTGCAAGAGAGATGGCGTCCTCCAAAGACCTATTTTTCCTGTACGCGAATTGCAAGAGGTTCTTGATTGTCTGGATGATTGGTGCAAATGTAGGCCATTGCCAGTCTAACAAGGTACTTCATTATGGTCGATGTTGGAGCTACTTGGTGGGCGTTATTGAGACAAGTCACTTTAGTTTTCTTGGAGACTAGTATGATGGAGGAGTTCCTTGAAACAGATGGGGATAGTATATTGTTGAAGTGAGAGGTTGAAGATGCTGACAAAAACGGTCCACTATTTGAGAACCCGTCCAGGGACCATGAGAGACAGCTGCTTTCCAAGTGTTTACCCTCATCATATGACTTCTGTAACAAAAATTTAGCGAACAGATCCATCAGGGATGGTGACACGTTTTGGTAGCACTTTGTTTGCTTGTTGAAAGAGGGCATAAAAGGCATTGAGCTGACACAGTAGAGATGCAGCATTACCAATGACCATCCCTGATATTGGTTTGTAGCCTTCGATGGTATCCACTCCCTGCCACAGTCATACATGTGCAGTGTTGTGTCATCATTCTTGAAAGTCTTGTATTTGGTCTTTAGCAGAGAGTGGATCGCCCTGCCCTGATTGTCCAATGTTCCTGGTTAGGATAGACCCTATTGCCTTTGGCAGAACACATTCATCAATGCATTTCTTGATGAAACCAGTGACGACTGAGGTGCACTCATTTAGGGTGGATGAAATGGTCTTGAACATGTTCCAGTCCACCAACTCAGAACAGTCTTAAAGAAGACTAGAACACTACTGTACTACACCTTTCATTGGTGCCTTGCACATCAATCTCTGTCAGCCTGCAGGTGATCAGACTGGCTGAAATGAGAATGAGGGATGAATCAGTAGATGAACTTGATGATGGTGTGGCAATGGTCTAGTGTGTTAACACCCAAACCAACTAACCCATTTCCCAAGCATCCATCTTTTTGTTCAGCCAGACATCTGACATATTTGAAACACAAAAACTATTAGAAGAGATAACAGAGGGATTACAAGATGTATTTGGTAATGTGATTAAAAAATATGTGATGCAGTAGGCATGTTGATGGTACTTGGAGTGTGTTCCTGACGTTAGTTTGATTGAACTCACTGGGGTGATGAATAGGGCACATCTCGAGAGGGTTGATGACCAAATATAATTCAACCAGGCTTGGGTGGTATGTAGCTGCTGACAAATGGTGGAGGTGAATTCCCTTGATACATAAAAGGGACAGCATTTTATGACCAGTTATTCCAGAGGAATTGAATTGAGCTAATACTGTCATATCAGTGCACCACGAAGCATTGATCTAAAAGGAATCGCCATCCCCTTTCTCTTACTGGAGAATTCAATACGGTCCATCGGATAAATGGAGAAACTCTCATGTTGGTTGTTTCGGAGGGTCAGGTGAGTCAGGGGTGAGTTATGGTTTAGTGAAACACAGAGCACAGCAGTTTCTGATCTCCCTTTGAAACAGCAGCCTTCTCCAAGCTCTTTGAGGTTTTTCTCGAGCGATTGAGTTTTACATAACATAGTGCTGGAGAGAGAGGTTAGCTGGATCACCCGTTGTTTCATCCACACCTCGAGCTCTCGCTAACTGCCGCGTTTCCGTGTTTTGTTTGTACTCTCAGCTGTGCCAGTGGCTAATTAGCAGGTGTGCTAATGAAGAAACGGATTAAATATCAAAAATGGATGAAGTGTTGTAAAAATGGCCAGCAAAGGGACTGAGTTAATACTGTTTCTGTGGTGTAAAGTCTGCTCAAGTAACTTCTGTAGTAAACCAACATCCACAATTTTATTCTGGTGTTGTTTTCTTCTATATTGATGTTAATTAGACCAGCGTTTTAGAAAGAAATGCAGATGCTGGAAAATTCGAAGGTGGATAAAAATGCTGGAGAAGCCAATGCATCTATAGAGCAAAGGATAGGCGACGTTTTGGGTCCAGACCCTTCTTCAGTCTGAACCGAAACCTCACCTATTCTTTCGCTCCATAGATGCTGCCTCACCTGCTGAGTTTCTCCAGCATTTTTGTCTGTCTTTAATTAGACCAGCACTAATCACTAATCGGAGAAAAAATTGTGTTTAATTACGCCAAAGGCTGCAAATCAGTGTTACTGGATTGCACGTTTCCTGCATTCATAGGGGCAATTAAGCAGCCACTTCTGCCAAACAGATCTCCAGATTGCTATCCCAGTCACCGCATTGGATGGTTTCAGCCAGTTGGCCTCAGAAATCTGTGGCTGAAATGCCAGAATTGCTGTGAGGGATGAGAGCTTTGAGCTTTGGTGCCACCACTTTTGTTAAATGTCTTTCTTACTAATTTCTGATCATGGAATCACCTCTCCTTTTCACTGGGCCTGTTCAGGAACTAGCCCTTAAAGAGCCACACCACAATACAACCAGCACGTTTCCATCTAATTGGAGACTGTCGCCATTTCATGCCCCTTTGCATATGTCCGCACACTATGAAAACCTGCAGTCACGATATTTAAGAGACATTTAAACAGGCACTTGTACGGGCAAGGCATAGAAGTTATGGATCTAATGTAGGTGTGGATGGACTGAAAGGTTCGCATGGACATGGTGGATGGACTGAAAGGTTCGCATGGACATGGTGGATTGAAGAGCCCATTTCTGTGCAGTACAACTCTTGTTCTCTGTCTCTATGAATCTCCATGTCTGCACTTCCAGGAAATGTGCAATGCAGCCAAATGTGGCTTTCGGGGATGAAAGTAAAAGGCACATTTATAATTAAAAAATGGGAGGTTCCCCACTGTTCCAATTTCTATTTCCAGGATCCCAGCCTTTGTAGCATAGCTTTACATCAGCATAGTCAGTCCGCTAGGTTCTGAGAGTAAAGGTGAACCTGACACAGACATTGAGTGTGTGAGCAATGTGGAAGGATAAGCTGCAGGAAATCTGTTTCTATTAGATGTGTTGACTAAAGGGTGCCTCCTTGGGTCAGATTTCTTGAAGCTAGTTTTGCTTCTAGAGTTTTATTGGGATCTTGAAATCCCAAATACTGTCTGGAAGCATCACATACACTATGGCTGCTCTACTGTCACCAGAAAATACCAGATAATGGGCACAGATACATTTCCAGACTATTGTTTTTTTCACTGTCTGTATCTCATTATCACCTAGCTCACAGCCAACAATGGATCATCGTGGACTTCACCTTTCCTTGATCATTATTACTTTTTTTAATATCTTTCGTTCATTTGTTCTATATCCATATCACCGGCTAAATCTCTCTTTCCCCTTTCCACTGACTTTCAGTTTGAAGAAGGGTCTTGACCTGAAACGTCACCTAATCCTTTTCTCCAGAGATGCTGCTTGACCCGCTGAGTTAATCCAGCTTTTTGTATCAATTCTCATTCTCTTAAAATGTTTCATAAAATATTAAAGCCTAGAAACTGGATCAATTAGGCTCCTATTTTTTTTTTGTATTGGCTAATTGTGCATAAACCCAATTTAATCTGGATTAGATCTCACTGGTGATCATTTCCAAGTGAAATCAAGACCATCAGGAAACTGGACCAGGTACCTGCGTGCCTGACGACTTTCTGGCATAGGACGCTCACCTACTGACACCAACAGTCAAGCACTGAACATTTCTTTCCCGACCAACAAAAATCTGAGCTTTCAGTGTGCAATTTTCACAGTAGAAGGAGTAGATTGTGTCACTTTGTTGCATTCACAGCTACTCGACTACAGGGCTTCTCGACTAACAACAGGAGACTTGAGTGAGCAGCTTTGGACCTAACTGCAGGCTGCCCAAGTACCTTCCAAAGTTCACAAAGTCTGCTCAGATTAACAGAGTGTACTTTGTCTGGTAATTAACTGTTCACATTCCCATTCAATGGATGCCTTGCGGCAACAATCCATTTTTAAAGGCTTTGACAATTTTTGCCAGAGATTGGTCACCGTAGGTGATGAACATTGGTAAAGGAGGTACAAACGACCCCTGTGTTTGCAGAGGGGAAGAAGGAATTGCATTAGCTGAAGATAGCCTGTATTGTGATTCTCCCGTGATGTGAAGCTGCAATTTGCGCTTGTGTCAAGGCATGCGAGTTGAAAATAAATACACTTTGTGTTGATACAAGTAGTGTTTTTCACATAAAATCTGGCTGAGTTTATAATCTTTTTTGGCTCACAATAAGGCTTAGTTTTTATTCTGCATCCCAGATTTTTTTGGGTGGTGACTTGTGAATTCTGTGAGGGTGAATTTCAAGGTGACCTTGACTTAACTTTGTTGCTGTTCTGTTTTTCCCCTATTGAACATTGACGGTCTTTACAGAGTCTCACAAACTGCTGCTCATCAACAGCATCTGAGAGGTTGCTAGTTTTCCACTTGTGCAGGTGGCATTGACTTCATCCATATTAGACATGACCAACTTGCGTTCCCTCCCAGCATCACCCCTTTATAGCCCAAACTTCAACAGGAAGATTTTCATTCTCTCAAGATTCAGATAAACGGGTCTCTGTGCATGGAAAATCTGCAGGCTTTTTGCCTCTGCCTAACAACCTGCCTGTCCTTCAAGGTAATTATAGTGTGCATCGCTGCTATGCAGTGTCCACAGGAAGTGTGCCTTAGAAGGCTGCTGCCCTTCTCAGATTACTTTAGAACAAATTGTCGGAAGTAGTGTTGAATTGAACCAGGTCTCATCAGGAACTGCATAGCATATTATGCTGGGTACAAACCATATTAATGCTCTATCTCACGTAGTTTTGTCCAGTTTGATAATTTTCTATGCGGGGAACCCAACTGAGTTTTACCACGATACTCAGCATAGTGTCGGCGTTCCAAAACACAGCGTGCTACAACATAAATATGTAGCTCCTGCTGAAAACTAACGGAATACATTACTCCTAATGATGTGGCTCCTTTTGGGAAGCCCGAAGGGAGCGTAAGAGGTGGGAAGCAGAACTGAAGCCATTGTATAGGGAAGAAGTTGTACTCTTCCTGTTATGAGAGGAAATACAGACAAATGTGCTTCCTGACCATTTGATGAGGGGGGAATGAGGTCTTCTTTGACCTTTTGCCAAGGAACAACTTTTCTTTTGTTGCCTCAGTAAACATGATTTCCCTAATGATTCCTCATGTATACCTGTCAATATTAGATTTTAAAGAAATAAATGGGTAAGTTTTATGTTCAATTCGTGCTAGGTGGTCTTGAACATTTCTTAGGTAAACATAATAAATGATACTTTGTAGTATATCTTGGCTACCAGTTTCACTGTAATTCTGCCATGAGTGAAAACAAATAAGGAAATAGTGCACAGACTAAAAAAAAACTGCTGCAATCACCTCTTGAGAATTAACTAATCTTGAGCATATTTTCTTGTAAATTGAAGTTGTTGTACGGTTGAAAGTCACAGTATTCACAGACTGAAGTTGAGTGTTCAAACTACTGCTTAATGACCATTTGTCTAGTTTTTCCTGAGACAAATAACTTGTTTTCTAGTAGTGGGGAACTTTGTGATATTTGCCTGGCTATCTATCACCTTGACCTTCAATGTTTTGGCAGTACTTTATTGTTAAGCAAAAGTTATAGTATTGCAGGAATACACAAATAGATAGAACTGAATATTCACATGGAGTCAAATACTTCATTTAAAAAAGTCAAGGTTAATGTAACTAAAATTAAACAAAAATACTTTGGCTATCTATCTGCTATGTTTAGATGGAGACAAATACTGTGTGTTCCAATAGTAGCAATTGTTAGGATTAAAGGCATTCACTATCAAATCATGTGGAGCTTAAACTCAAGGCATAATTCATACCTTTCTAATGAAAAATATTGTCAATTATTTAATTTTCTATATTTATCAGGAAGAATCAGTCTTTAAATTCTGTGTGTGACAATTTATCTTCTCGTACTGCTCCTGCCAATAATGAAAGACCGCAGATTTTTTGCCTCAGAGTAACACAACTCAAAATTAGATTTGTTTTGTTTGTTTATTTGAAAAGTTAAAGTTTCTGATTATGCTCCATGATATTTTTAACTTTATAAATGAAATTCAGGTTTTCCAAATTCAACATAGGATTATTCAAAAGTGAACGCTTTCAGTTCTCATGTGCTTTAATTTACTCTTTGATGCTCAGAAATCAAACCACCACGTTTTCAGAGCCAATTGACAGCTCACTTGTGTTACCCTCTTAATCGTCCACTTTTGATATCCATTCTCCAGTACCCGTGTTCCTTAATCGGTGTGTTCAACATTTTTAAAGCCACAGAATCAATACAGACTGCATTATGCTTCATGTCCAGGTGTACAAGAACTGCATAACTTAAGTATACAATATGCTATATGTTTTCACAATAGAATGTATTTGTCAATTTGACTTAGAAATATCTAAAGATAATTTTCCAGGGAATACTTAGTTGCTCGATACTATGAAAAGGAAATAAATTATTAGGTCACAAATGATTGCATATGTGGGTATACAGATAAGAAAAGCTGTCCTTGTTTTTCTTTTTTGTGCTGTGTTCATCTCTATACCACAGTATTTCTCTGCAAAGATTGGAATATTGTTCCCAATGTTGGGGAAGTCCAGAACAAGGGGTCACAGTTTAAGGATAAGGGGGAAGTCTTTTAGGACCGAGATGAGAAAAAAAGTTTTCACACGGAGAGTGGTGAATCTGTGGAATTCGCTGCCACAGAAGGTAGCTGAGGCCAGTTCATTGGCTATATTTAAGAAGGAGTTAGATGTGGCCCTTGTGGCTAAAGGGATCAGGGGGTATGGAGAGAAGGCAGGTACAGGATACTGAGTTGGATGATCAGCCATGATCATTTTGAATGGCGGTGCAGGCTCGTAGGGACAAATTGCCTACTCCTGCACCTATTTTCTATGTTTCTATGTTTCTAAAATGGTGAGCAGACTGCCTGTTTCCAGTCAATTGACAATATCAGTGTGGAACAAGTTGCAAGGAAGTCTGAGAGAATGGTCTGCATTTAATTGGTTTAGAATTTTTTTTTTTTCTTTCAGCCTTTATATCTCAGTGGGTAAATTATTTTTAATTCTACAAATCTCTCTCGCAGTGAGATGGGTGAAACTTAGATTTTAATCCATTCAATTGAAATGGACAGTTTTTATTTTTTTAATATACAAAATCTTAGAATAAGAATTTTGTTCCTGTGGAATTACAGAACATTCATGATTGTTACCTGAGTTCCTGAAGTAAAGTTACATTTTCACAGAATTTTTTTTTTTTTTAACAATCAAAGAGTTGTTGGAGGCACCGTTTTAGAGGTGAAGATTCAATAATGGAATGTTGGCCTTCATAACAAGAGGATTTCAGTACAGGAGTAAGGAGGTTCTTCTGCAGTTGTATTGGGCTCTGGTGAGACCACATCTGGAGTATTGTGTACAGTTTTGGTCTCCTAATTTGAGGAAGGACATCCTTGTGATTGAGGCAGTGCAGCGTAGGTTCACGAGATTGATCCCTGGGATGGCAGGACTGTCAAATGAGGAAAGATTGAAAAGACGAGGCTTGTATTCACTGGAGTTTAGAAGGATGAGGGGGGATCTTATAGAAACATATAAAATTATAAAAGGACTGGACAAGCTAGATGCAGGAAAAATGTTCCCAATGTTGGGTGAGTCCAGAACCAGGGGCCACAGTCTTAGAATAAAGGGGAGGTCATTTAAGACTGAGCTGAAAAAAAACTTTTTTACCCAGAGAGTTGTGAATTTATGGAATTCCCTGCCACAGAGGGCAGTGGAGGCCAAATCACTGGATGGATTTAAGAGAGAGTTGGATAGAGCTCTAAGGGCCAGTGGAGTCAAGGGATATGGGGAGAAGGCAGGCACGGGTTACTGATAGCGGACGATCAGCCGTGATCATATTGAATGGCGGTGCTGGCTCGAAGGGCCGAACGGCCTCCTCCTGCGCCTATTTTCTATGTTTCTATAATTGAATAATTCAGATGGTGCTATTTCAGTATTTATAGTATACTATACTTTACACTTGATTTAGGTTGGCTTTGTGGATTTTATGAAAACCTGAAACTGCGAAGTCTGTTTTTCTTTTAGCTTATTGCAGAATAATATAATGTAAACAATAATATGAATTGTAAGTGGTTTCCATGTGAAATGTTCAAATGTACAAATTTAATATCATAGAAAGTGTATGAAGTTAATATAATGTTTTAAAGAAGGAACTGCAGATGCTGGAGAATCGAGGGTACACAAAAGGCTGGAGAATATAATGACTACTCTAATTTATTGCCTTAAAAAGTTAGAAGCGAATTGTTTCTCCAAATATAATTCTTGGGATATTAATTCTTCTTTTCTCTAAAGCAGACTCTTTTGATGCCATTCACAACTTTCTTTTCTTCTCTGGAAGAGAAAGGCTTTGAGAGATAGACACAAAGTGCTGAAGTAACTCCGCAGGTCAGGTAGCATCAGGTCTGAAAAAGGGTTTCCGACACGAAACGTCACCTATCCTTTTTCTCCAGTGATGCTGCCTGACCTGCTGAGTTACTCCAGGACTTTTTGTCAATCTTCAGTATATACCAACATCTACTGATCCTTCCTACACAAACTTTTAGAGAATTGATTTGAGAATACCAAATAACGTTGATCCAATCATCACCAGATTTGATGCATTTTCTTTGACCTTTTATTCCCAATTAAGCTTTAAATGTTTGCAAATTATTTCACATAGCAACCAATACGTAACAACCTGAATTTGGTGATTGTAACTGCTAAGTAACTCATGACAGAAGGATAAGTATTTGCGGAGTCGTGATTCCATGTTCCAAACAAAATTCCAAACTTTCTAGGTGAAGTAATACATTCCAGTAGAAAACTATTAGACACTAGACCCTTTCACAAAGCACATCATTTAAAAAAAAAATCAGCTTTGATCCCCCTCTCTTTAAATTGTCGTGGCTCAAACTAGTCTCTCTTCTGCAAGATATATTTTCAAGAATATCTTCTTGGCAATTTCCAAATTTGCGTTCTTGGAATGCACACGGATACCTGGGAAATGAGGCAGAATAAAAAATGTAATTTTGTGTTGCTCTGAGAATGCTTACAAAGCTCAGCTACAAATTTTCACAACAGTAAAAGTGCTAATAGGATAAAATAAAAATTTATCAACAGTCATGCCATTCAATTTAGAACTAAAGCCATATATTTTAAGGAGTGAAATACATCTTGGTCAGTAGTGTACAATGGGCAAGGTTCTTCATCATTGACATTCCCTTAATCATAAGGACAGGATTACGTGTTTTTTACAGACATTTCCAATTTCTTAAATCCATCTACAATTTCTTAACTCCCTCGATAATAAAGTGGCGGGTCTTGTATGTAATATCCAGCTGTCGAAAAACTGGACGTTTCTGTTATTTCTGCTAGCTGCAAGCTTTCCTGCTTTGTTTACAATGGCTTCACCAGTTCAACTCCCACACTCCAAAGGGTGTCAAAGCGCCAAACTAACCTATTCAAGTACTTATCCAGACAGTCCTTAAATGCACTCAGCAATTCAGATTCAGCCAGTGTACTCTTGATAATTAGCACTCTGGGTGACGAAGATTCCCCTTTGATCTCCTCTACGTCTCTTCCCCCCCCTGGCCTAAACCTGTGTCCTCTAGTTTTATCTGCCTCTGATGTGGGACCATTTTTCCTGCGTTGTACACTATGAACACCCCTCATCATTTAATACACCTCAATAATGATACCTTTGAACCTTCATCTGCTCCAGGGAGAATAGACCTAGCTTCTCCAGTCTCTCACAGAAAAAACTGCTCTATTCTAGGCAACATTCTGCTAAATGTCCTGTGCGCCCGATCAGTGCCAGCACATCCTTCCTATATTTTGGTGCCCACAACTGTATGAAGTACTCCAGCTGGAGTCTATCTTAAGAAGATAGACACAAAATGTTGGAGTAACTCGGCGGGACAGGCTGCATCCTGGAGAGAAGGAATGGGTAAAGTTTCGGGTCGAGACCCTTTTTCACGCCGAAAATAGACACGATGTGGTTTTATGGAGTTGGAGTATATTTCTCCCGACTTCTGTATTCAACCTCACAAGCCTTCACATATAACATATTTCACATTCTGTTTGCTGCAGCAAGTAAGACTTTCATTGTCCCGTCCTGGACATATGACTCTTGACTCTTGCCTTCCTAACCACATTATCTTCAACAATCTATGGCTTTGTCTTTTAAGGTCTCTCTGTTTCCCAATACTCCCTATGACCCTTTTGTTCATAAGTTCCAGAAGCAGAATTAGGCTATTTGGCCCATCAAGTCGACTGCCATTCATTCATGGCTGATCTAGCTTTCTTTCTCAACACCATTCTCCTGCCTTCTCCCCATAACCCATGACACCCTTACTAATCGAGAATCCGTCAATCTCCGCCTTTAAAATATCCATTGACTTGGCCTCGAGCCGTCCGTGGCAATGAATTGCGCAGATTCACCACCCTCCGACTAAAGAAATTCCTCCTCATCTCCTTTCTCAAGGTACTTCCATTTATTCTGAAGGGCCTGTCTTACTTTCCCGAGTTACTCACGAATTCTCCTGAGTATTCCCCTTGATTAAAACTTGGAGAATTACCGTAATAGCCAGCTGTAGGTACTCAGGCTATTTATTTTACTCGTGGACATTTCGCAACATAATTTCCCGACTTACTTGATGCCCCGAATACCTCCGGCTGGCATTACGAGCCACTACAAAATATCTACGGACTCCTACGGACTCGCTACGGACATTCTCCAAGTTTGAATCATGGGGAAAATTCGGGAGAATTTGTGAGTAACTCGGGAAAGTAAGACAGGGTCTTTAGGCTATGACCTCTGGTCCTTGACTCTCCCACTAGTGGAAACATTTGCCTCGCTACATTCACTCTTTCCAAGCCTGTATTCATGCTGTATATCCTGGCTTTATTAGTACTCCCAAGATGTATCATCTCATGTCTGAATTAAACTCCATCTGCCATTTTGCATTCCTCTTTACAACCACTTTGATATTGCTCTGCAACATAAGGCTACCTTCCACAATAACACCAACTCAGCCGATCTTCATGTTATCCGTCAATTACTGATCTTGTCTCCCGTATCTCCCATTCATATTTCAGAAATCCCAAGGGTCCCAGCACTGATCTATGTAGGATACCACAATTAATAGACATCCAATCACGGAAACAACCTTCTACCATCTCTTTCTATCTCCTATTGCCAAGCCAATGTCACTATGCTACTTCAATTACATTGATAAGCGAATTAAATAGATCTATGGATTTAGTCTGAACAAGAAATTAAAGAGGGAGATGCAATTGCATTTTCATTGTTAAGCATTAAACAAATTAAGGCATAATGAATAGTAGTAGCATGCAATATATCTTGCGTGGCTACAAGTTTTATTTTAAAGTAGCAACAATCTAAAAGCATACACACAAAGCTTAGTTAAACATTGTGATTAGATATTTTTACGTCATGTTTTTGTTTTGTGGGAAGCCTGGATTCTCTGATAAGAAGTGTGACCATGTAAGATTTAGCTTGTACTGGTAAAAGCAACAAGATTAAAAAATAAGTACATCTGGATCAAATGTGGTCATACAATAAGGAAATGCGTAATCAGTATTTGGTCACATTTAACTCTTGGAAAGAAAATTAACAGGCATAGATCAAATATAAATGCATATTTTTATGATGATTGTATAGGAATTGCAACACACAAACAGTTGATTTGACTGATCAAGTTCACAGTCTTTAAGGTGCAGTCAGCCCTATAGCCTTGCAAGTTTATTTCCTCAATGTATCTAATTTCTTCTTGAAATCAGCAATCATCACACACGCACACAGCAACGCCATATCCCTCACTGTACAAAAAGGTTCTTTCTTCTGACTCCCTTACCTCTAATTCATGCCATTAAACCGACCCTAATGAATAGTAGTTTGGGAGCACTGGCACTACGCAGACTGCATTGGTTTAAGGGGCAATTCGCTGCGAACTGAGGCTGGACATTTAATATTGGCTTTGCAACACCCAAATTACAGGGATGAGAACTGAAAACTACTCAGATGTTCTCCACTTCATATTATCAAGGTGGCATAGAGCTGCAGCCTAAGGCAGAGCTGAGCATCCAGGTTACAGTGCAGTTCAGCAATAGTATGCGGTCTCACATGTTCACAAAGGCCTAGATAGAGTGGATGTGGAGAGGATGTTTCCAGTAGTGGGGGGGTCTAGGACCCACGGGCACAGCCACAGAATAAACGGACGTACCTTTGGAATTGAGATGCAAAGGAATTTCTTCAGCCAGAGGGTGGTGAATCTGTGGATTCATTACCGCAGCCAGAGGTGGAGGCCAAGTCATTGGGTATTTTGGTCAGTAAGGGTGTCAAAGGTTACAGGGAGAAGGCAGGAGTATGGGGTTGAGAGGGAAATATAAATCAGCCATGAATGAATGGCAGAGCAGACTTGATGGGCCGAATGACCTAATTCCGGTCTTGTTTATGATGAAACTAGACTAAGTGGGACCCGTTGGGTCCCAGTCACATGGGGGGAGGGGGAGTGTGTGGGCTCACCGGCTCCTGGCCCCGGCTCCTACCGCACTCACCGGGTCCAGGACTCACTCAGTGGCTCCTGTCCCCTGCGCCTGTCGCGCTCTCAGCCCCCGCCCGTGAACACAGCCCGCTCCCGCCCGTGTGTACTCAGAGATTTAGATTATAGCAGACATTTCAAGGCACTGGAAGTGAAAGATAGATTTAACTCTTAGGGCTAAAGGAATCAAGGGATAGGGGGTAAAAGCAGGAACGGGGTACTGATTTTAGATGATCAGCCATGATCATATTGAATGGCCTATGCCTGCACCTATTTTTCTGTTTCTAAGAATACCACTTTGAAGGCTGTCCCCTTCAAAACATGTAAAACGACTAGCAGGTTAGCCAAACTAACATCAGTGTCCTCTCACAAGCCAACAACTCCAAAACTGAGCCCCCAATTATACTCTTTTGGATCCTTTTGCTGACTGCACCATTTGCATGCCTATCACCAGACTCACAATACAGATACCCACTGTGAGCTGTGTTGCAGGAGGTGATTACCAGAGCAACATAGATACATGGCCACCCGGCCATTCGAACCAGCGCTGCCATTTAATGTGATTATGGCTGATCATCCACAATTAGTACCCCGTTCCTGCCCTCTCCCTATACTTCTTGATTCTGCAAGGCCTAACTCTATCTAACTCCCTTTTGAATGCATCCAGTGAATTGGCCTCCACTGCCTTCTGTGGCAGAGAATTCCACAAATTTACAACTCTTTGTGTGAAAAGGTTTTTCGTCATCCCAGTTATAAATGGCCTCCCCCTTATTCTTAAACTGTGGCACCTGGTTCTCGACTTCCCCAACATCAAGAACATGTTTCCTGCACACCTCTCATCCTTCTACATTCCAGTGAATACAGGCCCTGTTGCTCCATTCTTTCCAACATATGACAGTCCCGCCATCCTGGGAATTAACCTCGTAACCTACGCTGCAGCCCCTCAATAGCAAGAATGTCCTTCCTCAAATTAGGAGACCAAAACTGCACACAATACTCCAGGTGTGGTCTCACCAGGGCCCTGTCCAACTGCAGAAGAACCTCTTTGCTCCTGTACTCAACTCCTCTCGTTATGAAGGCCAACATGCCATTAGCTTTCTTCATTGCCTGCTGTACCTGCATGCTTACTTTCAGTGACTGATGTACAAGGACACCCAGATCTCGTTGTACTTCCCCTTTTCCTAACCTGACACCATTCAGGTAATAATCTGCCTTCCCGTTTTTGCCACCAAAGTGGATAACCTCACATTTATCCACGTTTTACTGCATTAGTCATGCATCTGCCCACTCACCCAACCTGTCCAAGTCACTCTGCATCCTCAAAGCATCCTTCTCACAGTTCACACTGCCACCCAGCTTTGTGTCATCTGCAAATTTGCTAATTTTACTTTTAATTCCTTCATCTAAATCATTAATGTACATTGTTAATAGCTGCGGTCCCAGCACTGAGCCTTGCAGCACTCCACCAGTCACTGCCTGCCATTCTGAAAGACACCCATTAGTCCCTACTCTTTGTTTCCTGTCTGCCAACCAATTTTCTATCCACATCAATACCCTACCCCCAATACCATGTGCTCTAATTTTGCCCACTAATCTCCTGTGAGGGTCCTTATCAAAGGCTTTCTGAAAGTCCAGATACACTATATCCACTGGCTCTCCCTTGTCCGTTTTACTTATTACATCCTCCTAAAATTCTAAAAAAATTGTCAAGCATGCTGCCCCCTTCGTAAATCCATTCTGACTTGGACCAGTCCTGTTACTGTCCAAATGTGCCACTTTACATCTTTAATAATTGACCCCAGAATCTTCCCACCACTGATGTCAGTCTATAATTCCCTGCTTTCCCTCCTTGAAAAGTGGGATAACATAAGCTACTCTCCAATCCACAGGAACTGATCCAGAATATATAGAACATTGGAAAATGATTACCAATGCGTCCACAATTTCTAGAGCCATTTCCTAGGATGGAGATCATCAGGCCCTGGGGATTTATCGGCCTTCAGTCCCATCAGACTACCCAACACCATTTCTTGACATGTGAATTTCATTCAGTTCCTCTGTCACCCTAGATCCTCTATCCCCTAGTACATCTGGGAGTTTGTTAGTGTCTTCCTTAGTGAAGACAGAACCAAAGTTCCCCATAATAAATTCATCTGTTTCTGTCTTCAAGGGACCCACATTTGTCATAACTATTTTTTTCCTCATCATATACCTAAAGAAGGTTTTACTGCCCTCCTTTATATTCTTGGTTAGCTTACATTTGTACTTCATATTTTCTCCCCGTATTGCCTTTTTAGTTATCTTCTGTTGATCTTTAAAATGTTTCCCAATCCTCTGGCATCCCGCTCATTTTTGCTATGTTAAAAAAGAGAATACGTCTTCTCTTTTATTTGTATACTGTGCTTGACTTCCCTTGCCAGCCACGGTCGCCTCTTACTCCCCTTAGAATCTTTCTAAGAGAATATTCTTAAAGTCTCCTCTCAAAAATGCAGCGTACTCACTGGCTGGTTACCTTGGCTACTGGACGCAGAGGTGTGTAGGGGATGGTGCTGGGAACCTTGGATTGAGAATAAACAAAAGCCCAATTCAAACAGAATGAGTACACCATCTCACAATCTACCATCCACGTGTCTGGTCAGGCCCCTCCTGTACATCTGTGGAATGTAGAATGGTACTGCACAAATCAGCTCCTTCATCCCGTAATGTCCGTGTCAAACATGATAAGTTGGGTGGGCTCACATTTGCCTCATTAATCTCCTTAAGAGTCCGAGCAAATCATTCTCTTCACATGAGATTGCCAGAAAAATAGAGTGCCAGGAGAACAGGCAACATTTATCCTCTAAATATTTTGTACACATAGACATTGAAATAAAGATGGAGCAAGTTAGAATTTAATTGTTCCGGTTCATATCCGATGTATGGCAGATAAATACAGTTGAATTGCAAGAGTCTGGAACAGAAATTAATTCCCTCTGCCAGAAAGTGTAAGCCTACGTCCTGCTTGATAGTGACCCCCTGCAATTACTTGAACAAGCTGCATTTAGTGCTGCATAGGGTTCGGAAAGCCAGGGTTGAATCAATCGTTGGAGCAATCAATGAAGCAATGATGATCCTCAAGGAAGGGTCTCGACCCGAAACGTCGCCTATCTCCTTCGCTCCTTAGATGCTGCTGCACCCGCTGAGTTTCTCCAGCTTTTTGTGTACCCTCGATTCTTCAGCATCTGCAGTTCTTTCTTTAAAACTTTGTCTACTCCATGATCCTCAAGGGCCTGTCCCACCATCATGCGACTGCATGCGGTGATCGCAACCAAACGTGGTGGCTTGAGGCGTACGACCTCGCGGGGCCGGTCCCACTTCCAACCGTGGAGCCGTGTGGAGCTGGTCCCGACATACCAATCAGCTGGGCCGGAGGCGGGCCGACTGAATTTGGACGTCGCATGGCGTCAGGCGGAGACGTCATCGCGCAACGGCACGTTGGGCGGTGATGTCATCGCGTAACGCCACGCGCTAGATGTACGCCGTCAAGACGCTGCGTACACCCATTGAGGCGCTGTGTACGGCCTCAATGCGGCTGTGGGCCAACAGGCCGTTGCCGCGCCGGATTTTTGAACAGTGTGATATTTCTCGGACGCCCGCGTGATGTCGGGACCAGCCCCGCACAACTCCATACGCCTCCGTCGATCGAAGTGGGACCAGCCCCGCGAGGCCGTACGGCTCAAGCGACCACGTTAGGTCGTGCTCGTCACTTGCTGGTGGGACAGGCCCTTCACTGCTGAAAATCTGGATCATCCACCGGAGTTATTACACCCAATTCTAAGCAGAAGTTTAGTTTAGTTTAGAGATACAGTGCGGAAGCAGGCCCTTCGGCCCACTGAGTCCGCACACACTAGGGGACTAATTTTAGATTTATGCCATGCCAATTAACCTACAAACCTGTACGTCTTTGGAGTGTGGGAGGAAACTGAAGTGCTTGGAGAAAACCCACGCAGGCCACGAGGAGAACGTACAAACTCCGTACAGATAAGCATCCATAGTCAGGATTGAACCCAGGTCTCTGGCACTGGAAACTCAGTTTAGGGTTGGTAAGGGGATATGTAGTTGTTTCTTACCTGTCCCCTGAAATGCCTAAAGAAGTCTGCAATTCTCAGAGAATTAGGGATAACTGATGGCTTTGGCCAGCATGTCCATTTCCCATAAGTGAATAAATAAAACATGAGGACATTTGAATGTCCTAGTGACTAGGTTTATACAACTTTGCAAGCAGAAAATAATTACATTCAATTTTCTCCACAGATATAAAATGAATTAAAATCTACTAAAGACTAACTCTTTCATGTTGCTTAATGGGCCAAGTCACTTATTCTTATATTGCGTCCAAGTATCTTATTCCAATTAGCTTTACTTATTCCTTGCTTTCGTATCTTTTTACCATCTGGGTCGGTCGACGATTATATTTTGAGTCGTTTGCGATCAATCAGTTCTGTATGTTTGTAATTAAACTTCCTCCCCTCCTTCGAAATGGTCCAGAATATTATTATTAATCATGATCACTTACATCAGTTCATTATTTACTTTATGAGTACATTACGAATTTGTGATCTGAGAGTTTGTTTCAACTCATTATCGCACCACATGCCTCAAATGCAAAGGCAGTTATCACAGGCATTTAAGTTTGCATGCATCTTCTCATCACCTAACATCATTGTGGACCAATTAAAATGTGATTTGATAGCTTGTTCTGCTGATTAGCTTGCTTTTCAACAAAAGAAAATATGTAGACCAGAGGGAAAAAAACAGGCTTAAGTTAATTTCTGTCAATTAATGAGAGGCTTAGAAGTGTAAGCATGTTTTTTTTGATGAGTTTTAACTTTATAAGGGCATCAGCATTTAAAGTTCCGACGCAATTGACAAAAGATTTTTATGTGAGCAAAGAAATAAATTATTCAATTAAGAAAATGAAAATCATTTCAACAGAAGCCTGTAAAGAAGCCTTTATGGACTGATCTATTTTTAAGAACAAAGATGAAGGCATAATGTGAACCAATAAAAAAAAATGTGCAAAGGACGGTATTTGCACTTGTTATGTGTTTTCATTTCCGTCCACCAGGCATAATAACTCGGGTGCATTTTACACAATCTATCTGCGAGCCAGATGGATTTTATTTTCCATTTTATTATAACCCCAAAAAATGTCTAATTAAAAAAATGACATTGTTTTTCCAAAATAACTGTTTTTTATTTTGTGAAACTTAACTTTTTGATTAACACTTTAAAAAAAAAATGACAATGAAATAAAGATCTTATTTGAAGTTGAAAAATAACTGAGTAAAAATAGTATAATCCTAAGATCTATACCTTTATTATTACCACTTTTTCAGGAGCACGGGATGAGCAATAAACATCAACAAAGCCCATATCCTGAGAAATTAGTCAATAACAAAATGACCAGAACATATTTAAATGACTGTTGATTTAATAGTTAACCAGCTCTTTCTCACTTAATATGTTTTACTCCTCACAGAATTTTAGAAATAATTAATTTGATTGAATCGTCTTCTGGTAACTCATTATGTAAAATGAAAAAAAAAATTGTTGATTGGTTTAAACAAGTACTTCCAGCATTGTTAGACACAAAATGCTGGAGTAACTCAGCAGATCAGGCAGCATCTCTGGAGAAAATGGATGGGTAGCATTTTGGGTCGGAACCCTTCTTCAGACTTTTAATTACTTCCAACATTGTGTTCAGTCTTTTGCCCACTAATGCACCAGGTCTTTCTAGAAGGAAATCTAAGTAGTATGTTACAGTTATAGCTTTATGAAAAGCCCAGTTACTATCGCAGGTAAACCATTTTTTGAAAATGATGAACATTTAGAACATGTATTATCAGACTATAATATGTTATGTTTATGTATATCTATGTTTTCTGCAGGTGACATTTACAAAGAGGAAGTTTGGGTTAATGAAGAAGGCTTATGAGCTAAGTGTTCTATGCGACTGTGAGATTGCTCTGATCATCTTTAACAGCACAAATAAACTATTCCAGTATGCCAGCACCGACATGGACAAAGTACTGCTGAAATACACAGAATACAACGAGCCGCATGAGAGTCGAACAAATTCAGATATTGTCGAGGTAGGATTTGATCTGACAAATGTATTAACCATTTGTATTCAAGATTATATTGCAGTGTCAACCGTGGCTCTGTTGTGTCATTCTTGGTTGTGGGTTAGAGTTGTAAGTTCAAGTCCCACCTGAATTTCGTGCAAAAATGTAGGCTGACACTTCAACGTAGTATCAAAGAAAAGCTGCACTCTTGGAGAGGCCATTTGTCCGCTGAGATATAAAGCAAAGTCCCTGGGTCGATGTAGAAATTCCAAGGTTCATAAAAGGGGGGTTGTATAAAATGCTCTATAAACAACATCTCTCTCTCAATCAACATAACAGATTATCTGAAGTGCACAAATTGGCTGCCATGTCCTTCACCTCAAGAGTGGCTGTGCTTAAGAGCTGCATCAGCTGTAAAACACTTTAGGATAACCTGTGGCTGGAAATGGTGTGAATAAATATGGTTTTGTCTTTGTAAGATATTAAAGGTGGCAACATGTAACAACATTGTATTCCCTGAAGCTAACAAATTAATTAGATCGATAAACAGTTATTCCATTCAGTTACAAGACAGAGTAGCTAAATATGCAGCACTTCACTATTATTTGAAACTCTTGTAATAAACTTTGCAAATGTAACAACTTATCTAGTAAGTATAAATTTGTTATATTCAGTTACACAATGTACTCAGAGCGAACTGCTCCCATGCTGCTTTTGCCACTTCATAGCATCACCTTCAGATTAGTTGATTTTCGTTCACATTACGATGTTTTGACATCACTGTACATCAATAAAGCAATAATATTATTTTTTTATAGATAAGTATTTGTAACATATTACCCCTCAAGGACCAGAAATTGAAGTTTGGCTCAAAAATGTGTTTTATTTGTTCCTATTTACTCATTTGGTCTAGAACCAATTAAAGATTTTACATCTTGTGATTTGTAGTTTAATTTGTAAGCCTCCAGTGTTGGCTCTGCGCTCAGCATTGATCATACACCCTCCTTTGTATGGAAGCTACTGCTTTCATAAAGATGGAATGTCAATATACCTACATTTTGATTGTGGAATATTAATATTCTTCAGTGTTTTCAGAATCTGCTCAAATTATTGGGAGATCCTGAAACCAGAGAAGGTGTTTCAGGTTATGTGGAACATGTAATGTTATTCCATTTTTGATTCGCATTTCTCATGAGGGAAATATATTGCTGATTTTTAAAGATTCTCTAGGCACTGATTGAATAGATGAACAGCTTAAAGTTACTCTTGTAAACCAAAAACAGAAAATATACAAAATTGCATTCGGTTTCTGACATGGAAAGAGATTAGAAGTTTGGATTGCACCCTTCAAAACTTCCCAACAAGGATTGTAACCATAATCCTGTGATTCTCTCTCAGTTAACAGATTCTGATTATGTTACTGTTCATGAAATGGTTTAGAAAAACAATTATATAAATTGAAGTGAGGGAACGTGGGTAAAGTCCAAATAACAAATTGAGACCTCAGTTATGACAACAATGGCAAATTGTTAGATCACTGCCTTTTTCCTTCAGTGTTTTATTGAAACACAAAGTTTCAGTCTTCCCTAGTTCGCATTAAGCTGCAAGGTGCGCTGTGTTACCGGTGCGAACAATAAATGAAGCTGAATAGAATGCTTGCTAAAATTACTTGCATAGGTGACAAAGAAAGCTTCAATAACACAGAGCAAAAACTCAGCTTTTCTTTAGTTTTATTTTTGGCTGTTTGGAAAAAATATTTATTTGTTTACCTGATCTGAGTTCAGTTTTTTTTTGTAAAACAGGCTACTTCGCAGCCAAAGACAGCGTGGTTTCATGCCTGGAGGAAATAGCTCTGCAGTGTGCGTGGGTGTTGAAAACGAGTTTACTGATGTTCCGTGCAATTAGCATGTCGTTGCCTGATAATTATTGGTGTGGCTGCAATGGCGCACAACCCCAAAAAGCTCTTCAGACATGTTTAGACAGGTTGAAAAAGTTTGTACCCTTGGGGAAAATGTGTGGAAAGAGTAAATTATGAATTATTTTTTAAAGTCCTTGCTTAAAATCGGATTGTTGCAATATGCAGCTATCTGATTTTAATATTCACAATATTTAATATATAATTAAGGCGACGGAAGTAGCATAATCATCATCCTACTAATGTGGCTGTTGAAATATTCCAGCACAAATACAGGTTTATCAAAGAACATTGCACTGAAGTACAGCTTCGATTGTATGCTTGTCATTTGAGTGAGGTTGAGCCCATGGCTTTTTTCTCTTTGATATTTATTTTAGAGAAACTCATCTGGAATTGCCTTTAAAAATAAAAAATAATGTACTTTAAGACAAGACTGGGGGCAATAGGAAGAGTGGCCAAAGAGTGGCCAGTTCTGTGGAAGATTTTAAAAGAAAAAGTTTAGACTTTAGAAGAAAATTCCAATGACTGTCTTGCATTTCCCCCCCCCCCCCAAAAAAAAAAAGCGGCACACAAAAACCTATATTCAGAGAACTACCAGGAAAATTGATATGGGTGCAATGCCAGCAGCAACTTCAGGGATTTAATTGTTTGCTGAAAATATAAATTGCACTCAAATTGCAGTGTTTTTTGTACAAATGAGCACATCCACATACATTCATCACTGAGAATGCGCTTCTTAACACTCTTGGAGATTAAGTTCTGGATAACTAGTAATCACAGACTTATGTTGCAGACAAGAATGAATTAAGGCTGACAATTGGAGCAAAAACAATTATGATGTTGATGGTTTTGTTGAGAGGGTAGGATGAGCATGGAGGGACCAGCAATTTGATTGTTCGTTGGGGTGGATTGGTGTCTGAATGGTGTTTGTGGGTGAAGGGAGGAAGAGTTTACTCAGTTTAATGGCAAGAGGTGGGATAAGAAGGGGGAATGATAAGGATGAGCCATTGGTTTGAAAGTGATGATGAGAGGTACGGAAATTGGGACCAAAATTTGAATGCCAATAATGGGGAGGGGGATTGTTGAAATTGATACCAACAGTTTGAATGGTTAGAATGAAAGGAATTAGTAGGGAGTTTAGAGACTGGGATTTGGACAAATTCTGGTTTAGGGAAGAGGAGATAGTGTGTTTCCAAAGCCTAGGCCTTGTGCTATTGCAGGACTGGGCCTGATGTCGGGATGGTGCTGTATTGGAACAGATGGAAGGATTCAAGATAAATTGTTGATCTTCCTTTCTATTCCAATCATACAAATCTTTGAAGAAAGGAGTATTTTAAATTTGATGTATGGAAGAACTGGGAACTGACAGGGACAATGATCATGATGCGGGAAAGCAAAGTGGGACAGCGTATGTGTAACAACATTTGGAACATATTGTAAAATAGACAGCAAGAACAATACTAGAATGCAAATAGATACGAATTAGGAAAAGAAGCGTTATATTTGGCTGCTTAAGCCTGCTTTTTAAATTGTCTGGAGGTGATAAAGGCTTTGTAAGAGTTCCAGCAGTGTACTGATGTACGGGTGTGAGAAACATTATTGCAAGCGTGGAAGTAAGCAATTTTTCGTGACACAATTTGAAACCGAGTTCAGTGTTGAATGTGAAACTGAGGATTCAAACATTTTCGTTGAGTCTAAAACAATAAAAATAGATGGATTTAAAGGCAAGTAAAGTGGTAACTGAATGTGATGCTTTGGTCATCTTTGAGACAAATAGAAGAGCAATCTCAGCTATTTTTTCACTTCAGTTACCAAGACACTGAAATGCAAAGTCATATTTTATATTCACAATGTAAGTGTGCAATTTTGTTTTTTTTAATGTGATTAAATGTTTCCAAGTTATTAAATATTACTAGACCATAAAAAGTGTATTGAAAATCATTCCACATCCACCAGTGTTGCTTTTGATTTATTGAACAATTTGGAAATGCAGTTTTTAAAAAAATTGAAAATAATAACTTTAAAAAATCTAATTTTGTGGTGGTATTTTTAGCCAGCAATAAAATAAAAACAAATTATTCCAGAACCAAAAATTCCCACATTAACTAATGTGCAATTTTCCAGCCTGGTGCAGAAAATATATATTTGTAGTATTATCTAAAGAAAGCTATATAATGATTTGTTGTACATCTGCAGAAATGGATCAGTGAATGGACAAAAATAAACCAACTCCGTGATGATTAAGGGTGTTTAAAATTAAGCATGCAGTCGGGATGTGGGAGTGTATTATACATTTACCACACCAATTTACGCAAGCTAGTCTTTCAGGCATGGGGCACAGGCATTCAATCAATGTGCTGCCAATCCTTTCTCGCCATGAAGATTAGTGCATATAGTTCCCCTTCATCTCATTCCACTATACAATTCACTATGAGCTAAGACAATTAAAATGTAATTTTGACCTTTTAAGCTAATAAGTCAGTAACGGCACTTCATAAAGTACTTAGTTTATGTTACTAGCACAGAGTAACTATCTGGATAGGCATAATTCAAAGTTATGGACTAACTGTAAAACAAAATGGAGATTGGTGCATGCCACATCCAAAATGTCTGTTCTAACAGTTGATCTTTTGACGGATGCTCCATTTTAAAATATAGAAATTAAAAAAAAAAAATTATCTATTGATGCTTCATTGCTAGTTGGCATGCGTTGTTTAAATCTTTCCAAGAGGTTAACACTACAAGCAAAAGTAATAACGTGGTTTTATATACTAATTTTAAAATAATTAATTTCTTGCAGTTTCAGCTATTTTTCTTTTGTCATTGGACGCCATTTGGAAAATCTGTACCTTGCAATATATCAGAATGTTTTTTGTGAAAATGTATGCACAAATGGCTGCAAAGTTTCCTTGTGATCTTTGAATATTAGACGGAATGGCATTACTTCCATGTGCTTTTTGATTATTTTTAAAAAAAAGCATTAACATCAATGAAGTTCTTGTTTAGGGTTGGTGGTTCAGTATGTTATTTGGGATCAGAATGTGCAGTACTTCCTGTTATTTATGGCTGACTGTTAAAAAACCCCACCATTTATGAGGAACATGATCTTTTTCAAAACTTAGCCTCCCCCCCACCCCACCCCCACCTATTTGGAGTTGAAACATTGTACTGCATACAATCAAATGATTTGTGTGGGGTTTTTTGCTTGCATATTTAATTTTATTTGTACGTTTGGCAAAAAGTGATCTATAAAGTAATTTTATCGCATGAATTTAGCTTTGCTAATCGTCCTAGAAAAGCAATTCCATTTTAGAAGAGGTCAGGAAAGCATAACTCGTGATCTTGTGCACATAAGGATAATTTATTTTAAGTATCAATAGATCAAGCAATATAAAGAATTGTGGTGATATTGTTTGCTCGTGCATGGCATGCCACATATACAGTATTGTATAACTCGAGAAACTAAATCCCACCATCCTACATAATGTAGCCTACATAATCCCTTTCAGATCTGGCTGTCCGGCATTTTGTCTAGCATCATGCTACAATTGGATCACCTGGTAAAAGTTTCTGAATGAGATGAAAGAAATCTCTGTTAATTATTTTCATAGGTCAAAATGCTAATGATTTGCTGCTGGCACAATACATTTTTTACTGCCTTTACAAAACGTGAAGGCTTTTTCGTTGTTTTGTTCTAAAACTGAAATGGAAGGTGGATTGTTGTATAACAAAAATGAATATCAAATGAGAAATGTTGGACAATTACAATCAGTCAAAAATGAATACTAAGAAATCTTGATTAAATTACGGCCACTTTAAGTAAATCTTCATGAACAGGAGAAGTGATCACAATTATGTGAATCAAGTTTTCAAAATTCTTAGTCATAAATATGGCAAATTAGATTCAGGAACTTTCATGTAAACATTGCAAGGTGAACCACATTGCTCTGACCACAGTTGAACTATTGTGTGGAATTTCAGTAACCCAATTATGAAATATTGAACCTACGTGAAAGGTGAACTCTGGAATGATTTAGACGATGGCAAGAATTTCCTTGTAATGTGAGCCTTGTAGATGAAAATGCTTTTCACCAGAGTAGAGCATGTTAAGGGAAATCGAATAAAAGTGCTCAATGTGAATAATAGCGAAAATGAATGCCAGTAGTTCAGCAGTAAGCAAATGAACATTGTACTAACACTCAAGATGTAAGAGGGGTGTGTGGAAGAAATTAATCATCCAGACATTTATTAGAATATATGTACTTGCACAAATGGATGAAGCCTTGCTAATTACACCACCACAAGTGTTCAATAAAACGTATACAAGGGGAATGTATTAGAGCATGAGGAGTAAACAAAGATTTGAAATTTTGTTGAAAAGCTTCATTGTGGAGCCAATGCTATTATTAACGTAATAAATCAAATAGCATTCGTTAGTGTGGAGATTTCTGTGGTTCCGCAATTTGTTACAAGATTACTTAAATGTGGAATGCTTCACCAAGATGCTGTCATGAAGCACTGACCACAATATCATATCAAAATAAATTGGATAACATTTTAAAAGTGAAACTATGAGGAACTGATGAGTAGAAACGTCAGCTTAAATAACTTTGTATGAACATTATCAAGAGTAAAAACCAGAGCTAAACTGATTCTACGTTAACTTTTTCTAACATATCCCTTTATTAATCAGTATGAGAATGGAAGTTGGAAATGCAAAAACACAAACTGTAAATCCAGTTAATTCTATCTATAAACAGTGATTGTATTAATAGACAGATGAACTACATTTAGTTTTACAATATTTGCAGTAGTAAGCAGTTGGGTTAAACTGGTAAATGTTGAAAGAATAATTGAATCTAAAACATCAAACCTTTTGATCAGTATTGATATGCAACCAAATTCTACTTTTAGTAGAGTGCTGGAGCCATCTAGTGCATGGTAGCCAACTGTTAATCATTAAGAATAAAATTTATAAATCACATGACATTTTAATGCTCGAACAGAAAATACTCAATATCAGCAGGCTCTGCAGCAAAGAGAGAGAGCGAAACCGTTCATGTTTTTGGTTGATGACCTATTATCAGAACTAGAAAAATGCAGAAATCTAACGTTTTAAGTTGGAGAGAAGAGCAGGGCTGGAAAAGGCAAAGAGAACATTTGGAATGGAGATCAAGAGAAACAGTGGTAGCAGTTTGGTGACTGGTAGCATGTTTTCGTCAATGTCTTATCAAAAACAAAATGGGAAAGAAAGCATTGAGGATGAACCAGTTATAAAAATGAGCAGAGTATAAATGAGAATTGCAAAGGATCCTTATTGGCAATACAGATCTCTTTGCCTATTTTTGGGCTGCATACATTTATCCTGCTCAAAGATGATATTGTTTGCTGTACTTTGAATCAAAATGAATCATACAAGATTATGTACTGAATCAGCTTTTGTGCAATGAAGGAAATTGATCAAGTCATTAGTTAGGTACATCATGGTTATGGCACTAAGATCTTTATGGGATTTGTTTTTATCAGTGGACTTTCATCTTTTGTTATTTTTCATAACTGAGATTTAGAGTTTAAGACCTTACGCGTTTGAGCTTCACAGTTCAAAGTAACTTTATAATTAAACAGTGACGTCATATTTTTCCTGCATTTAGATTATCTTATTACAAGGTAGATATCCCTCAAGTATACACTACAAACATTTTAATACAAGTGAAAGTTGTAAAATCTTTCCACATCTGAAACCAAGTGTTTAAGAACATTCTTTAAAGCTTATTATTATATCTTGCATCCTGGTGTTTTTTGCATTTCCGAAGTAGAGTCAGCTCTTTGTTTTCTAGTTGCAATTTCACACAGTAAAAGCTTGTCGTTTTCAGTATTTTTGGCCAGCCTGCCAGAGGGCAAGTTTATTTTTAAATCACTGAACTCTGAATGGTCTTTATTTTTCTAAGATTAGAAACAGATGAAATGCCTGAAGTTAAAAGATCGTAGGCTTGTTTCAAATTATGAGAATGGGAGTTCTCCCCCTTTGTGTTTTTATTCTTTAGTGAAGAAATGCCTCATAACCGGTAGTATCCTAAAAATAGGATCTGGTGCAGCTAAAAATAGTGAGCTCTGTGCCTTGCCAAGGAGAATGGAAAGGAATGGGCGTGGACTAGCAGTTTCTCTGATCCTGCTCTATTCATTCAACGATTCCTCTGAGAACATAGGCAATGATAAAGTGTCCTTGAAATAAACCACAGACTCCAACACCACTCTTCAGACTTCTGGGTGCCAACATGTCTTTTTAGCCCAAGGATACAATTTTTTTCTCTTTCTTTCATTTAACAGAACAGCAGTGAAAGACAGATTTTCGCTTCAGAACGGGCAATAGATAAAAACAAATACTGCATAGTTCCTGCACACGAGATTTATGTTCAGCTTAAGAAAGTCAAATAAAAAAGAACTGTACTCTGTGCAATTGAATAGCCGTTTCCCATTATGCATGTACAAGCAAGAAACAATTCCTGCAAAACAATCATAAATGTTTTTTTCAAGCTTAGAATCAATGATTAAACTTCCAATTATGTCACTGATTATAAACTTTGAAACAGAAGGAAATAAATTAAAAATGAAAATCATAGCTTTGTAAATGGATAATCCACCCTCACATTACTACTGACACAATGGCTTCACTCTTGGTATTTTAAGCAATTAAGGACATAGTTCATTTATTTATTCCTAGTTCTCTCTTGCTTCCGTTATTGGTATAACTAGCCTCCGCTACTTTTTATTTATTCATTATTTTTTGAAAAGCATCTGGAAAATGTAAGAAGGATCTTGAAGATGCACATGTATAGAGGCTTTTACAACACCAGGGATCATTTTAGTACTCGGCTTTTCCTTGTATTAGATTAATTAATTAATTGGGCAATTTTTGCTGCGATTTCTTAACATGTTTACATACAGAAAGATATTAAACAAATGGATGTCTTACATTTTTAGTAAAAGCGTCAAGGAGTCTCTTTATGAGAAGGGAATTAACTACAACTTAAATAATACAGAACAATATCTTGCCATTGTTGAGGTTTTTTTCTGTCCTACATTTTAATTTTTCCAGTCTGCTGATGTTTCTCGTACTTCTGTTCAATGACTCATCAAAATAGAGTACAAATAGAATACAAAGTAACTTGTTAAGGATGGGTTAATTAAAGGTAATTGCATACTCTAAATCATACCCTAAATTCTTGACAGAATTTCTTCAAGTAGAAATTCATCCTTGGTCACTTGATCTCTAAACGTGCGTTAAGGTAGTCATTGCATTTTATTTCCAAACATTTCAATTTTAGAGGGAGACAGCAGAGTCAATCTGTTACTATTCATGTGTTAAGCGCAGGTGGATGGGAGCAATCTACAACCACTCTATTTTCAAGTTCCATAGCATGAAGAAGATTTATTTTGATTAAATTGATAATTTTCCTCTTTATAATCTTAATTTTGTTTTCAAGGAAATACAGAAATTCAGTAGTTGCTAAATAATCAAGTAACTAGTGGATTGTTTGAAGAAAATACTGACCTTTTGAAATTGGTATGAGGTGGATTAGAGCCAATGAAGAAGTGAAAACTTCTCAACATTTTTTTGTTACATGTGGAATGGATTAATAAAACACATGTACGGCTGAACATTTGTTTATTCATATATCAAAATGTAAAAAATGAAATATCTTTACAGATTGTGGTGATGACTATGCAAATAACATTGTAGTTTTGAGCGACAGATGTATCAATATGTTTGCAAATTCTTTCAGTGGGACATTTATGATAGGATTTAAGTGACAAAGTCAATAATTGATGAGCAGCATCATGGAGAGAACAGCGGTCCTTATGTCTGTGTGCCTGAGCGCCACTTGTCTCTTTCCAAAGCCATCTAAAGTATTTGTTCCTCTAGCTTTTGCCCCCTGCTGCTCTTTGTAATGAAATAGACCTCAAGCAATTTCTTTATCCCGTACACAGGATTTTATTGTGCCAGTGTGGTGTATTTGTAACTATTGAAGAATGAATTCCAATATTGTTTCCTCTTGCCATGAGACCTGCATGTGATATATTTAGTATCGTCAAAAAAAAGAGCAATTGGCTTCTGTGAGATACATTTTGATTTTCTACTATCAATTTATTTTGTATTGCAGTGTTATGTTTTGCAGCTGATAATCTTCAGAATAACTGGGATATTTTGTATTTGCTCTTTTGTTATCTCTTTCCGCCCGTGTGCATCATTTTCCCCTTGCTCCTCGTAAATGTTAATACTTCTTCAATCAAGCATTGTAATCAACATTTCTGCAGATGGAAATGTTTAGTAAGATGTGCGATGGTGGTGGAGGAAAGATCAGCTTGATTTTTGTAGTTGGATACTGTCCAACAGTGTCTTTTGAGAGACAAATGTTTGAAGGCAGGAGGTACTCAACCATGATATTCTCTACAGTTATTGTCAACACATTGTTTTAGAATTCATATTAAAAATCACTGCACTTGTAGAATTATACAGCTTGGAAAAAGCACCCTTCGGCCCAACATGTTCATGCTGACCATAATGTTCTTTCTGTGCTAGTCCCATTTACCTATAGCCCTGGAAAGCTTTCCTATCCATGAAACTGTCCAAAAATCTGCCCCAACCACTTTCTCTGGCAGCTCATTTCGTACACCCACCAATCTGTCGTGAAATACTTTCCTTAATGTCCCCATTAAATCTTTCCCAAGAATAAAACTAGAGGGCATAGGATTCAAGTGAGAAGAGAAAAAAAAATAGAGGGTCTGAGGGGAAACTTTCTAATCCAGAGGATGGTGCATTTATGGAACTAGTTGCCAGAGAAAGTGGTTAAAGTGGGTACAATTGTGATATTTAAGAGATACTTGGACAGGTACATGGTGTGAGAAGGTTTGGAGGATATGTGCCAGGCTCAGGCAAGTGGGACTCGCTCAGTTAATCAACGTAGTGGGCATGGACAAGTGAGCCAAAAAGCCTCTATGTGCTATATAGCTCAATAACTATAATACCATTCAGCCGTTATCGATACCTTGATCCCTCCCATACCTGTCCTTGTCCCAAGGATGATGTGAATCATTGGCTCCCAGATGTTAAAATTACTAGTGCCTGTTAAATGGTTTACAGCACATCTGATTCTTTACAGAGCAGCAATACCAGACATTGGATGCACATAGCTTTAAGTTCATTCCTTAGCCTAAGTTAAAATAGCTGAAAAGAAAAAAATAGCTGCAGAATAGCTGGTGATCTCAAATAAAAACTGAAAATACTAGAACATTCAACAGGTCAGGTTCTATACTTGCCTCATTTTAGGAAGCATTAGGTGCAAATTTTTTCAATTAGTTTGTGTCATGCTTGTAAGTAATGGATGGATCACATGGCTGCTAATGCATTGCTTGGGACCTATTCACAAACCACAAATTGCAGAGTGAGTTTCTTCTGCCTCCAACTGACCCAAAAACAACAAATGTGGAAGCTTTGCTTCAGAAACAAAGCCGCCTCTGACTGCTGCTAAATTCTTAAACACAATGCATTAAAAATAGGATGGGTTCTACAAAAAGCAGATCATCCATTTTGTCTGAGGCTGTGAAGATTAAAATCTATCACAAAATATCCCTTAGACTTTCAGAATATATTTTAAATTAAAAGCTTTGAAGTTTAGCTTTTTAACCTTATGCACAACGCATTTATTAGCATAATAAATATATATTTGTAAATAAATGTGTGTGTGTGTGGGTGTATGTCACACTCCATTTTTTTTTTCAGATAAGATTTTTGGCCTTTGATTCCCAGGTCCGCCAAAACCAGACACGAAAACTCCGCCATTTTTTCCATTTCGCTAGCGATTTCGCTTTTACATTCACGGATTCACTTCTCATTACATTTAGACATTTTTACGTGCACATTTTAAAATAAAATCCTCCCCCCCCCCCCCCCACTCACTCACTCATTTTAAAATCGAAACGGGACCTCACGAGCTGCTGACGTCACAATCCCACATGCCGACCAATCCCAAGCCGCTTCTCTCTCTCCTTGGCAGCCCGGCTATCCTCCTCCTCCCCCCCCTCCTCCAACTACCCACGCGCCGCGCCTCCCGCAGCTGGACTTGCCCGCACGCTCCAAAACACCCCCCCCCCCCCCCAACTACGCTCGCGCCATGCCTCCGCAGCTAGAATCACCCGCGCGCTCCAAACCCCCCCCCCCCCATTCTCAAATGCCCATTCTCACAAGCCCACAGCTCCACTCTCACGCCGGGAGAGAGATAAGGCGGCGTAAAGGCCCGATCCTGGGGAGGTGAAGAGGGGGAGTCGGGGCATTGAGGGAGAGGGGGGAATGGGGGAGGTGAGGGGAGAGTGTGGGAATAGAGGGGGAGGAGTGGGGGTGGGGAGTGGGGAATAGATGGACTTCCCCACCCCTCTCCCCTCCCTCCCCAATCTTCCCCCTCTCCCCCTACTCCTCTCACCCCTACCCCATATCCTCCTCCCTCCCTACTCTTCCCCCTCCCTCCCTACCTTCCCCCTCTCACCCTCTCTCCCCCCTACCCCATCTCGTCTTCCCCCTCTCTCCCTTCCCCCCACACCCCCTCCCTTCCCCCCCATTCCCTCCCCCCCTCTCAGCCCTCTCCCATTCTCTCTCTCCCTCCCCCTTCTCTCCCCTCTCACCCACTCTCCCTCACCCCCCTCCTCCCCTCCACCCCCTCTCCCTCTGTCTCTTGCCCTTCTGTCTCTGCCCCTTTCTCTTTGTCTCTCCCCATTCTCTCTCTGCTCTCTCTCTCTCCCCCACTCTCTCTCTCCCCCACTCTCTCTCTCCCCCACTCTCTCTCTCCCCCACTCTCTCTCTCTCCCCCACTCTCTCTCTCCCCCACTCTCTCTCTCCCCCCACTCTCTCTCTCCCCCCCCTCCTCCCCCCCTCCCCCCCTCCCCCTCCCACCCCCCCTCTCTCCCACCCCCCCTCTCTCCCCCCCCTCTCCCCCCTCCCCCCCTCTTCCCCCCCCCCTCTTCCCCCCCTATATCCCCACACAATATTCTAAATGCGGTCTCACCAACGTCTTATACCACTGCAACATGGCCTCGCGACTTATATATACTCTGACTATGAAGGCCAAAGTGCCAAAAACCGTTTTGACCACCTTATCTACCCAGAGGGCCTACCATTTACTGTGTAGGTCCTGCCCTTGTTCGACATCCAAAAATGCAACACCTCACACTTCTATGAATTAAATTCCATCAACCATTCCTGCGCCCACCTAGCTATTCGATCCAGATCCTGCTGCAATCATTCACAAGCATCTTCACTATCTGCAAAACCACTAACTTTTGTATCATCAAACCACTAACTTTTGTATCTTCAAACCACTAACTTTTGTGTCATGAGTATGCTAGCTTGAAATGTTTTCCATGAAAGGGCAGACTTAGCGACAAGTGGGATCAAATGAGCCAGATGCACATTCAGGGTCAAACATGTAAGCAATATGTACAACTACAAATCTTGAGTTGAAAGTTACAGAGGATGCGTATATGTAGGACAATACATGTCTATACTAAGTTTGGCACATGGCATTAGGCTGATAAGTGGACCCATGTGGGAAAAATGCAATACTATTGTTCAGGGCTCAAGGAAGATAAATGAGAAAGAGCAAAATCTCTGTGTTTATGACAATGCATCAAAAACGTTTGTTTTCTTAAATTGTTCTTTTTTTAATACTTTTTCTTTATAACACTTTTTAGATGACAAGTGATGTTCTACATTATCTAGTTTATCCAGTTCTTAATCGGATACTATAACATGAGTATTGTTCTGTTTGGAGAAATTTAGATAAATACAATGGTGTAGCAGAATTACACTAGATGAGAGGTTCAGAGGTTCATTTATTAGTTAAACATTGCAGAAAATGCAAGGGAAAAGCCATTCACACAGAATAACTGTACTTTTTTCTAAATTCTGCACAATGCACGGAGATGGTTGTTTACTTCTTTGTAACCATTCATTTTGTGGGGAGGACAACTCAATGCGCAGATTACCTCATGGGGCTAAAATACTCTGCAGTTTTGTTATGTTCTATTTAGTGATCCGTTGAGACCGAATAAAACACAAATTGAGTATCTCTAGGGTAAACTTCATCCACGATTTGCATTTAACCCCTGGCCAATGTCATTATAGCTGTTTTCACCATGAGACACCCACAGAGCAAATTTCCTGATATGTAATATAAACATGCTTACTATAGCTGTAACAATACTAGACATCAGATTAGTTGCTTCATGTCAGCATATAGTCAGTGTGAGCTAATAGGGATCAGCTTTGTTTCTGCCTTATTGGACAGTTTCTGGCTTCTCAATATTATGATCATGACGTAAGATATCTGTGATTGATAACATCCATCCTCTTTAGTCAGTGCTATGGAAAGGAAATTGTGAGTTAGGGTGATGTCATGTCTATATATAAAGAAACTCTCTTATGGAAACAGCCTGAAAAGTGGAAGAAAAGGGCTGCTACACATCTATGAACACAGAATAACTCAAATAATTGCTCTGTTTGGCTACAGAAAATAATTTGAAATATGATGCCTTGTTATTCTGTATGATTTCCCCATTTGTTTTTGCATGGGGATTTCAATACGCCTTTCATTAGATTTCATACGTTCTATATCTAGAATTTTAAGACCTACATTAAGGTGGTTTGACATAAGATAATTTGATGTGAGGGGCTTCACAATGTGCTGAATGATTAAAATACTGATTACTGGTTTTGAATATTCGGAGAGAGCCGTTTATAAAGCAGAAAAGTACACATTTTGTGATTTAGTTGATATCTTTTGACTTTAGACTTAGAGATACAGCGGGGAAACAGGCCCTCGAGCCCACCAGGTCCGTGCCAACCAGTGATCACCCCGTACACTACCACTTTCCTTCATACTAGGTACAATTTATAATTTACAGAACGCAATTAACCTACAAACTTGTATGTCTTTGGAGTGTGGGAGGAAACCAGAACACCCAGAGAAAAGCTACACAGTCACAGGGAATCCATACAAACTCTGTATAGACAGCACCCATAGTTAGGATCGAACCCGGGTCTCTCACATTAATGCCCCATTCCCACTTAGGAAACCTGAACGGAAACCTCTGGAGACTTTGCGCCCTACCCAAGGTTTCCGCGTGGTTACCGGAGGTTTTTGTCAGTCTCCCTTTTTCAAAAGAATCTAAAACCCGCCGCGACTGAAAATAGGTTGCCGTTTTAAAGGTAAGACCTTTTTTTCACCCAGTTTTATTCCACCAGGGAAGTCTTACCTTCCACTACCTGCAACCTCGAGCAACCACCTTCAACTAGCATCGCAACCGGCTTCGACTAAAAAATTACCAATTTTTTAAAACGGCAACCTATTTTTAGTCACAGCCGGTTTTGAATTTTTTGAAATAATCGCCGGAACATAGAAGAAGCGGAAACCACTTTCGACCATTAGGGAGACTGACAAAAACCTCCGGGAACCGCACGGAAACCTTGGGTGGGGGGCAAAGTCTCCAGAGGTTTCTGTTCAGGTTTCCGAAGTGGGACAGGGGCATTAGGCAGCAGCTCTACCGCTGCACCACTGTGGCGATTTTGCACAATCTTGTGAGTGGTGATTTATCACAAATCATGCACTTAAAATGAATGCAAAATAAACTCTTCATCAATAAAGCATTTCCAACTATGAATGAAATGCTTCAGATTTTGTGTTTAAATAAGCAGTTTGAAACAATTTTTCCAAAGTAAAACGGCTAGTATCATTCTCATTGAGCAGATTATGACGTATTTATTGTGAAAATAAATCCCTTTCTGTGATTAGATGTTGTTTGTTTTGAAGGTAGTGTTGTATGTGGGTGCACAATGTTATAGAGTGATGTGATTCAGCTTTGCCCCTCACTGGGAAGATTTGTCTTGACTGGATCATATGACTGAATTGCCAAGCACACACCAGGTACTTCCTCACAGACAGAAAGGGAGATCATTATTCAAGTTCAAGTGAGTTTATTGTCATGTGTCCCTGATAGGACAATGACATTCTTGCCTTGCTTCAGCACAACAGAACATAGTAGGCATTGACTACAAAACAGATCAGTGTGTTCATATACCATTTTTTTAAAAAAAAAAATATATATATATATCTATATATCTATATATCCATATATTATATATATATATATATATATATATAAATATATATATACACACACACACACACACACACACACACACACACACACACACACACACACACACACACACACACACACACACACACACACACACACACACACACACACACATAAATAAATGAATACTCAAAAGGAACATCAGCAAAGGATGGGCTATACCTTGTCTTGGGTTAGGCACAGGCACATTAAAAATAATTGAATTTCTATCCTTTTCCTAAATGCCACTTTGCAACCTTGTGAAGAAATCCAAGTAAGGGCAGTGTTGTTTGCACTATCGTCAATGCTGTTGTAAATCTAACTATTTGGTGCACATAAAGATATAGAAAGCCATTCTATAGTCACTAATGCCTTTGTTTTCACATTCCCAGAAAATATTGCTGAGCAATCTTTTCCTGGCTTGCGATCTTGGGCCATGTTGGTGGTTGTACCAGATCATGGGGAATGATGGTGGATCCATGCTGAACTGATAGGACTTGCATCACTTCCCTCCACCATAAATGTCACCAAATTCAGGATTTCTGGATAAGTGCAAACGTCTTGAACTTGCTGGCAAAGATCCACTAGTGGCAACCTTGCTTTAATCTGTTGATAGACTCTGCATGGAGCCCAGCAATGGAGAAATTGTTCCTCAGTTCTCCACCAACTATACTGGAGAATATACCATTTCCTGGAACACACTACCAAAGATGGTATGAAAGCAGATATGTTTGTGTGTTTAAGAGACTTTTAGATAGGCACATTGATATGCAGGGAATGGATAGATATGGATCATGTTCAAGCAGATCAGATTTCAGACATTGTGGGACATAGAGTCTGTTCTATGCTCTACACCGGGTAAATCAGTGCAGGAATAGCAAACCACCCATTAAAGTAGAAATAAATGGTTGTGCAGGAGAAGGGTGAGATTGAGTAAATTTTAATTTCAAGTACTGTTGGGATTAGATGACAATTTATTCCAAATTTACATTTGCATCAGGATTGGGAATATTGTTTCCGGTTTTGGTTTCACCTTAGCAAAATATTTGATTGTACACTGTAGTGACCTATGTTGCCATAATTCACTATAATTTGTATCCCAGCAGGGTTCCTTAATTTTTATTCAAATTACATGATGTTGACATCAGGATAACATAGACATAGAAAATAGGTGCAGGAGGAGGCCATTCGGCCCTTCATTGTGATCATGGCTGATCGTCCCCAATCAATAACCCGTGCCTGCATTCTCCCCATTTCCCTTGACTCCACTAGCCATAGAGCTCTATCGAACTCTCTCTTAAATCCATCCAATGATTTGGCCTCCACTGCCATCTGTGGCAGGGAATTTCACAAATTCACAACTCTCTGGGTAAAAAAGTTTTTTCTCACCTCAGTCTTAAATGGCCTTCCCTTTATTCTAAGACTGTGGCCCCTGGTCTGGACTCGCTCAACATTGGGACCATTTTTCCTGCATTTAGCTTGTCCAGTCCTTTTATGATTTTATATGTTTCTATATCGGGCGGCGGCGGCAGCGGTGACCCACCCGGCTCGGCCTCGGAGCTGGGGCGGCAGGTCGGTGACCTGTTTTTCCGGAGCTCCCGCGGCAACAGCTTCGTCCACTGGACTGGAGGGTGGAAGCTTCGACCACCCAGGGCCGCGGAGTTTGAACCGGCCCGTTCGCGGAGCTCGGATTCAGCCGCGGGGCCTACCATCGCCCTGCGAGGTCATAACATCGGAGGCCTGGATCGCCTCGGCGCAGAGGGAGAACAAGGAGGGAAGAGACAGAGATTATAAGACTTTAGCCTTCCATCGCAGTGAGGAGGTGACTGGTGAACTCACTGTGCTGGATGTTAAATTTGTGTTTATTGTGAGTTTTTGTTATTTATTATTATATGTATGACTGCAAAAATTTCGTTCAGACCAAAAGGTCTGAATGACAATAAAGGATAATTCAATTCAATTCAATTCAGATCCCACCTCATCCTTCTAAACTCCAGTGAATACAAGCCTAGTCTTTTCAATCTTTCCTCATATGACAGTCCCGCCATTCCAGAGATCAATCTCGTGAACCTACGCTGCACTGCCTCAATCACAAGGATGTCCTTCCTCAAATTAGACTAAAACTGTACACAATACTCCAGTTGTGTGAACCTATGCAAACATTTGTATTATTTAAATAAATCTCTTTCTTATATCTGACCAAAGTTGTTTATTTTATTTAGAAGTATATTTAGATTTACAAGGCTAGCCAAAAAGCAATATCATGTAATAAGATGAATAAGCAGCATTCAATTATTCTGGGCTGCTCCGTTGACCTGCTTTAGTGCTTCAGACAAATATTAATAATTCCATGATATTTTTCGAAGAGCAAAGTTGTTCTGCCCAGTATTTCCCTCTAAAACATCAGAAATAGAATAGCTGCTTTCATCGCTGTTGAGGAATCTTGATATGTGCAATATGGCAACTGTATTGACTTTTAAGTAACTGCACTTCAAAGTAGTTCATTGTATGTGAATTACTTTGCGATATTTCCAAATAATATGATATGGTGTAAAACAAATGCAAGTCTTGTTTTAAAATAGCCAGTTCTTAATGCAGGTTCTATTCAGAGGCAGGTTACAAGCAAACCCAATTGATGATGTCGGGCCTTTGACGCTGCTCTATTTATGTTCAAAAGTTAAATAATTGAATCTGCTGTTTCTGATTATAAATAGATAATATGATATAATGCTATGAATTGCACTAATTCCAATCTGTAATCATGCTTAGTAAAAAATAGAGTTTCCTGTGCGGCAAAAATGTTGTATTTTTTGAGAAGTGCATTGTCATACAGTATTGAAAGCATTTGTCAATGGGAGAGAAAAAAGGACAACAATGTACTGTGTTATCAGAACTAAAGCAAGGGATCGCGATGAAATTTATAGGCAAGAGGGATGTTTTATTTTACAATGTTTAAATGACGAAACTGTAGATCAAGTTCTCTGGAGATTAACAGTGGATGTTATTGGAGACATCACAGACTGAGAGCCATCTATGGTTATGTAGCTGTACGATCAGATCCGATTGGCTGTTGTCAAGTAATCTTCACCAGACAACAGGTGCAAAGTTGCTGACAGGTGTGGATAGCTTGGATAAGTAAAATTGCTGATAGTTAATGATGTAGCCACGTGTTAGCGTGTAAAATGCTGAGTGCTGGCAGAACACAAAGCCAACTTGCATGCTTTCAGATCACTTGATGCTGGAGCTAGCCTTCCCCCATGGCCTCACACAAATTCCTGGGTTACGAAGTCCAAGCCCTTACTAAAACCTGTGAAAATGGCATCTGCATGATTTAGGAATGTCTCAGAAATGTAATCCAGCCAGTTGGGAGATGGTATAACAATTCCGAGTTGCATGCCTGGAAGGTATTTATTGGAAAAGTACAGGCTTCTGCTGCGCTCTTGTTTACTGTTGCAATTTTTGTTCGCTGAGAGATGTAAGAGGATAGTTTTCACAACTGTGTGGTCCAGAATTGTAATTTGTTGTTAAAAGCCATCGATTTGCCATGAAACTAAAATAAAAAAGAAATGTTATGATTCTTGGAAATTTAAGCTAAGTTACAGAATAAAGAATAATAACGCCACGGTCACATTTAAAACTTCAAGTAGTTTTTCTGCCGACCTAATAAAGATCCTCTCATAAACGTGATACTCACAGAATAGAGTTGCAACTAAACTGATGTCAATCCCTGTACAGTTACAGCAAGCATGTTTATCACAGGTCAAGCAATTTGTTCCGTGGGTCTGCCATGGTAAAAATTACTGCAAAAACATTAGTCAAGGGTTAAATGCAAGATCTGTTGTGATTTTGTTTTATCCTCTGGAGTTTCTCAATACATTGAACGTGACAAAACTGCAGAGTATTTTAGCCCCATGAAGTAATCTGCATGTCGAGTTGTCCTCCCCACAAAATGAATGGTTACAACGAAGGAAATTATTGTGTCGCTGGCTATGCATGTGTGCAGATTTTAGAAAAAGTCTAGTTCTTTCACAAATTAATGCTGCTTTCTCTGCATTTAGTAGGACGTGTCCTGTGTCCCAATGCTATTCATTGACTACAGCTCGGCCTTCAATCGCACACCAAAGAATGAACTAATTCCTAAACTTCTGGATCTCGACTTTGGGGTCTCCACCTGCAATTGACTTTTGGACTTTGCGATCAGCAGACATCGGTCTGTTAGAATTGATCATAACACTTCCTCCACCCTAACCCGCAACAATGGTGTCCCATAGGCCTGTACTCAGTCCCTTGCTCTGCTCCCTGAAGACATGACTCTGTGGCCAAGTACAACACTGGCGCAATCTTTATGTTCAACAATGGTACCACAGTTGTTGTCCGGAGAAACAACAACGATGAGATGAAGTACAGGAAAGAGATTGAGAACCTAGCCCTTGACATCAGTAAGATGAAAGAGTTATTTGTTGATATAGGAAACCCAGGACTGAACACAACCCTGTCCTCGTCAAAGGACCTGCTGCAAAGATGGTCAGCAGCTTCAGGTTTCTTGGCATCTATAATCACTAATAATCTAACCTGGTCCCTTCGCACTGACATAGGATCAAGGAAGCAGACCAGGACATTTACATTCTGAAGCATCTAAGACGATTCAGCATGTCCATGAGGGTTCTCTCAAACGTCTACATATGCTTATTAAGACAGGATGCAGCTCAGCTTGGTATGGCAACTGAGCAGCTCTCGACTGCCTGAACTAGGAGGGAATAGTGAATATAGTCAATTCCATCCCTTCTTTCCATCCAGTCCATCTTCTCGGTGAGTTGCTCCAGGAAGACTATAGGTATCGTCACCATGGCCATTTCCTTCTGAAGAAGATATAGGAGTTTGACAGCTTGGAAGTCTAGACTTAAGAACAGCGTATTTCCTACTGCGAACCAATTTCTGAACCAATCACCTCTTTCACCCCCCATTCCCAGAGATGCTACCATGAACTCTTAATCGTAACTCCACCATTCAGTTATTCGCCATTGTACATTATTATTTTGCACAGCTCAAATTTAACTACATTCTTGTACAATTCTGCTGTTATGCACGTTGACTTTTTGTTGTATTTATCTTCAATGTATGCTCATTGTTCACAAGAAGTTCACAGAGTAATGAGTATACGTACAGTGAAGATAAATAGAACCATAAATTTAACAACAAATGCATAACAGCAGCATTTGATTGCAGTCTGGTGTATATGCCAATTACTTAACTAATCTTAAAGCCAATTTCCTGATTGTATAGAGCAGCAAAAGTTCTATTTTGACAGTTTTATTTCAAACTCTAAATTCCCTTTCATAAATAAAACTACAAATTGCTAGCAATTGTCCATTATCATTTTTATTTCGTGAGGAAAGTGAGTTTTGCACCTGTTAGCGAGGATTATTGCTGGTCAGCTGGAGGTGTCGGTAGAGGGGTTGTCAGCTACATGAATCCTGGTAAACAAGATAAAGGATAGATGATAAATTGAGTGTGCAGCCATCAGTTGGTAACAACTCACAATTACTATTCTTATTGTTCTGTGATAAAGCTAATGCCAAATATTAAGTTGCTCATTTTTTATTTGTTGCTGATGCATTTGAAATGATAATGAGTAGGTTAACCTATGATGAGTGTACACAAAATGCTGGAGAAACTCAGCGGGTGCAGCAGAATCTATAGAGCGAAAGAGATAGGCAACATTTCAGGCCAAAACCCTTCTTCAGTGTGAAACGTTGCCTATCTCCTTCGCTCCATAGATGCTGCTGCACCCGCTGAGGTTCTCCAGCATTTTGTGTGCCCTCGATTTTCCAGCATCTGCAGTTCCTTGTTTAAAACCTACGATGTGCGTTTGTCGGCACTGGGCCTGTACTCGCTGGAGTTTAGAAGAATGAGGGGGACCTGATTGAAACATACAGAATAGTGAAAGGCTTGGATAGAGTGGATGTGGAGAAGATGTTTCCACTTGTGGGAGAGTCCAGGACTAGAAGTCATAGCCTCAGAATTGAAGGATATTATTTTAGGAAGAAGAGGATGGTGAATCTGTGGAATTATTTGCCGCAGAAGGCTGTGGAGGCAAAGCCAGTGGATATTTTTAAGGCAGAGATAGACAGATTCTTGATTAGTACAGGTATCAGAGGTTATGGTGCGAAGGGAGGAGAATGGTGTTAGGAGGGAGAAATAGTTGAGCCATGACTGAATGGCGGAGTAAACTTGATGGACCAAATGGCCTAATTCTACTCCTATCACATGACCTGATGATAAAAGGAATAGCTGCAATATTCTGAGATTTATGATTAGAATGTGAGTATTTTCTTTTTACCTCATGGCATCCTTCAACACTGACCCTGTTGGCATTTGCAGAATTATTTATCTATGCCAGTTGGGTCCCACGTTGTGCGCATCTCCACCACCTGCCTTTCCACAAACATCTTGACTTTGTACTAAACTCTGGCACACACGCACACGTTGGAAGGAAAGGAAATACGCTGTTGTGTGGGGGACAGCTATGTCCTCTTCCCTCAACCGAATTAATTAGTCCTGAGCAAAGAGGTTGATCTGCAAACTTTTTAAATTATACTACCTTGTAATTTAGTCAATTATATTCCAAATGCCGACCACATATAAAATTGATTTGGCCCACTGTGGATTGTATTAACATTTATCTGCTGGTGGAATTGTATCCAACGTGAAAATGAGCTGGATACATCCAGCCACTGTTAATAATAGTGTGTATATGATGGTTTTAAAAAAAAATTCACATGGACACCTAGAGTCCTTGCAATCTTCCAAAGTCTATTTCCTCCTTTACCCATCATAAATTAGAGATCAAAGGTACTACTTGCAATCATTATGGAAACATCTAAGCATAACTAGAAGCTCGTCGCTCTACTTTGTTACTTTTATCTTTAATTTAAGGGATGGTAGACTGACATCTGGAGATATGATTTGGTGCCTGATGCCATAGACTTAAGTGAAGGGGGAAAGATTGAATCTGAGGGGTAGCTTTTTCATACAAAAATAGCGGAGTCTGGGGATATGGGGAGAAGGCAGGACCAGGGTACTGATTGGGGATGATCAGCCATGATCACATTGAATGACGGTGCTGGCTCGAAGGGCCGAATGGCCTACTCCTGCACCTATTGTCTAATGTCTATAAAAGGTGGCGGGTGTGTGGAACGAGCTGCCAGAGGAGATAGTTAAGGCAGGTACTATCGCAACGTTTAAGAAACAATTAGACGGATACATGGATAGAACAGGTTCAGAGGGATATGGGCCAAATGCCGGCAGGGTGGGTCTAGTAAAGACTGATCTATCTTTAGCGTTACTTATCTTTGTACCATGAGGAATAGGATTTGCAATAAATGAGGATACATTTCAGCAGCATCATAATGTTCAAATTTATTGATAACTAAAATACAAAATCCAAACTTGCAACATTTGGATCAACACTTAAAAACTCCAGTGGCTTTCTCATTGTACTACTGTATAGGTGGGTTTAGATGACCCAGGACAATCTGACAGTAACTTTATGGCTGTGGATCTGCATTACCCTTATCCTGGCATTGTTTAATGATCACTGTCTGACTCCTCCAGGGAATAATGGATATGTGGATTGCAGACAAAACTCTTCTATTTTGATGCCACAGCAGAGGGGGTGGTGAGAGTATCAGATTGCACTTAAGGGCCTCTCCCAGCAGCATGCAACTCCATGCGATGAGCGCGACCTAACGTGGTCGCTTGAGCCGTCCGGCATCGCGGGGCCGGTCCCACTTCGATCGCCGGAATTGTGCGGAGTTTGTCCCGACATCGCGCGGGGCTCCGAAAAACTGACCAAGTTCAAAAATTCCGCGCGGCAACGGCTTGTCGGCTCGCAATTGCCTCGACGCATTACACACCGCCTCGACGTCGTGCCTCCGTGACCCTCTCTGTAGGTGCCTCCGTGACCCTCTCTGTGTGTGGCTCCATGGCCCTCTGTGTGTGTCCCTCTAAGTCCTGGCAAACTTACCTTTCAGACTTCGCTCCAAGTTCGCCTCACTTCGCGCCGCGTTGCGCCACTCACCCCACCTCCGCGCGGCCCCCGCTGCCGGTTTGGTCGCGCTCTTCGCGTGCAGGCGCATGCTGTTGGGAACGGTCCTGTACAGGGATCACCAGTCGGATGCTGGTAGGACAGGCCCTTTACCTTTGTGGTTTGTGGCTCAGTCACATTGTGCGCATTAGGTGGTCTTTGACTGGATTAAGCACATTATTTGCAAGCGGCTTCCTCCATTGAGCTTGATCTCCATCATATCTCTTCCCTTTGCCTAATTGAGTAAGCTTTTCATTATAATCCTTTTGAAGACTTGACCTCCATATGAGGTTACAGAGGGGATAGAAAGTTAACGTGGGGTGAATGCAGGCTTACCCCGTAACCTTCATTTTCTTTAACCTCCAATAATCTTTTGATCTCTGACTTGAATCTGAACTCCTGCAGCTATCTAGGGTAGAGAATTTCAAAGATTAAAATCTGGTTAAGAAATTTCTTCTCATTTCAGTCCTTAATCAGTCGCCTCTTATTTTGAGGCCACAACCCCAGGTTCCAGACACCAGCACCATCCTGACAGTTACCCCATCAAGCCATGTGAGATTATTTGCATGTTTCTTCTGACCTTAAGAGAATATAGAACAGTCTAGTTCAACTACCCCTCCTGGAACAACCCTTTCCCCATCCCACCTATCAATCAGTCAATATCGCCACCTCCTTTATTGTAATTGTTCATAGTTCATATGTTCTAGAAACATAATTGACCATTTGGCCGATCATGTCTACTCTGCCATTCAATCATGGCTGATCTATCTTTCCCTCTCAACCCCATTCTCCTGCCTTCTCCCCATACCCCTGACACCCTGACTAATCAAGAATTGTAAGCTTTTGTTGATAGGAAAACTGGACCTGTTTAACCAGAGCTCTACTAAATGAGTAGACCTTTACTTTTGGTACTCACCTTTTTTGGCCTTAAGTTGTGTATTATTATTGCCATACATGCATGTTAACTTTCTTTAATTCGGGTACATTGGCATCCTTCTCATGTGAACACTAAGGTTTGCAATCTTTTCATGTGGTATGACTTCCTACTTTGGAGATTCTCGCTCCTCTCCAGTGCCATCCCTGCCACTTCCTATCAGGCGCTTCTGAAGGAAACCTTAATGGGTTTTTATCTACCAGCTCAACCCCATCATAAATAAGCAAATGTCATGGTGGTTAAGCTCACCAAAAAAGATAAAAATCTGATTTCTATATTTTTCATTGTCTTTGGAAGCTTACCTGCAGAACATACTGATGTAAGACAGTTGAAATTTCACTGACAATAGTTTTAGCTATAATTGTCATGGTAATAATTGTAATATTTATTTTGTTTCTCTAGAATACATGCTGTGCTTATGTACATGTGAATGGACACATCTGTGCAGATGGAAAGTTTTACATCTGCTATGAAATCTGTACAGAATTCCACTTTGTTAACATTACACGCGTTGCATGGTTTGTACCTCTAGTTGATTAAACCACAGAAGCAATAAATAATGACGGCAATAGTCAGCGCGAGAGGTTTGCCACATCCCAGCAGCTACTCTTCTTTTCTTATTGTGTAAACCAAATTTCATTCGACCTATATCTATATTTGTATTTGCCGCTTCAGCAGTGGTTTGACTGGGAAATCGTTCAACGTTATCATTTTTCTTATGTTTGTAAATAGCCATTTTCATTTGCAGTTGCCTTGCATTTTCTTTTTTGAATCAGCAGTACAATCTAAGGGTAGTGATCGTTATTTTAAACCTCTGGTTGTGTACGCCATTAAGAAGAATCAATCTGAAGAATTTTGTCAAGTTGACAGGTTTTCTACAAAACTCACACAATTTCTACTGCCTATATGATATAAAAACACTCTAGTACCTTTGATGTGGTGGTATTGGATGACACTCTACTGCCTCTTTAACTGGAACAGGATATTTCAATTACAGAAATAATTTTTTGGTAGAAACATTCACTGCAATCAAAGAGCAAATATAACCTGAAAACATAAAAGCTCAGGCTATAAATTAATTCTTATCATACTGAGGAAAGCAGCATTCTTGATTTAACCAGGAGTAGAATTTTGACCCTTTCACAACTTCTTAAGACCATATGGCAACTATGACTCCGAACTAACAAAAAGAAACGTGTGAAATTCTCTCAAGTTATCAATAACAATAACAATGCAATGTTGTTTTTTAGTCTTGCAGCATCATTGGTTTGAAAAACCAATGGTCATTGCTTCCCTCCAGATCAACTAACTAATGCTGTTTCTCCTGGATCCTCATTCCTTAATGGGTCAAATCACGCACAAACCATGTTCTTTGCCAGACTGATTATTAAACCTTCTGTGGATATTCAGCTGCATTGTTCCCCCTATAAAACTGATTTCCAATGACTTCTGGTCCAGATCTATTTGTCTTTCTGGCTCACGTGGAAATGGAAGAGCAAATCATAGGCACCACAGTAACCACGTGGGAAAAAGCAGAGGCGTTCATCATATTTTGGACCCTAAAGTTTACAGGAGCCCACGTTCATACCCATACTTTTCTAAGGATTAATGTTTAAGCAATCTGCATTACTCCAAGATTGTTCTTACAGAGATTTGAGGTCTCGGGTACAGTTCACACATGTGGCTAAACTACTTTCTCAATTGAGGTCAAGGTCACAATCTCAACAACTTAGCTTCAGTTCGATTGCAGCCAGCTGTTACTGACTGATAGACGCAATCTATTCTGAGCAAGATATTACAAAATGGACAGAAGAAACGTTCCAAGGATGTTTGCACTTGGATTCCCACCAAATAAGGTGAATCACTGGTCCATGACAAAAAAAAATGGTGGAGCATTCAACATAGTATTACAAACTTTGTTACTTTGCTGGGAACACACATAAGTCCATGCTAATGGCGGCAGAGTGCACAACATTCCAAATTAACCACTCCTTTGGTCCATCAAGCAACTCCTACTGTATTAGTCATAGACTCTGGTCAAATGACATTGGTCAAATCAGCCACCTCAAAAATCCATTAAGCTGGAGTAGAAGAAAGACGTCTTTGACCATGAAGAAAACGAGAGCATCACTTCTCAGGTTTGCTGAATAAACCTATATTAGGAAGGCTACCTCAGCTCTGTGTCTCTGTACTCAAGAAATCAAAGCTTCAACCTCTTTTCCTCCAGCCGAGATGATGAGGCAAATTGGGCAGAACGATTTACTAAGACAGTTTGTTACAAAAATGAAAAAAATTGTATCAGAATATTTATACAGCTGAGTGAGTTTAATTTTATGGATGGGAATTGTCCATAAGTTCAACCAATTGCTGACTGCTTTGACAAAGTAACTAGCATGTTAGATAACAAGAAAGACAATGGATGTAGCAAATTTTGTTATCCATGATTTGGTCTGTGAAGTGACCCATAAAGGATTACTGCATTAGATAAGCACCTGTGGACTTGAACGCAATGGGTTAAGTCCAGGGGGTCCGATATGGGGCTTTATGTGTGGGCCAGATATATTGTCAGTGCAGAGGGGCTTGGAGCAAGGCCAAGTTTGCATCCAGAGTCAAGGTCTGGAATAGTACTAGGTGTGCAGTCAAAGCTGGGACCAGGGGTGTGTTCAGCGCAGGGGAAGCCGCTATGATCAGGGTAGAATAGGGGGCCAGGTGTAAGGCTGGACTCGGGGACAGGAATGAGAGAAGGTATGCAACTGGAGTCAGGGCCAGGAGTAGTACCAGGTGTGCAGTGAGACCCAGGTTGGTCAACATGGGCCAAATGCTTGATTTCAATACATGAATACACTAAGATCAGTCATGTGCTGCACCTGTTGATCAGAGCCTGTGCTCTACTGTGGAATGTAATTTACTCTAACCTTATTCATAGCTAATCCAATTTAAAGCATATATATTGCATTCAAGTGTAAGATAAAAGACTTGCTACAGTATGCACCATATTGCACAATTTCAAGCTGAAAATGCAAAAGTTCCATACTAATGGGAGGGGACACACCCTCCTCCCACATCAAATCAGTTAATTTACATTAAATTTTACCTTTGCTTATTTTTTTGCATTAGTGCAATTGATTGGACCATGCACACACAGCCATTCCTCTGGTAGTTCTACCTCAATAGTTCACAGAGCTGGTGGTGGAATTCAGGAATTAATATGGAACAATAATGATCAGGGGCAAGATTGGTTCGGAAATTATTACAAATGAGGAGTAATAAAAGTCTTAATGGGGATCTACTAATAAATGATCCATATGCCAGACTTGTCCACTGACCCAGTAAGTCTAGATCCCTTTCAGTCGTTAAACCTTAAAAAGTGCACTCATCGAGTCTGATAAATAGCACAGAGGAAGGCCTTGCCTTCATCTACACAAAATAGTTTTCTTATGCTTGGAGGATCTTGAACTGAATTGGAAAAGGATTTATGATTGAGTTTCTTTGGAATTACACAAAATCGCGGCACTGCAGTAAAAAACATATGGGCACGTGTTGAAGATTGCTCATTTATTTTATGTTTTGTATATGATTTAAAAACACTCTTTTTTCTTTCTGTACAATGTTTATAATCTTTTTTGTTAAATTCAAATTCCTGATGTGCCATTTATGAGACTTCCTTAGTTGGGTTGGCTGTTCAGTCTACTGGATGATTTCATTATTTTTGAATGACGTAGATGACACCAAACTGAAAGTTATGTTGGAATATGACAAGTTGATGCTTGTGAGCTGACTAATTCTTTGTGAACTGCTTTCCTCATGGTCACTGGCCCAAACCACAGATGTTGGGCCATTGAGCTGATTTGTTTTAAACTTATCGGGGTTACAGTAGAATCAGTAAATCAATCTCAAAAATATACCAAACTAGAGTTTTGCCCTCCACTTTTTTTTTTATTTTTTTTAAAGAACAGTATTATGTTATCCTTTGCTTTCCCTCCATCCCGTTACAGCATTGTTGAAATTTCCAAGAAATATTTTTTGGAGCCAATGATGTGGGTGGGGGAAGAAATGCTAAAATGCTAAATTTACTTTAGCCCCCAATGGGTTGAGAAAACAGCAGTAACCTTGAGATAGAAAAAGGCAATTATAATTATATAATTGTTCAATTGGAAAAAAATCTGTGGTACATTATCCTATTAAAAAAAATGTAATAATCCAAAGGAGATGATCATGAAAGTCATATGCACCATATTTAAGAAAGTAGCATTCATCTGGCTTTTTTTTCCCACTTTGTATTTAGGTACCTTCTTTGATCTTGAATGGACTGTAAAATTTCATAACGTCCCTCTGAGTTTAAAAATCTTTTTTTTCCCCGCTGTGCCCCCTGTAATCAGTGCAGAGGTTTGAACTTTACAAATTATGTATTTCAGACATTGAGAAAGAAGGGACTAAATGGGTGTGACAGCCCAGACCCAGACGCAGACGATTCAGTGGGTCACAGCCCTGAGTCTGATGAGAAGTGCAGAAAAATAAATGAAGATATTGATCTAATGATCAGCAGGCAAAGATTGTGTGTAAGTACAAGGGCCCTCCTTTATTTTTACTTTTGATATTTCTCTGAATCTGGCAGGCATTGAACAAGAAAGAAAACAAAGGCTGTGACAGCCCTGATCCTGACTCCTCTTATGCGCTCACCCCACGCACTGAAGAAAAATACCAAAAAATTAATGAAGAGTTTGATAATATGATCAGGAATCATAAAATACCTGTAAGTACCCTGAGTTAGATGGCTGCTCTGCTAATGACTGCTGCAGTAATCTACCTTTTTAGTGCAGGTTTCTCACATATAAATCACATTTCAGTCTAGCAGTAAGCAGGATGCAAACAATAAGAATGGGATAATAACTAACATTGGCCCTCTAAAGCAGTTATTAATAGTCTAATTAAAACAGTTTTTACATTCCCTTTAACCTGCTAATTCAAGTCATTGGGGGTCATTTAGAATATTTTAGCTGCAAATCTAAAATTAACAATATAATCAAAAAATTCTACAAACACCATGTTTATCTGTAAAACATTTAAACTTCTGTGTGCCACTATGAATGAAACGAACCGGAATAAATGAGAATTTAATTTAAACCACAAAGGAAATGACAGGTGTGGAATCGTATATTCTGTGCGTAACATAGAACAATACTGATACTTAGATAAACTATGCCTTTCTAAGTAGAACATTTACAACTAAGGTGTTGTAGTAACAGTCTTACATTTATTTCATTGAACATAATATTTAAGTGAAATGATTTAAAAAAGTAATTTAAACTTTTTTCATTCAGTTTTTCAAGAAAGATATCAACGCACATCCATTCAAAATATCTGCCTCCTAATACATACTAATTATCATTTGGGTTTTCGTAAATATATTTTCCTAATGTAAAGAAAATGGTATTTTTTGGAATAATTTTAACTTGTTAGTGGTAATTTTTGTAGTAAAATTTCATCATTCTGTTGTGAAATCTGACTGAATCACATGCACATTCTTGTAACTGTAGGAGTGACTCGACTAATTAATGTCCCCTCTGCAAAATTTGACATGTTCTTAATTGTTTTCTTTGCATTTTTTAAATTTAGAGTATGAGTATCCCAAATAAAACAGCAACTTTTCTGTTCATCCCACCTTGCACAAACAATTGAAGAACCATTGATGATTTATTGTAAAGACCATAGATGATGGATAGCGACCTCCCTCTGCATTTCTCTGGCAACTTGCCAAGTTTATAACTTTCAGACCTAGCCTTCATCAGTGTGGTTATTTAGCTTTCCCCATACTATACTTTTATTACCTCCATTAATGATATTGTCAAAATCAGGTTTGGGTGGCATATTTCACTGCAATACTATACGGTGCTGCCATTCATAGAAGTAGATGACACAATTCCATATAATGTTTGGTATCCATTGGGTTTTATTCCTGTTTCTAACCTCAATTTAATCTCGGGTGCCCTTGATAAAATAACTCAAATGACATCCATTTTAATTTCAAATATCAATTTTGTTATTGAAAATAGCTGAGGCAATCAATTTTCACACATGGTGCTTTTCCCAATATTATTCCCCATCCAACAGTTCATTAATATTCCATAAATGAGAACATTTTAGGATTTACAGTACCAACCAAAAGAGTATACTTTCCATTTAATCACATGCATTTAATTACCAAACATTTGTCTGGTTAGTAACATAAAATAATTTTCTCAAGCAGCAACTTTTGCAATTTACACCATAGCCATAAATGCATTTTATGCAGTGATGTTATTAGAGTGGAAACTACATTTTCCCATAAAATATAGTGAAAACATGTCTATAATACCACAAGTACCTGGGAGCTATGATTTTGAAACCTTTAAAAAATTGTAATTTCATTAAACTAGATATTGTCACTTATCAAACAAATTGCTTTGATCTTTTTAAAATATTAAAAGTAGCACACATATCTCAAAATGCCAAATTTGTGTTAAAGAAAAAAATACCTGATACTTGTACTCAAAGGGTTAAGGCTAACTGCTTGCTGTGTAGAGAGTCAGTCTGCATGAGATCCTGTTGATGAAATTCAAACACATTGTGTGCTGGGGTGATTTAACAGGATTACACAAATTGCTTTGCGTCCTGTCAAGAACATTTTATTTTCCTGCCTTAACACTAAGCTATTTCATTGACAACTAAACAAACCTCAACACACATAGCCATTCATATGCCTAGCCAGAAAACTGAGAGAAATAACATAACTTCTGCATGTGCATACTGTTGCATGAATGAAGAGCTCACCATGGTGGCCACCTGTGTGGTCTGATAAATTAGGTTTAATGTTTTCTTTATTTTCAATCTATGGTTATGATTGCATTGATAAGCAAAATAGTTTTGTTTTCTTCCCAACACAGCAATATTATTGCAATAGTCATTCTAAAGATTTATGTTTTAATTTTTTCTTTTAAATTCAAGATCAAGAATGAAATACTTGGGCAATTGTGAATTAGAAGAAGCAATTTGGAATGATATTGTAAAATATACATTACTGCCTCCTGCCTCATCTTGACGGTTCAAGCTGTGGTCAGTGTGGTTAAAAAGAGCAGGCGGTCCAGATCCCACTACTGAATGCTGTCATTTCAAACAGGAAGGATGGCACCATCAAAATAACAGCCTGCTAAATGCACACACAAACATGGTGCAGAATCACCAATCGCGTTACCCAATAGACCACAAAAGAAGGGTGGGTAGGGCTGTACTGAGCAAAGTTGAAATGTTGGACAGCAGAGAAGACATTGTTGAGAAGACAAATGAACATCAAGATTTATTGAAGACCTGATTTAAATGTAGCCGCCCTTAACAGTCTTGATTAACAATTTGTGGTTCTGGTTGTCCCTTCAGCAAAAAAAAAAACCCAAATGTGCTGAAAAGAAAATCAGTAAGATTCCAATGTCTCTTATAAAAAGATGAAAAATCAAAATGCTACAATATAGTTATGTGCAAATTATAGAATTAAACTAAGATGGCAGGCAAAATTGTGTGAGAGAGAATCTAGAACCTTTAGTAATGTTCGTCTCCAACCCCATCTCACCTCATCCACAGTAGCTTTCCCCTTGATTTGAACAGCTAGCTGCAAGGACAATTAGAATGGTTTTCCTTTCCTAATGCTGTTGATACATAGAACAGACCATATTAGGTCTTGCTACATTGGCCTTTGTCAATCAGCAGTACTGAATATAGAAGTTGAGATTTTGTGCTACAGTGGTGCAAGATGTTGGTGAAGCTGCATTTGGAATACTGCATTGAGCTTCAATCACCATGTTATAGGAAGGATGTCATTAAGCTGGAAAGAGTGAAGAGAACACTTATGAGGATTTTGCCAGGACTCGAGGGCCTGAGCTAAGGGGAAAGGTTGCACGTGATATGACTTTATTCCTTGGAGCTAGGGGCTGAAGGGTGATCTTATGGAAATATATAAACTCTTGAGGGGAATAAATAGAGTGAATGCACTGATTATTTTACCCAGGTTAGAAGAATCAAAATCTAGAGCTCAAAGGTTTAAGGTGAGAGGGGTAAGATTTAATAGGAACCTGAGAGGCACCTTTTTTACTCAGAAGGTGGTGGATATATGGAATGAGCTGACATGAAGTAGTTGAGGCAGGAGCAGGGAGGTTCTACTGCAGTTGTACAGGGTTTTGGTGAGACCACACCTGGAGTATTGTGTACAGTTTTGGTCTCCAAATCTGTGGAAAGACATTCTTGCCATAGAGGGGGTACAGAGAAGGTTCACCAGACTGATTCCTGGGATGTCAGGACTTTCATATGAGGAAAGACTGGATAGACTCGCTAGAATTTAGAAGATTGATTGGGGGGGATCTTATAGAAACGTACAAAATTCTTAAGGGGTTGGACAGGCTAGATGCAGGAAGGTTGTTCCCGATGTTGGGGAGGTCCAGAACAAGGGGTCACAGTTTAAGGATCAGGGGAATTCCTTTAGGACCGAGATGAGGAAAACATTTTTCACACAGAGAGTGGTGAGTCTCTGGAATTCTCTGGCACAGAAGGTAGTTGAGGCCAGTTCATTGGCTATATTTAAGAGGCAGTAAGATGTGGACCTTGTGGCTAAAGGGATCAGGGGATATGGAGAGAAGGCAGGTACGGGATACTGAGTTGAATGATCAGCCATGATCATATTGTTGGCGGTGCAGGCTCAAAGGGCCGAATGGCCTACTCCTGCACCTATTTTCTATGTTTCTATGTACTATAACAACATTTAAAAAGTCAGACAGGTACATGGATAGGAAACGTTTAGAGGGGCATGGGCCAAGTTTGTGCAAATGGGACTAGCTTAGATGGGGCATCTTGGTCGACATGGACACATTGGGCCGATGGGCCTGTTTCTGCGCTGTATTACTCCATTTCTCCAACTCGCTGAAACATTGCATCATCCTTCCATAACCTCAGGATTTTGCAAAGCGATTTTATAGCCAATTAATTCAGTTTGAAGTGTGTTCACTATTGTATTTTAGGAAATGCAATAGCCGATTTGTGGACAGCAGATCCAGTGATTCAGTCATCTAAGTGCAAAATTATGCAGTGGCAGGGTATCTGAAGCAAAAACAAACATGTTTGAAGTACTTGGCAGCCAGGCAGCACTCGTGGAGAAGGAACAAATGTTAACATTTCAGGTCCATCAACATCGCCTCTGTATTGAGAGATGCTGCTTGACCGAAAGTGCACTTTCACATTTTCTGTTGGCCAAGGCACCAGGAATAACTTCCCTGCCCTTCTTGGGAACAGTTATTTGCATCTAGAAGAGCAGACAAGGTGATGGTCTAATGTCTCATGTGAAAAACGATACCTCCAATAAAGCAGTCGTGCAATAGAATATCATGCTCGGTTTTCGTGTTCATGTCTCTGGGGCATAATTTGAAGCTACAACTTTATACATCAGAACAATAGTGTTACCAGCTGATTCACACCAGACATCAAGTGACATTGAGGAATTTCATTTTTTCTGTATCACCTTTCTTTATTTGTATCTATAACGAAAGTGAATTTACTGAATTGGAATCCCTGTGGAATATTGCAGCATTAGGAAACTTCCTGATCCTCTTGGACCCTTGAGTTATTATCAATTTATCCAACCTATTATTCTTCCTTATGCATTTCCATGGTCAACAAATGCCTCTCAACACACTTGTACAGTAATGTATTTCATGATGTTGCACGATATTTTTGTTGCTGATCAGGTCAATTTTTTTTTTAGTGTTAAACTTGTATGACCTGCTTTTGGAGCTTAACTGTGATTGCTGAAAAATTATATTTATTATTTCAGCCTAAGTTAGGTAATGAACAAGCCAGGAGGTGCACATTTCTGTATTTGTGCCCTGTTTCATAACTAGTTGTCATTCTTGTTCAGCAATGGGTACTTCCTACCCTAACATCAACTGGCATTAGTGTCACCAAGACCCTCACTTTCAACAGCTAAGCGGTTACTCTACTAGATCAGCCACATGGATACAAGAGTAGGGCAGAGGCTGGGTAGCACAGAGTGAAGGCACAATTCGTAAAAGTGAAGGAATACGCTCCTGTTGCCTGGATAAGTGCAGTTCCACCAACACTCAGGCAAACTCAATCCCATCCAATGTAAGCAACCCATATGAATGGCATTTATAATAACCCTGACATTCATTCCACTCACCACTGACTGGCACACTGTTGCTGCTGCATTTTCTATTTACAAAATGCACATAGTTGGTAGGTGAGGTTATTCTGACACTTCTTAAACCACTGAAAAACCTAAGTGGATCGCGCACACGATCACCCACAGTTTATTCTCCGTGTCACACGACATTCTGACTTCAAAATACATTGTTGATATTTTTTTATCATCACAAGGTCTGAGCCCTGGAAGTTTCTATTCAATAGTGCACTGCAGTTCTAGTTGCCACAGATATGATTGCACTGGAGAGAGTGTGTAGAGGAGATTCACTCGGATGGCACCTGAGAAGGAGCACTACAGTTATGAGGAAAGACGGGTTTGGTTTGGATTGAAGCAGGCTGAGGGAGGACCTGTTTGAGGAATACAGAATTATGAGCAGAAATAGACAGTGAGACAGTATTTAAAAAAAACAGAGGTACCCCATAAATACAGGTACATAAAATAAGACATGGCTTTGAGATCTGGGGCAAGTGGTGTAATGTTTCTGAGGAAGACTTTGTTCAGCCAGTGAATAGTTAGGATCTGGAATGCATTGATTATAAGGGTGGCAGGGCCAGACACTCCCAGAGCATTTAAAGATAATCTAGACCAGGATTCAAATGCTGGAAAATGAGGCTAATGTACATGGGTATTCAATGGTCAGCCTGAATATGGTGGGCCAAAATGTCTCATTCTGTGGTGTATGACTGACTTTGTAAAAATATTGTGGGATTGCTTTCACCAGTTCAGGAAGTTGATTCATCATCACCTCTGAGGGCAGTCAGGATTTGGAAAGAAATGTTGGCCATGGAAGCTACAAACTAAAAAAAAAAATCCTGTATTATCCAGGAATCCTGAAATAATTATAGAAATAAAAGATGCAATGGTGCTTCCAATTTTCCCACTATCAATCGGGCAAAAGATTAGATGAAAGCAATTTGGGATTATAATTATCCAATGGATTGGGTGATGGTTGTTTTCAATACTTACTGCCAGGATGGACTTCATACCTCTTTGAACCAACTGACAGATTAAAACAAACTGGAAGTTTCTTACAGACCCTTAAATGTCTTCTTTTGAATAACAAATTATAAGCAGGTACCAGAAGTTATTAAATTTGTGCAAGAGTGGTGCTCTTAAGGTTGATATTTACCTCTGCTTTCCAAATGCTCCACTTTGTATAAAGGGATATTTATCCCCATTAGGAATCACTGTACGCAAATATTGTAAGTACTCAAGAAGAGGGTTCCATTACTGTGTTCCATAATTATCTGTGCACACAATTTAAGATAGTGCTATTATTATTTTATTTTTAAATTCCTTTGTAGTAACTAATTTGTATATTACAGACATCAATCGAAATTGATTCTGTTTGTCAGTGGTACGCAAAATACATCATCTATACTTTTGATTGGATTTAATAACACCAGAATTGACAAAAGTGAACTAAAATTGTCTTGCATATCTTGAAGTCAAAAATCACATATAGGGCAACAATTTGAAAGCTGCTTAGCTTGCCCATTGTCAGGAAAAAGGTGTGTGGGCATCATGCTGACAGCAGCTATTAAGTTACAATGATAGTTTGCAATTAAGGGCAGCACAGTGGCGTAACCATAGAGTTACTGCCTTCCAGCGCCTGAGGCCTTGGTTTGATCCTGACTAAGGTTTCGTGTTAGCATGGTGTTTGTAAGTTCTCCCTGTGACCGCATGGGTTTGCTCTGGTTTCCTCCCACACTCCAAAGTCATACAGGTTTATAGGTTAATTGGCTTTGGTAAGTTGTTGTGAAGTTGTGCCTAAGGTGTGTAGGTCAGTGTATGGGGTGATCACTGGTCGAGGGCTGAAAGGCCTGTTTCCTCGCTGTATCTCTAAAGTCTAATGAAGAGATAGCTACAATGACTCTGGTTGAGGCATAGACAACTTTTTTTGTGGTAATTATCTGCTATCATCAAGGTAGTAATGATCTTCATGGACCACACAATGCGAAGATGAACATGCCAACAAACGCCTCTCTCTACGATAAATAGCATCTGCAAAGTAAAGTACATTCTTCTATCAGATCTGACGAATTCCTGTTCTCAAAAGCTCCCAAGCTCGCACAGCTACAGCACAATTAAAATAACCAGACAGACTTGCAACTCAAATGACTTGCACTTAGAATCATGGCGTCCGTCATATACAAAGTTTTAGAGGAACATGGACCCAAATCATCCATGCCAACCAAAATGCCCCATCTAAACTAATTCAATTTGCCTGCATGGGCCAATATCACTCTAAACATTCCCTATCCATGTACCTTTCCAAATGTCAGTTAAATGTTGTTATTGTACTTGCTCAAACACATCGTCTGGCAACTCGTCCCGTATATACATCACCCTCTGTATGAATGTTGCCCCTCAAGTTCCTATGAAATCTTATATCCTATTAACCACCTTAAACCTATGTCTATGATTCTCTTATCCATGGATAAAGACTGTGCACTCACCCTATCTATTCCCCTCATGCTCCGTAAGATCATCCCTCAGCCTTCTTCATGCCAAGGAATAAACCCCTAGCCAACCCAATCCCACCCTATACCTCATGCTGTCAAGTCTTGGCAACATCTTGGTAAATCTTCTCTTCACCCTTTTCAGCTTAATGGCTAGTAGGGTGACAAAACTGAACACAATACTGCAGGTGCAACCTGGCCAACGTGTTATACAACTGTAACGTAAGGTCCCAACTTCTATACTCAATTCCCTGACAAATGAAGGCCAGCATGTCAAAGTCTTCTTCACCCCATATCTACCTGCGATGTCACTTTGAGAGAATTATGTATTTGTATTTCTGGATCACTCTGTGCTATAACACTCTCCAGGGCCCCACTGTTCACAGTGAAGATCATGCCCTGGTTCTACTTCCCAAAATACAACAACTCACACTTATCTGAATTAAATTCCATTAGCCATTCCTCACCTAATGCAACACTTACATAGCACTTCTTCATTGTACAGAACCTGAAATTCCAGGCAGCCTGCTCTGACACTCGAGCACAGAGTAGATTGTGGCATATGCTTTCTGGCCTGCTTAGTTGTTGAACATATCCAAAATTCTATTTTGAGATGTGCTCACCTCCTTAAAGGAGGTGCAAATGTGCTATTTTTATGCTTCCTGACCATCTGCCCTGATGACAGTAAGGAATGTCAGAATGAAACTTTGCCGTTGTATTAGTTTTAGAGTTAAAAAGGGTGAACAGCAGGCAAGTAGACAGACAAACACCCAGATTATTAAACTACTTTAAGAACACTAGCATTGTGGTCCCTAATCATGGAGTCACAATGAGCTCTTAAGCCTGTGCCAGCCATCAAGCACCAATACCACTTTTTGTCCTCCCCACTTTTCCATCAACTAGCAAGAAAGTAAAAATTTACCCGGGTGAGGGTATGTGAGGCGGACCCACTAGGTAATGTAATCTTGGCAGTCCCATTTCCCCTTGTTGGCGGTAGAGAGATGTCAAATGCAGGAGCCGGCTTCTGTCACTATATTGTATCAGCTACAAAAAAGGAGCAAATGCTCCCCAAAAAAGGTTTAGTTCAAGATTCCATGATCCAACCATTGCATTTCTTTGAGGGATTCTCCCAGTCCCGGGAGTCATGGCAATTTAGCAACTTAGTATGAGAATAATAGTAACCCCCAAAGACCAACTGAAGCTCCTATCCGCAACATGGCACTGGTTTATGATTGTCACATGTACCACGATACCGTTAAGAACTATGTTCATCTACAATCCAGTTATATCATACTATAAAGGAGTACAAACAAGCTATACACAACTACAACAGTTAGTGCAAAGAGAAAAATACCAGCGGACCGAATATCGTGTAATAGTTTTATAGCGTTACAGTTTTTACAGAGAAACCTGTGCCAAATTTTTTTAAAGCGCATTTGCCTCAATGAGGTCGGTTGAGAGATTAGGACTGCACCTTTAGCTTATGAGAAGGATCTTTCAGTGACTCTAAATAACACAAGGAAATAAGCTGTTGCTGAATCTGGTGGTACATGTTTCCTAGCTTTTGTGTCTTCTGCTTGATGGGAGAGGGGAGAAAGGGAATAACTGGGGTGTAAACGATCCTTGAATATGTTGGCTGCTTTCCTGAGGCAGCATGAACTGCAGATGGAGACGACGGGTGGGTTGGGTTGTGGCTGGTTTGTATGGTGGACTGGGGGCTACATCCACAACTCCCTGCAATTTCCTCTGATTTGGACAGAGCCGTTACCTAACCAGGCTGTGATGCATCCAGATAGGATACTTTCTGTAGTGCATCTGTAGGTCAGTAACAGTTGTTGGCGTTGTGTGGTTTCTACGCTATAGCTTCAATGTGATTGGTCCAGGACTAAGTTGTTGGTGATATTTGCAGCTCGGAGCTTGAAGCTCTTGCACCAATGATGCTGACTAGGGCGTGTACACCACCTTGTTTCCCGAAGTCCGTAACTTTATCTTGCTTACATTGATGGTGAGGTTGTTGGCTTGACACTAAGCGCTCTATGTCCTTCCTGCACTTTGTCTTGTCATTGTTTGAGATATGGCCCACTATGATAGTTTCATCAGCTAACTTGTAAATGGTGTTAGAGCAGAATTTCGCTGCACAGTCATTAATATCTAGGGGGTATAGTAAGAGGCTGAGTATGCATTCTTGCTAGACATCGGCGTGGAGAATGATCATGGAGGATGTTTTGTCACCTATCTTCACATTTGATCTACGGGACAGGAAGTCGATGATCCAGTTGTGGAGAGGGAGTGTTTAATCCTAGGTCCAGGAGTTTTGGAGAAGACTTTGGTTGGGATGATAGGTGTCTGACATGGGTATCCTTGTTGTCCCAATGTTCCAGTGATGACTGGAAGGTCAGGGAGAAGGCATGTGCCATGGACCTGTTGCAACAGTAGGTGAACTGCAGTGGTTCATTTCTAACTGGGAGGTTGGAGTTAATGTGTACCATAACCAGCCTCTTGAAACATTTCAAGGATGCCAGAGCAATGACTATTTAGCTGCCAAATGTTATTATTATTTAGATGTTCCCTCTCCTATATCCCAACCAATAATAATATTCCCCACCACCTGCACAGGCCCCATCTCCACCATCATCATTACCCCATTTAAATACCTGGGTGAAGGAAAACCTCAGGAAAAAAGCAACATAAAAGAAAAATAAAATCTCATTGAACTGCAGACAAGCTCCAGAAACTGATACCAATTATATATAATACTTATCTACCTTCTTTAATTTGAAACTCTCAGGAGCTCATCTAACTCCATTTTTAAGCCTATCATTACTTTTAATTATCTTGTCATCATAAGTTTCATTAAGAATGTTTAATAATGCAGAATTAACTTTTTCTTTGCAGAGTTCTTTCTGGTTGTCTAAATTGCAGTATTTAGTTTGACTTGTTTAAAAAATTTGAATAATTTTGAAAGCATCTTAGCATAAGCTAATGTAAAATACTTTCATTACTCGTTACCTTTTATTGGGATAAAAGTACTATTCAAACAATGAAAAATTGTTTGAAAATGAAGTGGGAAAAGAAAGGTAATTAAGATTTTAAACATACAAACCATTAAAATCTATGTTCTCCGTTCAGAACCAACTCCGGCCTATTTGTGACATTGATTATTCCTTCCTCCCTATTTTTTTTCCTCTTTTTTCTATCGCATAGGCTGTTCCTCCGCCTAATTTTGAGATGCCAGTTTCAATCCCAGTGTCCAACCAAAACAGCCTCATTTACAGCAGCCCAGTCGGCTCCCTGGGTAACCACAACCTAATGTCATTGGGCCATCCTTCTCTGCAGAGGAACAGCATGTCTCCTGGAGTGACACAACGACCACCGAGTGCTGGAAACGCAGGTAAAATCCACTGACTGTCAAACTAAGTAATTGCCTCATAAAACAAGGTCAGTATTGTGCTCCTTATAACCATCTGGTACATTACTTGGATTTAGCACATTAAGGGTGCAGTTTGTGTTCCTTATTAAACACAGAAAAGAATTGTGTACCTTTTGATTATAAAGAGAAGTAAAAAGCATTTACTGAGACCAGAACGTGCTACGTTTATGGCCCTTTATTGGCAAGCTTTGGAAGGTTTCATTTGCAGAAAAGCCCCGGTGAAAGGCCAAGGCTCTCAATGTAGAACACTGCCAAGGTTGCACAGAAAGAAGAACAGATAAATAATGACACAAAAATTAGAAAGAATGTGGGAAGCACTCAGCAATAAGTGCACATATCAAGCGTTCACCTTTTATGAAAACTGGGAAATATTAAAAGGTTACAATTTAAAAGGTATCACAACAAGAGAAGGGGTAAGATACTGAAAAAACAACAAAAATACTCCATAAGACTCAAACAAAGAACAACTGAAAGAAGAGGTGATGTAGACACAGGGCAGTTGAAGACACAATGAGGGAAATCAAAGAAACAAAATAAATGTGTAAAAACAATGTAAATAGCTAAAAAAGCTAAAACGTTCAAAAGAAAGCTTGAAACAATGGCAAGTGTAGGAGTCTCTGTTGGCACAGGACTCTTATAGAAGAAGCAATCGTCCAGGTCCACTTTGACAACAGTGTTCAAATAGGGGAACTATTGCACCCAGAATGATTCCTTACTCATGGTAACCTAATTACTGCTTCCCTCTATGCCAGGAAAAATAATGTTCTGTTAATTTAACAGATTCATGATTCATTCATGCACATAACACCGTACTACTCATTTCTGATGCAGAAGTTGTCGTGATTATCAGTGGAAAGTAATTGAAGACCAATATGAAACGACCAACAAAACCAATGATTTTGTTTTGGCTCAGCTAGAATGGTTCATGTAGCCACCAGAGTTGGATTTGATTCATGAAAGTATTGTACTTTGGCCATAAAAGATCTGTTTATTTTCAGCAGAAACAGTGGCACTGAGTAAACCTAGTACTCAAAAACAGTTATTGAAAAGCCTCATGCTGCCCAGAGAGGCAAACCATTGTTCAGTTTATCAGCCTTCACATGCCTGCCAGTTATCAGTGGGCACAGACTTTGCTGCCCTCTAGTGCTCCCATCGTTTTCAACAGGGATATATATTCTGTTCTTGAATAATAAATTGATGAGATAGGAGGCATTAAAATCCCCAGAAGAATTTAAAATATGGTTTTTCTTGAACAGTGAAGTGTGAAACTCTGCACCTTTTTGCTTTGTTAATACAAGAATCATTATTGTTTTTAATGGAAATATATGGCTCTTAAATTCCAAATAAGTGTTCATGGCTCTCCCAAAGGCTTTAGAAGAAAGTCATATGACAAAAAAATCATAAGGTTAACAAATACAAGACATTAGCTACATATGTACAAAGACTATGCATACAAATGTTTGTACATACATATACCTTGCACATCAAAAAATAACAAATTGCCTCATATCAGAGCAAGATTTCCTCAGTGTACTGTGTTTTGCAAAAGTATAACCCCCTTTTAATTGGAACAGACTGTTGCTCACAATACACAAAGGAAATCGTCCCCATGTTGATTGTGGTTTTATATTATGTGTTTTTCTAATCATGAGTTTTAGCCTGGGTCTACTGTAAAATATGTTTTCCTGTTATTGTTCGTAATCAGATCCCATGCATTCAATTTTAGGTGGCCTCTTGGGTGGGGACCTCACAACAACTGGTGCAGGCACCAGTGCAGGTACGTTAAATTGTCCAACATTTAGATAATCTGAAATTGTGACATCTTTATTTGTGCATGGATTTTTGTAACAAAATATGTGATGTTAAGAAATGTTGTTTTATTCATTCAAGGTATATGTTATTTATTGTGCAACCCTGATTATCCTTGAATTGTGGAGATAGCTCAAAGAAAATTACAGATCAACTCGCATATATAAGCAGACCTAGTAATGATAGCAGATTTCCTACACATAAGGAGAATTAGTCGACAGATGGAGTCTTACAAAAATCTGGTTTGAGTTTAGTTTGTCACCTGTTCCAAGGTACAGTGAAAAACTTTTGTTGTGTGCTAACCAGTCAGCGGAAAGACAATATAGAATTTAGCAGCAAAAATATGGAATTTAGAAGGATGAGAGGGAATCTATAAGAAGCATAACATTCTTAAAGGATTAGACAGGCTTTCCAATGTTGGGGGAGTCCAGAAAAATGTTCCCGATGTTGTGGGAGTCCAGAACCAGGGGTCACAGTTTAAGAATAAGGGGTTAGCCATTTAGGACTGAGATGAGGAAAAGGCTTTTCACCCAGAGAGTTGTGAATCTGTGCAATTCACTGCCACAGAAGGCAGTGGAGGCCAATTCACTGGATGTTTTCAAGAGAGAGCTAGATTTAGCTCTTGTGGAAAGGAATCAAGGGATATGGGGGGAAAAGCGGTAACGGGGTACTAATTTTAAATGATGAGCCATGATCATATTAAATGGCGATGCTGCCTCGAAGGGCCAAAAGGCCTACACCTGCACCTATTTTTCTATGTTTCTGTTACATGATTACTATCAAGCCATCCACAGTGTACAGATACATGATAAAGGGATACTGTGAATAACGTTTAGTAATTCGAGATTACTGTTACTGAAATTAGCTTTTTTTAAAAAAATGTCATTACTTAATTTTAAATTCCTCAGTTCTCATGGTCAGACTTGGAAGCTAATTCGGTAATTTAAATAGCTCCCAACCCCATGCTTCAGGTTACTGATATGTTTACAGCAGGATAGAAATGCACAGCACCGTAAAGTAGTAGTTTGGCAAAAATTCAACTCTCTTACATTACTGATCTCAATACATGCTGATGGAAGCTATTGAATAATTTATTTTTCGATGCAGTCAGATGCCGTTGATTTCTAATGAGACATAGTCTCTTAAATTGAAAAAGAAAATCTGTTTTGATGGAACACTCTGGAAATATCCTCACTTACTCAAGAAAGGAGGAAGACAGAAAGCAGAGAATTATATTTAATATCCCTGTCCCACGGTACGAGTTAATTCCAAGAGCTCTCCTGAGTTTGCCCTGATTCGAACTCGGAGATTTACGGTAATGGCCACTCGTTGGTACTCGGGGCTCTCGTGGACATTTTTCAACATGTTGAAAGATCTTCACGAGTCTTCCCGTGCTTAACTGCCGTTAGCGAGTCTTCCCGAGTACCTGCCGTTAGCGTAACGAGCCACTAAGAGACGTCCCCGAGCTTCGACGTACCCGCTACGTTCTTTCTCCGTGCTTACCACGAGTTTGATTGTTTTTAAACTCGGGAGAGGTCTTGGAATGAACTCGTACCGTGGGACAGGGCTTTCAGGTAGCCCAAAGTCAGCTTACATCCTTCATTGGGAATATGCTGAAATCCATTTGTAAGGAGTTAATTGCAAAACATTTAGAAAATCATAAGACAATAAAGTTTTATGGAAGGGAAAATTGTGTCTCACAAATGTCCTTGTGTTTTCTGAGGATAGAACAAACAGGGTGAATGAAGAAAAGCCAGCAGATGTACTGTATTTTAATTTACAGAAGGCATTTGATGAGGTGCCACATAAACGGTGACTACACAAAATAAGTAGATGGCGTTGGGGTTAGTACATCGGCATGGATATGTAATTGACTAACTAACGCAACAAAGAGTCAAGATATAGATGACAATCAGTAGTTATTGTGGTGCCGCAAGCATTAGTTTTCTGTCCCAAGTATTTATAATCTGTATTATTGAATCGGTTGAAGGGATTTAAGTAGCCAAGTTTGCTGTGAAAGCAAGATGGGTGAATTCACAGGTTGTGAGAAGGACTCAACGAACCTGTGAGAGAGAGAGTACTGAGGCAAAATGTTGGCAGCTGTCGTCTAATGTGAGAAAATATGAGCTTATCCACTTAGGAAGGAAGAACGAAAAATAAAATTATTACTTAAACATAATGAGATTACAAATTGGCTGGTACAAAATGTAACGCAAAGGTTGGCAAGGAGGCACAGCTCATAATTAGGAATACTGATAGAATATTGGCCTTTATTATAAAGCATACGGAGTGTAAAAATGGATACGTTTTGATGAGGCTGCTTCCCGAGATGGTGCAGTTCAGGTCTCCATATTTATGAAAGAATATACTTCCTTGGGAAGCTGTACATAAAATGTTCACTATTTATTCCTGGAATCAATGAGGTAATGTATGAAGAGAGGTTTAATAGATTGGGTATTGAGGTTTGGGAGGATGAGAGATGATCTTCATGATTTGTAAAATTCTAGAGGATCGACAAGGTGGATGCTTAGAAAATGTTTAGTAGAGATAACTAGAAATAGGAAGCGTTTTTCAGAGCAAGGGGTCAACCTTTTAGGACAGAAACAAGGAGGAATTTCTTCTCTCAGAAGTTTGTAACACTTTGGACTTCTGTATCCCAGAAAGCTTTGGGCATGAAGATACGATGAAAGAGCCAGAATGTGCTTTTAAAGCCAAGATTGGATCAGGCATCATATTAATTGAACGCACAGTCAGTCTCAATAAAACAGTTTGTTTATTCCTGCTTCTGTTATTACATTCTCAATTGTCTATGTGAGTTTATATGCTTTGACCATCTGACATCTCTACTTAAACGTCCAGAAAGTTAGGTGAAAGTGTGTGATTTAGATATTTGCTTTGAGACTAGATGTGCCATGTGTGTTTGGATAACCAAAATGGAGAAAGGTTGTTGAGGGTGTAAAAATGCAACACAAGTACTCTTAGTTAATGCAAGTTTCATGTGAATGAAATTGAGGTTTTCAGAAGATAGACAAAAAATGCTGGAGTAACTCAGCGGGACAGGCAGCATTTTTGGAGAGAAGGAATGGGTGTTGTTTCGAGTCGAGACCCTTCTTCCGACTGAAGAAGTTTTCAGTTTTCAGAATGGTTTTCAGATCCTTTTCCACAAAGAAAAGCTGCACATTATTGAGCTGTGTGTCAGACAGCGTCTGTTAATGTGGTGGTGTTTTCTTGTCTTTACTGCAGACATTCATATGTATTGTCTACCTCTCTTCAAAATAGATTGTAAAAAGATCCATAGAAATAAATTATGAACATCAGCCAATAAAAACAATAGGCTAATAAGAGTGTTTTGTTAACAAATATTGGCATGTTGCATTTTTAGCTCATTTTACATTTATGGGTTAGAAATGAAAGCTATGTCAGCCTTGGTTATTTGGCAATGCTTTTGCATTGAAGATATTTACAATGCAACAAGGTGCAGATAAACTTTTGTTTTGTCCCATCAAAAGCCACCATCTGAAATAATAAAATGTTTTCTTTGGGTATAAACTGCAATAATCCTGAAAAAATTGTGATTTTTCATGTGCTGCTCTCGTAAAACTTTATCACCTTTCTGAATTATAAAGTGTTAACTTACCTTAAAATGTGGTCTTGACAGGATAGACATATGCATGTACATTCAGTGTTTTTAAATCGTATTCTTTGCCTGATGTATCAAGGACACATTAAATGTGTTTGTGTGTGGGGTGGCAAGGGGGGTGGCGTCGGGGGAGAATTCATCACGGGACGTAAATGTCTGCCATGATGTCACGTCCAGAGAATGTAAGTATTTGAACTAGCCTTAAGTCCATGATTTCCAGTGAGAGAGATGAAAAGTCTTCTTTGTTCTTCATTTGTTTTTCAAAACAGAAGACTCTGTGTGGTTGTTATTACTTAGCTTTAAAATTCCATAACAAGCAAAGTCACATGAAATGATCTTTTGAGCAATATATTTTGTCTCTGTTAAAGGCATTTTGGAAACATTTCGTTCTCCAGTTAAGAATAAAATCCAACTTAATATATTGTTGTTAATGCCTGCTGTATGCTAGCAGGCTGCATTGATGGAACCATTTCCTTTGGCAAAACATAACCTTGGAAAGTATGCTCTTTTCATTTACTGGCGTCTTTCATGCTACATCTGATCCTGGTGCATTGATTTTAGAAAGGAAAAACCTTTTCATGGCTCCTGTAAGCTTTTTATTCAGGAAATCAGTTAACATCTATTTGTCCTTTTGAAGTAATTAAAAAGTATTACAGTACTTGGCGCTAGATTTGCTTTTTATGGTCTTTATTATAATCACATAACACATGAACCAATTTAAATCTATCAGTGGCAAATAAACGTATGGCAAAGAAATATTGCACTTCTAGCATTGTTTCTACAAGATTAACTAAACAAATAGTAACATAATATGCTGGACATACTCAGCACATTAGGCAGCAACTGCACAGTAAGAGTTATCATTTCAGATTAATGATCCTTCTTAAGAACTGGCAAAAAGAAGTTTGAAAACTGGCATGTTTAAACTTGCAGGAAGGGAGGATCAATTAACAAAGAGAATGTCTGTGGTGGAGTGAAGACTGAGATGATGGGTGATGAAGAGTATTATTTTTTGGATCATCTCCCACCAGATTCATACCTCCACCTGACCAGTCACCAATCGACCTGAGCCTGTTGCCCACACTCTTCGACTCCCACTAGTCTACTCTAAGCATCAACCATTGCCACTTCCACTTAGCTCACCAATTCAACTAAGGTTACTCACCCAATTTCCTGGGTGTAAATGTTAGCAACAATTTGTCGTAGACCAACCGCATTGATACCATGACGAAAAAAATGCACATGCACACATCCACTTCCACCGAAGGCTAAGGTAAATGTCCATGTTTCCATTGACTCTTAATGACAAAGGTACCAACTTATCTGAATGCATCACAGCCCAATCTATCAACTAAACCAGCTTCCCCTGTCAAGTCAAGTCAAAGTATCCTTTATTGTCATTCAGACCTATCGGTCTGAACGAAATTTCGTTGCCTTGCAGTCATACATATAATAAAAAACAAAACACACAATAAACACATATTTAACATCCACCACAGTGAGTTCACCAGGCACCTCCTCATTGTGGTGGAAGGCAAAAGTCTTAAAGTCTTTGTCGTCTTCCCTCTGCGCTGAGGCGATCCAGGCCTCCGATGTTGTCGTCCACTAGGCCCGCGGCCGAGCCTCCGAAGCCGGACTGCCGTCGCGGGAACGCTGGAGCACCACAGCTCTGAAGCCGGGTCGCCACTGGAACGCTGGAGCACCACAGCTCTGAAGCCGGGTCACCGCTGGAACGCCACCGCTGGAACACTGGAGCACCACAGCTCTGAAGCCGGGTCGCCGCTGGAGCACCACAGCTCTGAAGCCGGGTCTGCCGCTGGAACGCTGGAGCACAACAGCTCTGAAGCCAGGCCGCCGCTGGAATACTGAAACGCCGCCACAGCTCCGAGGCCGCCAGCTCTGCCATTAGGCCTCAGCACAGACGGAGACGGTGACGGGGGACACAACAAGAAAAGTCGCACCCCCAGAAGGGAGAGACTAAAACCTTGTTTCTCCCACCCACCCTCCCCCTCCCCTCCCCCACACATACACAGCCTAATAAACTAAAATTTAACTAAAACAGACACAAGAAAACAAAAAGAAAATAAAAAAAAACAGACGGACTGCAGGTGAGCCGCAGTTGCCAGGCAGCGCTGCCACTTTCGGAATGTGGAACACTAATCCTTGCAATAGTTACTGATTGTCATTTTTATCTTGACTCTTAGTTCGCCAATTTCCCCATCAATGCCAATGTATGCAGAGGAAAGGCCGCAAAAGTAAAAGGTTGTTCAGTAGTACAATTCCACATGTGCACATTTAGAGGCACTATACTAATTTGAGGATATACTCCTATTGTCCGAGAATAAATATTACCTTGACATTAGGACTTGACTGTTCAGGGATGGCATTTGGAAGCATTTCATCACACAGTTGTGAGGTAAGTGTGTTGTAGCACACTTGTAAAGATATCTTGATCTTGTATCAGACGCAATGTGATTTCAGATCGTCTTTCTTTCTTCTCTATCTCTATCTTTCCCAGTATCCTGTGCAACAGAACTGCTTCACTCTAAACTCTGATGTAGTACTCCTATTCTGCCAGAGTATAATTGTCCTTTTTCTCGCAAATGCTATCCTTTAGCTAAATGACTCGTTAATCAGTTGATATGTGTTGTTGACTGTGGAAAGAATGCTGGCCAGCTATTTCAGTTGAATGAAAGAATCTGGGCATCTACCTGAACTATTGTAACAAGCCAATAAAGCTTTTATTTAATATTTCATCTGATTGACTTGCATGCATGTTCATTTAAAGATGTTTCAAAGCATATTACTATCAATTAAGTAATTAAAAAATTGGCTATGAACATAATTTGAGAAAAATGGCAGTCTTAGCATTATGATTATTATTGGACATTCTATTTAATGATATTGAGAGAATGATAAATTCCAGCCAGAGCGCTGGATTAAGATCCCTGTTGCCTTTGGGATAGCTGATTTGGGATCATTTGTATCCTGTCATAGAAAATGTGATCTATCTTTAATGTCCCAACAAAATATGGTACTTCCAATAGGGTGGCATCTGTGATCTGATTTGTGGAATGACTGATGAGTAGGTCGCAGCTAATGAGACTAAATTATTATTATTATTTTTTCAATATCTAACGTAAGAAGCAAGGGAAAGTCCTAGAGAACATTTTGGAAATAGGAGGAGAAGCAGAAAGACAAGCCGTGCTAACATTTGAAGTTGATAATATTTAACTGGAGCATTCTTTGATATAATTTATGCAACGTTCTTGCGTATATTCAAATAATAGAGAGATTTACTGTAAAGTCATGGGAATAAAAGCCAGTTATTGATTTAAAAACTGAGCAGTTGAAGACCAAGAATGAGGATAATGAATGAACTCTCAAATAGTAAGGACAATGCCCCAAAGAGATCTGCCACTTTAATAATCCATTAGTTAGCTTGCACATAAGAAAAATAATGAAATGCTAAACATAAAACAGAAAATGCTGGAAAAATATTATTGTTCTTTCAGAACAGGAGAGTTAATAATAAATTCATTCTAGGTGATGAAGGACAGGAGTGAAGGGGGAGCAATGACGCTTTTGATAGAGTAGAAAGCATATTATATATATGACCATAAGAGTTTGAAATGCAGAGAAAGCAGTTGGCAATGGGACAAGTACAAAAACAAATATCGGTCTAAATGAAGACACAGAATCATCTGAAATGTCAAAAGGAAATACTGTGGATGCCGGAAATCTGAATTAAAAACTGAAAATGCAGATTGCATGAAATTTTCAACTCTGCCTTGAATGCAGTAGTCTGTTGCGTGCTTAGGCAGTGCTGATGTTTCACAATCTTATGCGGAATACAAGAGACAAGGACATTGAAGTTAAAATGTAAGTCAAATGAAAAATTAAAGTGTACTAAATTTGCAAGTTGAATAATGACATAGTAGTTAATGGAACTGTTAGTAAGAAGAATAAATGTTTATATAAAAGTACGGAGTTTGTGAGCATAGCATTACGAGAAGATATTTGAAAGATCAAATTAATGGACCAGGGCAATTTAGTGCCAAAGTTAGGTTTTTCCACCCAAGAGTGTTCAAGGATACAGAGCCAGGGAGCTAGAGTACCAATCTTTCTAAAATTCACGCACAAAATATCTCCCTTTTATCTTGCATGTGTCTGGTTTAAAAAAGGTCGGTATTTTGTTTTTATTACAGAGCATGATAATCCTGGCAGAAGCAAATATTTTACTTGACATTGTTCTTCTGATATGGATTACAGTTTTTGTGGATCTTCATGTCGCAGGCCCTTATTCATTTAAAATATAGTTACATCAAATGGCAATGGACTAGCAATTACTACAACCTCAGAATAGAATGGTCAGAGAGTTCAGGACTCCCAACAGTTTTTGAACATCTCATTTTGGTTATTTTAATGCATTGTTTGGTGCCTAATTTGTTTGAATGCATATTTTGGGACAAAAATAACATAAAACTTGTTCCGTATGAAAGCATATTGTGCATGTGGCAGGGTGGAAACGGTTTCTAACTGCTGCTTTGCTTTAGTATATTTCTGATTGAACTATCTCACTTTTTAAAATTTAGCTGAGTAATTGCAGGATGGTTACCTAGGAGAGGGAACTGATGTAGCAATTTATTCAAGCTGATGTTATATCTTGTGAGAGCAAAACCGGAGAACATTAATCTGTTCTATTCACACACAGGGAATAGGTTAGTCTCTTTGGTTTGCTTATTTTCCAGATTGAGTTTTGTATTCTAATTTTAAAGAAAAATTGGTCATGAAAATCAAAATTACTGCAGATGCTGGAATGTTAAAATAAAAATGGAAAATGCTGGAAACACACAGCAGATCAAACAGATATGATTTTAATAAGGTAAAAAGATTACAACATTTTCTTTCAATCTCACCCAGATCCGATGAAGTGCCTCTAACATGAAACATTAGCACTGTTTCTCTTTCCAGAGATGCTATCTGGCCAGCTGATGTTATATATGCATTAAAATCCAATGTATTTTCTGAACTTTTGTCTAGGGTGAGCATTGTGATGGAGTTGAGGCTGCAGACTGGACAAAGGGTTTTAAAACTGATTTAGCTTGAAGGTATCCATTTAATGAAAACAAGTTTATCTGGTACCAGAATGATGTACTGAGTTGTCAGGAAATAATTGCAAGCTATTTTTCAATAAACTTAATTAATGTGATTATATCTGTACATTTCTCAGCATATATGCTGATTAGTTTTAGAATTCCTGCAGAAGTCTCAAATTTATTGGCATTCATTGTCTGCATTAGTGAATCATTTTGTAGGTCGTAAGCTCATTGATTTCAATAAATTTGTGGCAGTGGGGAAGGTTGGCACAGAAGCAATTGGGTAGGCCGGCATCATGTTTGAAGGTGGAGTGAAATCAAGGATGGAAGCTTACATCAAACTAGAGCTACAGGAGAAATCTCCACTTACCTGCAGTTTTGTGTTGTAGGTTTCAGGTTGTGTTGTGCCAAGAATGTCCAAGGATTGGCATCTCGAGCGCAGCATGGACCTTGTTTGCCTGGAATTTACCTAAACAAATGTTGAGAAAGGAATGATGCCAACCTGTGTAGCCTTGACTTGGAAATGGAATTGCGATTGGAATCGCAAGTTTACAGGATGATAGGATGTGCTTGTCAAACTTCACTGTTGCTGACATTCAACTTGGAAGTAGTAATAAGCAGTTTTTTTTTGTTCCAAGTTAAATTGCTTTTAAATGCATAGTGATTGTGGAAACACTACTATATATCCAATTGCAAGATGCTTTTCTCCTTATTATGCTACTGAGTGCATTGCCAACTGTCTTCACATTAAAACCGTTGCCAACCAATCTATCTGGAGGTGAAAATTGACATTCTTACATGGATTTATGTTATCCAGAAATAATTGCTGCTGGTGATTTGTTTAAAAAAATTACTCAAACTTTTTTCTCAATGCAGCTCTTTGATTTCTGTGCTGAGAATTAACATTGAATTGAATATTACAACTGCGGTGCTCCACAAGGTTTCTTTGATCTGATCATTTAGATAATACAGTTTTTTGCCCTATTTACAACGGTCTGAGGTATCCTGCAAATTATGTCTTTCTAAATATGTAAATTCCATTGGAAGATTTCACTGACATATTGCACTTAATCCAAATGAAATAGTTTTTGCCGTTCATTTGACACTCAGTCCAAAATTTTAGGATTATTGTCAATTGTAGCAGGATACAGTGAAAAGCTTTGTTTTGCATGCTATATAATAGATCAGATCATATAATACTATACATAAAAACAATCAAGTCAAACTCAAGTACAATAGATAGAGCAAAGGGGAAGATAAAGAGTGCAGAACATAGTTCTCAGCATTATAGCGGTTTGGTTCCATAGACTATCTCATTTCCACAGTGGGGTAGAGGTGATTCGGACTCGTATCTTTTGGAAGGACTGTTCAGAAGCCTATTAACAGAGAGGAAGAAAATGGTGCTGAGTTTGGTGATGCATGCTTTCAAACATCTGAATCTTCTGCCTGATGGGAGCAGAAGAGAAAAGGAATGGCCAGCGTGGGACATAGAAACATAGAAAATAGGTGCAGGAGTAGGCCATTCGGCCCTTTGAGCCTGCACCACCATTCAATATGATCATGACTGATCATCCAACTCAGTATCCTGTACCTGCCTTCTCTCCATACCCCCTGATCCCTTTAGCCACAAGGGCCACATCTAACTCCTTCTTAAATATAGCCAATGAACTGGCCTCAACTACCTTCTGTGCCAGAGAATTCCAGAGACTCACCACTCTCTGTGTGAAAAATGTTTTCCTCATCTCGGTCCTAAAGGAATTCCCCCTTATCCTTAGAGTGTGACCCCTTGTTCTGGACCTCCCCAACATCGGGAACAATCTTCCTGCATCTAGCCTATCCAACCCCTTAAGAATTTTGTAAGTTTCTATAAGATCCCCCCTCAGTCTTCTAAATTCTAGCGAGTATAAACCAAGTCTATCCAGTCTTTCCTCATATGAAAGTCCTGACTACCCAGGAATCAGCCTGGTGAACATTCTCTGTACCCCCTCAATGGCAAGAATGTCTTTTCTCAGATTTGGAGACCAAAACTGTACGCAATACTCCAGGTGTGGTCTCACCAAAACCCTGTACAGCTGCAGTAGAACCTCCCTGCTCCAATACTCAAATCCTTTCGATATGAATGCTAACATTCCATTTGCTTTCTTCACTGCCTGCTGCACCTGCATGCCTACTTTCAATGATTGGTGTACCATGCCACCCAGGTCTCATTGCATCTCCCCTTTTCCTAATTTGCCACCATTCTTTGATTAGGTTGGCTGTTTTTCTGATACAGTGTGAAGTGCAGATGGAGTCAATAGTGGGAAGTCTGGTCTCTGTGATGGACTGGGCTACAACTCTCTGCAATTTATTGGCCGCTTGGACAAAGCTATTCCCAAGCTGTGATGCAACTAGACAATAGTCACTGGAGACATGCCAAATATCCTTAGTCTCCTGAGGAAATAGGGGAGTTGGTGTGCCTTCTTGTCTGTCGCATCAATGTGGTTGGTCTACGCCAGATCACTGGTAATATTACCACTAAGTAACTTGAAGCTCTCAACCATTTCACTTCAGCACCATTGATATAGATTGGTTTTTTTTTACTCCACCATGCGGCTGAAGTTGATAAACTTGCTCCAACCTACTGATGGACCACATGGAATCTCTTTCTATCCCAAACAACTTTAATTCCTGTCTACTAAATTCACACAGATTCTGAATCAATTAAAAAAAAAATCCTACAATATCATATTTCCTATCTGTTGCATATGGTTTACATATCAGCATTTTATCATTTTTGGCCTTTCAGGTAAATTGCTGCATCTTCCCTCATCTTCATAAGACCATTCAGGAGATATGTGTGATGGGTGGCTGATTTATTGTCATTAGATGCCAGGGCTATCACAAGGCAAATTATTAATAAAATCAAAGTGTGTTTTCAGCTTCTGTTGCCTTTTCCACATATTACAATGACCAAATTTGTATCAACGTCTCAAATGTACTGAGGTATGTAGAGTTAATTTCATCCCTAATTTGTAATGTAATGTCTGTTGACATGCCAACATAAATGTCTGGAAATTTGTAACCTTGTGGATTTATTTTTGTGCCGTGGTGATTTGCAGTTTACCTGTGTGAATTCCACAGTTCCAAAACACCTGCGGAACAAATTTTGCACATTCCCAGACCCACCTACAGTCAATTTTGTACAGCCCCACACCACCAACAGAGTAATTTCTAACATTCCTGTATATCCTGCAGAGTAAAATCTGCAGGGTCTTCCACAAACTGCAGGACACATTCTATAAAATCACTCTGGGATGATTTGAGGATGTAACTAGGAAAATGGACAAGGGAGAGCCAGTGGATATAGTGTACCTGGACTTTCAGAAAGCATTCGATAAGGTCCCACATAGGAAATTAGTGGACAAAATTAGGGTACATGGTATTGGGAATAGAGTGCTGACATTGGATAGAAAATTGGTTGGCAGACAGGAAACAAAGAGTAGGGATTAACGGGTCCCTTTCAGAATGGCAGCCAGTTACTAGTGGGGTACTGCAAGGCTCGGTGCTGGGACCACAGCTATTTACAATATATTAATGATTCAGATGAAGGGATTGCAAGTAACATTAGCAAATTTGCAGATGACATTAAGCTGGGTGGCAGTGTGAACTGTGAGGAGGATGCTATGAGAATCCAGGGTAACTTGGACAGGTTGGATGAGTGGGCAGATACAGTTTAATGAGGATAAATGTGAGGTTATCCACTTTGGTAGCAAAAAGAGGAAGGCAAGTTATTATCTAAATGGTGTCAAGTTGGGAAAAGGGCAAGTACAATGGGATCTGGGGGTCCTTGTTCACCAGTCAATGAAAGTAAGCATGTAGGTACAGCAGGCAGTGAAGAAAGCGAATGGAATGTTGGCCTTCATAACAAGAGGAGTTGAGTATAGGAGCAAAGAGGTCCTTCTGCAGTTGTTTCGGGCCCTACTGAGACCACACCTGGAGTGTTGTCCACAGTTTTGGTCTCCAAATTTGAGGAAGGATAATCTTGCCATTGAGGGAGTGCAGCGTAAGTTCACAAGGTTAATTCCCGGGATGGCAGGACTGTGTTATGCTGAAAGAATGGGGCGGCTAGGCTTTTATACTCTGGAATTTAGAAGGATGAGAAGGGATCTTATTGAAATATATAAGATTATTAAGGGTTTGGATATGCTAGAGGCAGAAAACGTGTTCTCGACGTTGGAGGAGTCCAGAACCAAGGGCCACATTTAAGAATAAGGGATAAGCCATTTAGAACGGAGTTGAGGAAACACTTTTTCACACACAGAGAGTTGTGAGTCTGTGGAATTCTCTGCCTCAGAGGCCGGTGGAGGCTGGTTCTCTGGATACATTCAAGAGGGAGCGAGATAGGGCTCTTAAAGATAGCGTAGTCGGGGGCTATGGGGAGTAGGCTGAAACGGAGTTCTGATTGTGGATGATCAGGCATGATCACGTTGAATGGCGGTGCTGGCTCAAAGGGCCGAATGGCCTACTTGTGAACATTGTCTATTGTCATCCAGAGGCTATTTTATACACGCCCCACCCAACAATGCAATTTGCAATCAACATACATAGAATAAACAATTGCATTTAGTACAACCATAATTGGAACCATAATGTCTATACACTTCTGAATTCATTATGCTACTACCATCAACATTTGTATCATCAATGAAGATAAGTGAGCCAGTTCCAGCAGCAGCCATACCTGCCCAGGCCATAACACCCCACCACCGTGTTTCACAGATGAAGGGGTTTGCTTTGGATCTTGGGCAATTCTTTCTCCCCTCCATACTTTGTTCTTGCCATCACTCTGATATAAGTTAATCTTCGTCTCATATGTCCACAAGACTTTTTTCCAGAACTATCGTTGCTCTTTTAAGTACTTCTTGGCAAACTGTAACCTGGCCATCCTATTTTTGCAGCTAACCAGTAGTTTGCATCTTTCAGTATAGCCTCTGTACTTCTGTTCATGAAGTCTTCTGGTTTGACTAATCCACACCTGACTCCTGAAGACTGTTTCTGATCTGTCGGACAGGTGTTTGGAGATTTTTCTTTCTTATAGAGAGTATGCTTCTGTCATCTTCCATGGCCTGCCAGTCCCTATTCGATTAGTAAGCTCACCAGTGCTCTCTTTCTTCTTAATAATGTTCCAAACAGTTAATTTTGGTAAGCCTAAGGTTTGACTGGTGTATCTAACAGTCTTATTCTTGTTTCTCAGTCTCATAATGGCTTATTTGACTTTCATTTGCACAACATGGTCCTCATGTTGATAAAAGTTTTGAGGAAAGACTAGGTGCTGAGAGCTCTCTTATACCTGCATTAAGGAAGCATTTAAACACACCTGAGCAATTACAAACACCTGTGAAGCCATGTGTCCCAGAAATTATGGTGCCCTGAAATGGGGGGCACTAATTATAAACACAGCTGGAATTTCTACATGGTGAAACCCAAATGTATAAAAATACCCTTTAATAAAATCTGACAATGTGCACTTTAACCACATGTGATTTTTTTTTCTATTGCAAATCTCAATTGTGGAGTATAGAGGCAAATAAATAAATGACAGGTCTTTGTCCCAAACATTATGGAGATCAATGTAAATGGTGTTCCACTGCTTGCTCTCTCAAGATGAGAGAGACAAGCAATTAAAAAAAAAACAATTATAGAATGAAAGTTAAATTCCTTTGAACTTTAAAGTTGAGAGTGCCAAAAGTGTTTAATTGTCAATTGCACCGGCAACAGAACAATTAAACTCTTACTCGCTGCAGCTTTCGAGGCCAATTAATGCAATAACATAACGATAATCAATAATGCAACACATTATCAGTAATACCAGGCAACCAGACCACAATAGTACAATCTGAACTATGTAGTGCAATCAAAACAAAGTCCGTAGTGAATTGTTGATGAGGTAGGGCTGTGGTTCGGGCTGCGCAGAATGATTCAAGAGCCTGATGACTGATGCGGCGAAGCTGTTCTTGTTGGAATGATAACCATATAACATATAACCATATAACAATTACAGCACGGAAACAGGCCCTCTCGGCCCTTCCAGTCCGTGCCGACCATTTGTTTTCCCCTAGTCCCATCTACCTGCACTCAGACCATACCCCTCCATTCCCTCCACGTCCATATACCATATTCCTATTTTTTTTAAAGAAGGAACTGCAGATGCTGGAGAATCGATACACAAAAAGCTGGAGAAACTCAGCGGGTGCAGCAGCATCTAAGGAGCGAAGGAGATAGGCGACGTTTCGGGTCGAGACCCTTCTTCAGACTGGTCAGGGATCAGGGAAACGAGAGATATAGACGGTGATGTGGAGAGATAAGGAACAATGAGTGAAAGATATGCAAAGAAGTACGGTGATAAAGGGAACAAGCCATTGTAAGCTGTTTGTGGTGTGAAAATGAGAAGCTGGTGCGACTGGGGTGGGGGAGGGAGATAGAGATAGAGGGCACTGGGGTGGGGGAGGGAGATAGAGATAGAGGGCGACTGGGGTGGGGGAGGGAAATGCCAGATGATCTATATCGGTGAAACCAAGCGGAGGCTTGGCGATCGCTTTGCCGAACACCTCCGCTCGGTCCGCAATAACCAACCCGACCTCCCGGTGGCTCAGCACTTCAACTCCTCCTCCCATTCCACATCCGACCTCTCGGTCCTGGGCCTCCTCCACGGCCAGAGTGAGCAACACCGCAAGCTGGAGGAACAGCACCTCATATTCCGCTTGGGGAGTCTGCATCCTTTGGGCTTGAATATTGAATTTTCTCAATTCTGTTAACCTTGCTGTCTCCTCCCCTCCCACCTCTCCCTCAGCCCTCGGGCCCTGGCATTCCCTCTATCTCTATCTCCCTCCCCCACCCCAGTCGCACCAGCTTCTCATTTTCACACCACAAACAGCTTACAATGGCTTGTTCCCTTTATCACCGATACTTCTTTGCATATCTTTCACTCATTGTTCCTTATCTCTCCACATCACCGTCTATATCTCTCGTTTCCCTGATCCCTGACCAGTCTGAAGAAGGGTCTCGACCCGAAACGTCGCCTATCTCCTTCGCTCCTTAGATGCTGCTGCACTGAGTTTCTCCAGCTTTTTGTGTACCCTACCATATACCTATGATAGTTTGAGATTGCACAGAAACATGCCTTTTGGCCCGATTCAGCCATGGCAACCAAGATGCCTAACCCTAACAGAGCTTGCGCCTGTCCTGTATCCCTCTAACCCTCATCTATCAATGAACCTGTCCAAGTATCTTTTATATGTCACAGTTGTACCTGCATATACCATTTCCTCTGGCAGCTCGTACCATGCATGCACCACTATTTTTGTGGAAAAAGTTACCTTCAGGTCCCTTTTAAATCTTTTCCCTCTCACCTTAACCTATACTCTCCTATTCTAGGGAAAAGACTGTAGCTATTCGCTTTATGCTCTGTGGAAAAGTGACCCAGCCTGAGCAGCCTCTATTACTCAAGGCTTCCAGATACAATAACATCTTTGCAAACTGTTTTTTCACCCTTCCCAATTTAATAACATCCTTTCTTTAGCACCACAACTAGACTTTACTCCAACCACAGTACTCCAAACCCGGCTTTACCAATGCCTGATACAGCTGCAATATGACATTGTAAATTGTAACTTGTAGTCAATACACTGACTGATGAAGACAAGTATGCCTTCACCAGACTGATTCCTGGGATGGCACGACTTCCATATGAAGAAAGACTGGATAGACTCGGCTTGTACTCGCTGGAATTTAGAAGATTGAGGGGTGATCTCATAGAGACTTACAAAATTCTTAAGGGGTTGGACAGGCTAGATGCAGGAAGATTGTTCCCGATGTTGGGGAAGTCCTGGACAAGGGGTCACAGTTTAAGGATAAGGGGGAAGTCTTTTAGGACCGAGATGAGAAAATCGTTTTTCACACAGAGAGTGGTGAATCTGTGGAATTCTCTGCCACAGAAGGTAGTTGAGGCCAGTTCGTTGGCCATATTTAAGAGGGAGTTGGATGTGGCCCTTGTGGCTGAAGGGATCAGAGGGTATGGAGAGAAGGCAGGTACAGGATATTGAGTTGGATGATCAGCCATGATCATGTTGAATGGCGGTGCAGGCTCGAAGGGCCGAATGGCCTGCTCCTGCACCTAATTTCTATGTTTCTATGCCAAATGCTTCCTTCACCACCACCTCTACTCAGTTCGCATTAACCAACCTGATCTCCCGGTGGCTCAGCACTTCAACTCCCCCTCCCATTCCGAATCCAACCTTTCTGTCCTGGGCCTCCTCCATGGCCAGAGTGAGTCCCACCCCAAATTGGAGGAGCAGCATCTCATATTTTGCTTGGGTAGTTTACACCCCAGAGGTATGAACATTGACTTCTCCAATTTCAGGTCGTCCTTGCTTTCTCCCTCCTTCCCCTTCCCAGCTCTCCCACAGCCCACTGTCTCTGCCTCTTCCTTTCTTCTTCCCACCCCCCTCCCACCCCCCCCTCCCACGTCCACATCAGTCTGAAGTAGGGTCTTGACCCGAAATGTCACCTTTTCCTTCGCTTCCATAGATGCTGCCTCACCCGCTGAGTTTCTCCAGCATTTTTGTCTACCTTCGATTTTTCCAGCATCTGCAGTTCTATCTTAAACACAACATTTTATTTGTATAGTAGTAGATGGATTGTTGCAGTAGGTCCCGAGAACACGTGGCTTCTGAACTTGGCCTTGACCCTCAACTTTCGGAAAGATTCAATAGAATTGTTTTTCCTTATGCACTCTATTAAAACCAGTATCAGTTTTTCTAGTCTCTCCACTTAAAGTAATGCTCCTCTGCACCCTTAATAAGACCTTACCCAAATTTGAAATGATCTTCTAACTGGGAAATAACCATTAATTTGTAATTATCTGTTTTAGGCCTGTAACCAGATCGGTGTTAGGACCTGTTAATTGTGGTATATATAAATGATTTTGATGTAAATGTAGATGGGATGGTTAATAAGTTTGCACGTGACAACAAGGAAGCCTGTCAAAATATACAGTGGGTGATAGATTATTACAGAAATAGTCGGAGAAGTGGCAGATGGATTTTAATCTGAACAATTGTGAGGTGTTGCACTTTTGGAAGCAAAATGTAAGGGGAACATATATAGTAATGGCAAGACCATTAACAACATTGATATAGAGAGGTAACGACATCCAAGTTCCTGAAAGGAGCAACACAAATAGAGTGGCAAAGAATCCATATGGTTTTGTGTGCAGTTCTGGTCACCCTATTACAGGAAGGATGTGGAGACTTTGGTGTGAGTACAGAGGTGGTTTACCAGCATGCTGTTTAGATTAGAGTGTATCAACTATAAGGAGAGGCTGGACAGACTTGAATTGTTTTTCATGGAACGTAGGAGGCTGACAGGAGATTTGATCGTAGTATAGAAAATTATGAAAGGCATGGATAGGTCAGAACCTTTTACCCAGGATTGAAATGTCAAGGACTAAGGGGAGAATGCAGGAGAATGGGGTTAGGAGGGAGAGATAGATCCGCCATGATTGAATAGCAGAGCAGACTTGATAGACTAAGTGGCCTAATTCTGCTCCTACCACTTATGACCTTATGCCTAGAAGGCATAGCTTTAATCTGAGAGGGGCAAATTGTAAAAGAGATATGCGGAGAGTTTTTTTACAGAGATTAGTGGGGGCCTGGAACAACTGCGTGATGGTGATAAAAGCAGGTGTAATAGTGACATTTAAGAGGCTTAGATAGGCACTTGGCTTTGCAGGGAATGGAGGTCTGCACATCATGTGCAAATTAGTTTACTTTGACATCTAAGTATGGCACATAGTGGGCCGAAGGGCCTGTCTATATGCTGTACTGTTCTATGTTTATACTATGTGCCACTATTCAGAAAGCCAAAGATCCTGCAATATAAGATGAAAACATTCAAATGCAAACTATTCATTGTTTTATTGGTATCATTTTCCAACCAGATTTCACTTTATTCGTGCAAAAATAATGCAATCCCATGAATAAAGGACTCTTTGCAGCTGTGGTACTAATATTAGGATTTTATATTGTATTACATGATCATAAATTGTTCATAAATAACACAAATGAATATTGTCATTTCTAATGATGTATAAATTGTAAGTACATATATAGTTAATCCAACATGGTTGAGAATAAATCTGTACTCTAAAGGCTTATTTGTTTCATATTGGTCCTATTGAGGAACATGACTTAACTAGGGTGAACAGATTTGGATAAAAAAAAGTATAGCCAACAGAATTTCAACTTTACTGTTCCTTTAGAGGCAAAAAATAATGATAACAAAAATATTAACAAGAAATTCCTTTTAACACCTTTTTTAAATATGGATATATTACTGTTACTTTCACTTAGTTGACTTCTTCATTTATTGCTGTGTGGTCTGAGTTCTTTGTTTCCTTTATGCAAAGTTGCAAACTATACAGGTGAGACCACACCTGGAGTATTGAGTACAGTTTTGGTCTCCTAATTTGAGGAAGGACATCCTTGTGATTGAGGCAGCGCAGCGTAGGTTCACGAGATTGATCCCTGGGATGGTGGGACTGTCATATGAAGAAAGATTGAAAAGACTAGGCTTGTATTCACTGGAGTTTAGAAGGATGAGGGGGGATCTTATAGAAACATATACAATTATAAAAGGACTGGACAAGCTAGATGCAGGAAAATGTTCCCAATTTTGGGCGAGTCCAGAACCAGGGGCCACAGTCTTAGAATAAAGGGGAGGTCATTTAAGACTGAGGTGAGAAAAAACGTTTTCAACCAGAGAGTTGTGAATTTATGGAATTCCCTGCCACAGAGGGCAGTGGAGGCCAAGTCATTGGATGGATTTAGGAGAGAGAGTTAGATAGAGATCTAGGGGCTAGTGGTGTCAAGGGATATGGGGAGAAGGCAGGCATGGGTTATTGATAGGGGACGATCAGCTATGATCACAATGAATGGCGGTGCTGGCTCGAAGGGCCGAATGGCCTCCTCCTGCACCTATTTTCTATGTCTATATTTTCTATATATTTGTGTAGACCACACCCTGTATTTCTTGATTAATATTTTATACATAATGTTTTTTTTAATCACCATAAACTTCAAGTCTACTAATTTATATTCAAGTAAAATTCATACTTGTAATTTATTGCATTTATAACCATAAATACAGTTCTTTGGTTTCGACTAAATTCAGTACTCTATACTTTGCGGAAACGGCATTTTTAAATTAGTAGCCAACTGCACTATATAGGATGTATAATGCCTATGATCTCTGTGCAACTAAGAATCTAAGAATGAGGGAGTAGTTGAAACTCAATGTCTTACTAAATGGTTTTCCCCAATATAGATATTTTCTTTGTACAACCATAGACTTTTGAAGCATATTGTGTAACTTCTGCTAAAGCACCACATCAATTTTTCTGCAGTACCCAATCAAGGTTTTGCTGTCCATCTTGTGTTTGCGATTCTTTTGTTTCACTTCAGTTTTTCTCTGCCAGTTTTCTTTTCCTGATGGGTTCAATTCCTTACTGGAATAGGGTTCCCACTGGTGCCACTTTATCTTGCTATTTCAGCCTACTAGTCATCATCTGTCATATATGAGGCTTGACAGACTGTCTTTAGCAGGCTATTTGATCATACATCACAGCCAAATCTCATGCTGTCACTCTGTGACTGTGTTCACCCTGGTTCCAACCATTCTCAAAGGTGTACAGACACACATAAATTGGGAATAGAAAGAACCTTAACTTTTCTTTCCTTTACTAACTTAGGAACTGCAATGTCAATTAAAGGGCTGAACCTTAGTTGGCGATATGCAGAGTACTGCCCTGCCGACTACAAATTCAGAAGGTTCAGAAGGTTAGATGTTACAGTCATTCTGGGCTGAAGGGCCTGTCCTTTGCTGTACTGTTCTATATTCTATGTTAAAACTGATTACTCTCTTTTCCAGTTTAGCTCCATTTACGATTGGATCTATTGGGAAACCAGCATGTCCGTTTCAGTTTAGTTTATTGTCACGTGTACCAGGTAACAGTGCAAAGCTTTTGTTGCGAGCTTACTTCCGAAATAAGAACACGAAAGATGAAATAGTTCATCATGTCAGGCTGCGTGTTGAAGAAAGAAAAATAGTAATTTAACAATGCTTTTCTGAGACAAATTAAGTCCCTTATTTGATATTGTTCACTTCAATGTTGAGTCCTGAAGGGCTTTGACGCTGTAAGGTAGTGACTCTACCTTTGCGCCACCGTGGCCACCTGTAGTGATTTCATAGTGAAATTAATTTGCAGTTATTCACCAATTTCACATCAGAGATTCTGCTTTCGCAACTTATCTTCACAACATATTTTCTTCCAAAGTTTCAAATCTGACTTACATTATAATCAATCTTCAAATATTAGAACTGCATAAAATCTTGTATTAAATTGTTAAATTAAATGTTAAATGGTTAAATCAAAACTAAATTTAAAGTGAAAATATAGTAATAAACTGCATTAACATTGAGTAGAAAATATAGTAATAACATTGTGTAGGAAATGCATCTTTGCGCTATAATTGTGTAAAATTGTGCTGCTCATCTTGTAATATATTAGCCGGAAGTATTTCTAATTTGGATATATAATTTTTACCCTTTATAATGGGTAATGAATTCTCAAACTCTTCTCATAAATGCATCACAGATAGTAATTTTCATGACCAATCATAATTTCAGACTAGTTGAGGATGAAAATGTAAATCTATGTTAAAAGCTTTGGAAAGCGCTCTGTTCCTTGGCCTAACTGGATAGTCTGCTTCGTGGATTATAATGAGGAGTGGCACCAGCCCTCAAACCAAGTTAAAGGATGCGGTTTGCAGAGTCGGTATTATGCAAAACAAAAAAAAGATTATTTGTATACAACCACATGCATGCATGTTTCATTTATTTTCTTTTAATTTTTTGCAGAAATTATGTTCTTTCAGAAAAATGTTGCGTTAAAACTGAATGGTCTCCAATTGTGTTGCTGAACGCAGAAATATTCATTTAATAAATGTTGGAGTTGTAATAAAATTATTCCTGGAAGTGCAGAAGGAAACTTTGTATGCAAAGTCACATTAGTTGGTGGAGTTATATGTCCAGTTAATATATTTTTAGAATAGCTCGATTGATATATTATTTTGGCAGAAAAAAAGGCAATTGAGTCACACCAGGTGTATTTCACACTGCTGCACAGAGGGTTCACCTAATCAGCATAATGTAATAATACAACAATCATCTTAGCTAAAATTATGTATGTGTATTGAAGCTGAGACAACTTGAATTATGTGTAGCTGGGGGTTGAAGATAGAGGAGAGGACTGTGTGCCTGTTGTGCTTCATGGTATTATTATGATTTGCAAATGACTGTCTAATTGTTATGTAAGAAGGAACTGCAGATATTGGTTTAAACTGAAGTTAGAAACAAAAAGCTGGAGTAACTCAGCGGGACAGGCAGCATCTCTGGAGAGAAGGAACGGGTGAACTAGTCAGACTCAAACATCGTGGAAACAGGCCCTTCTGCTCAACTTGCCCTCGTTGATCAACATGCCCCATCTACACTAGTCCCACCTGCCAGCGTTTGGCCAATATCCCTATACTATCCAATCCATGTACCTGTCCAAGTGTTTCTTAAATGTTGTGATAGTGCCTGGCTCAACTATCCATCCGACAGCTCGCTCTATACACCCACCACCCTTGTTCCTCAGATTCCTATTAAATCTTTCCACTCTCACCTTAACTCATGTCCACCTCGTTCTTGATTCACCTACTCTGGGTAAAATACTGTGCATTTACCCTATCTATTTCTCTCATTATCTTATACACCCCTATAAGATCACCACTCATCCTCCTGCATTCTAAGGAATAAGGTCCTAGCCTGCTCAACCTCTCCCTACAGCTCAGGCCTTCAAGTCCTGGCAACTTCCAGCAAATCCTCTCTGCACCCTTTCCAGCTTAACAGCATCTGAAACAACTGCTCTAAAATTAATATCAGTTTCAAAATTAGAATCTGTCATTTTTAAACCATTCTTGCACAAGTGTCCTCAATTGTCATTCCACATACCAAACAACTTCTGTGTGTCATTCCTATGGAGGGAAATGCATTACAATATACAGAAGGATGTTCATGTTCATAAGTGATAGCAGATATAGGTAATTCGCCCCATCAAGTCTACCCTGCTATTCAATCATGGCTGATCTATCTCTCCCTCCTAATCCCATTCTCCTGCCTTCTCCCCATAACCCCTGACACCTGTACAAATCCAGAACCTATCTATCTTTGCCTTAAAAATATCCATTGACTTGGCCTCCACAGCCTTCTGTGGCAAAGAATTCTAGAGAGTTCACTCCTCATCTCCTTCCTAAACGAACGTCCTTTAATTCTGAGGCTATGACCTCTGGTCCTAGACTCTCCCACTAGTGGAAACATCCTCTCCACATCCACTCTATCCAGGCCTGTTGAGATTGGGAACATGATAACTGTAATATCAATTAAAGTTCTACCTTAGATGTTACTTGACTAACAAAGTTCATCTTGGTTATTTTGGCATCGTGGGCTGAAGGGCCTAGCACCACAACATTCTATGGCCTTCCAATGTTCAGCATAAATTACGTTATCATATTGTATCTTTTCAGTCCATATGACAATTTAAGTTGACTGCCTATCCAGAGAAAATACTTAATTAACTAACAAAGCCCTTAGTCTCATTTTTTTCAATTAAATCAACTATGCACTTTCTCTACTTCGTTGAAAATAAACCCAAGTCCTTCCTCATACCATGAACTGCTCTCTGAATTATCCCGATAAGTTAGTACCATATGCTTTTTTTCTCTCCAAAATATTTGTCATAATCAGGACCTGAACTTGTACTCAACGCACAGTTTAAATTGTGCCTAATGCAAATAAGTCATTTTAACTGCAGTCGTACTCTTCGTCCCTCTTCAAGAAACTCAAATTGTTATTTGTCGAAACAGGAACTGCAGATGGTGGTTTACAAAAAAAGTGCTGGATTAACTCAGTGGGTCAGGCAACATCTCTGGAGAACATGGATAGATGACAAAGGTCCTGATCCATGTTCTCCGGAGATGCTGCCTGATCTGCTGAGTTACTGTAACGTTCTGTCTTTTTTCAAATGTTATTTCCCTTTCTATGACTTCAGTACCTTTTCACTTTCAGGGAATTATGTATTCAAACTGGTACGTTTTTATATTCATCTCATTTCCTTCAGCTTACTTTCAGGGAAAGTTTTTTTTTTTTACCACCAACCTGTCCATAATGAACCTCCACCATTGCCTGCCTCACCATTTGTGGCTTCTTTGTGCTTTTGAACTTAATGAACTGTCTTGAGAGTTCTTTCAAAAGGGGCAAATGAAGTTCCAAACTGGCCAAGTTTGGGTTTTTGGAAATCTTTTGTTGAATCAGGTAAATTGATCATGTTTTTACTTAAATCTGAACCAAATGCAGTGAATTGTTTGATTTGGTCATTCTTTCTGTAGTCCTCGTTGATATTCAACCAAATAACTACAAAATACAAATCCAGTTTTGAAGTTTTAGATGGATTTCTCCGTTTTTTTTTTCATGTTGATCATAAGTGATGTAGTTGCTGCTTTCACACTTTTCTGATGTACTTTATAAAGCCAGCTAATCCAGCAGAGATCATTGAGATCATTTCCTTTCATGGATCTGGTTTTCTATTAATAAAGCAGCTACTAGCTTTGAGGTTAAGGGCTCTAGAAGGTATAACGGTGCAGAGGTGTTGCACAACTAGTAGAAATAATCAATAATGTGCCTGTTTTTCCACTTCAAGTTTATGAATAAATTCAGTCCCCCTGGTACAGTTGGCTGTAATTCATCCACATTACTTGCTCTGGAAGTCCTTTTTGTTCCTTGTTTAAATTTAAATATTCACATTCAAAAACAAAGAACTTGGTTAACTCACTTTTATTACAAAGGCAAATTAATGGGAAGGTGGTCATTAATTAACTTGTTTCTGTTCTGTGAGTAAAACCTATAATACCTATTCTGGATTACAAATTGTGTTCTGATCTTAATTACGTAGAGAGAACAATGCAATTTAATTAGTATATCCCATTGAAATGTTTCCATAAAACATTCAAAAGTTTATACCTGTAGAAATTAAGAAATGTCATGGTGTGTATGTGGTTATTAATATTGATGTACATATTTCTTGTATTTTCCCAATTATATATTAGACAATATTTCATTTGGTTTTTATTTTGGTGTTGTATACTGAATATCTGTTTGGTTTTATGCAACAGGAAATGGGTATGGAAATCCGCGCAATTCGCCAGGTCTGCTGGTCTCACCTGGCAGCATGAACAAGAACATACAAACCAAGTCGCCCCCTCCTATGAATTTGGGAATGAACAACCGAAAACCTGACCTCAGGGTTCTTATCCCGCCTGGTTCAAAGAATATGCCATCTGTGGTAAGTGAGAACATTTTCCTGGAATCTACTTTGTAGGCTTAAAGCAGAAAAATGCAGCAGGAATTTGGATTGCATTTAACAATCCTGCAGTCTTTCATTAAAAGTTGAGAGAAGTTTGTTGCATTCTTCTGCCATTTGGTTTAGGCTGGCGTGGGTTTGAAGCACACTACTTGAAAGGCTAGTGGAGGCAGAAGATTGGACCAGGGCTTAAACTTTCGCCATCATTGTTGGTCCCAAACGTGGCAATTCTTGTGTACTTGCCAAGGTGAGGTCCACTGTATGATTTTACCCAGTTCACAAGCCATAGGAGTAGAATTAGGTCATTCGGCCCATCGAGTCCACCCGGCCATTCAATCATGGCTGATCTCAGCCTCCTAATCCCATTTTCCTGCCTTATCCCTATAGCCCTTGACACCTGTTCTAATCAAGAAGTTGTCTATCTCTGCCTTAAAAATATCCACTGACTTGGCCTCCACAGCCCTCTGTAGCAATTAGTTCCACAGATTAACTACCCTCTGACTAAAGATGTTGCTCCTCATCTCCTTTCTTAAAGTGTGCCCTTTAATTCTGAGGCTATGACCTCTGGTCCTAGACTCTCCCATCAGTAGAAACATCCTTTCCACATCCACTCCTTGCCTTTTATTATTCTGTAAATTTCAATGAAGTTCCCCTCAATCTACTAGACCTCAGCGAGTAGAGGCCCCGTGTCATATGCTAACCTTAATTCCTAGAATCATTCTTTAAACCTCCTCTGCTTGTATGTAACCTCCGGTTGTATGGAAAACTGAGCATTTCACTGTACCTGGGTACATGTGACAATAAAGTCCTGTTGAATCATTGAGTCTTCAGCAACATCGTGCACCACAATGAGAAAATGGGATTTGGGTTTGATATCTATTTATTCGACCAATGGAAACAACGTCAGCCAGATGGTTACTTTATGTGCTTCACGTTTACATTTCCCAGAATCCCATTTCTAGGATTTCTGTCAGTGTCTTTGCTTGTTTTGTTGAAGAAGAAGAAGAAGAAGAAGTGTCTTTGCTTGTTTTGTTTAAGAGGGGAAAATTTATATCCCATTAGTGTTAATGCCAATGTTAAAAGCTGATTGCTATTTGATGATGTATAATAAATCTACTTAAATGCAATAAAAAATCCTATTGCATCAATATTTAAATTTGCTTGTTGAAGTCTTCCATTAGAATTGAATACTAAATCAGATTATAGCACTTTACCTAGTCAATCAGTGTTATCAACCAGGGGTGATTTTTTTTTTTTGTCAAACACCAGGCTCTCTACATGTCTTATAAGACCCCAGATAAGTCACAAATGTGACTATTATATACAAGGATGGATGGTATATGGAGAGAAACTGCAAAAAGAGAAAGGCAAGATGCTAAATTAATGATTGCAGTTTAGTCTACATATTATATACAGTCCCGTCTACATATAGTTTGAAGCTGCAACCAAATGTTATTCAAGGACGCATGTGAATTTTGTGGCCCCTACCGTCCCCATTTATCTCTGGTCACCTTATTGCTTCTCAGGTCAAGACTTTTTTTGAAACTCTTAGATCAGTTCTTCCATACACCAATCTCATATGAATATATCCCTAACTTACACAATCGTGAAGCCTATTTTCCTATGTTCAAAAGGAATTAAAAGTGATTCTGAATGCAAACAGTTGCTTTCACTGAAATAATAATCTCTAGATTTCATTGATAATGTGCTGAAGTAACTCGGCAGGTTAGGCACCATCTCTGGATGAAAAAGATGGGCGGTGTTTTGGGTTGGGCCTTTCTTCAGACCAAACTTGATGTTGTGACATAAGAACCGATGCTCCTATATCTTGCTCTAACCCAATTGCACAAGTCATGAGCCATCGGCAACTAGTAGAACCTAAATTCACATTCAGTGTCCCATACCAGTGCGAGTTGGATATTCCTGCCCACTGAGAGCGAGAAGGCATTCATTTGTCATCAATCGCACTCTTACATTACAAAAAATCATCGTTAATTTCGCAGCTAACAATTACCTCTTGCTTGTTTTTCAATGCTGTCAGTCTGAGGATGTTGATTTATTGCTGGTAAGTGACACCTCTGATGTTCCAATCAAATTATTTTGATATAAAACAAAACATTGCAGATGCTAGAGGCCTGAAATTAATACCAAAAAGTATTAAAAGGGCCTGAGCTTAAGACCAGGAGGAAGAGATTTGGAGTGGAACTGAGGGAGAATTGTTTTCACCCAGAGAACAGTTACAATCTTGAATGCATTACCTCAGAAGTTGGTAGCGGCAAAAACTCTCACATCATTTAAGAACCATCTTGACAAGGAAATGAGATATCAAGACATACAGTAGTAGGCTATGGACTATGCTGGTAGGTGGGATGAGTACAAGTAGATCCTTAATTATTGTCATGGACATAGAGAGTTAAAGGTCCTGTTCCTGTTCCCTCCCTACTCCCTCCTCCTGTACTCCCACCTTCCCTTTCCACTCCTGCCTCCTTCCTTCCCTCTGTTTCCCTTCTTCCCTCTCCACTCCTTCCCTACCCCCATGCTCCCTCTCTCCATAGTCCCTATCTCTGTCCCTGCTTCCTCCTTATCAACTGTCTCCGTTCTCCCTTTGCCCCCTCTCTCCCCCCCTCCCTCTCTCCCCTCCTCCCTCTCTCCCCCCCCTCCCTCTCTCCCCCCCCTCCATCTCTCTCCCCCCCTCCCTCTCTCTCCCCCCCCCTCCCTCTCTCTCCCCCCTCCCTCTCTCTCCCCCCCCTCCCTCTCTCTCCCCCTCCCTCTCTCTCCCCCCCCTCCCTCCCCCTTCTCTCTCCCCCCCCTATCCCCCTCTCTCTCCTCCCCTCTCTCTCTCCCCCCCTCCTCCCCCCTCTCTCACTCCCTCTTTCCCATCGCTCCCCCCCTCTCTCTCTTCCCCCTCTCACTCTCCTCCCCATTCTCCCCCCTCCTCCCCCCTCCCCACTCTCTCACTTTCCCATCGCTCCCCTCTCTCTCCCCTCTCTCTCTCCCCCCCCTCTATCCTCCCCCCTCTCTCACTCTCTCTTTCCCATCGCTGCCCCCTCCAACTTCCCCTTCTCTGTCTTCCTCCCTCATTTCCCCTCTTCAAACATGCATTCATTCTCTCCTATATGGCAGCCTGGTTGTCATAGGAAGTGTGGCTTTCTGGGCTGGTGCTGTTCTGCTGCACAGCAAAGTGCTTCCAGATGCACTGAATTGGGTCAGGTCCCACTTTGGTGCATGATGTTAGGTGCAAATCATCATAGCAATGCTTAAAAGCTATTTTGGTATGTTTCATGTTGTTTGGCAGGGGACCTAAAAAGTTAGTACACATTTAATACCGATTTCTAGGCACTTTGCTCTACTCTGGGTTTGAACCCCATTTTCCCAGCCTGCTTGTTGCTGTTAGTGCATTTATTAGGGGAGTTTCAGTGCTTCCCTATCATCATGAGTATCCATTCATTTGATATACTCAATAACCTTGTAACCCTGGGTGGCTTCACTGATGTGTGGGTCTTCAGGCTCACTGTTCCACTTATGCGGTTTTCATTAAACCTAAAAGCCAGATTTTGGTGGGTTGAAGGTGCGGGAAAGTATAACCTATCAAAATAGACCTCAGAAATTGCTGTGCCAAAAGTTATCTGTTTGATCATCTTTAAATGCTTTGATCGTTCAGATATCGTGAGAAATGATGTACTCATTGCGTAATTCATCTGCTAAAGATCTGTGACTCTGAAGTTACATACCACCACCTACTGGTTATGCAAATACTGGCACTTGCAACCTCTGCTCACGGTTAACATTAAAGCTATCCAACCCCTTGAGGACAATAATTGGAATCCATAAAAACATAATAGCAGGACATCATGCTTATTCCCACTGTTTTCCACAGGGTTTTTTTCCTGTCACAATAACACATGTTTATTGGTTGCTGACCTGGTTACTATAGAAATGCTGATGTAATTGGTTACCTTAGGAACATCTAGTCTCTTGAAGTGTTGTAAATGGTGGGTTTGAAGAGTTCGTCTATGCCAATAATGTTAAATTATTCATTTTATTTTAAAACAAATCTAATCTGTGTTTAAGCATTTTTTTTTTCCCCCCATTAAAAAGTTAATTAATAGTGTGGGAAGGAACTGCAGATGCTGGTTTAAACCAAAGATAGACACAAAATTCTGCAGTAACTCAGCGGGACAGGCAGCATCTCTGGAGAGAAGGAATGGGTGACGTTTTGGGTTGAAACCCTTCCTCAGACTGAGAGTCACGGGAGAAGGAAACGAGAGATAAAGACGGTGATGTAGAGAGATATAGAACAAATAAATGAAAGGATATGCAAAAAAATAATGATAATAAAGGAAACTGGGCATTGTTAGCTATCAAGATGGTCTGAAAATTATACTTAAAAGTCACAATTCTCTTTCATCACAGAATCAGAGAATAAATAACTCGCAGGCTGCACAGTCATTGGCTACGCCAGTGGTTTCTGTAGCGACGCCTACTATGCCTGGTCACGGGATGGGAGGATACCCTTCAGCCATTTCCACCACATATGGTACTGGTAGGTAACTCCCATCACTTTGTACTATCAATATTCTTTCATGTTTCTGCTATACCGATAAACAGCTGCAGTGTAATTCCCATCTGCATCCATATGCTTCTAGTTCCAGGCTATGAATTGCACCTGGCACAGCAATAGAAAGCATATGTTGCTTTGTAAGCACACAATTAACTTGTTGCTTACTATTAATTGGTGTCTAATGTCCCTGCATTTTAACACACACAATGATTTTGTTATGATTGTGGCTTTAAAAAAAAATAAATAAGGGGAAGAAGGGAGAGGGGGAGTGTTATACATTTACCAACAATTGGAGAATACAATGATCACACCTTTGGGTTGTAGGCTTCCCAAGTGGAATGTGAGGTGCTGTTCTTCTGGATTGCATCTGGCCTTCTTCCGGCAATGGAGGAGTCCAGGGCCGAAAGGTCAGTATGGGAAGAAGAGTTAAAATGGTGAGCAACTGGAAGATCCAGCAGGCCTTGGCGGACTGAACATGTGTTCAGTAAAATGGTTGCCAAGTCTACACTTGGAGGCCAGGAGGCCACATCTGGGACGCCGGTTGCAGTAAATGCGGTTAGACAAGGTGCACACAAAAGGCTCTCAACTGGAATTACTCCAGGGGTCCCTGGCTGAAGTTGAAGGAGGAGGTATAGGGATAGGTGTTGCATCTCCTGCGGTTGTAGGAGAAAGTACCCAGGGAGGGGGTGGTTTGGGTGGAAAGGGATGAGTGAATCAAGGAGGAAGCTTTCTCAGTTGAAGATGGAACGGGCTGGGGATGGGAAGATGTGACTGGTGGTGGGATCTCGTTGGAGTTGACAGAATTGTCAGAGGATGATGAGCCGGATGTGGAAGCTGGTGGGGTGAAAGGTGAGAACCAGGGGAACTATCCTTGTGCCATCTAGGGGGAGGGGGGTGAGTGAGCAGAACTGGGGGAGAGAGAGCAGAACTAGGGGGCACAGATGAGACATGGGTGATGGGTCCATTCTATGACAGCATGGGGAAACACCACTTCTAAAGAATGAGGACATCTCAGATGTCATAGAATGGAACATCTTATCTTGGGAGCAGATGAGATGGAAACTGAGAAATTGAGAGTAGGGGATAGCATCTTTGGAAGAGGCAGGGAGGGAGGAAGTGTAGTCCAGCTACCTGTGGGAGTCGGGTGGATTTGTAGTAGATGTCAGTGAATAGTCTGTCCCCTGTGATAGAGAGGGGGAGCTCAAGTAAGGAGAGAGGTGTCAGAGATAGTCCAAGTGAATTTGAGGGCAGGGTGGAAGTTAGTAGTAAATTTAATGAAATCAACAAGTACAGGAGGCAGCCCCGATGTAGCAGAGATAGAGTTGGATGATGGTGCCAGTGTATGTTTGGAACAAGGACTGTTCAACATAACTGACAAAATAGAAGGCATACCTGGGGCCCATGCGAGTGCCCATGGCTGCATCTTTGAAGTAATAGGTTTGGAGAAGAAAAAATAATTGGCATGCGCCTAATGGAAAAATATATTAAGCACTTCATTATAAGGAGCATCCTCAGACACTAAGCTTGTTTTACCTGGAGCAAAAAATACAGTTATTCTTAAATGTAAAATGTGATGGGATAAATGGATAAAGACTAACTCTTCTGGCTCAAGAGCATATGACATACTGTCATCTATTCAAAATTATTGCCAACACAATACATAAGTGTCAAAAATCTTTGTTTATATATGTGGGCAGAATAGGGGGTATTTTGTCCTTTTCTGAGCTGCTGGCCGCAACATGTAATAAATTAAAACAAAATAAGCTGAAGCAGAGGAACATAACTTGGTCAAGAAAAAAGGCAACGGAATTAGCTTTGATTGCCTCAGAATTGGCAAAGAGATGTTGAAGCAAGTGGCCACTTTCTGTCCAATAAACATGTCCGAGTTTGGTTCTTTTATTCTTTTTAGCAATAGTGTTCTGCCAACGTCATATCTTAATGTATTTTCAAACTGTTCTGGAGGATCTAAGCTAGTTTATATTGAAGATGTTCAGAAAAGTAGCAGTTAATTGTTTTGTCAGTGATCTGAATGATTAATTTGATTTTCATCATGTTACTTTAATGACTTTAATATTACTTATTATTATTATTATTATTATTATTCTGGTGCCTGTCGATATCACCATGAAGAATATTCCCTTAGTAGTGCTGACATATCATCTCTCACTGGGTTTAATACTGCCAATGCACTCCACCTGGGCTCAATGACTGGTTGGCAGCAACATCAGCTACAGAATATGCAGCATTCAGCTCTAAGTCAGCTGGGGTAAGTACTGTTAATTTAGCATTAAATTAATCTATTATATAATTTATGCTTTTGATCTCTTCATTCTCACATTTTATTTGATATGTAGATATATCTGTGTTGTTGCAAAGAAGCAAGACCAATCATAAGTAGCTTTGTACCAATTTGTTTATTCACCCAAATTGCAGTAAAACTGAAAGAGTGTTGATTAACAAATCGCAATTATTAATACAAGAGAATTATTTTGGTTTTTAGCATTGATATTGCTGTTACAGAAAGAGAAATTATGTTGGCAGCAAGTAGAGTGGGGATCATAAACTTTCCAACTGAAGTGGTATTTCTGATTACTCAAACTCAGTTTCCTTAAATTCCATCCATTTCATTAGAAGGGAGTTACCCACCTCATTAAAGTGCAAAGATTAAGATTTGACAATAGACAATAGGTGCAGGAGTAGGCAATTCGGCCCTTCGAGCCAGCACTGCCATTCAATGTGATCATGGCTGATCATCCCCAATCAGTACTCCGTTCCTGCCTTCTTCCCATATCCCCTGACTCCGCTATTTGCATTCTAACTATTGAACTAGAGCATTTATATTAGTTTTGTGCAAGCTTTATTTCATATCTTATGAGTATGGCCATGCTGGTGAGATGTTATGGGGTCCCAGATATTGTCCTATATATTTGAGGAAAATGCCTGAAAACACCATTGATCTATGATTTTACACAAAAGTAGGGAGGGTATGCTCTTTGTTATCTTATAACAGTGCTATGACAGTCCTTATCAAGGGGTTTAGTTATATCACATCTGCAGCATGTATGCAATATTGGTCTCTTTAGTTAGAAATTAGTATTAATGATTTGACAGTAGCTCTGAGAAGTTTATTGGACTAATTCCTGGCAACTCCTGGAATGACGAGGAAAAGTTGGATAAGCTAGGCTTATATTCACAAGAAGAGTACAGAAGAAAGAGAGGTGACTTGCTTGAAACCTATATGATCCTCATTGGAGATGGGAGAATCAGAAACTGGGGTCACTGTTTAATAAAAAATAGATCGTCCATTCACAACAGAGCTAAAATGAAATTTATTTTCACAAAATTAATGTCTTTGGAAATCTTCTTCAAATGGTGGTGGAAAACAGATTATTCAATATTTTAAAAGCAGGGCGAGATGGATTTTTGTGTAGGAAGGAACTGTAGAAGCTGGTTTACATCAAACAAAGACACAAAATGCTGGAGTAACTCAATGATCGAGACCCTTCTTAGATTCTTGATAAGCAAGGTTATTGTAAGTGGACACGAATGCAAAGTCAAGCCATGATCTGATTAAATGGTGAAGCAGGCTTGAGGAGCTGAATGTCTAATTCCGCTTCTAATTTGTAACCTTGGATGCCACTGAAAGCATTGGTCTGAAAATTGCACTGGTCAACTTCTCAGGGTTTTGGAAAATGTTGCTCATAAGCTTCAAGGTACACATAGAAATATAGAAAATAGGTGCAGGAGTAGGCCTTTCGGCCCTTCGGCCCAAAGAGCATAACCTCCATACTTAGGGTGTTCCTTCATGGTTAATGTTAGTGCATTAGGGTGATACAGCATGGAAACGGGTCCATCAGCTCATCCATGCTGACCAACATGCCCCATCTAGGTTCTACTTGCCTGCATTTGGCCCATCTCCCACTAAACCTTTCCTATCCATGTATCCTGTCCAATGTTATTCCTGTAAAAGGATATTCTTTGCCACAGTGTTAATTAGCTGAAATTGAACTGATCCCAAGGGCAGTAGAGGCCTAAGATATGTGTGAGAAGTTATTTGTGATTTTTAAAACTAAGTATGAGTTAAATGAGTGTAAGATTTTTAATTTTGTGTAGAAATTGCATAGCAATGACTGGCCACCTGAGGGCAGTGTGGTATCTTCATGATGTGATCTTTAAGTGGGTGAAATTTAATTACAAAATAAAACAACAAATAAATCGATTTACCTTTGAAGCAGGAAACTACTAACTTCTGTTAAGTGTTACATATATATTGTGTTGTGGTTTTATGTATTTGAATACGTTTCAAAGAATATTTTCTGATTTATACACAAAGAACAAAGATGCTGCCTTACCCTCTGAGTTAAGACACCAAAGTACTGGAGTAGCTCAGCAGATCAGGGAGCCAATCAAGAGAACATGGAAAGGCGATGTCATGCGTCGCCTCTGAAGATCCTGACCTGGAACATCGCCCGTCCATGCTCTCCAGAGACGCTGCCTGACCCGCTGAGTTACTCCACCACTTTGTTTTGTGGCATCATCCACACATTGATATTCCATATGGTTGGCAGCAAACTAAATGAGGACTGGGAAAACACAAACAAGAAATAACATAACCAGTGGTTATATTCTCCCTCTCTCTCACTCTCTCCCTCTCTCTCTCTCTCTCTCTCTCTCTCTCTCTCTCTCCCTCTCACTCTCACTCTCACTCTCTCTCACTCTCTCTCTCTCTCTCTCTCTCTCTCTCTCTCTCTCTCTCTCTCTCTCTCTCTCTCTCTCTCTCTCTCTCTCTCTCTCTCTCTCTCTCTCTCTCTCTCTCTCTCTCTCTCTCTCTCTCTCTCTCTCTCTCTCTATCTCTCTCTCTCTATCTCTCTCTCTCTCTCTCTCTCTCTATCTCTCTCTCTCTCTCTCTCTCTCCTCTCTCTCTCTCTCCTCTCTCTCTCTCTCCTCTCTCTCTCTCTCTCCTCTCCCTCTCCTCTCTCTCTCTCACTCTCACTCTCACTCTCACTCTCACTCTCACTCTCACTCTCACTCTCACTCACTCACTCTCACTCACTCACTCTCACTCACTCTCTCTCACTCTCTCTCACTCACTCACTCTCACTCTCTCTCTCACTCTCTCTCACTCTATATATATATATCAAATGGTAAATTATTATCAAAACAAATAATTTTTGAAATGCTCAGCAGTCCATGCAGCATCTGAGGAAGGAGAGAAAATTGATGTATGTTTTTAATCAATAAAACAAATCAGTTAGTGATAAAAGAATGCCTAGTACCTCAATAACATTCACAACACATTCCAAAAGGGGTACAAAATGTAATGGTGGTGTGATGCTAGAACATCTGAATTGAGTATTAAGGATACACCTTTAAGGTGCTTCAACTTCAACCCCTGATTTATCCTCTCCTCCCAAAATATCAAAACCCTCTTCCGTTTATCCTCCTTCCTCAACTCAGCTTGATTAGGTACTAACAATAGGCATTGCTGCTCACTGCTATCATTCCAATTAGAAAAAAAAACTTATTGCAGCCTGCCCCTTTAAGCAAGGGGAATGTTCCCTGCATACAGTGTGCACAACGAGCATTCCTAGGGATTCTGCAAGGTACTGATGCTAAGATCTTACAGATCAAAAGTGTCAATGATGAGGGGCCAATACCTGATGTCAGACGTGAATGCTCCATTTTGAGCTTGCAAACTGAAGGGCTTGCGTTCAAATGATTAAAATTCATGGAGAAATCTCCCTGAGGGCCAGTAACATTAATTGCTGAAAATCCTATTGGGGGAAACAAAGAACTACACAGATGCTGGTTAATGGACAAAATGACCCAAAGTGCTGTGTAAGGCAGCAGGTCAGCCAGCATCTCTGGAGAACATGGATAGTTGTAATGCTCTCAACCCAAAACATCGCCTATCCATGTCCTCCAGAGATGCTGCCTGACCTGCTGAGTTACTCTAGCACCTTGAATCTTTTTGGGGGCATGAATGAACTGCTGCCTTGGAAATTATAAATGGGAAAGGATTAAAGAAATTTAAGTTATCTGATAGATAAATGCGACAGATCCGCTCGATAATCACAGTTTTCATTCTGTTGATGAAAATTGCCAAATTGTAATTGCCACATTGACTATTTCAGAATGAATGTATTACTAAATAAATAAAGTAACAAGCAACCCTCATGTTAAAAGATTCTCTTGAACTAATCATTGACCTTCAGGCAATAAACATAGGGCTTGCATGTACCATCTGCATTTTGCAATAATGGTTCTCATATAACTACTAACTAAATTGTAACACTTCCATACAATCACGAGGAAGGTTGTGAATATTAAGATATTTTTGTACAACTTAATTCCAACTTAATGACCAAAAAAAATCTTGCAAATCGTTTCAATAGCGTCCCATTAATATAAATTAAGATCAAGTTGTAATAGTTTAATCATTCTCTGTAGCAATGCAAATTATGAAAGTAGCTGTTGTAGTGGGCTGTTAATTAATTTATAATCAAATAAACAAAGCAAAATATTAATTCAGAAGTACTAAAATCTAATATTTATACAGGTTTTGTATCATAATCTCCAAAAGGATTTAGCCATATCCTATCGCGTAGTGCCTTAAGGGCTTGTCCCACTTGGGTGACCTAATCCGCGAGTTCTGGCGAGTTTGCCCTCGACTCATGCTCGCAGCATAGTCGACACGAGGTCGTAGGAGGTCTTTGTAACTCTCCTTCATGCTGGAGAGTAGTCTCCGCGTACACGAGGCCTCAGCTAGGTCGCAGCGTATTTTTCAATATGGTAAAAAATACCCGCGAGTTTAAAAAAAGGTCGCCATGGAAAAAAGTCGATACTCTTTTCACTCATAGGTTTAGTCGTAGTAGGTCGGCATGTTAGTCGTAGGTAATCGAGGGTAGTGATAGATAGTCTTCATCATAGTCGAAGGGAGGTCATAGAAACATAGAAAATAGGTGCAGGAGGAGGCCATTCGGTCCTTCGAGTCAGCACCGCCATTTATTGTTATCATGGCTGATCGGCCCCAATCAATAACCCGTGCCTGCCTTCTCCCCATATCCCTTGATTCCACTAGCCCCTAGAGCTCTATCTAACTCTCTCTTAAATCCATCCAGAGATTTGGCCTCCACTGCTCTCTGTGACAGGGAATTCCATAAATTCACAACTCTCTGGGTGAAAACGTCTTTTTCTCACCTCAGTCTTAAATGGCCTCCCCTTTATTCTAAGACTGTGGCCCCTGGTTCTGGACTCACCCGACATTGGGAAATTTTTTCCTGCATCTAGCTTGTCCAGTACTTTTATAATTGTATATGTTTCTATAAGATCCCCCCTCATCCTTCTAAACTCTAGTGAATACAAGCCTAATCTTTTCAATCTTTCCTCGTATGACAGACCCGCCATCCCAGGGATCAATCTCTTGAACCTACTCTGCACTGCCTCAATCACAAGGATGTCCTTCCTCAAATTAGGAGACCAAAACTGTACACAATACTCCAGATCTGCCACTCATCTGCCCACTCACTCAACCTGTCCAGGTCCCCCTGCAACCTCCTAACATCCTCTTCACAGTTCACACTGCCACCCAGCTTTGTGTCATCCAAAACCTGCTAGTTTTATTCCTATTTCCCTCTTCCAAATCATTAATATATATGGTAAACAGTTGCGGCCCGAAGAACGATCCTTGCGGCACTCTACTCACCACTGCCTGCCATTCTGAAAAGGACCCGTTCACTCCTATTCTTTACTTCCTGTCTGCGAACCAATTTTCTATCCATGTCAACATCCTACCCCCAATACCATGTGCTTTAATTTTAGTCACCAGTGCGGGACCTTATCAAAGGCTTTCTGTAAGTCTAGATACGCTACATCCACTGGCTCCCCTTCATCCATTTTACTTGCCACATCCTCAAAAAATTCCAGAAGATTAGTCAAGCATGATTTCCCTTTCATAAATCCACTTTGACTTGGATCTTTTTACTGCTATCCAAATGCTCCATTATTACCTATTTAATAATTGACCAGCATCTTTCCCACCACCGAAGTCAGGCTAACTGGTCTGTAATTCGCCGTTTTCTCTCTCGCTCCTTTCTTGAAAAGTGGGATAACATTAGCAATCACCAATCCACAGGAACTGATCCTGAATCTATTGAACATTGGAAAATGATCACCAATGCGTCCACTATTTCTAGAGCCACCTCCCTGAGGACCCTGGGATGCAGACCATCAGGCCCAGGGGATTTATAATCCTTCAGTTCCATTAGCCTACCCAATACTATTTCTCGCCTAATGAAAATGTATTTCAGTTCCTCTAGATCCTCTGTCCTCCAGTACATCTGGGAGATTGCTTGTGCCCTCCTTGGTGAAGACAGATGCGAAGTACCTGTTCGACTCTTCTGCCATTTCCTTGGTCCCCATAACAATTTCACCCGTGTCTGCCTTCAAGGGACCCACATTTGACTTTGCTACTCTTTTTCCCTTAACACATCTTAAGAAGCATTTACTCTCCGTTATATTCTTGGCCAGCTTCCCCTCGTACTTCATCTTTTCTGCCCGTTTTGTTTCCTTTTGTTGACCAATGAAAGTTTCCCAATCCTCTGGCTTCCGGCTACTCTGTTGTGCTATACATCTTTTCATTTAGTTTTATTCTATCCCTAACTTCTCTTGTCAGCAACGGTTGCCTCCTACTCCCGTTAGAATCTTTCTTCCTTTTTGGAATGAAATGATCCTGCGTCTTCCGGATTATGCTCAGAAATTCCTGCCATTGCTGTTCCACCGTCATTCCTGCTAGGATCCCTTTCCAGTCTACCTTGGCCAGCTCCTCTCTCATGCCTTCATAGCCCCCTTTGTTCTTTTTTTTTAATTTTTATTTTTTTAATTAGAAGTAATGTACAATAGTATAAACCAAAAATAACATAATACATTTCATGTACCACTTATTGTTTTAAACTTTAATAATAGGAAAGTAACAGAAGGAAGTAAAAGAGAAATAGAGAAAGTTAGATAAGATAGTGAGTACGTGAAAAAGTGAAAAGAAAGAGCCCATAAAGACGTAGAGCGTGAGGAAGAATAAAAGAAAGAAAAATAAAAATAAAAAAGGAAAATATAAGAAAATAAGATAAGATAAAAGGGATGTACCTACTTCATATCTTTACACACCCATCACCAGGTCCTGAAACAGTTTATTTCCAGAGTTATGTTGCACCTTATGCTTGTAATAAGTCGATAAATGGAGACCAAATCTTTAAGAATTGGTCTGATTTGCCTGCTAGGACGAATCTCATCTCTTCGAGGTGCAACATTTCGGACATATTTAAATTCCACATTTTTACTGTTGGTATGGGTGCATTTTTCCAGAATTTAAGTATGAGTTTTTTTGCCGCGATTAAACAATCCCCTTTGTTCAACTGCATCACTGCCGCTTCCGATTTAACCTTTTCTTTCTCAAATTGTAGATTGAAAATAATCATATCATGAGCACTACCACCAAGCGGTTCCTTTACCTCGAGTTCACTTATCAAATCTGGTTCATTAGACAACACTAAATCCAGAATTGCCTTTTCTCTGGTCGGCTCCATTACAAGCTGCTCTAAGAATCCATCTCAGAGGCATTCTACAAACTCTCTTTCTTGGGGTCCTGAACCAACCTGATTTTCCCAGTCTACCTGCATAATTGAAATCCCCCATCACCACAGTGGCATTACCTTTGTTACATGCCAGTTTTAACTCCTGCTGCAACTTACACCCGACATCCGGGCTACTATTTGGGGGTCTATAGATAACACCAATTAGTGTTTTCTTGCCTTTACAATTCCTCAACTCAATCCACTGTGATTCTACCTCGTCAGTCCCTATGTCTCCCCTCGCAAGGGATTGAATTCCATCCCTCACCAGCAGAGCACCCCCCCCCCCTCCTCTGCCCACCTGCCTGTCCTTTCTATAGGATGTATAACCCTGAATATTAAGTTCCCTGGCCCGATCCTCCTGCAGCCACGTCTCAGTAATCTCCACAATGTCATATCTACCAACCTCTAACTGAGCCTCAAGCTCATCTTCTTTACTTCTTATACTTTGTGCATTCATATACAATACTTTTAATTCCTTACGCATCTCACCTTTCACATCGATCCCTATTACACTTGGCCATACTCTCCTATCCCTTTGTGAGCTTTCCTTCCTGTTAATTCTGGGGTCATTAACTATCCCTTTACTCTCTTTCCCTTTAATTCCGTCCTTGACTATCCCATTTGACCCCCCTCCCTATTCAGTTGAAAACCACCCATGTAGCAGTGGCAAACCTGCCTGCCAGAATGCTGCTCCCCCACCTGTTAAGGTGCAATTATGGTGGAATGTTAAAGTCATAGAAGATCAAAGGAGGTTGTCTTCACTCTCCATTATTTGGTGTCCAATTTTCCCGAAATTAGCCATAGCTAGTCGTAGCTAGTTGAAGCTGGTCTTCTACATAGTCGAAGGAGGTCTTCAACACGTCATTTTTTCAAACTCTTCTAAACTCGCCAAATAGGTCGCCCAAGTGGGACAGCCCCTTTACAAATATTTGGTGAAAGCTACGCAGATTTTTGCTTTGAAGTCCTTACTGTAGAATTGGGACAAGGTTTCTAAATGTAATTGATAGTAGCAGTTGCACATTGTATGCTAAATTCTAAAATTCAGTTCCATTGAAGTTACCTCATATTTAATCTCTAGAATTTATACTTGTTGAAGCCAATGCTATTGGTACATCTATTTAAAAAAAAAGTCTTCAGTCAGACTTTTTATAACTTCTGGACCCTCTCATTCTAGTAATTGAAGATTATTTTTTAAAAAAAATTGTTTTACTTTATGGAAGTATTTATCACATCCATCTTTTTAATGAGACGTGAAAAATACTTCTAAAGTTAGATAAAACTAAAATATACTATAAAACATAAAATGAATAAAAAGTCACGAGCAGTCTCTAAATAAGCAATAATAATTTCTTTGCACTATCAGAAATGCACCAAAATTGTTTAGCATAAATCAGTGATAAATATTAGTGCTTTTTGTAAGCAGGTGGGGGCAATCTCCCTCCTCAGCCTGTAACTGATTTGCTTTCCTTCTACAGAGTTTGTACTAGCACTCACTTATCTCAGAGTTCAAATCTCTCCCTGCCTACTACTCAAAGCCTCAACATCAAGTCAGAACCTGTTTCTCCTCCTAGAGACCGCACCCACACGCCCTTGGGATATCCACAGCACTCAAGGCTCGACGCAGGGCGATCTCCAGTGGATAGTCTGAGCAGTTGTAGCAGTTCCTACGACGGAAGCGACCGAGAGGATCACAGGAATGACTTCCACTCCCCCATCGGACTTACAAGACCTTCGCCAGACGAAAGGGAAAGTCCATCTGTCAAGCGGATGAGGCTGTCTGAGGGATGGGCAACATGATAAGATTCTTCAGTAATTTTTTTTTCTTGCAGTGTGTGTGTGCGCTACATTACAGGGCAGGGAGGGAGGGGGGAGTTCTACATTATATGTGCCGTGTGTGAAAAATAAGTCAGGTACTCTGTTTTGTAAAAGTACTTTTAACTTGCCTCAGTGATATAAAGTAACGTAAATTGCTGAGATAACAGCTTTAGCACTTGAGCTGTACAAAGAAAAACCTTGTACAATGTAGATTTAACTGCTAACTCTTTTTCATTGCTGTGCTCCCTTGCAAAATGTATGTTACAATAGATAGTGTCATGTTGCAGGTTCAACGTATTTACATGTAAATAGCAGATTAAAAGGAAACATTTGCCAGAACTGGCGGATCTTTGCTGAAAGAAAAAGAGCAGCTGATGCAACAAAATCAAAAAAATATATATATGTATAGGTGGTTGACAGACCCAGAAATATTGGTGATCATTTGCAACAAAACAAATTGGTCCACTGACATCTCTACACATACTAATGAAAAAGGCATATCAGTAGAGTTTGGCACTCAATACAATGGATCAGTCATTCAAAAGAGAACCATACTTTGGCAAAAATGGAGCGTCGTTAATATGTGGTAAAGTCCAAATTCTGGGTCAGTTTAACATTTTAAGTGGATTTAAAAAAGATGTACATTACATTTTGCTTATATTTTCATATGAAAGCAAGAAAAAAGTTTGCAAAGCATTTGTGGCTTTTTGTAGTTACCTAAGCCAAAATGTTTTTTTTCTTTCCTGATAGCTTTGCCGGTATTTTAAACAGTCCTAAAAATAATGGAAATGGGCTCTTCATATGGAAGCACTACCATAAGCCATGAAAAAAACTCCACGCTTTGCTAACCAAGATAACTGTTTTCTCTTTGTAGAGTTTTGCTTTTTAATTGTGTATTTCTAATTATATAAAAATAATATTAAGAAAATCTTTTAAAATCTGTGAAATTAACATGCTTGTGTATAGCTTTCTAATATATATTAATTATGGTCACAGCAAACATTGTTTTGGTTATCTTATTAGTGGGGGGGGGGGGATGTATTTGTGCAGATGCACGTTTAAGTAACTGAATTCTTAGGTCTCTTCTGCACTCTTTTTGCAGAATCAAAGTTGGCTGTGTTCAGTATAACGAGGTTAACCAGTTGGGAAGATAGATTTAGTATGTATTCTAAATTTTGCTACTATTTAGGAGTTTAAAATGTAGAAAGGAATGGGGCTGCCTCTCATTTTGGGTACTTGGTTATTTCAGCTGAATCCAGGTGTTGAGGCTAATTTTGCTGCATTGCACCCGGCTATTAATTTGTAGCTGTGAGCATTGTGCAGAAATGCTGATCTATTCTTGACCTGGTCAGAATCTTTGGCACAATTAGTTTATTTGAATTTATAGCTTTTCTAATCAGATTTTTTTGAATCTGAAGCAATTTGTCACCAATATATTATTTTTTTTTTCATGAAATGTATGTTTTTAAAGATTTTAAAAGAAAATATAACTTCTATTGATCATAGCCCTTGACCACAACACAATTATAATTGACTAATTGATTTTTTTTTTCATTTTGTTCTGTAACAGGTCCATTTAATGTCAAATAATATTTGGAAGCTAACTCAAACTTAGTATTTCAACCCCAGTTAACTTTTTATGTCTTCACATCTTCATTGTAGTGCATGTGTGTGTTATTAAAACAAAAAGACAATTCTCATGAATGACTCAGTATATATATGAATGTCAGGCAGCCACATATTCCTAGCAGTATTTTAATTAAGCAACTTTTTAAAACTTAAATGACTGATTTAATAGTAAATCAAACTAATAGCATAATATCATGCTACAGCAGATCAATATCCACAATTTCTAAGAAAGTGATTTGAAAAGCACAATGTCATTCATAATGGGTCACTCCATTCTGTACCTACAACCCTCCATTCATTGTTATCCAAGTGTTATGATTTTGCTGTTTGTTTAACCACAGAGCTATTTCTGAGTTAGCACATAATTATACAGTACTGTGGTTTTAAGAATTATTGGGGCAGAGCCCTTTATATATTCTCATTTACACAACCTGTTGGCTAACGGATTTTAGGCAATGTCTGTACTGCGAGGCAAAAAAAAAATGTCAGTGGTACTTTCTTGGGGCACTTAAGTTATTTTCTGTTTTATAAAACTCATGAACATCAAAAAGCTTGTTACTATTCTGTGCAGAAGTGAGAGCAAAATCATTTACTGATACCTTGATGTTTGCAATACATTACTGCTGCCAGTAACTTGAGTTGACATATCAGAGCCAACAGATGTCATATAGTAAGAGCTGAGATAGTGAAAATATCAGCAAACCAGATCAGTTTTGACAGAATATTCTGCAAAATCCACTATTCTACCTCCAAAGGACAGAATTTTATGATAAGTGGGGTGCCCCAATGTTGCCGAAAATATTTAAACACCCTAGAAAATGTTCATGCCATCAAAATAAACAGCATTTAGAAAAGGTATTCTTCTGAAGAAAATCAGCTATATGAGTCAATTCAGTATATTATAATTTTGAAAGTTTATTTTTTGAAGTCTGACAATATATTTATTTATAGTTGGCCATTGAAATAGTCTTTTACATAAAAACCAAGCAAGAAATGGACTTTAAATATGCCACCACTGTCATTTCCGTTAACTATGCTTTGAAGGTCAAGTTCTTCGAGAACTTACTTAACAATTAAAACAAGAGTGTTCTTGTAACCACTTACTTGCTCAAAGAAGACAATTGTCTAAAACAAAATGAAATGTGAGTGCTTCAACTTTTATTGTTTGTGGCATCCGCAGTATATATTGTGGCATTTGTCATCTGAATCTGGTTTCCTGCCACTACAGAGTTCTGGAAAGACTGATCAAATATTTATTTAGTCTATTTAGTGTGCTTCAAGTACAGAGTAATGATGAAGGCTTTTGTTAATATTTTAACCAAAGATGTGGAGCAATCCAGTTAGCCATCATTTTGCAAATATGCTTTTCTAATTGTTTTCTGTTTTCGTTTGTTCTGGTATATATACTTTCCCTAATCATACCTCAAATTCACCCATACCTCAAAACAGATTAAAGAGGTCAGTTAATTAGCCATTGAAATACGGTACTGGTGCTCTATATGAAGGAATTTTGTTTAAGCTGTAACCCTGGATTGCTTTAGAAGGACTAATATAATTGACCTGAAACATACTTGGATTGCTCCAGCTGGTTTGCTGTTATTTTTTCTGAGGATTTGTTTCCATTATACAATAGTAATACAAAATGATTGCTTGTAAATGGGGGGGGGAAATATGGACGTTTGCAGCAAAAATAAAGAGGCTCACAGCGGCATAAGCTGGACTTTGTCGCCACTTGATGACAAAAAGGTGTTAATAACTAAGTTAACGACATCTATGTATCTCAAGGGACTTAATTCAGCTGTCTGTAGTGAAAATTTTTATGGGAAAATCAAGTTTTTCTCGCTGGAAATAAGGTATAATTTGTATTTTGCAGACAAATAAGTAAAGTTACTGGCTTTCATAGTGACTGGATGTTGTGTGATTCCTTTATCCTTCTAATGCAAATATCATTACACTTCTGTCAAAATCTGAACAACTTTTGATTTTGGTTGTGATGATTAAGAATGAATCAATCACTTGATATGAACCATAACCTCGTAGGCAATAAACCATTTTTGCAAATATAAACACAGAACACTTGTACAGCATTCAAAATTATATTTCTCACAATGGATAAAACGTGCTTTTTACAAGAAAATTATACATATAAATGATTTGCCATAATGTTATACACTGCAAAGATATGCAAACCGTATCACATTTCAGAAGAGTTTTCTTCATCAGATGCCCAATAAACAACAATGTTCCACGCGAACATTGTCATTCATTTTGGGGTTTCGACATTGTGTTAAGACCATGTAATTCCAAGTGCAGCCAGCATCCCAGGAGGGTCCACTGTGTGTTTTGGAGCACACAGTGCCAGAATCGGACACACAGCTTCATCATTTCTTCGTTATTATCTTCCATTTATTGGATCCACCCATCCTATCCCTGCTGCACGGACCGTCCCGTCCACCAATCTCCTTGGCCTGAGATATTCCCCTAATGGTGGCTTTGATCCTGATCATAGACATTGTCTGCCCATTGGGCCCCTGTGATCCGTATGCCAATATCACCTGGAGAAACTGACAAAAGCTGTTAGGTTCAACTATTAAAATGCTTTATTTACACAGTGCAGGTGCATTTCTTCTCAACATGTCCATTATTAGATAGGCAACCAGACTAAGCTCTTCAACATTAACAATGACACAATACAAGTGTTAGGAGCAGAATTAGGCCATTTCACCCATCAGGTCTACTGAGTCATTCAATCCTGGCTAATCTATCCCTTTCAACAACATTCTCCTTTGACGCCCTTACTATAAGAATCTGTCAATGTCTGCTTTAAATATACCTAACAACTTGGCCTCCATAGCAAGGAATTCCACACATTCACCATACTTTAGCTAAAGAAATTCCTCCTCATCTCTTTTCTAATGGTATGTCCTTTTGTTCTGAATGTGCCCTTTGGTCCCAGACTCTCCCACTAGTGGAAACATTCACTCTATCCAGGCTTTTATCTATTCTGTAAGTTTCAAAGAGATTCCCTGATCATCCTTCTAAACTCCAAGTGCAAGGCCAAAGCCCAGCATATGTTTATACAATATATACTTGGCGGCACAGAGGCGCAGCAGTAGAGTTGCTGCCTTGCAGCGCCAGAGACCTGGGTTCAATCCCAACTACGGGTGCTGTCTGTACGGATTTGTATGTTCTCCCCGTGACCTGCGTGGGTTTTCTCCGAGATCTTCAGTTTCCTCCCACACTCCAAATATGTGCAGGTTTGTAGGTTAATTGGCTTGGTATAAATGTAAATTGTCCCTAGTGTGAGTAGGATGGTGTTAATGTGCGGGGATCGCTGGTCGGCGCGGACCCGGTGGGACGAAGGCCTGTTTCCGCACTGTATCTCTGAACTAAACCAAGCTTATGGACAGATTAATTAATTGCAGGGGTGACAACAAGGTCCTTGCTAATTGTCAACTCAACTCTGCTTTCGTTTCACTCACTTTCCCCTCCTATATCAACAATGAATAGAAAGTAGAATATCACAGAGTATAATTCTTGAAAGATTAGTTGCCCACTCTGCAGTTGTCATGTCCCTTGTATAATTATGATAAAGGGAAGGGGGGCAAACAACTCATACAGTATAACTAGTCCCTGAAAAGGTCATAAATGATAGGAGTAGAATTAGGCCATTCGGCCCATCAAGTCTACTCTGCCATTCAATCATGGCTGATCTATCTCCCTCCTAACCCCATTCTCCTGCCTTCTCCCAATAGCCTCGGACACTTGTACTAATCAACAATCTATCCATCTCTGCCTTCAAAATATCCATTGATGGCCTCCACAGCCTTCTGTGGCAAAAAAAAATCCACAGATTCACCACCCTCTGACTAAAGAAATTTCTCCTCATCTCCTTCCTAAAATAACATTCTTTAATTCTGAGGGTCCTTCAGATACTTGAGTCAATAGATAATTCTTCATCACCCAGTTCCATGCCTATTCCTTCAGTCTGAAATACCCCCTGCCTGAAAACTGGTCATAAAAAGGCTCCTCATTAGACTTTGTAATGAACACCTCACATTGAGTCATCCACATGAAAAAGTGAAGAAAGAGCTAAAAATATATCAATGATAATATAATGTTTCCTGAACAGGCAAATTTATCAGATCAGTAAGATTATTGAAGCACCTTGTTAAATATGGAGAATAGTGGAGCAACTGCAACAGAAGAAGATTTTTTTCATATTTTAATTGGAAAATTCTGCAGGAAGAATGTTTGACTTTGTAGCAATAGACAATAGGTGCATGATTAGGCCATTTGGCCCTTTGAGCTAGCCCCATTCAATATAATCATGGCTGATCATCCACAGTCAGTACCCCGTTCTTGCCTTCTCGCCATATCCCGACTCTGCTATCATTATGAGCTCTATCTAACTCTCTATTGAAAGCATCCAGAGAATTGGCCTCCACTGCCTTCTGAGGCACAGAATTCCACAGATTCACAACTCTCTGGGTGAAAAAGTTCTTCCTCATCTCCGTTCTAACTGGCCTCCCCATAATTCTTAAACTGTGGCCCTTGCTTCTGGATTCCCCCAACATTGGGAACATGCTTCCTGCCTCTAGTGCATCCAACCCATTAATAATCTTATATATTTCAATAAGATCCCCTCTCATCCTTCTAAATTCCAGAGTGTACAAGCCCAGCCACTCCATTCTATCGACATATGACAGTCCCGTCATCCCAGGAATTAACCTGGTGAGCCTACGCTGCACTCAATATCAAGAATGTCCTTCCTCACATTTGGTGACGATAACTGCACACAATACTCCAGGTGTGGTCTCACACGGGCCCTGTACAACTGCAGAAGAACCTCTTTGCTCCTAGAGTTGATATGAATGCTCCTAGCTCTTGTTATGAAGGCCAACAGATCTACTGGTGCAGATTTTGTGCTTCAGTTTGAAATGATTGAAAGTGAAGTCCATTAGATAATGCTGCATGAGTACTTCTGTATTGAGCAGGTCTGCTCTTCCTTCCTCTAGCTTTCCCTAGAGTAGAAACATTTTTAACAATATTAAAAAATATATTAAAAATATATAATAAAACACGTTTATTAGAGTAATTGTATTAAAAAATGTATTTAACCTAAGGTATTATCCAAAATCCTAACATATCACAACACAGTGATATAATTTCAGGGCAAAAATTACTCTCTAGAGCTACTAATAATCCAAAATGAAAAGAGAAAAGTTTGTATGTTTTTCAACCCACCAAGTTGCAATGTATTCACATTCAGACAGCATCTGTAGCTGGTGAAGTCATTCCAATGGTCTGTGGTTCAGAGGGAAAGCACACAAATAAAATGTGACTTAGTACCATGTCCTACACAAGTGCATTGCTTCACAGAATTTATAAACTGGATACCCTTATCTTGTTGAACCATTATGAAGAGGAACGTATTAGTTAAGACAAATGTGGGTCCCTTGAAGACAGAACCAGGTGAATTTATTATGGGGAACAAGGAAATGGCAGACAGGTTGAACAGGTACTTTGTTTCTGTCTTCACTAAGGAAGTCACAAACAATCCCCCAGATGTACTAGGGGACAGAGGATTGAGGGTGACTGAAAAACTAAAGGAAAGTTACATTAGTCAGGAAATGGTGTTGGATAGACTGATGGGGCTGAAGGCTGATAATTCCCCAGGGTACTCAAGGAGGTGGCTCTAGAAATTGTGGACGCATTGGTGACATTTTCCAATGTTCTATAGATTCTGGATCAGTTCCTGTGGATTGGATGGTAGCGAATGTTATCCCACTTTTTAAGAAAGGAGGGAGAATGAAAACAGCGAATTATAGACCAGTTAGCCTGACATCAGTGGTGGGGGAGATGATGGAGTTCATTATTAAAGATTTAACAGCGGCGCATTTGGATAGCAGTAACAGGACTAAGTCAGCATGGATTTACGAAGGAGATCATGCTTGACAAATCTTTGGAAATTTTTGAGGATGTAACAAGTAAAATAGACATGGGAGAGCCAGTGGATGTAGTACCTGGACTTTCAGAAAGCCTTTGATAAGGTCCCACACAGGAGATTAATGGGCAAAATTAGAGCACATGGTATTGGGGATAGGGTATTGACATGGATAGAAAACAGGTTGGCAGACAGGAAACAAAGAGTAAGGATTAACCGGTCCCTTTCAGAATGGCAGGAAGTGACAAGGCTCAGTGCTGGCTCCACAGCAATTTACTATAGACATCAATGATTCAAATGAGGGAATTAAAAGTAACTTTAGCAAATTTGCAGATGACACAAAGCTTGGTGGCAGTGTGAACTGTGAAGAGGATGACATGAGGATGCAGGGTGACTTGGACAGGTTGAGTGAGAGGGGAGATGCATGGTAGATGCAGTATAATGTACATAAATGTGAGGTGATCCACTTTAGTAGCCAGAACAGGAAGGCGGATTAATATCTGAATGATGTCAGGTTAGGAAAAGGGGAAGTACAAGACCTGGGTGTCCTTGTACATCAGTCACTGAAAGTAAGCATGCAGGTACAGCAGGCAGTGAAGAAAGCTAATGGCATTTTGGCCTTCATATCGAGAGGAGTTGAACATGGGAGCAATGAGGTCCTCATGCAGTTGTACAGTGCCCTGGTGAGACCACATCAGCAGTATTGTGCGCAGTTTTTACCTAATTTGAGGAAGGACATTCTTGCTATTGAGGGAGTGCAGCGTAGGTACACAAAGTTAATTCCCATGATGACGGGGCTGTCATATGATGAAAGAATGGAGCGACTGGGCTTGTATTCACTGGAATTTAGAACGATGAGAGGGGATCTTATAGAAACATATAAAATTATTAAGGGATTGGACACGCTAGATGCAGGAAACATGTTCCCGATGTTGGGGGGAGTCCAGAACCAGGGGCCACAGTTTAAGAATAAGGGGTAGGCCATTTTGGACTGCCATGAGGTAAAACCTTTTCACCCAGAGAGTTGTGAATTTGTGGAATTCGCTGCCACAGAAGGCAATGGAGGCCAATTCACTGGATTAATTTAAAGGAGAGTTAGATAGAGCTCTTAGAGCTAGTGGAATCAAAGGATATGGGGAGAAGGCAAGAATGGGGTACTGATTGTGGATGATCAGCCATGATCCCATTGAATGGCGGTGCTGGCTCGAAGGGCCGAATGGCCTACTCTTGCACCAATTGTCTATGTATCTCTCTTAATTTTACTTTCCTCTTACATTTTTCATGGTTAAAAGTCACTTAATCTAATCACTTTTTTGATATCTTCATATTTTTTTATCTCTTTAATCACGTGTGTGACAGAATGTATCTTTACTATAAGAAAAGCAAAGAGATTTAAAAGTTTAAAGTGATATAGACATTAGAGATTAAATAATTGGGTAAAAATTGAATTTTGTGCAGGGTTAGTTTCCCGCTGAGAATGTGAAAAGATGACGTTGTTTCGTCGTATCATCCACAATCTTCACCACCCTACATAGACCCACACCTTTGCCATCACCTGGTACAATGTTCATTACATTATCTATATTGAGCAGAGAACAGAAATTCATCCTTAGTCAAAGAATGAATGTTAAACACACAGTAGAGGAGCATGTGTTTCCTATGTCTCACATACCATATTAAGCTCGGCTAAAATCAAGGAATGTTGAAGGATCATTCAGGAAAGTGCAGTTCGCTAGGATTGTGGGCAAGTAATTCCAGTCTGAAAATTAAAAGAATATCTTGTACTTTAGAAGTACAAGATATTGATGCCACTTGATATAATGATAAGATGATCCTGGAAACCTTACACAGTTCAAGGTGTTCAACAAGGTATTGTGACAAATTACTGTCATGGTACATGTAACATAAACCAATCATAAACCTAAACTTAAATGTTGAACATCATATAAACAGTGTCAGGCTAATTAGTCTGGGGGAGGGGGAAAAAGCTGGAAAAGAGAGATGGGGCGTGGCAAAGCCTGGCCATTGATCATAAGTAAATGTGATAGGAACGGAACTAGGCCATTTGGCCCGTCAAGTTCCGCCATTCAATCACGGCTGATCTATCCCTCCTAACCTCATTTTCCTGCCTTTTCCCCATAATCCCTGTCACCCATGATTGGTGGATACAGATGAGGGGGGTATGTTGAAGATTGGTGGAATTAGTGACAAAGCTAGAGGTGAAAGAAGACAACTGTCAGATATGGAGAAAACAGCAGACACTTGTTCTCTTGCTATATTAGCCTGCAAAACAAAAGGTATGTCATGTATAGTGGGGGCATCCATAGCAAGATTACAGGAAAGGGTTGAAATCCCAGTAGTGAGATGTAATACCTGTCCCTATACCTCCTACCTCACCTCCATCCAGGAACTCCAGCAGTCGTTCCAGGTAAGACAGCAGTTCACGCATCTCCTCTAACTGTTTTTATTGCGTTCAGTATTCCCGATATGGCCTCCTGTACATCGGCAAGACTCAGCAACCGTTCCACCAAACACTTGCGCTCGGTCAGCCAAGGCCCACTGGATCTCCCATTCTCTGACCAGTTGAACTCCTCTTCCAATTTCCATACTGACCTTTCTGGCCTGGGCTTCCTCCACTGGCAGAGTGATGCCACATTCAAACTGGGGGAACAGCACCTTGGCCCTTTGAATAGCAAAGTTTGCAGGATAACATAATTAGTAAAACATGAGGGTGTAGACACTTAATTTTCAACTAAATGGTAGAAAATCATGCGACAGTTTAGTTTAGTTTTAGTTTAGAGATACAAAGTGGAAACCGGCCCTTTGGCCCACCGAATCCAGAAACACCTTAGTTCTATCCTGGACACTAGACTATTTAGAGGCCAATTAACCTAAAAACCTGCACCCAGAGAAAACCCACAGTGTTACAGGGAGAACAAACAAATTCCATAATCAGGATCGAACCCAGGTCTCTGGAGCTGTAAGGCAGCAGCTCTACCAATGCACCACTGTACCTCTACTTGTTTGTTGTACCACTATTGAAAGAGATTTGAGAAGGGTTTCGCTGGAAAACAAAAGATGCCAGTGCAAACAATGTTTCCATCAAAAGATCAAGTATTGCATTTCAATCTGGGCATAAGCACACCCAGATATGGGTGCAAGATTACTTTATTCCAGGTCAAATGTCCAAAGACCAGCGCCAATGTTGGGGGGAAGTTGAAGTTTACTTATTCTAGTGATAACTAGACTAAGTGGGATCCGTTGAGTCTCAGCATCACACGGGAGGGCTGGTCCCCCAACATTCCACCAATTCCAACATTGGTAGCCAGTGTTGGGGGGGGGGCTTTCTGGAGCGCTAGTATGGGTGTTGTGGGCTAAAGGGACTGGTTTAAAGGGGGACTAGTATGGACATTGTGGGTTAAATGGATTCTTGGGCTCACGGTTCACTCACTCACGGTTGGTGGGCTGGCAGTTGACTCACGGCTATTCCTTGAAATTCCATTTCAAGCAGGGTGCAAGGCCACCAAATTCAAGTGCAGTTTCTTAAAACTTCAAGCAGGGTGCAAGGTCACTAAAGACAGCGAGTCTCCCTCGTCCATCTTGCAGAGACTGAACTATGCCCACACTTCTGGGTTTTATAGTCCCTCCCACCAGAAGGGGTGTGGCCTTCATGGCGTGATTGACAGGAGAGATAATCTCAACATTGTTTAAACACTAATAACTCTTTTATTTTTCATCAATGGGAAAATTCCTTGGCACCTGATGAGTGGAGGGGGACTCTGAGTAGGATGGCCAAAAATCACAGCCGTACGTTGTAGCGTTTTTTCTAAAATCAATATAAAGTGCAAGCAGGAAGTGGTAAAGATTAGACTTTTAATTATATAGTAGGCAAGGCAACTTTAATTAGGCAACACAGCTTTAGCATTTCCAAACCAAAGGCAACACAGCTTTAGCATTTCCAAACCAAAGGCAACACAGCTTTAGCATTTCCAAATGATATTTTCAAACCACATTAAGGGCACTGACAGGTTAGTAAAACCATGTGTTCAGTGTAATTCACAGCTCAGACTGAGAGGCGTGACCCTCTCGCTCCCCCATCTTGCAGAGACTGACTGAGGCACTCAACACTTTTATAAAACAGCGTTTGATAATCCCTCTGGTAGGGCGTGGCCTTTAGGAGAGAGAATCTCAACATTTTCTAAAAACTAATAACTCTTTTATTTTTTATCGATGGGAAAAATCCTCTTGTCCTGCGCATCGGTGGGGGACTCTAAGTAAGATGGCCAAAAATAAAGTCGTAAGTGGCATCATTTTTTCTAAAATCAATATACCGAACAACAGGAAGTGGTCAAGATCAGACTTTTAGTAATATAGATTTCCAGTATTTTCTGTTTTGAGCTTTTGCATGGGTTCTAATTTTATTATTTTATCCAACATGTTAAAGTATTATGGAACATGATTAGGGTAATTTTCACACCAAAAACTTGACAGCCAAGAGGATACTAATTACCAGTCACAGCTGAAACAAAATTAGTAATAATTATACGGATTAAAGGTTAAATAAGAAAAAAGCACTATGCAATACAAATTGTCTAAATTACAATACCTGTTTAACTTCATTGGAGTTCCGTTTGTTGGTGCAATCACTTAGAAGAATATTAAATCTTTGAAATCTATTCTTGATTATTTTCAATTTTATTCAAACTTTAAGTTTGGATTTCTGAGGGGAGTAATCATCTTTTCAAAGTACCTGGCCTTATCAGTGACAACACCTTCTCTTCAGTGACTTGCAATTCTAGAAATGCAGCTGTGGTCAGAGCAGACCCACACCGGACATAAAATGCTCAAAATACACCAACTGTCAGCATGCCATTTCATTGAAATGTGTCCTCTTTGTATGGATTGAGTTATTTGAGAAATCTGTTGCTTTGGTTTGTGAACCAAGCTCACTTGAAAGGTCCAATCATTTTACAATTATCTCCCTGGCCTGCGACATTTCAAACATACAGGTATAGGGTTGGGGCAAGCCATCACTAAAATATGGAATGCATTGATTGCCAGTAACAGTATCACAAAGCATCTCCGAGCATTTTCATAAAAGCAAGTATCAATGGAAATGAGGCAACTTCTCAAGCTTGACTAAAAAAATACAGAAATGGAGGCAAAAATGAAAATGGGATTTGAGTTCAGGTTTAATATTGTCATGTGTACAGAGGATACAGTAGAAAGTGTTAAGGAAGTGATGCAATGCAATCAGAGCAGATATGCTGTACAAAAATACAATCAAGTCAAACTTGGATGACACAAGGATTGTCATAACATAAGAAATTTTGTCATAACATAAGATAACCCTCGGGAGTTTGCTGCGGATCTAATTAAAGAAGCTCTCAATCTTCCTAACCTTCCGAAAATTGAAGTGGCACATCGAATTCCGAGATTCAAACAAAAATCCCAAACAGGCTCAGAATACACACGTCAGATCATTGTGAAATTTCGGGACATCTCTGGCATGGAAGAGGTGATGAGTAATATCAAATATGGAGTACCACTGAAATACGAGCAGACAACCTTTAAAATATTTAGAGATTATCCCTATGAAGTGGTCCAAAAAAGAAATCTGTTCTTCAAGGTAAAGCAAGCGCTCCAAGGCGTGAAGGGTGTCAGATATGGAGTCTACTTTCCCGCGAGAATGCGCATTTCTTACAACGATCAGCAAAGATCGTTTACAAATCCGGAGAGCGCATATAAATATGCCTTAACCATCGTGGAAGAGAATAAGTAACTTGAAAAAGCTGTACTGCATGGACACTCTCTCTCTTTACTATTTCAACATGAAATGTGTTCAACAGAAGATGGACCTCTCCCTGTCTTTAGACTCAACGGTTTATCGAGGAATGTTAATTCAAGGACATACTGGGTTCCAAGTGAAGTGGAAAAAGATAAACACTGAATACAGAACTTTACAATATAATCTGAACAGAGAAATTACCGTGGTTTAAAATTTTTAACTGAATAACCTAATGTTATAGAAATAACACTTTTAACACTTAAAACATAGAATGCTATCATAGAAATTGTAATGAACATTAACCAGATCGGTAGTAAGGGGCTGATTTACAATCTAACATCTATAACTTAACATCTTAATAAGTTTTAAGCAGATTTATAACCGGGTTGTGAGGGGGATGATGGGCTCGTGGCTCAGATCCAGAAGCCTGCCCTAGGTAGCCCCTTCAACCAATAGCTGATAATTATCAAGGTAAAAACTGATGCTTATCATTCTGTTGATAAAACAGTTAGATATATTTGGGAATACATATGAAATGGATATATGTACTGCAATTAGGTATTATATAGTTGATTTGGAATCGGCTCAGTTCTAGTATGGATATGTTATGATTTATTGAGGGAACGGAGCTATTTGTTTATTAACATCGACAACGGAAGTCGATACAATGTTTTCTCCCACCAACAGGTGGGCCACTTATTACAGTGCCGACAAGCTCGGTCACTGTATTTTCACTTTTACTATTTTTTTTTACTATCACAATTAATCACATGTGTGTTTTTTTATTCAAGGATAATCGCAAAAAAAATCCACAAACTGAACTTGGTAGGTTGACTGTTCCCCCATTGCTTAAAGATCTGAGGTATGGATGCACCACAAGATACATAGGTACTAAACCTAGTCAAAATGCAAGACACTAAACAAAATAAATCGGGAGGAATCTCATTTTGCAGTTGGAATATTTGGGGGGCTAACGAATGTACTAAAAGGGGTAAGATTTTAGCACAGCTGAAAGCATTTAAGTCAGATGTTATCTTCCTCCAAGAAACGCATCTTAAAGTTCAAGCTCAAGTTAGATTGAGGGCCAACTGGATAGGTCAAACTTTTCATTCGTCATACACGATAAAATCCAGAGGCACGTCCATCATGATTCGCAAAGATATACCATTTAAACAGAAAAATAACTTAACAGATAAGGATGGGAGATATTTGATAGTTACCGGTGAGATCCATGCAATCTCAATCACATTGGTAAATATATATGCGCCTAACTTTGATAATCCGCATTTTTTAAAATAAAATGTTGAATATAATTGCAGAATATAATTACCAGAATGTTATAATTGGGGGAGACTTTAACTGTGTCTTAGATCCTTATTTAGATAAATCCAGTCAAAAACAACGAGGTAATACGAAATCTAAAACTAGTGAATGTTTAAACACATATATAAAAATACAAATATAACTGATGATTCGAGGATTGCAAATCAGACAGGCAAGGAATATTTGTTTTATTCATCGGTACACAAGACTTACGTATAGATTATTTCCTGGTAGACACAAAATTAATTGCGTATACACTTAACCCAAAATACCACACAAATATCATTTCAGATCATTCTCCCCTAACTTTTAAAAAAGAAATAGAAGGCATGTCTAAGAATACATCGTTCTGGAGGTATAACCCCCAAATTTTAAAAGACCCGCAAGGGAGTATATATCTAAGACAGCAAATTGATCTTTTTTTCGAAATAAATGATATGCCTGACACACCACCTACATTATTATGGGAATCTTTCAAAGCTTTTATTAGAGGTGTTATAATCTCGTACCAAGCCTTTTAGAATAAAAAAAATAAGAATGAACATCGGCAGCTAGAGGAACAAATTAGACAATTAGATATAGATAATGCTAAAGACTAGTCCATGGATAAATACAATAAAATATTAATACTAAAATTCAAATTAAATAAATTACTATCAGAGAAAGTTATAAGATTATTCCAAATTACAAGACAGGAACAGTTTGAATTTGGGGAGAAGCCTCGAAAAACTTCTCGCACGCCAATTAAAAAAACGAGAAAAGGAACACACGATTTCAAAGATTAAATCAGACAAAGGGGAAGTATTAACATTACCGAATGAAATTAATAAAAGATTTGTGCAATTTTATGGGAATTTGTATACATCCAAAATGACAACAGACACCAACACAATCACTGAGTTTCTGGATAATTGCAATCTTCCCAAACTAGAATTGCAGGAACAAGAGGAATTGGGAGCACAAATCTCAAAAAAGGAAATAGAAGAAACAATATTATCATTAAAAAATGGAAAACACCAGGTCCCGACGGATTTAGTAATGAATTATATAAAAGTTTTTACGATATATTTAGTCCTCGTCTACAGAAAATGTACACACACGCTTTCAGAGAACAAATATTACCTGATACACTAGCAGAATCTACGATTACATTAATACTTAAGAAAGATAAAGATGAGGAAGAACCTGGATCCTATAGAGCTATCGCGTTGTTAAATACAAATAAAAAAATATTAGCAAAAATATTAGCAAGAAGATTAAGTAAGTACGCCATTAAACTAATACATCCGGATCAAACGGGGTTTATCATTAAGAGACATTCATTTAATAATTTGAGACGTCTGCTTAATATAATGCACTCACACCAAACTAAAGATCCAAATCTCGCAATTATTTCGCTGGATGCAGAGGAAGCATTCGATCATGTTGATTGGAGGTATATGGTTAAGGTATTGCAATAATTTCAACTGGGAGAGAATTTCATTCAATGGATTAAATTAATATATAAAAAGCCAACGGCCAGAATATTAACTAATAATATTTTATCCACGTAATTTTAACTGTCAACGGGTAATAGACAAGGTTGTTCATTATCACCATTGTTATTTGCCCTCATAATTGAACCAGTAGCGGAAAGTATTAGAACTTATCCGAATATTCACGGATATAAGACAAAATATTCAAACAATAAAATATCATTATACGCTGATGATGTACTTTTGTACATCACAAAGCCTCATATCACTATACCCAATATTTTAAATTTAATTGAGGATTTCGGTTCATTTTCAGGTTACAGAATAAACTGGAATAAAAGTGAAATCATGTCAATAAAACCGAAAGATTCTATACATCTCGTACAATTTCCTTTTAAAATAGCTGGGGAAAATTTAAATACTTGGGCATTGAAATTACTAGAAGATATCAAGACATGTTTAAAGCAAACTATAACCCTGTACTTAAGAAATTACATAATTTAATTACATTCTGGAAAACGCTCCCGATGTCCTTAATAGGTCAAATAAACGCCATAAAAATGATTTTTCTACCACAAATTCTATACTTGTTCCAATCAATCCCACTATATCTACCCAAAAAGTTAAAAAAAAAAATTGGACAGATATTACAAATTTTATTTGGGATTATAAGACCCATAGAATACAAAGACCACACCTGAATAAACCCAAAGTAGTAGGGGGATTAGCACTCCCTAATTTTATGTATTATTATTAGTCGGTAAATATTAGATATATGATTCAATTGTTGGATAATGCTCTTATCTACCGGAATGGATTATTATGGAAAAAAGAGGACAGCTCCCCTTTAAAATTGGTGCGATCCTTCTTTCACCAATGACGGTGAATAATACAAACTACAACAAAAACCCAATTATACATAGTACAATCAGAATTTGGAAACAAATAAAATACAATTTAAAATTAAGAAACTTATCTGTCCTATCTCCTATTGCTAAAAACCCTCTGTTAAAACCCTCGATTATAGACAAAGCATTCATACAACGGGAAAGAACAGGAATTAAAACTTTGCGAGATTTGTATGATACGGGAAAACTATTATCATTTAAACAATTACAACTAAAATACAATCTGGGTAACAATCAGTATTTTAAATATTTCCAAATATGTGATTATTTGAAAAACATGCACATGAATTTCACACAAAGCCATTAGACTTACTAGATGAAGTAATGAATACAAAGGCGGAATCACCAAATTTAATTTCACATATATATAATATTATACTAAATGCAGTAATACCAACAATGGAAGGTATTAGAGGTGAGTGGGAAAACGAACTAAGCATAAAAATTTCCAATGAAAGGTGGAAAGAATACTTATTAAATGTGCACAAATGCTCAATTAACGTAAGACACACTTTTAATACAATTTAAAATTATACACAGATTATACTACTCAAAAACTAAATTAAATAATTTTTCCCAAACGTTTCACCAATTTTTGATAAATGCCACTGTCAAGAAGCAACAATAGCACACTCATTCATCTTTTGTAGAAATATTCAAAGGTTTTGGATTGAAATCTTTGAACTTTTCACAAAAGTGTTTAAAATTAAAATGACACCAAAGCCAAATGGATTATTTTCGGAATGACAGAAGGTAGTCGGGAATTAAATGCATATCAAAATAATTTATTGGATTACGGCTTAATAATAGGAAAAAAACTAATCTTAAAATTCTGGAAAAATGCTCCCATACCAACATTAAATATGTGAATTTCAACTATGTTTAAAACACTACATCTGGAAGATATGAGACTCCGCCTGGAAGGAAAATCAGAACGCTTCTTTCAGACGTGGTCTGCATTTATAGAATTGCTACAAAGATAGGGTGCAGTAGTATCTCGGGCCTTGGTAGGGGGGGATGAAAAACTATGGAGTTGGTGGATTCCTTTTGCGTGATATGTATAACAGAGTAACTGGCTTTTTTCTTTTTTTTATCTTTTCCTTTTTTTTTTAGGGTCTATCTCTTAGCCCCCTTTCTCTAAGTCTTTGACCAAGAGTTTCTTCTCCCTTTTGGCACGCTCTTTCACTATCACAACTCTTTTCACCTATTTCACTCTCTTTCTTTCTATTCTTTTTCTTTAAAAGCCATAAAATTATGGGGTACAATGATTGTAACAAGATATATGTGAAGTACATTGATGTATTTACCTCTAATAAATAAAATATTTAAAAAAAATAAAAAAAAATAAAGACATTTTCAAATGCTCCACTGGAGAATGAAGTGACACATGCACTTTGAACTTACACGTGCTGCAATATTAAGCATTTAAAGCAGGTGATTCAATTCAATTCAATTCAACTTTAATGTCATTGCACAGATACAAGTATGGGTACAACGAAATGCAGTTTAGTGACAGTGCGAAGTGATAGCAATATATAGATAAATACAGATAAATAAATACAGATGTGGAAATCTATCGGCGGGACTCCGAGTTCAGCAGTGCGATGGTGTTATTATAGAAGCTACTCCTCATCCTGCTGGTGCGGGACCTGAGGCTCCTGTACCGCCTCCCTGATGGTAGGAGGGCAAACAGTCCATGGTTAGGGTGGGAGGGGTCCTTGATGATCTTCCCAGCCCGTCTCAGACACCGTTTTCGGTGGAGGGCATCCATGGCAGGGAGCGGGGCACCGATGATGTACTGGAGATAAACTGAAGATAAACTTTCATCTCATTTGCCAATAAATGAAACATTCAATTTTTTTTTTAATTCAGTCAAGAAATGTTCTAAATCAACCCACTATGGCATAATTGTGGAACATGAGCAGGAAGGAACTGCAGATGCTGGTTTAAACTGAAGATAGATGCATAATACTGGAGTAACTCAGCTGAACAGGCAGCAACTGGAGAAAAGAAATGGGTGATGTTTCGGGTCGACACCCTTCTTCAGACTGAGAGTCACGGGAAATGGACTGTCTGGGTCCCTGGACAGAGTCGAAGGAGGAGATATAGCGACAGGTACGGTCGTGGTCCCTGGACACAGTATGTGGAACACTTCTTCCAAAGTTAATCTTGCTGACCTTTTTGGACATTAGAAACATAGAAACATAGAAAATAGGTGCTGGAGGAGGCCATTCAGCCCTTCGAGCCAGCACCACCATTCATTGTGATCATGGCTGAGCGTCCCCTATCAATAACCCGTGCCTGCCTTCTCCCCATATCCCTAGACTCCACTAGCCACGAGAGCTCTATCCAACTCTCTCTTAAATCCATCCAGTGACTTGGCCTCCACTGCCCTCTGTGGCAGGGAATTCCATAAATTCACAACTCTCTGGGTGAAAAGTTTTTTTCTCACCTCAGTCTTAAATGACCTTCCATTTATTCTAAGACTGTGGCCCCTGGTTCTGGACTCACCCAACATTGGGAACATCTTTCCTGCATCTAGCTTGTCCAGTCCATTTATAATTTTATATGTTTCCATATGATGCCCCCTCATCCTTCTAAACTCCTGTGAATACAAGACTAGTCTTTTCAATCTTTCCTCATATGACAGTCCCGCAATTCCAGGGATCAATCTTGTGAACCTACGCTGCACTGCCTAAATCACAAGGATGTCCTTCCTCAAATTAGGAGACCAAAACTGTACACAATACTCCAGATGTGGTCTCACCAGAGCCCTATGCAACTGCAGAAGAACCTCTTTACTCCTATACTGAAATCCTCTTGTTATTAAGGCCAAAATTCCATTAGCTTTCTTCACTGCCTGCTCTACCTGTAAGCCAACTTTCAGTGACCGGTGTACAAGGACGCCCAGGTCTCGCTGCACCTCCCCCTTACCTAAACTAACCCCATTGGGATAATAATCTGCCCCCTTGTTTTTGCCGCCAAAGTGGATAACCTCACATTTATCTATATTATACTGCATCTGCCACGCATCTGCCCACTCACTCAACCTGTCCGGGTCCCCCTGCAACCTCCTAACATCCTCTTCACAGTTCACACTGCCACCCAGCTTTGTGTCACCCGCAAACTTGCTAGTGTTGCTCCTAATTCCCTCTTCCAAATCATTAATATATATGGTAAACAGTTGCAGCCCCAACACCAAGCCTTGTGGCACTCCACTTGCCACTGCCTGCCATTCTGAAAAGGACCCGTTCACACCTACTCTTTGCTTCCTGTCTGCCAACCAATTTTCTACCCATGTCAGCACCCTACCCCCAATACCACGTGCTCTAATTTTAGTCACCAGTCTCCCGTGCGGGACCTTATCAAAGGTTTTCTGAAAGTCTAGATACACTACATCCACTGGCACCCCTTCATCCATTTTACTGTGACATTCTTAAAACATTCCAGAAGATTAGTCAAGCATGATTTCCCTTTCATAAATCCATGTTGACTCGGACTAATCCTTTTACTGCTATTCAAATGCCCCATTATTATCTCTTTAATAATTGACTCCAGCATCTTTCCCACCACCGAAGTCAGGCTAACTGGTCTGTAATTCCCCGTTTTCTCTCTCGCTCCTTTCATGAAAAGTGGGATAACATTAGCTATCCTCCAATCCACAGGAACTGATCTTGAATCTATTGAACATTGGAAAATGATCACCAATGCGTCCACTATTTCCAGTGCCACCTCCCTGAGTTGTGTTTACATGGTGACCACTGTTTTAGAAAATCATCTGGTGTGCTCACCGACAATTCTATTTGTTAACTAAAAGTGTCTGTACATAAGCTTTTTCATTAGAATCGGGATAACTTATAACTAAGGTGTACAGTATGGAGCATACTGACTGGTGGCATCACGGCATTGTGTGGTAACTCAAGCACCCGGGAACAAAGGAGGCGACATTGAGTGGTAGACATTCCCCTGTTCATCATAGTTACTGATCCTATGGAAGAGATCTATAGGAGGCACCTTCTCAAAAAGGGAGCCAATATCAGCAAAGACCCACACTGCCCCGACCACACTCATTTTGCTTCTACCATTAACAAGAAGGTACAGATACCTGAAAACCGCCACCACAAGGTGCAAGAACAGCTTCTTCTCAGCAACCTTCAGGCCCTTGAATGCTGCGCTGGACTGACCACGTCCTCAATAACTTTGATCTTCCACGGACTGTGCTTTCGGTTGCATTTTGAACTTCGGCATTCCAGTATTATGATTGCCCAATATTACTGTTATTAATTTGATTACTGTTAATGGATTAATTGCTGTTGTTAATGATTTATTATTGTATATTTATTGGTGTTTTTGCATTAACGGGCCTGTTAAGATGCAGAAAGTAAGAATTTCATTGTTCCGATACATTTGACAATTAAACTCTCTTGAAAAGCTCGCTTGAAATGCTCTTGACAGATCTCGTATGGTGATGATGGATTAAAAATCAATTTACAGATGTATTTTATGTGATTTTAATTATTTGATGGTGCTTTTATTAACATGACATATGGTTTCCAAAATTCTGACAGGAATAATGAACTGCAAGATGTGTACCACAGTATTTTTTTAATCACTGTTGGAATTGCTTCAGTGCTGGGCTTTTCTTGTGCATAAAGCTAACATTTGCAAGAATTATTGGTGTGTAATTCCATCGCTGAGAGTTCTAATTCCCAAGTGTTTGATCTTCCCTACCTAAAACATTGGTGATGACTTATTCCCCTGGCTCAGTTTCAGGATACAGGTGAAACTATTTAGGGCTGAGATGAAGAGAAATGTCCTAATTTCAAGGGTGATGAACCTACGTTTGATAGTTTGAAAGTTTAGGTCATGTCACATGTACCAAGGTTCAGTTTAGTTTAGTTTAGAGATACAGTGCGGAAACAGGCCATTCGGCCCACCGAGTCCGCACTGACCAACGCTATCAGCAAATTAACACTATATTACACACTCTAGGGACAATTTACACGTATGCCAAGCCAATTAACCTACAAACTTGCACGTCTGTGGAGTGTGGGAGGAAACCGAAGGTCTCGGAGAAAACCCATGCGGTCACGGAGAGACCGTACAGATTTCGTACAGACAGCACCCGTAATCGGGGTCGAACCCGGGTCTCCAGCGCTGCAAGTGCTGCAAGGCAGCAACTCTAATCCTGCACCGCTGTGCCAACAGTGAAAATAATATTTTTGTCGCCTGCTATTCAGGTAGCGAAAAGGCCGTAACTAAATATATTTAACAGGGATGTAGATAGGTTTCAAGACACAAAAAGCACTCAGGGATGCGGGGAAAGAACAAGAATATGACATTGTAAAAGAGGTCAGCTTGGCTGTATTGAATGGTGGAGCACGCTCAAAATGCTGAATGGCTTGCTACTGCTCCAATTTCAATGATATAGGGTTTTTCCTTTATATAATCCCAATTTGTTTTTCAATTGAGTTCAACAAAGACAGGAAGCAATTCAGAACTTTATGTCTTCTGGCAACATTTCACAGAGTGATCTTCTTGTGAAATCCAGTCTGCTCTGATACATTCCCAGTGACAGATTATGGTTTGACTTCCCTTCAACCATGATGAGAGGACGCAGAGACTTCAACACCACCCGCAAAACAGTGCAGCAAACACGGAACTGTAGATGCTGGAATCTTGAGTAAAACAGATTGTGCTGCAGTATCTTGGCGGGTCTGGCAGCATCTCTAGAGGAAATGGTCAGGTATATGTTTCGGGTCAGATCAGAAAATGGTCCCGACCTGAAATGTAATCTGTCCATTCATTTCAGAGATGCTGATGGACATGCTGAGTTACTCCAGCACTTTGTGTTTCACACTTGCAGCCTTTCAACTTCCTCTTTCTAATGAATGATAGTACGGGACAGAAGAATGTTTGGCTGAAAAAGTTATTTCAATTCTTTGATCTTCGGATGAAGGTGGTGCTTAAAGTGATGTGGGATACTAATTGGGAAAGATGTGATCTTAGCATCAGAAAAGTGAAAACAATATCTACAGTCATTTCCAGACTGAAGATAAGATGCCATCTGATCTGATAGTTCTTCGGTTGGAGTAAGGATTGTTTGGCGTAACCAACAAATAGACAGGCACAGCTGGAGTCCATGCGAGTCCCCATGGCTGCACCTTTAACTTGAAGAAAGTGGGAGGAGTAAAAAGAGAAATTGTTGCGGGTGAGGACAAGTCCCGCCTGGTGGAGGAGATTGTTAGTAGAGGGAAACTGGGCCTCTGCACTAGGAAATACTATTTTGTCATTTCAAAATTGAAGTGCAGAATTAACATTCACAGAATATGAAGCAGACACACCATAAGATAGAGCAGACGCTATAATTTCACAGAATCCTGATCCAATACCCAAGTCAACCATACAGCCTAATAGGGCAAAGATAGGCACAAATAGCTGCAGTAACTCAGCGGGACAGGCAGCATTTCTGAAGAGAAGGAATGGGTGATGGATCGGGTCGAGACCCTTCTTCAGACCTCCAGTTCTAAGGCTGTGGATATTTTGTAGAGATTGACAGATTTTTGATTAGTAAGGGTGTCAGTAGACTTGATGGGTCGAATGGCCTTATTCTGCTCCGAGAACCTATGAACCTTAGTTCATAAGGTCCTCAACAAATCATAGCTGCCACAGCAAAAGTGAGCCCTGCAATTTGCAAGGTGGGGGGGGGGGGGGGGGGGGGGGGGGGGGGAAGGGGTAATACTATCACGCTTCTAACAGACAGGAAACATAAGAATTGCCTTTTAATTTATTCAAAACCAAACATGGTTAAATGTTGAAAGCTCAAACAGATTTGATGACTCCAGTGACTACATTTTGTTCTGAGAGTCACAAGCCTTTCGGCCCAACTTACCCACACCGGCCAACATATCCCACCAGTCCCACCTGCCTGCATTTGGTCCATATCCCTCTAAACCATGTACCTTCCTAAATGTTTCATCAACGTTGCGATAATACGAGCCTCAACTACCTCCTCTGGCAGTTCGTTCCATGCACCCACCTTTGCGTGAAATTGTTACCCTTCAGGTTCCTAATAAATCTCTCCCTTCTCACCTTAAATCTATGTCCTATAGTTCTCAACTCCCCTATTCCGGGGAAAAGACTCTATGTGTCTACCCAATCTATTCCTCTCATGATTTTGTGCATTTCTATAATGTCATCCCTTATCCTCCTGCGTTCCAAGGACTGGAACCCTAGCCTGCTCACCCTCTCCCTATAGCTCAGGTCCTCGTGTCCCGGCAACATCCTCGTAATCATCCTCTTGTTATGGTTTGGGAGAAAAAAAGACGAAGGGAATGTTGGACTTCTTTATTGTGGAGTGTCCAGTTCTTCGGATCACTCCACTTCTGCATTGAATAAGTGGATGTTACCTATTTGCCATGGATTAAGGATTTAAAACAAATGTTTCTATTTTCACAGACATGATTTCCCAAAAGCAGTGCTGGTGATTACTGCACTTATCTTTCAACTCTCTGCCTCTTTCAGATTCTTGTAGATGACATTACAGGCATGAATCAGTCTTCTATATGTTTATTTAGCTTGCAATGACACTGGTCAAGCAAGCATATTATTCATTATATACCTGATCTCCATGACTTGGAGAGGGCAGGAAAATGCACAATTGAGTAATTGTGACTTTTCCTTTCTTTGTGCAGGTTTTGTACCTGCACAAAGTAAAAGCACATTCTGAGATGGAGGGAGTTCCCTCATGCTCGCATTGGTAGAAGGATACGGAGAATCAACAAGTATCAATGCCCGTTCAACAAGATTAGCATTAGGTTTTATAAATTTTCTTTTCCAGCGCACAACTTGAATCTATTGTGTCCAAGCATTTGGGCTGGAGGAATGCTACATTTACAATATTAACCAGTAAAAAGTGTGATAACTGGATAGAAGTTGAGCTGCAGGTGAGCATTGAAGATAGAGCACAGCACTATCTCGCAAAATCTCTTGAATATGAATAACTTTGAAGGGACTTGTCGAAGAAGTGAACATATACATATACATGCACATTCTGATATAGGACCACATGCATAAACAACTCTGCTGCAACCCGATTGACCTGTAATACTTATTCAATTACCCACTCCAGCCCACATCCATCACCTAAACAATCATAGTGATTACAATGAGGAAGCACGCTTGACCATTTTTGTGCATCTGTAGAAGTTGTTAAGAGTTGTTGGAGACGTGCTGAACATCCCAGGTCTTGTGAGGAAGGCCTAGGATGGTGTGCTTTCTTGGCTGTATCTTCAATGAGGTTTTGCCAGGACATATTGTTGGTGATATTTAAGCCTGGGAACCTGAAGCTCTTGGCCACCTCCACTGTGGCACATTGATGTTGCTTGGTGTACTCCACCTCACTTCCTGAAATTAATAAATCACTCCTTCACCTTGCCGACATTGAGGGAGAGGTTGCTGTCTGGACACCATGTCACTAAGTTCATCTCTCCTTCATCTCCTTCCTGCACTCCGTCACATCTTCTTTCAAGATCTGGCTCACTACAGTGGTGTCATCTGTAAACTTGTAAATGGAATTAGAGCAGAATTTGGCCACAGAGTTGTGAGTGCATACAGTGTATAGTGAAGGGTTGAGAATGCATTTTGTGAGCTCTGCATTAGAGTCCCACAGATAGAATTGGGAATAATATTCAGTTATTGATTGAGGACTGGTTATTGATAACAAAGAGAGTGGATGAACAGATCCCTCCCAGGATAACGGGTTGTGAACACTGGGGTATCACAGAGATTAGAGCTTGTGCCCTAGCTATACACAATCTATAACAGAGATTTGAGAAGACCAATGTCATATTTCTAAGTTTGCTCATGATGTAAAATTAGATGGAAGGCAGAGCAAAACAATGGCAAATTAGTTATTATACAAAAATAAGTGAAGTAATTTACCTTTGTGCCTAAAGCGGAAAAGCAGGGTATTTTTTAAATGGTGGGAGATTGGGTAGAGTTGATACAAAAAACAATCCTTACAGGCGGGTCAGTGAGAGCCCACACACAGATGTAACTAATGCTTCGAAAGGCAAATGGTGTGGTGACCTTTTTGTTACATGTGCATTTCATTACCTTGTAAAGATAATCTCAGCAATACACGGGCCTTCCTGGAATAGGGTGCAGTGTTGGTATCCTAATCTAAAAAAAATGAAATGTTTACAAATGAGAGAATGAAGATGTCTTACTTCAATTCAATTCAAGGGGGCTTCCTGCAGAGTTTTGATATCCTTATCTAAAAAAGGAAGTGCGTGCAATGAGGGAGTGGAAAGCAGGTTGACTGATTCTAGAAATGGTGGGTTAGCCATATTTGGGGAGATTGAATTGACTGGACCATAGGATCTAGAGTTTGGAAGAATAGCAAGTGATTATTGAAAGTTACAAGATTCCTACAGGGCTCAACAAGCTGGATGGGGAGAGGATAAAGAATCCAGAATCAGAAGCAATGCTCTCAGAGTAAGGACAGGCCATTTAGGACAAAGGTGAGGGGAATGTTCCGCACTCAGAGGGTGTGAATCTTTGGATTGTTTTTATCTCAGGGTGCGTAGATGCTCAAATCATTGAGTCCATTCAAAACCGAGATCTTTAGGTTTCTGGATATGGAGGCAGTCGAGGATCATGCCGGTAACTCACTCACTCACTGCTGCCGCGGCACTCCGGGCGCGTTGCCACTGCATTGTGGCCGGGGAGGGAAGCAGCTCGGGTGGCTGTGAGCGGCCTCAGGACGGGTCAGCGGAACTGGATGCCATCTCAGCGCCTTCTGCCGGCCCACTCACCTCTGGCAGTGCTCTCCGCCTGAACATGGCTCACCTGCCGCTTGCCGACAGCCAAGTAACCTCAATTGGTCCCTTGATTGCTCTGTCGGAATTTAAAGATTTAAACAACAACATTGTTCTTGACGTTGCTTTACTGAGGGATCGCCAAGTCTATCTTTCTTGGCTAACAACATTCCAAATTCGGCTTCCAAGACACATGTACATTTTTGTGCCTTATTTTTGGGTTAAAAATAGCATCTTCATTGCCGGGAAATAAGGTATTTAAAAACATATAGCACCAAGAATTCTACTTACCACATCATTTGTACAAAAACTCCATTCTTCTCTCTTTGTTTCTTAAGATACTCTTAAGATAATGGCATTCCATGTTTGAAAAACCCACCAAGAAACCTGCGCTGCGCATGCGCAGTACTGCAAAGGCAGAATTTCAGCTGCCTTCATTACCCTTGAAATTGACGGCTTGAAGGAGCGTCGAGAGCACGTCAGCTGCACAGACCTTCGCGGGTTACATGTACTGCGGATGAAAGGCACGGTGAATTATGCCTACCTATGAGATCAATCTCTTAGGTAGGCATTATTCTCCCATGCCTTTACTATTTATATTTAATAATTACTAGAGCCAGGATTTTGCCATAAATGCCATGTGCCTTTTTATGCCGTTTTTGATGATTTCACCAGGATAATGCCTTTTTCACGATTGAGTGTCTAAAGCAGCCTTTTTTTTTGCCGTTTTGCTAAAAGGTTGTGCTATTTATACTGTGTTAACACGTTAATAATAACATTAATATTAACGTGTTAACATAGAAAACGTCATTGTAATCACGGTACAACTAGAGAAAATAGCACGACCTTTAAGCAAAACGGCAAAAAAAAGGCTGCTTTAGGCACTCAATCGTGAAAAAGGCATTATCCTGGTGAAATCATCAAAAAAGGCATAAAAAGGCACATGACATTTATGGCAAAATCCTGGCTCTAATAATTACCATTTTATTATTTTAGTCAGGGTAGGCAGTGCCCACTTTGCCTACCCTGACGGTATGTGCCTGGCCTGTACTCACTGGAGTTTAGAAGAATGAGGGGGGACCTCGTTGAAATGTATCTTGCCTTTTGTATTCTTGCCTTCTATATTCCGTTGTGCTGAAGCAAAGCAAGAATTTCATTGTCCTATCTGGGACACATGACAATAAACTCTCTTGAATATCTTGAATATCAAATAGTGAAAGGCTTGGATAGAGTGGATGTGGAGAGGATGTTTCCACTAGTGGGAGAGTCTAGGACAAGAGGTCATAGCCTCAGAATTAAAGGACGCTCCTTTGGGAAGGAGATGGGAAGGATATATTTTAGTCAGAGGGTGGTGAAACTGTTTAATTCTTTGCCACAAAAGGCTGTGGAGGCCGTCAAGGCAGAGATAGATAGATTCTTCATTAGTACTGGTGTCAGGGATTATGAGGAGAAGGCAGGAGAACTGGGAGATATTGAATGGCAGAGTGGACCTGATGGGCCGAATGGTTAAATTCTGCTCACATTACTTATGATCTTATAACCTTATGACCAGACATCAACTATTCTTCAAGGCAAGTCCCAGGAGCCCCTTGAAATTAAATTGTTCAGATGGCTTTTAAAATAGACCTTACCCACTTTGCTAACTGGCTAACTGTTGAAAATGTGTTATGCTTTATTCCACATCCCCGGGAATATTTGTTAGGAGAGTGGAAGTAACTCAATGATCGTGCCCTCTCACTAAAGAACCGGGCCCAAAGGGAACAAAATATATATTTCCCATTCTTGTAATAATGCTCCTTTTTAAGTCGAGCCCTGCACTAGATTCAATACATTTTTCCAATGAACTGCTCCTGTGCATCTGTCTATGCCCTTGGTATTATTTTAAAATATTCCCTTACGTTATATAGTAGTTACATCCAGGTCTTACCTGTCTAAAATACTTATGTTTCCATTTCTCTAGCTGCTGAAAGTTAAATAACATCTTTGTGATCTTTTCCAAATCAGATATATATATATATTATTTTTCATTAATGTTTGCTAATTCATTAATAAAGGTGTGGGAATGGCCAGAGTAATACTAAATATGTGAGTGTAATCCAGTAATATTGTGCATCCTCATTTCACTGTCCTGATGTTTTTTTATTGCCATACTTTCCTCTGTCAATTCTTTTAACTCAACAGTCTGGTTGACTGGCAGATGCAATTTAGCAGCAAGAAATAAGTTGCTGAAGTTGGTGATTTGTCTTGCCGTCCTGTATTGAAAAAGAAATGCAGTTATAATAAGGGACACTTCTGCATCCATTAATATCCGATGCACCCTTCATTTATCCTACCTCCTACTATTTTAGTTCTCAAGACAATGCTAAAATGAGGTACAAGCACAGTAAATGCAGTGCTTACTTTTTTTAACTGTTTGCTCTTTCTAAAGGTCCAATATGTGTGACATAATATGGTGGTCTGCCTTAGAGCTATCCAAGAGGTTGGTGGCATGTCCTTATAATTGTCAGTAACCTTCATGGTGTTTTTTTTTCCTCTTTTTTGATGTTGGAGTTGACTGGTGACATATTGGAATGGCTACTTGTTAAATATTTGTATCTTGCAGTATGCCAAACCTTACAAGCTAAAGACAAAACAGAGCAGCTGTCTCCCTCTGTTCAGCATTAGAAATTATGCTGTCTGCTGCAAGGAAAGCCCAGTGCAATTGAGTCTCCTTTTGTCAATTGGTTGACAAGATCTCCACCACACTGGATTGTCATACCTCCTCCACTTGCATACAGCAAGAGCAGCTCAATGTGCCCTAATGAAACCAATAGATGATCTTCATGTTGTAGGAGCAGAATTAGGCCATTTGGCCCATGAAGTCTACTCCACCATTCAATAATGGCAGATCTATCTTTCCCTCACAACCCCATTCTCCTGCATTCTCCCCATAACTCTTGACACCCTGACTAATCAAAAACCTATCAATCTCCTCCTTAAAAATAACTATTGACAGCCTCCACAGCCTTCTGTGGCAGTGACTTCGACAGATTCACCACCCTCTGACAAAATAAATTCTTCCTCATCTCCTTTCTGAAGGTACGTCCCTTTATTCAGACGCTATGGCCTCTAGTCGTAGACTCCCCCTCTTGCACTATAATATTTCGGTATGAATGTAGATGAAAGAAAAAGAGAATATTACTATCCTACATTTAAAAGTGGCATATTGTTACAGCTCTATACTTGCCCTGATTGTAGCTCAGAGCACGAGTATTCTGAAGCCACTTCTGCGCTCCAATATATTATTAAGATCTAATGCACCAACATGGGGGAATGACTGGGGCTCGATTTATTAAGTAGGGAGTTCCAGAACCAATGGCATGAAAAAAGTACAGATACATTTACAAATCAGGAGACAAACATGAAGACAGTGAAATTTCAATGTGTTTGCTGTCTTCGTCCTTCTGGTTGTGGAGATGGAAGATTTAGTGGGTGTTGGTGAGTCATAGCAGAGCATTTTACAAATGGTATGCATGTCAGTTACAATCAACTAGTGGTGAATATGGATATTTTGGTGGCCAGTTATAAGTTAATTAACATGATATTTTATCCCTGAAAATGTCAATTTATTTAAATGTTATTGAAAATCTCTCACCTGGGCAAACAGAGTATATTATATCATATCTCTGATACTGGAAACATTTTGGAGATTCAGGGGCTGAGATTCACTCACAAAGTTCCAGTGCTGTTCTATGCTTTATGTTCTAAATGTCAGATGGAGGTGTTGGAAATGAAATTAACTGATCTATGTCTCACCTCCGTGCAATGCGAATATTGCATGCCATAAGCTTCAGAGTTACATATATAGCATGAATCAACTTATCAACAAACAAACTAAGCGCAGGAGTAGGCCACTTGAAAAACTGAAACCTGATCTGAAACATAATAAGACCATAATCGATCTGGGTGTATCCTCAGAGTCTGCATTCCTATCAACCAGCCGTATCCTTTCATCCTCTCACTTAGGATATCAAGATTTTACCGACCTCTGTCTTGTTGATTTTATCTGATTACGCTAATTTTTTCATCTTACATCTTCTAACATTAATTGTATGCAAGATATTAAGCTTTATTTTTCCACTTTTGGCCTTCTACTCTAGAATGAAGGAATAATATCTAAATTAAGGAATAATATTAAATCTAAATCTTCTGTGAATCTACAGGATTTTGGAAATTGAACTAGTCCATCAACCATCTCACCAGCCACTTCTTTTGTTAACACAGTTTTTTTACACACAGAGAGGTGGGTGCCTGGAATACTCTGCCAGGGGTGGTGGAGGGAGGTATGATGGTGGTGTTGACTGGTTGCATATTGACTTGTTGCATCATGGCCTGGTTGGGCAACTTAAACGTAAAGACTGCAAAAAGTTGTGAACACTGCCCAGTCCATCACCGGCTCTGACTTCCGCGCCATCAAAGGGATTTATCGGAGTTGCTGCCTCAAAAAGGCAGCCTGCATCATCAGAGACCCACACCATCTAAGCCACACACTCATTTCACCACTGCCATTGGGGAAGAAGGTACAAGAGCCTGAAAACTGTAACTTCCAGGTTCAGGAACAGCTTCTTCCCTGCAGCCATCAGGCTATTAAACACTACAACCTCAAATAAGCTCTGAACTACACTAGACTATTATTATTATTATTATTATTATTATTATTATTATTATTATTATTATTATTATTATTATTGCACTACTATTTGTTTTTTGAGTATGTGTTTATGTGTATATATATATATTAGTATACGTATATATATATATGTGTGTGTGTGTGTGTGTGTGTGTATATATATGTATATAGGGGTGTGTACTTGTGAATATGTGTATATAATCACAGTGATTTTTTTTCCTCTCTCATCTTTCACATTGTTGACATATTCTGTTGTACTGCAGCAAGTAAAAATGTAATTGTTCTATCTGGGACATCTCTTTATCTATAAAAGTCTGATCTTGTGTGTGTGTGTGTGTGTGTGTGTGTGTGTGTGTGTGTGTGTGTGTGTGTGTGTGTGTGTGTGTGTGTGTGTGTGTGTGTGTCTGTGTGTGTGTCTGTCTGTCTGTCTAGTGAGTGGACTTCACTCGTGCGATTCAGCTCCGCTAAAAATTGTATTAAAAACGGGGGTAAAAGGGGTTAACTGAAATTACTCACCAGAGGAGAACGGGTGTGAATGGCTCCGGTAGCGTTAAAAAGGTGCATGACGTCATCAGGCGCGTGACTTTACTAAGATGCATCGCTCCCCCCCCCCCCCACCAAGGGAAATAGCCTGTGAAAAGGGAAGTAGGTCTCACTGGAGCCTCGGGCTCGAGTTTGAGTGCCTCCCAGGAAGATATTTTAAAGATGGATTACCTCAAAAAAATTATTATGTGTGAGCTAAAATAAATGCTTAAGGATATGAAAAAAGAATATAAAGAGGAAATAAAGACTTTAAGAGCTGATATTTTGGTGTATCATGAAAATTTGAAAGAAGAGTTCAAAAAAGAAGTTATAGCCACTGTAAAGACTATGATGGACGAATGGAAAGATAAAGCGGATACTGATTTGCAACAACAGATGGATGACGTAAACCGTAAGACGTGTGTATAAGAAAATGACACAGATATTAAATTTCATTGATCGGATGTTTGGCTATAGGATTGGGTTAGATGAGCTGAGACATCTACTCCATTATAAACCACCTTAATAATAAAATGTATGACATAAACACTAGGATGGGGGTGATGGAATCACCTTCTGTAGTTGGAATGTTAAGGGAATTAACAAACCAATTAAAAGAGGTAAGGTTTTAGCTCAATTAAATAGATTGAAATCTGATATTATTTTTCTCCAAGAGACACACCTTAAAAAAGACGCGCAGTATAGATTAACAGCAAAATGGATTTCCAAAGTATATCACTCTTCATTTACACATAAGTCTAGAGGGGTAGCAATAATTATTCGTAAAGGTATACCTTTTTAAAACAAAGCTCAATAATAGAAGATGTTGAGGGTAGATATATAATAATTACAGGTGAATTATATTCTAAAAAAGTAACCCTTATGAATATATATGGTCCTAATTTTGATAATCCATTATTCTTCAAGAAAATATTTAACAATTACCCATATCACACATCTGAGGTATGCTTTTACGAAATTGTATTCCCTTCGTTTTTACTGCCAGCAGGGGTAACAGGGGAATATTTTCTTATATTCCCCTTTCTTGCGAACGCCTATGGACTTTACCTGTTAAAACAGCGGGGAATATAGTCTTATATTCCCCTGGTCTCACATCCGGGAACTTGGCAACGTGACGGCAACGTGACGCTGCGTGGGAAATTTAGAATATTCAAACGGCAGACAGGAAGACTGCCGCGTCCATTTTGGTTAAATTTTGCGTGGAAGTTTTGCGTGGACATCTAGAGGAAAATTTTCCTCTAGATGTCTGATAATGGGTAATAATAACAATATTCACTGTCCTCTTTCGGGAGATACGACATATATTGCCCTCACTAGATCCATATTGCCCTCGTCTTCGACTCGGGCAATATGAATCTACTTCAGGCAATATATGTCGTATCCCCCTCAAGGCCAGTCAATATTCTATTAATATCCCTATATCCACTCAACATAATCTAATAATTGGAGGTGATTTTAATTGCAGATAATTATTTAGATAGATCGTCAATGAAAAGGAAAACCACTTCTAAGTCAAGTACACTTATAAATTATTTTATTAACACAGCAAACGTTAAGGATATCTGGAGTACAGATAACCCATCTGATCGAGAATATTCATTCTTTTCCCCTGTATTTGGAGCCTACTCAAGGATAGACTATTTTTTAATAGATTCAAAACTAATCCCATTTACATATGACTCAAAATATCATAATATTATTATCTCGGATCATGCTCCATTAACATTTAAGATAAAATTAAAAGACATAACTATTAAAACCTCTAACTGGAGACTCAACCCCCAAATATTAAAGGATAAGGCTTGTTATGATTACTTGGTAAAACAGATTAAATTATTTTTTGAAACTAATGACAAACCTGGAATTTCACCGTCACTGCTTTGGGATACATTTAAAGCATTTATGCGTGGAGCGATAATATCAGCACACGCATACTTTAATAAGGAAAATCGAAAGACTCAAAAGTTGGAAAATGAAATAAAACAATTAGATATTGAAAATGCAATATCCCCTTCAAAGGGGCTAAGTAATAAAATTGCATCATTAAAATATAAGCTAAATAAAATATACTCAAATCAGATTATTAAACTTTTTCAACAGACTAAACAAGTACACTTTGAATTTGGGGACAAACGACAAAAATTACTGGCACGCCAGCTTAGAAAATTAGATGAGGAGAAAATGATACATAAAATTAGATCTGAACAAGGAGAATTATTGACTTTACCAAAAGATATCAATGATACATTTTTACAATATTATCAAAATCTTTACTCATCTAAACTAGCAGGACAATCAGATGGTATGGAAACATTCCTACAAGAATGTCATATTAACAGTTTGGATCTGGAAGGTAGAGACTTGTTAAATGCTGATATATCAGTAAAAGATATTGAAGAATCAATTGGATCATTAAATAACGGAAAAGCCGCAGGCCCTGATGGCTTAAGTGTTGAATTTTATAAGAAGTTTTATGATCTGATCTCTCCACGCTTACATACAATATATACATATGCTTATGAACAAGGAAAGTTACCAGAATCATTAAATGAATCTACAATTACACTTATCCCTAAAGCTGATAGAGATTTGGAAGACCCTGGGTCATACAGAGCAATAGCTCTTTTAAACACTGATCAAAAAATACTAACTAAAATTTTATCTCAGAGGCTAAGTTTAGTGATTAATAACTTAATACATCATGACCAAACAGGTTTTATTCCAAAATGCTATTCATCCTATAATCTGAGACGTCTATTCAAAAAGAGTGAATGATATTGAACTAGCTGTCATATCCTTAGATGCTGAAAAAGCATTTGACCAGGTTGATTGGCCATATTTATTTAAAATAATGCAGAAATTTCAACTGGGGGATAGATTGTCCAAATGGGTAAAAATCATATACTCGAATCCAACTGCAAGAATATTAACAAATCAATTGTTATCAGCAAAATTTAATCTCTTTAGGGGTTGTAGACAAGGATGCCCGTTATCACCATTACTATTTGCTTTGGTAATAGAACCATTAGCCAAAATGATTAGATCAGAACCAGAAATATATGGATATAATACCAAAACTACAACGAATATAATATCTCTATACGTGGATGACATCTTAATTTATATCACAAAACGGGAGATTAGTATTCCCAATCTATTTAATGTTATAACTAAGTTTAGCACATTTTCTGGGTATAGAATTAATTGGAATAAAAGTGAAATTATGCCTATAACTGGAATAAAATTAAATATATTAGATCAATTCCCACTTAAAATAGTTACGGACAAACTCAGAAATCTAGGAATTAATGTATCTAAGTCCTATAACTGTCTATTTAAATATAATTACCCTCAATTATTAAATAAACTAAAAAAAATATTTTATATTGGAAAACACTACCTATATCAATGATCGGTAGAATAAATGCTATAAAAATGATTTTTTTGCCACAATTGTTATATTTATTTCATGCCATCCCTTTATATCTCCCTAAAATGTTTTTAAAAAAAAATAGATACTTTGGTTAATAGTTTTATTTGGGACTATAAAAATCATCGAATAAGTAAAAAACATCTATGTAAATCTAAAATAAATGGTGGACTAGCACTACCAAATTTCTTATATTATTTCTGGGCAGTTCAGATTAAGAATATGAATTTTTGGTTGGTAAATTTAGGTAATGAGCCAAGCTGGCTAAAGATGGAAAATGAAGACTGTTTGCCTTTTGATGTAGGTTCGATTCTTTTTGCACCAAGGGAAGTACAAAAAAAAACGTATGGTGACAACCCTATAATTCATAGCAATAGACGTATTTGGAAACAAATAGTTAAGACCCTACATATGGATAATTTGTCACTTTGTTTGCCAATTATGAATAATCCCTTGTTTAGGCCCTCTGTATTGGACAAGGGGTTTAGACACTGGAATGATTTAGGAATTAAAAGGATAGAACACCTTTCCAAGAAAGGAAAATGTCTTTCATTTCAAGAGTTACAGGATATCTATGGATTGCAGTTAAATAACATATTTAGGTATTTACAAATTAGAAACTATATTAAGTCAAATACGCAAGACTATAAAAATAGAAAACCAGGATTATTAGATGAATTGTTTAATAAACACCCAAATACAGAAAAATTAATAGCGTATATATACAATACTATTTTGGATAGGGAAATCCCAACTTTGGAAATATATCGACAAACATGGGAAAATGAAATAGGTTTATCTATAACGAAGGAAATTTGGGAAGAAAGCCTACAACGTATACATCGTTGCTCATTAAATGCTAGACATATATTGATACAATTTAAGGTATTACACAGATTACATTATTCAAAAACAAAATTAAATAGAATTTATCCTAACATTTCTCCTATTTGTGATAAATGTCAGAACTTGGAAACTAATTTAACGCATAGTTTTGTAACATGTATAAAACTCAATTATTATTGGACAGAAATCTTTAGAGTTATCTCTGAAGTTCTTAAAATTAAACTGGACCCAGATCCAAAATTAATAATATTAGGAGTTCCGGATTCAACTTTAATATTAACAGTAAACCAAATAAATTTCTTGGATTACTGTTTGATAACAGGGAAAAAATTAATATTGAAATTTTGGAAGGGAACATTATCCCCCACAATTAAAATGTGGACAGTGGAAATGTTGGAGACGTTGCATTTGGAAAGAATTAGATTTGTCCTAATAGACAAACACAAACTCTTTGAACAGATATGGTCTCCATATACAGAATATTTGAAGGGGTAGCTGTTCTTGGCATCACAACAATGGTTACCCTTCAGGATTAGATGAAAATAACTCTGTTTTTTTTTTTTTTGATTTGTATACATGTCTCTATTTATATCATTATTTGAAATTGTGTTATTCACTATTAAGAGGAATACTATAATCTCTTTTTTAATATATATAATACTTTGTTTTAATTAAATATATATAACAAGAATATATACATATATTTTTTTTCTCTCTTCTCTTTCTCTCTCTATATAATCAAAATTATTATTTAATCACTATTCTTATTGATTAAAATCTATTCTTTTATTTTTCTACTTTCTAAAAAATAGAAGTTTATAAGAATTATTCGTAACATTCGTATACTTATTGAAATGAGTTGGTTGTGTATTTGAAAAGTTCTTATACCATTGTTATGATGGATTACCTCTAATAAAAATATTATTATAAAAAAAAATCCAAAAAACACTTCTCACAGAGAGCCTTTTTCCAGCAGCTTTAAATGATGATGTCACAATGCCACTCACAGTGCACCAATCACAATTGCCTCTCAAGCTGCCGAGTGCCACAATGACATCACAATGGGATGAAGCCAATTATAACCATATAACCATATCACAATGGGATGAAGCCAATGGTAACCACAGCAGAAATAGAGGTTGCCAAAGGCAGGCCCTGTCAGAGGGAGGGCAACGAGTGCCATTTGGCATGGGCATCCTCATGCCTATCTGCTTCAAAGGGATCTTGTTTTGGGGGCCTCTTATATTCAGGGGCCCCTGCTTGATCTTGGTTTGGGGGGCCTCTAAAATTGAAATTAGCCTGGGCCCCAGTTCATCTATGAGAGGGCCTGGCCAAAGCTGCCATAGAGGGAGAGAGAGAGAGAGAGAGAGAGGGAGAGAGAGAGATAGAGAGAGAGGGAAAGGGATGGAGTGCTGCACAGGGCCGGTTCATGGGCTCGCCGGCATCCTGTATTTTCTACGGCGAGGTAGAGACCGTGTTCCACGTGTATATGCCCCTGCACGAATATCTGAAGGAGCTGCTCCTCAAATTCTGGTTGCATTTTAGTCCCACAATCCTGGTGTTTGGACACAAGGCAGGGAGTGGGGAGGGCTGATCGGTGTGGGGGGGGGGGGGGGGGGGGAATCTCCCTGTCGGTTTGCTCCTGGGTCTGGCCAAGATGCCCATTATCACTTTCTTACTTTCTTTCTTTTATAAATGTTTGAATATATTTTCACATTTCTGGCTAGTTTTCTTCCGCATTCTAATTTTTTATTCCATTTTTTATATTTATGATCTGTTATTATCTTTCGGTATATTCTATTCAGTCATGTGACTTGCCATCCATCTGGGACTTGCTAAATATGGTCTCGATTACTTGAGCTTTGGCCAGTCAATTATTTTACTTCCTCCTCGAGAGTTTGCATGATAGACAGGATGTTGAGGAGTGAAAAGTCACAGTCTATTGATGAGACCCGATAGAGTGTTGTTCTGAAATTGCCCTAAATAGGAGGACAAATCACTCCGAGCACTATTAATGGCACTATAGCTCAAGTGTTCATCAAATGCAATGTAGCAAGGAACTCCAATACATCCGGAATGCTTGCAGTATAATAAGATAAATCTGACTGCAAGCAAACATCTCTAATTTCTTAATATGAGACACATATTGTTTTTTAGTGCTATCTCTCCAAGCTGCAATTATCACATCCATGGTCCTACTCGACAGTCCAAACCCTTGGAACGGTCTGGTCAGAACCTGCAGATTAACAAATTAATACGATCATGTAACAGATGACTTTCTCCTGTTACTGGATGCACCAACAATTACTGCAGTTGGGGGCAGCCATGAATGGCTGAGTCATCATTCTCAGCACCAATGGGAACCATGGCTGTGTAGGCCAGTCCGGAACCACCAAAACGCCTGAGGCGGAGTCCTGCTCTATTTTGGTGAGGCATTGCCTAATGAGGCAGAATGGGGGAAAAGCGTAAAAGAACGTACATCCCCAATGTAGCGAGAATGCATCCACCACTACTACTCCTGGATCTGGTTCCCACAAAACGTATTTAGGCAACTGGTGATTTAGCCTGGATGCAACAGATCAATATCTGGCAAACCAAAGCGGCTGACAATCATTTTAAACGTCAGGATTTAGCATCCGTTCTATGTTGTCATTAAATTTCCGTGACCTGTTGTCTGCCACCACATTATCTCTACCTGGCAGGTAGATACCTGAGGCCCAGATATTTCTGGAATACACCAGTCCCAAATGATGTTAACCAGATTATCGCATGATACTGACCTTATTCCTCCCATGTGATTGATATAGGCAACAGCCGTGGTATTATCAATCTGGAGCTGAACATGTAAATATTCATTGCTGAACAATAAGCTTTTAACCCGTAGAATGCACCCAGCAATTCTAAGTAATTTATACCATGCCTGTGCAAGATTAAACGATCTTGCACACTCCATCTACCACCACAGCAAGACTCGCTGTCCGTGGCTCCCCATCCCAAAGCACACATCTGTTTGTAAAACCACTGAAGGCTGTTGAACCAAAATATTTTTGGTAGTTTGTGCCACATTGATAATCCACCATTGTAATGCTGCAATGACTCTGGCTGGAAACTGCATAGGTCTATCAAAATGACCTGCATGTTCTTTAAGTGCTTGTTGTCTAGCCCGTTGCAGGCTTTGATGGTGCAGGGGTCCAAACTCCACTGCAGGGAAAGCCACCAATTTGCCAATAACACTGGCTACATCCCAGATGGAGGGGGTGTTGTTTTTCAGAGAGACTTGTACAAACCTCCCTGATTTCCACAGCCTTGGCTGTAGACAAAGTCACTGATATATCAACTGAATCAATGACAAACCCCAAATAATCAATTTTTTGGGATGGTTCTAACTTGGATTTGTGTTAGATGGACCAGAAACCCTCTTTCAAACAGGTGTTTGGTTGCTGAAACCGACTCCTCAGCTGTCTCCTGAGTGTTGCTTATGATTAAGATACAGTGGATTTCAAAAGAATTCATACCCCTTGAACTTTTCCACATTTTGTCACGTTACAACCACAAACGTCAATGTATTTTATTGAGATTTTATGTGATAGACCAACACAAAGTGGCGCATAATTATGAAGTGGAAGACAAATGATACATGGTTTTCAATTTTTTTTTACAAATAAAAAACTGAAAAGTGTGGCGTGCAAAAGTATTCAGCCCCCTTTACTCTGATATCCCTAACTAAAATCCAGTGCAACCAATTGCCTTCAGAAGTCACCTAATTAGTAAATAGAGTCCACTTGTGTGTAATCTAATCTCAGTATAAATACAGCTGTTCTGTGAAGGCCTCAGAGGTTTGTTAGAAAACATTAGTGAACAAACAGCATCATGAAGCCCAAGGAACACACCAGACAGGTCAGGGATAAAGTTGTGGAGAAGTTTAAAACAGGGTTAGGTTCTAAAAAAATATCCCAAGCTTTGAACATCTCACAGAGCACTGTTCAAACCATCATCCGAAAATGGAAAGAGTATGGCACAACTGCAAACCTACCAAGGCATGACCGTCCACCTAAACTGACAGGCCGGGCAAGGAGAGGATTGATCAGAGAAGCAGCCAAGAGGCCCATGGTAACTCTGGAGGAGCTACAGAGATCCACAGCTCAGATGGGAGAATCTGTCCACAGGACAACTATTAGTCGTGCACTCCACAAATCGGGCCTTTATGGAAGAGTGGCAAGAAACTAGAAACATAGAAACATAGAAATTAGGTGCAGGAGCAGGCCATTCGGCCCTTCGAGCCTGCACCGCCATTCAATATGATCATGGCTGATCATCCAACTCAGTATCCTGTACCTGCCGTCTCTCCATACCCCCTGATCCCTTCAGCCACAAGGGCCACATCCAACTCCCTCTTAAATATGGCCAACGAACTGGCCTGAACTACCTTCTGTGGCAGAGAATTCCACAGATTCACCACTCTCTGTGTGAAAAACGATTTTCTCATCTCGGTCCTAAAAGACTTCCCCCTTATCCTTAAACTGTGACCCCTTGTCCTGGACTTCCCCTACATCGGGAACAATCTTCCTGCATCTAGCCTGTCCAACCCCTTAAGAATTTTGTAAGTCTCTATGAGATCACCCCTCAATCTTCTAAATTCCAGTGAGTACAAGCCAAGTCTATCCAGTCTTTCTTCATATGGAAGTTGTGCCATCCCAGGAATCAGTCTGGTGAAGAAATGGAGAAGAAAGCCATTGTTGAAACAAAGCCATAAGAAGTCCCGTTTGCAGTTTGCTACAAGCCATGTGGGGGACACAGCAAACATGTTGAGGAAGGTTCTCTGGTCTGATGAGACCAAAATTGAAAATTTTGGCCTAAATGCAAAACACTATGTGTGGCAGAAAACTAACACTGCACATCACCATGAACACACCATCCCCACTGTGAAACATGGTGGTGGCAGCATCATGCTGTGGGGATGCTGTTCCTCAGCAGTGGTCAGAGTTGATGGGAAGATGGATGGAGCCAAATACAGGGCCAATCTTGGAAGAAAACCTGTTAGAGTCTGCAAAAGGACTTGTGGGGCGGAGGTTCGCAGGACAACGGCCCTAAACATACAGCCAGAGCTACAATGGAATGGTTTAGATCAAAGCATATTCATGTGTTAGAATGGCCCAGTCAAAGTCCAGACCTAAATCCAATTGAGAATCTCTGGCAGACTTGAAATTGCTGTTCACAGACCCTCTCCATCCAATCTGACTGAGCTTGAGCTATTTTGGAAGAATGGGCAAAAATTTCAGTTCTAGATGAGAGACCTACCCCAAAAGACTCAGCGAAAGGTTATTGACTCAGGGCTGAATACTTTTGCACATCACACTTTTCAGTTTTTTATTTGTAATAAAATTTGGAAACCATGTATCATTTTCCTTACACTTCACAATTATGCACCACTTCGTGTTGGTCTATCACATAGAATCCCAATAAAATACATCTACGTTTGTGGTTGTAACGTGACAAAATGTGGAAAAGTTCAAGGGGTATGAATACTTTTGCAAGCCACTGTTTCATCTAGATAAGCAATTACAATGTGATTCTGGACATGAAGTAGCGCCAGCACTGGTTTTAACAATTTTGTGAACAAGCTAGGAGCTGAGGTTAACCCATTTGGGTAATGCTTTAATTGCCACAGCTATCCCATCCAACTAAATTTCAAGTATCTTCGGTACTGATGATGAATTGGTACTTGTGGCTAAAGGGGTCAGGGGGTATAGAGAGAAGGCAGGTACAGGATACTGAGTTGGATGATCAGCCATGATCATATTGAATGGCGGTGCAGGCTCGAAGGGATGAATGGCCTATTCCTGCACCTAATTTCCATGTTCTATGTTTCTATGAATAATATGCATCTTTCAGATCTATGGTTGCCATATAACAACCTTCTGATAACAGCTGTTTAGCCGTATTGAAGGTGTCCATTTTAAAATGCCTATACTGGACATAGGAATTTAACTGAGTTAGATCCAGAATAACTGGACATCCACCATCTTTTTTTCTGTCTGGGGAATATATTGGACACAAATTGTTGAGGATGATATGTTGTCCTCTTAATTACCCCTTTTTTGGCACAAACCCGCAATTTCTTCATTTACTTGCTGAGTTTCTGGTGCAGAAAACCCAATACCCGACTAGGCATATTTTGTGCAGGTGGATGAATCCCTGACATAAACTCTATTCGAGACCCTGAGACAGTGTCCAGTATAAACAGATCAGATGTTATGCAGCACCATTCATCATAAAATAACTGCAACCTACCCCCAACCGGAGGTTGTTCCCCAGAAGATTTATCCTGAACTGAATGAATCACCCGTACCTCTATAGTCGACCTTGGAGTTCTTGTCTTATTCGCCATACTGGGGTTGTAATTGGCGTATACAGGTGGGTAATACTGCCGTCCCACTGGCCCCACTCTGCTTGACCCAGCCCCCGGATCTGACCCCCTTCGTGTCGAAACCGACCTGCGAGGTGGAATCCTGGCAGAAGGGACGTAGTCTTCATGAGGCCTATTGTCTTGGCCTCTTCCTCCAGGTCTTTGACTTGTTTGAGCAGGTCCTCCCCAAATAAATCAATTTGGCACTTGAATATTGGTTGATCTGCATAGAGCTGCAAATCACGGGTTTAGTGTAGGTTTTATGGCTATTTTCCGGATGTAATTCACTTTGAAAATGCATTACACAGCAGGGCCAGCATATCCTGTTGTTTGCCGGACATCGGTCCCCTCCGACCATTTTGCTAAAAGCCGTGATGCCTGTCCCACGTGATGCCTGGAATCTTGTCCAAGCATGGTTGCACTCATTTGTGCCCTGATAGCAGAGTTCACAGTGGGCACTTTGAGCGAAGCACAATTCACAGGTGTTTTGTGTCTGGTGGCTGTTTGTTCCATTATTGCATCCTTTAGCTGGTGAGAGGCTATGTAATTGATGTTGGCCGCCAGGTTTTCTTCCATGACCTCACCAGTACCTACCGGAATAGCAAAGTTCCTTGCTGCGTCCGGGACACCTGGAGCATGGCTCATGTGCTTTGGTGTGTGCCCAAAAGCAGTGACACCAACTTCAGGGTCAGACTCCTCCTGCCTTGGCTCTCCCGAGTCTTGCTCTAGGGAGGTCTCTTCCAGCCCTAAACAAGGTGCTGGAGAGGGTGATTCCCACTGGTATCCATAAGCGGTGTAGTCTTCTTCGCTGTATGGGCCTCTGCGAGAGGCTGTGTGGGGAATCCTAGGGGCATTCGACCCCGATTGAAATTTTACATGGCTCATTAAGTTTGGAGCGTTTCTCCATTTGGTTGAGCTGTCCCCATACCTTTATATTAAAAGGAGGGGAGTCTTCCACATCATCACACCCATCAGGTAAGATGGGCCTGAGAGAATTTTTTGGCCTTCCTCCCTGGGGGAGTGGCCTCAGTGCCCTGAAGCACTGAAACTGATGGAGGCAGTTGAGCTGCCGGCAGAAACATCAGCCGGTATCGGAGCCGGCATTAGCGCAGCCGTTATCTCCCGACCCGATCTGTGAGCAGTAACCGCGGCCCCGTGCGTTCTGCTCCTACCACGGCAGCTACCTTTCCAACAGCCTCCATCCACTAACTCTCGCTGGCTCCCAAGCCAGACTTACAGAGTTCAAAATACTCGCAGGGAAGGTTTAACATTGACTGACCAGCGGGTTGCTACTTACCGCTGGTGGAGCTGCGCTCTCCAGACCATTGGTGCGCCTGGTGGGGCTTCTTCATGTAGTCACACACGTGACTCCGAAGTAAAATGCAAACTTGTATTGGAAGCATTGTACTTTGGGATAGATTCAGGGCACTTTGAAGGAAAACAGACAACAGATCTTAAAATGGTAGTGAGATGCTGAGCAGATATGATGGATTATGGCTTCAATGTCACTTAACAGGATGCTGAAGCCCTCCAAACTGGGTTGACACTGGCATGCAGTGAAAAAATCAGAGTTTGCGTTTTTAAACTACTGAAAGAGACATTTGTAACATCAGTGACGTCTGGATTTTGCTGTCAGAATCTTGTATATGAACTGATAATGGACAGCCAACACTCATGATGAAATGTCTGCTGGATCGTTTATTAATGACCAGAATCTTACTATGTCCCAGCACCTGTCTGGATGCTCATCATTATGTTGGTGAAACACTGAGCAAACTGTTCTTTGAAAATATTATGAAGACAGAAGGGTGGGGGTTGCAATTTAACATCAATGAACGGATCGGCATAGGATCTGTGGGATGGTTAAATGTACTAAAAGGGATAGAAAAATAGAAGCATAAAAACATAGAAAAATAGGTGCAGGAGTAGGATATTTGGCCCTTTGAGCCAGCACTGCCCTTCAATCTGATCATGGCTGATCATCTAAAATCTGTACCCTATTCCTGCTTTTTCCCCATATTCCTTGATTCCTTTAGCTCCAAGAGCTAAATCTAACTCTCTCTTGAGATGGTGTGTTGGAACCTTAAATCCCCATTGACTTTTATGTTAACTGAAGCATGTCAGTCTATGTGTGGAATACACATCAGGAGAGGCAATTTGGCAATCTCAAGAGAAATTATTGATATCAAGTTTAGTTTTAGTTTAGATTACTTTATTATTGTCACGTATACTCTGTCTCATCCCCGTCTCTATCAGAAGCAGTCATGAATTTCTGCCAGGCCATTAGAGAGGAACTGCAAGAGCCATCAGCACACCAGATACCTCTTGGAGCAGGCCTTCAAAATGCCGAAAACAAACCAAGCATGGACAAATATAGAAGTGTTCTTCTTAAAGCACTGGAGGTGCTGGTAGCAAAACACATGACCTCTACTATGGATGAAGAGGTGTTTAAGGAAGAGGAAAAAATGCATGTTGAAGGGAAGATGAGAAAATGATCCAAACAATTTAAAAAACAGTACAAGTTGGGATCGCTGGAATTCGCTCATCATTGTCAAGTTTAGTTTGGTTTAGTTTATTACTGTTACGTGTACCGGGGTACAGTGAAAATCTTCTGTGGCATGCAATCCAGTCAGCAGAAAGACAATACACGACTACAAGCATTTCATGCCTCCATCATTCCATCTGTTTGAAGTGGAGATACCAACGATTTCCCCCACCCAACCCTTCCACCGCACCCAGCCCTTCCACCCCAGTCAAAACAGTCCGAAAAATAGCAAAACATGCATTGCTAGGGCTCCAAAAGCTTAGCTTCAACTAATTTCTTAATGCCCAAGACAATGCACAAAAAATTGAGTTTTAAAGCAATAATTACAGAAATCATCACAGCACCCTGTACAAAAACTAAGTACATTCCCAGGAATTATTATTGATTTCAACTTCACTCCTTCCTGTGATTTCTACATGATACAACAAAAGGAGAGGGAGTCTACTTACTCACTCCGCTGATAGCTTGATTGTTGTCCTTTATATTTTAGAATTTATTAGGGTCATGCCATAGACTGCAGTGCTGCACTTTTGCAAGAGTAGCTTCCAGGCAAGTGCCGTGCGTAATTACTCAGGGTAGGCAGGCGGCGTTTAAAAAAAAATCTTAAACCGCACATGCGCAGGTTGTTCTCTCCTTAAAAATAAAAAATAAAAATAAGTAACAATTCAATTTGCCCAAGGCTTCTAAATCTCCTTCATTTTTTAATTACTGAATGGGTGGGGGATGGAGGATGAAGGCAGGTGGAGAGATGGTGGGAAAAATGGGAGCACACCGGGACGTTGAATCCGTTGTCATCTTATTGAATGACAATACTAATTCAAGGGTCCAATTGGAGGGAGAGTTCATTTCACAGCATGTGGAGTGTCTGTGCCAGGGGTGAAAGTTGCGGGGAGGGCAGGATGTTGAGAAGGCGAGGGTCGGCACCGCTCCGGCATGGACAGCAGAACTTGCCGCCACTTCCAGGGAGGGAAGCAGCTCGGGTGACTGCGAGCAGCCGCCGGGACCCGACAACAGAACCGGCTGCCACTTCAGCGCCTTCTGCTGGCCCGCTCACCCCTGGCAGTGCCCTCCGTCTGAACACCTCTCACTTGCCACTCACCGGCCCGAGTGAGGCAGGCGAGCGGCAGGAGAGTAGTTTTCAGATGGAGAGCACTGCCAGAGGTGTGCAGGGACCGGCAAAATGGGCTGTCCGGTCCCGGCGGCCACTCGCAGCCACCAAAGCTACTTCACTCCACAGCCACAATGCGGTGCCTCCGTGCAAGGAGTGTCGCAAGTGGATTACTGGCCCCGATCCCCTCCTTCACAACGTTCCTGCCTTCCCCGCAAATTTACCCCAGGCCAGACTCGCCAAACACTGTGAAAGGAGCTCTCTCCCCCACCTTGGGAAATACAGCATTTAAAAACATAAATCACCAAGAAATGTACTTACCACATTATCGGTACACATTCTTCTCTCTTTGCTTCCTACAATACCCTTCAGATAATGGCAATCCATATTTGAAAAACCCGGCAAGACACTTGCGCTGCGCATGCGCAGTACTGCAAAGGCAGAATTTCAGCTGCCTTCAGCTCCACTTTAAATTGACAGCTTCAAGCAGCGCTGACGGCATGTGGGCTGCACAGACCTTCCCGGGTTACAAGTGCTGCGGGTGAAAGGCACAGAGAATTATGCTTACCTAAGAGATCGATCTCTTAGATAGGCATAATTCTCCCATGCCTTTACTATTTATATTTAATGATTACCATGTCATAATTTTAGTCAGGACTTCCGGTGGCACCATGCAGCAGTGAGAGGCGCAGCATTTAGCTCCACTCCCGACAAATGCACTAAAAGCACTAAAAAGACTTTAAAAGAAGACGGGACCGATTTAAAAATATTCACCGGGGATGCCTGACGTTGCGTAAGTGACGTCATCAGAAATGGCACCGCAAAATAACGGGGACACTGGCACTTTTAAATGAGAAAAAGGAACTCACCCAAGCGACCCACGACAAGACCTTTGGCCAGACTGCTCATTAAAGAATTGGGGAAAACAACTCAAACAACTCCAGAAGGATCTGAAGAAGAAGAAACTGAAGGTCAAAGATTTATTGCTGAAATGGAAACAAAGGTAAAAGAACAAGAACATTCTTTAAGAGAAGTTGTGTCAAAAGACTTTGCTGATATGTTACACAAGGAGATTTCCACACTGGCTACAAGTATGCAGCTCGGGAATAAGCAAGTTATTGAGACAATTGGTACTCTACAGGAACGTATTGAGGAAGTAGAGACCGAGCTAAGAGTAGAAATTGAACGGGTTGAAGAAGATTACAATAAATAGTTGGAGCCTGTTCTCACTACTTCTGCAGAACAAAGCATTGCTATTAAAGATCTGGAAACTGCGATGAAAGATATGTCTGAAGAATGAAAGAAGATTAACGAGTGTCTGGGCAACTGGCTGGAATGACGGACAAATGTCTCGATCTTGAAGCTGGGTCAAGACAGCAGAATTTAAGGATAGTTGGAGTGAGAGAAGGAAAGGAGATTGGAATGGACCCTCGGGATTTCAATGCCAACTTACTTAAACAAGTATTCAAGCTGTCTGATAAACCGAAAGTAGATGTGGCACACCGAGTTCAGAGAGCATACTCGATGCCAGGAACCCCACCAAGACAGATTATAGTGAAACTTCACAACATATCAGCTCTGGAAGACATTATGAAAAAAATTCCATTCGTAAAAATCTGATGTTTGAAGGCGAAATTGTACGATTCTTCAGAGACTACCCAGCAGATGTGGCGAAGAAATGTGACCTTTTTACAAAGACACGACTGATCCTTAAAGGAATTCTGTACTTAAGATATGGGATAATCTATCCTGCAATAATGAGGATCATATACAATGACTCGGACCGTTTCTTTACTGATCCAGAAGAAGCATTTAAATACGCACAAGATCTAACCAAGGACATTAAAGGATAAGTAAAATGTCATGGTTATCCGGAGGTTTACCCTTTATATATATTTAGAGGGGAAAACTGAGAAAATATGACTTTTTAAATAAATATGTACAAATGTTGCCGATAAGATGGCCGCCGAATTCACCTTATCAGCTTTGGAATGCAACCTCAAGGACAAGATATTCTTGAACGAAAGATTTAATAAAATGGAACTACGCAACATTGAAAACAAATTAAATGGAGCGGAACGTAATAATTCACTAACAAAAAGATATAAATAACTATATACTAACACATAAATAACTGGACTAACTTATGTATTCTAATCTATAATGTACTATCATAACCAAATAATATTTCACTCTTTTTTAAAGTCAAGTAGACTTATGATCGTTAGTTAAATCTGTTGGATTAATATACTAATATACTAAAATATGTGTAATTGATTCGGGAAGACAAATTCCCAGTTATGCTCAGGATAAATTAACAAGGAATCACAGGCTGGAAGGGAGTGAAACAGCTGGCAAGCAGCCAAGATCGCACTTTTGGTTAACCCCTTTTGGTTAACTCTTTGGTTAACCCCTTACAACCAGCAGATTGTAACTTAAATATACTGGGGTTTGTCGGTTAAGTAATATACAGTAATTAAATAGTAAATAGTAAATACTTGTTCAGTTTAAGACACCAGAAGAACTAATCACAGTTCTTGCAAACCCAGAGGATTGCAAACCCAGCGGGAAGGGAATACTCCTTTTATTCATCAGTACACAAAACCTATACACATATCGACTACTTCCTAATGGACACAAAATTAATTCCCTTTACAACTAATCCTAAATATCATAATAGTGTCATCTCTGCTATTCTCCGTTAACCTTTTTCCTAAAACTAGAAGGAATGTTCACTAAAAAATCGTTTTGGAGGTTTAATCCCCAAATTCTAAACAACCCAGACTGTTGTATAAACTTAAAACAACAGATGGGACTTTTCTTTGAGACTAATGATACCCCAGATATTTCACCCTCCCTATTATGGGAATCCTTTAAGGCATTTATGAGAGGTTCTATTATTTCTTTTTTTTTTTTTTTTTTTTTTTTTTTTTTTTTATTGTAGAAACAGTATATACCAAGTACACTCTTATACGACATTGAGATTTATACAATGTGTAAAATTATAACGTATTGATTATTAATTAGTACTATTTATGATAATTGTAGTATTATCCATTATACATTCCTTTATTATTTATTTTATATAATTGGGGGTATATGTAGTATATTCCTAATATAAGTAATACACTTAGATTTCTCAAAACATAGATATTCTTCTAATTACCAAATAGAAATCCCCGCTAATTTAACTACGTAGTACCCAATCTTAAACAACATTTTTTTAATATTCATAATGTTATCAAAGTATTAATAATGTTTGTATTATTGTTAATTTTATATTTCATAGTTATTGTATAATTGAAAGTACATAGTTTTATATAATTACAAGTTTAAGACATCTATAATCTTTTTCATACAAACAGAGATAAGTGTGTACATATTAAAAATTTATATAGTATGTTTCTATAATTTTTTCCTTAATTAAAGATAGATAGATAGAAAAAAAGAATAGAAAAATAGAAAAGAAGGTATGAAAAGTTTTGATGGAGATTAAAGTATTACTAAGTAATCCAATCTTGGAGATACATTCATGATTTGTTATGTGTATTTCTTCATCCACTCAGATATTCAGGCCTCAGTCAAGTCCCTGCGCCGAACCATTGTGACCCTGTAGATATTTAATATAGGGAGACCATATCTCCTTGAAGAGATCTAACCTGTCCATAAGGACAAGTCTCAATCTCTCCAAGTGAAGTGTCTCCGTCATTTCTGTATTCCACATTTTAATTGTTGGGGATACAGGGCCTTTCCAAAATTTTAATATTAATTTTTTCCCAATTATTAAAGAATAGTCAATAAAAGTTCTATGATTCCTTGTAATTATTTGTTCATTTCCGGTATTCCAAGTATGATTAACTTTGGGTCATAAATCATAGTAATATTAATAACTTTCGAGATTGTTTTGAATATTTCATTCCAATATTGTAAAATCTTCGTACAATTAGTAAATGAGTGCGACAGAGTTGCTTCCATGATTTGACATTTATCACATATAGGTGATAGTTTTGGAAATATATTATGTAGTTTAGATTTAGAATAATGTAATCTATGTAAGATTTTAAACTGTATAAGTGCATGTTTAGCGTTTAAAGAGCAATAATGTATATGTTGTAGGCTTTCTTCCCATATTTCTGGACTTATTATTTGACTTAGTTCATTTTCCCAGCGCTGTCTATGTATTTCCGATGATGGGATATCACTTTCCAACAAAATGTTATAAATGTATGATATCATTTTTTCTGTATTTGGTGTTTATTCAAGCATTCATCTAAAATTTCACTCTTTCTATTTCTAAGTTCTTGTGTATTTGCGGAAATATAGTTTCTGATTTGTAAATATCTGAAATATTCATTATTATGAAGCCCGTAAGTTTGTTGTAATTCTTGAAATGAAAGAAATGAATTATCCTTATAGAGATCCCCTATGTTTAGAATTCCTTTATTTTTCCATTGTGTAAAAGCTTTATCCATCATTGACGGTTTTAAAACGTAAAATTATTGGCAATTGTAAGAGCTAGCGGTATAAATTTTAGTTTTAGTGTTTTCTTTATTTGTTTCCAAATACGTATTCCACTTTCTATTATCAGATTTTCGCTATAAGTTTTCTTAGGTACATTAATATTAGCAAATATTATAGAGCTAATTTCAAATGGAAAACAGTCTTCTCTTTCCATTTTTAACCAATTTGGTTTATTATCTATTTCTCCTAACCAAAAATTCATATTTCTAATATTAACTGCCCAATAATAGAACATAAAATTTGGTAAAGCTAAACCCCCGTTTATTTTAGCTTTACATAAATGTTTTTTATTTATTCTATGATTTTTATAGTCCCAAATAAAGTTAGTAACTATTGAGTCTACTTTTTTAAAGAAATTTTTAGAAAGGTATATCGGGATTGATTGAAATAAATATAATAATTGTGGGAGGAAAATCATTTTTATTGCGTTTATTTTACCTAACATTGAGATAGGTAAGCTTTTCCAATATAAGATATTTTTATTTAATTTATTCAATAATAACGGGAAATTAGATTTAAATAAAGAGTCAAATCTTTTTGTAACAAAAATACCAAGATATTTAATATTTTCATTTGTTATCTTGAAAGGAAATTGTTGTAATATCTGTAAATTATTCATGGTTATTGGCATAAGTTCACTTTTATTCCAATTGATGCTATATCCTGAAATTAAACCAAATTCCGTTATTAGTTTTAACAAATTACAGATACTTATTTCCGGTTTTGTAATATAAAGTAGTATATCGTCCGCATATAACGAGATTTTATTCTTAGTATCTTTAGTATCGTATCCATATATTTCTGGATGTAGTCTTACCCTTTGAGCAAGGGGTTCGATTGCTAACGCAAACAGTAATGGTGATAAAGGACAGCCTTGTCTACAACCTCGAGATAAACTAAACTTAGTTGATAACATATAATTTGTTATTATTCTAGCTGTTGGATTTGCGTATAATAATTTAATCCAAGTAGTAAACTTATCACCAAGCTTAAATGCTTCCATCACCGAAAATAGATAAGGCCATTCCACCTGGTCAAAAGCTTTTTCTGCATCCAACGAGATGACTACTAAATCTTTTTTATCACTTCTTTTCGAGTATATAATATTAAATAACCGTCTTAAATTATATGAAGAATATCTTTTAGGTATAAATCCTGTTTGATCAGGATGAATTAATTCATTAACAATTTTGCTTAGTCTTTGTGCAAGAATTTTTGTTAAAATTTTTTGATCGGTATTTAATAAAGCAATTGCTCTATACGATCCTGGATCATCCAAATCTTTATTTATTTTGGGTATAAGTGTTATAATAGATTCGTTCAATGTGTCTGGTAATTTCTCTTGTATATATATCTGTTCATATAATGATTTTAAATATGGACCATTTGGGCATGAAAAATTTTATAAAATTCCGAGCCTATACCATCTGGTCCTGGAGTTTTACCATTTTTTAAAGATTTAATAGATTCTTGGATTTCTTTTATTGAAATATCGGCATTTAAAAATTCTCTATTTTGTAAATCTAATTCTTTTAAGTTACATACATTTAAAAAGGCATCTATTTCTGTTTTATTTACTGTTGTGTTACCAGTATAACAAATTTTTTATAATATTGCATAAATCTTTCATTAATATCCTTGGGTTGTATTAATAATTCACCGTTTTGTGATTTAATCCTATGTATAAATTTTTTCCGCTTCAATTTTCCTTAATTGTCGAGCCAATAGTTTTTGTGGTTTGTCTCCAAATTCAAACAACAATTGTTTAGTATGTTGGTAGTATTTTAAAACTTGATCAGTATATATTTTATTTAATTTATACTTCAATGCTACAATTTTTATTATGTATTATTATATCTGATTTTGTTGCATTCTGTATATCTAATTGTTTGATCTCCCTTTCTAAGTCATGTTGTTCCTTCCGAATCTTCTTATTATGGAATGCTTGTGAAGAAATCATAATTCCTCGAAGATATGCTTTAAATGTTTCCATAATAAAGAGCGAGATATTTCTGGTTGATCATTTATTTCAAAAAACATCTTAATCTGGGTTATGATGTATTCCTGAGTTGTTTTATTTTTTAAAATTTGTGGATTAAGTTTCCATTGTCCTAGATTTCCTGTTTTACCATTTATTTTAATTTTAAGCTTATTTCACTTACTTACGAATCCAAATATCATAATATTATAATTTCAGATGAGGTTCTATTATTTCTTACCAAGCTTTTCAAAATAAAAAGAATAGGACAGAACAATTGCAAGTCGAAGAACAAATTAGACAACTTGATTTAGAAAACGCAAAAGATCCAACTAAGATAAACACAACAAGATAGCAATATTGAAATTTAAACTAAACCGAATTTTATCTGCAAGAGTTATTAGATTATTTCAAATTACACACAAAAAAGAAAATTTCGAATTTGGCGATAAGCCACACAAACATTTGGCACGTCAGCTGGAAAAAGTGGAAAAGGATCACACTATTCTAAAATTAAAATCAGATAAAGGCGAATTGCTAATGCTGCTTAAAGACATTAACAAAAGATTTGCTCAATTTTATCAACATTTCTTACATCCAAAACATCAACAGACAGCAATAGAATTATACACTTTCTGGACAACTGTAATCTCCCACCACTTAATCCGTTGGAACAAGAGGAATTAGGAGCACAGGTTTCAATAAAAGCAATGGAAGAGACAATAAACTCACTGAAGAATGGTTAAACACCGGGACCAGATGGATTCAGTAATTAATTTTGTAAAAGATTTCATGAGGTAATTTCACCACGTTTACGCAAGCTTTATACATATGCATTTAAAGAACAGACATTACCACAAACACTAGCTGAATCAACTATCACACATACCCAAAAAAGATAAAGATCTAGAAGATCCTGGTTCATAGAGAGCTATTGCATTATTAAATACAGATCAGAAAATACTGGCGAAAACTCTGGCAAGAAGATTAAGTAAACACGTTAGTAAATTAATACATGCGGATCAAATGGGGTTCATACCCAAGAGACATTAATTTAATAATTTGAGATGTCTTTTTAATATAATGTATTCACACAAAATTGTAGAAGAAGACTTATCAATTATTTCATTAGATACAGAAAAAGCATTCGACCAAGTAGTATGGGAATACCTCCTCACAGTATTGCAAAAATTTCAGATAGGAGAGAATTTTATTTCATGGATAAAATTACTATATGAAAGGTCGTCTGCAAGAATATTGACCAACCACATACTTTCTCCGAAATTTCACTTATCCAGGGGCAATAGACAGGGTTGCACATTATCACCCCTGCTATTTGCCCTTGCGATAGAACCCTTAACGGAAAGTATAAGAATACATCCGAATATTCACGGCTATAATACTAAACATTCAAATAATAAAATATCATTATATGCAGATGATGTATTATTATACATTACAAACTCTCAAGTTAGTATACCAAATATATTAAATCTAATAGAAGAATTCTGTTCTTTCTCAGGATGTAGAATAAACTGGACTAAAAGTGAAATCATGCCGATAAAACCCCAAGAGTTGACACACCTTTTAAAATTTCCATTTAGAATTGCTACAGAAAAATGAAAATATCTAGTAACCAGGTAACCAGAAAATATAATTCTTTATTCAATGCAAACCTCCTGCCCTTAGTTACTAAATTAAACGCTCCTATTCAATTCTGGAAAACACTTACGGTGTCTCTAATAGGCAGAATAAATGCCATAAGAATGATTTTCCTACCACAAATTCTCTATTTATTTCAATCAATTCCGATATCTTTACCTAAAAACTCTTTTAAAAAACTTGATTCCTAGATTACAAATTTGATTTTGGATTATAAATCACACAGATTCATAGACGACATTTATGTAAACCCAAAGAAATCGGTGGATGGGCGCTCCCCAATTTCTTGTACTATTATTGGGTAGCGAATATTAAAAATGTAATTCACTGACTGGATAATTCATGTCAACAGGTAGATTGGTTAGTAATAGAGAGAGAGGATTGCTCGCCTTTTAATATAGGCACAATCCTTCTCTCCCCAATAAAGTTGAAGAATACAATATACAAGAAAAACCCGATTATTCATAGCACTTTACGAATTAGGAGACAAGTAAAATTTACTCTTAAACTAAGAAATCGATCTCTTCTTTCTCCAATAGCTAACAACCCATCGTTCAAACCATCTATTATAGATAAAATGTTTATTCATTGGGAAAGACTAGGAATTAAAAAGTTTGGAGATTTGTACGAAATGGGAAACCTCTTATCATTCCATAAATTACAATCGAAATACAGTCTGAAAGGTAATCAATATTTTAGATATCTTCAAATTCCAGATTATTTGAAAACATATACCCATGAATACCAAACTCTGTTGCCAGATATATTAGATGAAGGTATGAATAGAAATGCAGAGTCAAATAATTTAATATTATAAGCACAATATCCTTCTAAATATAGAATTAGATTTAATTAGATGTAATAGATGTAATTAGAAGAGAGTGGGAACAGGAATTAAGCCTAAAAATCCCCAAAGACAGATGGGAAAAATATTTCCTACATATACATAATTGTTCGATTAATGTAAGGCATATTCTAATCCAATTTAAAATACTACACAAACTATATTACTCAAAAACTAAATTGAACAATTTTTTTCCAAATGTATCTTCTATCTGTGACAAATGTCTATCTCAAGAAGCAACTATAACACACTCCTTCGCCTCTTGCATAAAACTCCATAAATTTTGGAAAGGAATCTTTGAAATCTTCTCAAAATTATTAAAAACAAAACTGGACCCCCATACAGAATTGATTATTTTTGGAACAACAGGAGCCTGCTCTGAGCTATCAATATTTCAAAGATGTTTCCTCAATTATGGCCTGATAATGGCAAAAATACCTATACTTAAATTTTCGAAAAATGCATCCACCCAAACTCTTAAAATGTGGATCACAAGCATGTCTGAGACGCTACATCTTGAAGATATGAGACTCGTCTTAGCAGGAAAATCAGAGGAATTTTTAAAGATATGGTCTCCTTTCATTGATTCATTACAAGCATGGTATGGTGCAACACAACTTCGGAATTAAACCGATTCACGGACAGGTTGATGTGTGTGGTGAGAAACGTAGTAGGTATATCAACACGTTTTGGTCTTTTTTCTTTTCTCTTCTTTTTATTATTTTTCATTTTTGTCTTTTTTTTAATTTTTAAGTTTTTACTTATTCACTCTGCGACTACACTCTTTGGTAGTTTAGAGATATACACATTCACTAGCTCTTTCACGCTCTCTCTTTCTTGCTCTTTTTCTCTTTTTCAGTTTCATTTTTGTCAAAATTTAAATGGAAGATGTACAATAAATGTATTTTGTCAAATGCCGTGGTTTATACTACTGTACACTGCTTCTAATAAAAATATTATTTAAAAAATTAATGAAAATAAATAATAATAATTTTAGTCAGGGTAGGCAGTGCCTACCTTGCCTACCCTGACGGCACGTGTCTGGTAGCTTCAGCCACTGAGATACAAGGCAGCATATAGGCAAATAATATGGAAAATTGAAGTGTTTTGATTTAGTTTTTGTTTAGAGATGCAGCACAGAAACAGGTGCTTCAGCCCACTGAGTCTGCACCGACCAGCGATCCCCGCACATTAACACTACCCTACAAGCACTAGGGACAATTTACACTTATACCAAGCCAATCAACCTACAAACCTGTACGTCTTTGGAGTGTGGGAGGAAACCGAAGATCTCAGAGAAAACCCACATGATCATGGGAAGAACGTACAAACTCCATACAGACAGCACCCGTAGTCGAGATCGAACCCGGGTCTCCGGCGCTGCGCCACCGTGCTGCCCTTTTGAATCCTCGTTTTCATTACCCCTCCCATGGCACTTTCTTGCCGAGCACTTTACTCTTGATGAGTGAAGTCCTGAACAACCAAAGCTAGGATGTCAGTCATATATTAAGTTCAACATAACAATTACATCCATACAAAGAATATGCATGTACTACTTAAAAGTCTTGTCTGATGCAGTGGCCATTTTTTACCATTGCAAAGGAATGCCGCACCAGCTTGCATTGATTTTCTTTACTCTTTCCGTAAGCACACAATATGGTTGGCACATTTACCAAAATGACCACCATTCTTTGTTGCTGCCCCCAAAGTGTCCTGTGCAAATGATCATCCAGGTGCAGTATTTGTGTTCACCTCAGTAGAGCTGGACACATAGTTTGTAGGCTTTCCACTGCTGTTCTAATCTGCCCCACCACCACTGACTCTACCATATGTTAATGGGATTCAGCATGATTCAATTGACTCACATGCCTCACTTAACAAAACAATCACAATTTCAACATGGATGGACAGGTTTGGAGGGATATGGACCAAACGCAGGCAGATGGGACTAGTTGGTCATTGTGGGCAAGTTGGCCGTTGTGGGCAAGTTAGGCTGAAGGGCCTGTTTCCACACTGTGTAACTCTCTGACTCTATGATTCTATGGATCTTGATTCTCAGGGTGTGAGTTTTGTGTCAGGGACAGGTTGGTGACAGCAAGGTTTTTTTGTTAATGTTTTAGTAAAGATTTGCAAAGTATCCTCAGAACAGTGAGATCCCAAAGTACTTCATTTTTAGACGACTTTGGCCACAGTGGCACTTAAAATACAAACAGGCACATGTCATCAGCATGTCCTTAGCGATGCTGCTTGTGTGACAGATGCTTAGAATGATCTTCTCTGAAGCACTAAGTTGTACAAAATGAAAGAGTGATCTGTCTAGAATTGCGACAAATTATCATGATTAATCCCTTCAAGATTATCGACATGCCAGTTCGGAGCAGTTTCTCTACCTTCCAAATGAATCGTTATCTGAAATTCAGCAGTTGATGCCTATGAGTCATAAACTGAATGAGCTCCTAGCTGTCAGAAACATTGCCAAAAATAGAATGACATCTAAGTGTAGCAATGCTGCAGATCAACATTTAGTCCTTTGGGGAGAGAGGTTGCAAGATTCTCATACCTGTTTCCGATGTCGCACAAGAATCAGTAAAACTGTTGGGTAAATACCCGGTAAAATTGTTAATTGGAGATAATTAATCAAATTAAATGGGATTATGTTGCATTTTTTTACAGGTTTAAGATGTCTGTGGACCAGTATTTTATTAATCTCTCAAATTAGGCCCATAGCATAGACTGTTCTCATTTTGTAACTGCAATGATCCTCCCAGATGAAGGGAAATGTAAAGAACATTTACAAAAGGCAAGTAACCTACGAATCTGCACATTTCAGTTCAGTTCTGTTTAGTTTATTGTTACATGTACCGAGGTACAGTGAAAAGCTTTTTTGCATGCTAACCAGTCAGTGGAAAGACAATATATGGTTACAATCAAGCCATTTAGTGAACAGATACCGATAAGGGAATAACGTGTTTTGCAAGATAAAGCCAGCAAAGTCCAATCAAAGATAGTCCAAGGGTCACCGATAAGGTAGATAATAGTTCAGGACTGCTCTCTGGTTGCAGTTGGATGGTTCAGTCGCCTGATAACAGCTGTGAAAAAAACTGTCCCTGAATCCGGAGGTGTACGTTTTCACACTTCTATACCGGATTTTGCCGGATGGGAGAGGGGAGAAGAGGGAGTGGACAAGGTATGACTTGTCCTTGATTATGCTGCTGGTCTTCCTGAGGCAGCGGGGGGTATAAATGGAGTCAATGTAAGGGAGGTTGGTTTGTGTGATGGTCTGGGATGTGTCCACAATTTGCTGCAATTTCTTGCTGTCTTGGATGGAGCTGTTCCCAAACAAAGCTGTGATGCATCCTGATAAAATGCTTTCTACGAATGCACATTTCTTTGGAATGTGAGAGGAAATTGGTGCACCCCAAGGAAACCTACGCGGTCACAGGGAGAATTTACTCGTATGGAATGAAGGGTAATGCAGCACGTACAGGTTGAAGGGATTAAAATTAAATGATTTTAAATTTAAATTATTTTGATTTGGCATGACTTGGTCGTATGGATTCAGAACTAACTTACTGATAGAAGGATAACATTCAGGCATGAGGTCTGTGACCAATGAATTCCATCAGGATCTGTGCTGGGGCCATTGGTGTTTGCATTATAGTGGCTCCCAGCCCCAGCTGCACTTATCGGCACCTGGCTCGTGGTGGTCGCCGCACCGTCCTCGAACACAACAGCCCGCGAAGATAGCAGCCCCCGCCCACGAACACAACAGCCCCCGCCCACGAACACAGCAGCCCGGTGAACACAGCAGCCCCCTCCGGGGAAAACAGCAGCCCGCGGACACGGGGTGTGGGGGGTGTGGGGGGGGGAGGGGGTGGTGGTCACAGCAGATACAGCTCACACTGCACCTTCATCTTTCGGTCTCATCCACAGCTCCTGGTCCCACTCCGACTTCACTCAGAGGCTTCCGGTTCAACTTGTTCTCTGCCCGCACACAGCTCACAGACTCAGCCCTGCCTCCGAGACTTTATTCTCAGCGGGTGCCAGAAGGGGAGTTACCTTCATGGTGACTTACAGGCGAGAAGACCAATCTGCTGATCTCACGATTTTTTAAACATTCAAAACTTTTTTATTATTTCACCGATCAGAAAAAACCTTGGGGCAATTAGAGGAGAGGAGGACAGTGAGTAAGATAGCAAAAAAATCATAGCGATATAGGGTAGCGTTTTTCTAAAATGTATTTACAATGTAGACAGGAAGTGGTCAAGATGAGACTTTTAGTAATAGTATAGATTTCCATAATGTGATAAAATAACCTCTAACTCCAAGACAATCAATTCCTGTCAGTTACTGGTATTTTACTTCCCTTAGGCCCCCTTCGGTCATGGCAGACCATTAGTGTCTCCAGGGTGCTATTCCCTATATGGAGACACATGTGTCTGACTTTGTTTAACGTGGGGAGACTGGTGCACAGATAGCCACCCCACGGTCCTTGACAGATCTGGGTCAGGATCCAGTGACATGGAGTCAAGACGACTGAAGACCCTTTTCTGCTGCAGCCTTCATCCGCCTTCCCAGCCGTTGTGATGCTCCACTAGGGGTCTCCATCTTCCTCTGCCTGTTCCACCGTTGAGGTATTGGTTGGATTGCTCTTTGTCAGAGAACTCCCCCTCGAACTTGCCACCATGGGTGGCCCTACCAGGAGCATAGCCCCAGACGGCATCGCTCTCAGGATCTCAGGTCCACACAAGCTTCTCCACCACGACAAGGTGACAATTCACGGAGGAGTATTGGTATGGGCACAAAGACATTTTTGAAACTATTTACCCTTTATTTCAATGTTGAATATTATTTATACTTTAATGATGTTTTTCTACAGAGACTGTAAAAGCCTGTGGCTTGAATGTGAAAGATCAATTGGAAACTACTATATACCAAGAATAATTTAACTAAGCTAGATTTAAGGTAAGAATATTTAGTTTTCATGCCATTTAAGTCAGTGAGCAGTTGGAATATCAATTTAGCCATTACATAACCAACTTGCACTAGCAGCAAGTTGTGGTATATATAAATACTGAAGATGCATAAAAAGTTAATGAATCAAGAACCAGAGGACAGAGATCTAAGGTGAGAGGGGGAGAATTTAATAGGAACCTGAGGGGCAACTTTTTCACTCAGGGGGCAGGAGATGCATGGAATGAGCTGCCACAAGAGGTTGTTGAGGCAGGTATATTAACAATATTTAAAATACACTTACATGGACACTTACAGTTACATGGGTAGGAAAGGTTAAGAGGGATGTGTGCCAAATGCTGAATTTGTGTTAGGCTGAAGGGCCTTTTTGTCTGCTATATGACTCTATGATTCCACTTGACCAAAAATGCTTAAACTTGATCTTGTCTGTTCCTCCCTTGACTTGTTTTGTGACAGAGACTTTACCTTCATCTCCTCTCCATTAGAAACACTTGGCTTTAATTTTACTTCGGAGTCACGTGAGTGACTACGTGAATAGAAGCCCGTACAGCCGTTGGTGCGTCATGACGTCAGACGTTGGTGCAGTCGGCCGGTTGGAGCAGCAGCGCTCCTCCGAGCGGTAAGTTTAAAAACGGAGGTAAGGTTGTTGAAATTTTACCACAGGTCATTTCTGCGACGGTTTGAAGTATTTGGAGATATGTTGCAGAAAGTAAAGAAGGTGTCGGCGAGGCGCTCCGCAGGTAGAAAGGAGACTGACCAGGAGAGTGTTGGGGAAGGAGGCCCGTCTGGTACACCTGGTCCGGTGCTGGCTACACAGCCAGTGGTTGCGGACCCACTGCCGGGGGGCAGTGAAGGCTTGCCAGTAGGGCGGAAGGCCACTGGCAAGTCTGTCAGGCCCGTAGATGAATCGGGCATGGAGGTTATACCCTCCATAGGAGAGTCCGTTTGCTCACGGCTCTCCCAAGTCGAGATTTTATTACAAAGAATGCTCGACAGGACCAGCTCCATGAGGAGGAGTGGTGCCCAAGCCAGGCTGATGGAGAGCTTGTGCTAGCAGCACCTGTTACAGGGCTGCAGAACTATCCTGCCTGTGAGGAGGATGTTCCATCAGTGCAGTTTGCTGACACTGAGTCTATGCTGGGGGAGAGCAGTAAAGAAGTTCGGTTGGAGGTAATTCCGAACATTGCTGGAATGTTTGCTCAGCCTAGAGAGGCGGGAGAGGCGATTGATGGAGAATTGGCTGAAGCCATTCAGTATATGCTCTCCCACCAGTTACAGGAGCTAGCTATGGATGAAGCAGCAAAAAACTATAAAGCTCCTGTTAATTGTGATCTCCTGAAGGTACCGGTGGTTAATCACCAAATTTGGTCACAGATGGGTATGCCTGCTAGGGCCCAGGAGATGAAGTTTAAAAAAGTGCTTAAACTGTTGTCAGCAGGTATTACAGCTGTGGTGAAAGTGATTGATCCAAGCAATGTGGTTGAAGCACACCAGGACGGACTGGGATTTCTTTGTAATGCGTTTTTTGAAATCAATAACATCAGGAGGGCCGCTATTAGGCCAGTGCTTAATTCGAATTTGGCAAGTTTGTGCAAACCAACCAGTGTACCACCACAAAATCTGTTGTTTGGAGGGAACCTTGCAAAAAGGGTCAAAGAATGTCATGAAGATGTTAAAACTATGGCCCTCATTAAGCCGGCTGGTAAGCAGGGCAAAAGGTTTTCTCCGTATTGGAAAGGAACTAATGTGGATGCAGGAGAAGGAACGAGACGTTCAAGTCTTCAATTTCGGAACTGGCAGGCTGCCAGCGTGAAGGGAAGGTGCCTTTCTCCACAAGAGGTCGAGGATAACAAGGTCCGCAAGGAAAGATGCAGGTAAGGAAAACATCAACAGACGATGAATTAATTGATGTTCCTGTTCAAATTGGGGGAAGATTAAAATTGTTTCTCAAACAATGGCAGCAGTTGACATCAGATTTGTTTCATACTTAGTAGTATTGAAGGGGTGAAAATTGAATTTTACTCTAAGGACAGTCTACCTAATCAACATTTTCCTAGTCGTAAACTTATTTTTTCAGATGAAGAAAATGTGCTTATTCAAGCAGAGATTCAGTCGTTACATAAGAAAGGGGTAATTGAGCCTTCTGTCTATCAAAGTCGACAATTTGTGTCAAATATATTTCCCAGATCTAAAAAGACTGGGGGTGTAGAATTATTTTGGATTTATCGAGTTTGAACAAGTTTTGTTTGTTATAGGCATTTTCAAAATGGAAACCTTTACCACAGCAAAACATCTAGTGTCCAAAGGGTGTTATATGGCAACTATTGATTTAAAGGATGCATATTACTCAGAGTCTATTCATGAGGATGATAGAAGATATTTGAAATTTATTTGGATGACTCAGCTGTGGCAATTCAGTGCATTGCCGAATGGATTAACTTCAGCTCCTAGATTATTTACTAAATTGGTAAAACCTGTGTTAGCGTTACTTAGAGCTAAGGGGCATGTGGTAATGGCCTACTTAGATGATATTCTGATTGTTGGAAAGACTCATGCTGAAACTCAATCATCAGTTTTCAGTTGTTAAAATCACTTTTGAACAAATGGGATTTGTGATTCACCCAGATAAATCTAAAATTATCACCAGTCCAAATTATTGATTATCTGGGATTTACCATTAATTCCAATCACATGTTGGTAACTTTGCCCAGGGATAAATTGAATCAGTTAATTGAGGACTGTGTTAATCTCGTTGGAGAACAAAGGCCTTCAATTAGACAAGTAGCCAGGTTAATTGGGAAGTTGGTGGCAGCATTTCCAGCTGTGCAGTATGGTCCTCTGCATCATCAACAATTACAACGATCAAAGGAACAGGCACTGAGAATACAAAGGGGCCATTTTGATAGGCCTATGCAGTTGTCAGCTGGGGCGATTGCTGACATACAATGGTGGATAGCAAATGTTTCAACAAGTTTTAGGAAGGTTTTGGTGGAACCACCGTCATTGATATTACAGACTGATGTAAGTGCACTGGGTTGGGGTGCAATAGATATGTCTTCTAGTTGTGGAGGCAGATGGAATGTGGATGAGGCATCGCTTCTTCAACTAAGAGGAATTAATTATTTAGAGTTGTTGGGCACCTGGTATGGGCTCACAGCTTATTGTTCTACAAGGAGGGATCTGCATGTGCAGGTTCAGATTGACAACACCACAGCAGTGGCATATGTAAACCACGTGGGTGGAGTTAAGTCACAGTCTTGTGATAGACTGGCTAACCAGATTTGGAGCTGGTGTATTGACCATATCTGGTCATATCAAAATATCTGGCTTTCAGCACTTTATTTGCCAGGAAGGTTCAACACGGTAGCTGACACTAGGTCATGTCAGTTTAATGACAACATTGAATGGATGTTAAATCAGGATGTATTTAACCAAATGATTGTTCAGTATGGATTGCCAGATATTGACTTGTTTGCATCTCGATTAAATCATCAGTTACCTAGATATGTTTCATGGGAACCAGATACTGGGGCAGTAGCAGTGGATGCGTTTTCGCTGCATTGGGGAGGAATGTTTGTGTATGTATTTCCTCCATTCTGTCTCATCACAGATGTTTGCAAAAGATCAAGGAGGAATCCGCTTTCAGGGGTATTGGTAGTGCCAGATTGGCCTACACAAGCATGGTTTTCCCCGTTGTATTACAAATGGCTAGGGAGCCTTACATGATTATTCCCAAGAATAAAAAATCTACTGGTAAATCCAGTCACTGGGATCAACATCCTTTACATGATCGTATTGATCTGTTAATTTGCAGATTTTAAGGAGGCCATACCTGGGGAGAGGACTGTCTCATCGGACTGTGGATGTTCTCACGTCGGCCTGCAGGGATAGTACACAGCAGCAATATATCACCTATATAAAGAAGTGGGAGCAATTCTGCCTACAGCAGAATATTGTATATCACACTGCAGGGATCACGGATGTATTGGAGTTTTTGTCAATTCTTTATTTCGACCAAAAATTAAGTTATAGTGCGATCAATTCAGCCAGAAGTGCTCTGTCTTCTTATTTACCTATGAATGCAGAATTACATACAGTAGGGACACATCCGTTGGTTTCACGATTCATGAAGGGAGTTTTCAATTCTAATCCTCCTAAACCCACGTATGCCGGTATTTGGAATGTGAGTGAGGTTCTTATGGTTCTTCGCAAGTGGGCTCCGGTTTACAAGCCTATCTATAGCCAAATTAACTATTAAGGTGGTCATGCTTATGGCGTTGGTTTCAGCTCAACGTGTACAAACGTTGCAAAAAAGCTACGGCTGGATAGAATGCATGTGTCGGCAGATACCATTATATTTTATGTCTATGATTTGCTTAAACATAATAGAAGAGGCATGACAGGATGTAAGATCGTGTTTTTCAGCATACCCCGCAGATGATCGCTTGTGTGTAGTCTCACATTTATCTCGTTACATTGAGATTACTCAACCTCTGAGAGGAACAGAGTCGGCTTTGTTTATTAGTCACAAAAAACCACACAGTAAGATGTCGGTGCAAACAATTTCAAGGTGGCTAAAGCAGGTCCTGGCAAGTGCTGGAATTGATACTGATAAATTCAAATCTCATTCCACCAGGGCGGCATCAACTTCCGCGGCAAGGGCGATGGATGTGCCAATAGACCATATCCTCGCGGCCCGCAGGATGGTCCAGTGAGCTAACTTTTCAGAGGTTTTATCACAAGCCGATTTCAAGGCTCGGGTGTTTGCTGATTCTGTTTTGAGTACTGTTACACTTTCCCCCTGAGTTAGAGGGGTTTGTTATGATTTGTTTGTAAATAAACTGTTATTCATTTAACAAATGTGTTAATGATGCATGATTGATTGTTAACGACTTTTGAGTCAATCCAGGCAGTGTGAACGTCGGATTTCGGTCTGCGGCGTGAATTCACAGTGCTTTGAAGTCTTCACGTAGTCACTCACGTGACTCCAAAGTAAAATAGTAAGATTAAACGAGAACTTACCAGTTTGAAGTTTGATCTTTATTTTATGAGGAGTCGAGTTGAGGGACTACGTGCCCTTCGCTCCCACCCTCATAGATCTCATCTGGTAGTTCTAGTTTTATCATCTTACCATTATACTTCAGTCATTGTTAGCTGTGAATTCATTCCGCTGCTTTGAAGATTGACGCACCAACGGCTGTACGGGCTTCTATTCACGTAGTCCCTCAACTCGACTCCTCATAAAATAAAGATCAAACTTCAAACTGGTAAGTTCTCGTATAATCTTACTATTCTACAACTTCCAAAATATTCCGAGATTTCTGGTGTTTCAAAATTCTTTTCTGTCTGACTCCAAAGTAATTAGAAACATAGAAACATAGAAAATAGGTGCAGGAGGATGCCATTCGGCCCTTCGATCCAGCACCGCCATTCAATATGGTCATGACTGATCGTCCGCTATCAATAACCCGTGCCTGCCTTCTCCCCATATCCCTTGACTCCACTAGCCCCTAGAGCTCTATCCAACTGTCTCCTAAATCCATCCAGTGATTTGGCCTCTGTGGCAGGGAATTCCATAAATTCACAACTCTCTGTGTAAAAAAGTTTTTTCTTAGCTCAGTCTTAAATGACCTCCCCTTTATTCGAAGACTGTGGCCCCTGGTTCTGGACTCACCCAAAATTTGGAACATTTTTTCTGCATCTAGCTTGTCCAGTTCTTTTATAATTGTATATGTTTCTATAAGATCCCCCCTCATCCGTCTAAACTCCAGTGAATACAAGCCTAGTCTTTTCAATCTTTCCTCATATGACAGTCCCGCCATCCCAGGGATCAATCTCGTGAACCTACGCTGCACTGCCTCAATCACAAGGATGTCCTTCCTCAAATTAGCAGACCAAAACTGTACACAATACTCCAGATGTGGTCTCACCAGAGCCCTATACAACTGCAGAAGAACCTCTTTACTCCTATACTGAAATCCTCTTGTTATGAAGGCCAACACTCCATTAGCTTTCTTCACTGCCTGCTGTACCTGCATGCCAACTTTCAGTAACTGGTGTACAAGGACACCCAGGTCTCGCTGTACCTCCCCCTTACCTAACCTAACCCCATTGAGATAATAATCTGACCCCTTCTTTTTGCCGCCAAAGTGGATAACCTCACATTTATCTATATTATACTGCATCTGCCACACATCTGCCCACTCACTCAACCTGTCCAGGTGCCCCTGCAACCTCCTAACATCCTCTTCACATTTCACACTGCCACCCAGGTTTGTGTCATCCGCAAACTTGCTAGTGTTGGTCCTAATTCCCTCTTCCAAATCATTTATATATATATATGGTAAACGGTTGCGGCCCCAACAACGAGCCTTGCGGCACTCCACTCGCCACTGCCTGCCATTCTGAAAAGGACCCATTCACTCCTACTCTTTGCTTCCGGTCTGACAACCAATTTTCTAGCCATGTCAACACCCTACCCCCAATACCATGTGCTCTAATTTTAGTCACCAGTTTCTCGTGCGGGACCTTATCAAAGGCTTTCTGAAAGTCTAGATACACTACATCCACTGGCACTCCTTCATCCATTTTACTTGTCACATCCTCAAAAAATTCTAGAAGATTTCCCTTTCATAAATCCATATTGACCTGGAATAATCCTTTTACTGCTATCCAAATGCTCCATTATTGCCTCTTTAATAATTGACTCCAGCATCTTTCCCACCACCGAAGTCAGGCTAACTGGTCTGTAATTCCCCGTTTTCTCTCTCGCTCCATTCATTGAAAAGTGGGATAACATTAGCTGTCCTCCAATCCACAGGAACTGATCCTGAATCTATTGAACATTGGAAAATGAGCGCCAATGCGCCCACTATTTCTAGAGCCATCTCCCTGAGGGCCCTGGGATGCAGACCATCAGGCCCAGGGGATTTATCATCCTTCAGTCCTATTAGCCTACCCAATACTATTTCTCGCCTAATGAAAATTTCTTTCAGTTCCCCTACCCCCTTAGATCTTCTGTCCTCCAGTACATCTGGGAGATTGTTTGTGTCCTCCTTAGTGAAGACAGTTCCGAAGTACCTATTCAACTCTTCTGCCATTTCCTTGTTGCCCATAATTATTTCACCCGTGTCTGCCTTCAAGGGACCCACATTTAACTTTGCTACTCTTTTTCCCTTAACATATGTAAAGAAGCTTTTACTGTCCTTCTTTATATTCCTGGCCAGCTCCCCTCGTACTTCATCTTTTCAGCCCATATTGCCGGTTTTGTTTTCTTCTGTTGTCCTATGAATATTTCCCAATCCTCTGGCTTCCGGCTCCTCTTTGCTGTGTTATACATCTTTTCTTTTAGTTTTTTTCTATCCCTAACTTCTCTTGTCAGCCATGGTTGCCTCCTACTCCCCTTAGAATCTTTCTTCCTTTTTGAAATGAAATGATCCTGCGTCTTCCGGATTATGCCCAGAAATTCCTGCCATTGCTGTTCCACCATCATTACTGCTAGGACCCCTTTCCAGTCTACTTTGGCCAGCTCCCCTCTCATGCCTTCATAGTCCTCTTTGTTCAACTGCATCACTGACACTTCCTATTTAACGTTCTCCTTCTCAAATTGCAGATTAAAACTAATCATATTATGATCACTACCTCCAAGTGATTCCTTTACCTCAAGTTCTCTTATCATATCTGGTTCATTGGGCAACACTAAATCCAGAATTGCCTTTTCTCTGGTCGGCTCCATTACAAGCTTCTCTAAGCATCCTTCTCGGAGGCATTCTACAAACTCTCTTTCTTGGGGTCCTGAAACAACCCTACCTACATAATGAAATCCCCCATCACCACAGTGGCATTACCTTTGTTACATGCCAGTTTTAACTCCTGTTACAACTTACACCCTATATCCGGGCTACTATTTGGGGGTCTGTAAATAACACTTTATTGCCTTTACAATTCCTCACTCACTCCACAGTGACTCTACGTCATCGTTCCGTATGTCTTCCCTCGCAAGGGAATGAATTCCATCCCTCACCAGCATAGGTACCCCTCGTCCTCTGCCCACCTGCCTGTCCTTTCTATAGGATGTATAACCCTGAATATTGTTCCCAGGCCCGACCCTCCTGCAGCCACGTCTCAGTAATCCCCACAATGTCATATCTACCCACTCTAACTGAGCCTCAAGCTCATCTACTTTACTTCTTATACTTCGCGCATTCATATAGAATACTTTTAATTCTTTACGCATCTCACCTTTCACATTGATCCCTATTACACTTGGCCATACTCTCCTATCCCTTTGTGAGCTTCCTTTCCCATTAATTCTGGGGTCATTAACCATCACTTTACTCTCTTTCCCTTTAACTCCATCCTCGACTATCCCATTTGACACCCCACCCCCCTTATTCAGTTTAAAACCACCTGTGTAGCAGTGGTAAACCTGCCTGCCAGAATGCTGGTCCCCCACCAGTTAAGACGCAATTCATCCGTTTTGTACAGTTCCCCTTACTCCAAAACAGATCCCAGTGACCTAAGAATCTAAATCCCTGCCCCCTGCACCAGTTACTCAGCCACACATTCAGGTCCCATATCTCCCTGTTCCTTCTCTCACCAGCACGAATAACTGGAAGTAAACCAGAGATAACAACTCTGGAGGTCCTGCTTTTCAGCATTTTTCAGAGCTCTCTAAAGTCACGCTGCAGAATATTCATCCCCTTCTTTCCGACATCATTTGTGCCGACATGCACTACCACTTCCGGCTGTTCACCTTCGCCCTTGAGGATTTTCTGCACTCTGTCACTCTGTGACATCCTGGATCCTGGCACCAGGAAGGCAGCACACCATCCTCGAACCCCGTCTGTTGCCGCAGAAACCCCTGTCCGTACCTCGAAATTGAGCGACCCTTTCAATATTATGGTGCAGGGGTTGTCCACATTGTTCAGAAGTGCTTTATTGTGTATGGCCAACATTGAGTGTTAATGACACATGAATCCGTTTCAGAAGAGACACATCAATTGGTAGCAATTTTGAGATTTAAAAAATCAAGTCTGCAATTTATCCCATCAGATAAATCATAAAAAGAAGTTTAATTTGACAACTAATTCACTTTCATATCTTCAGTATTAAAAAAGCTCGGCAATTAGCATCTTGTTGCCTATTGCTTTTCCATTGTCTTAACTCAAATGCTGTGATTGAGGACAATCAAAAGCCCATAACTTTCTTAAAAATTAAGAGAACTGAATGACATTTTCAGTTATTATAGATTGAAGCATTCTGAAACAAAATGAAACAATCTTACTTGGATGACCTGAAATTAAAGCATATAATTAGCTAGTTACTTAATTGTAGCTAATCACAAAATTCATTTACTAGATGTAAATATCTATCCATTTCATAAGAAAAGGTTTAACATTTTTAAATAGCCTAAGTGTCCAAATAACATTCACACAAGAATTCACAATATAACATGATTTTTAAATCTCATTGTCATGAATGTATAGGCCAAATGGAAGGCAATTAATGGGCATTTAAATCATTTTGCGAGTGGGATTTTGTGGAAGGCGATCGATTGGAACGTTGCGGTTGCGGTGAATTTGAACCCCATATCGGCAGGAAAAACACTGCATGTTCGTATGGGGCCAAAATCACATTTTCGCCAAGTAAATTTTGATTAAAGTCATCCGAAGAAGCAAGTTTATATATAAAGTACACGACTTACCCCGTGTTTTGTCCCCCATTTGAGATCTGTCCCGTTGTAGGCATTGAGGGTGTTAGAAGTAGCTTTTTATTTTACTCCAGCAATTAAAGTGTCCAGTGATTTTTTTTAAACTTCCGAGAATGAAAGTCGGAACAATTTTTCTGCATCAGCTGGCAGCCCAGGGAAGTTCGCCTCCAACAGGCAGGATAAAATGGCATTTTAATCCCGCCCGCCCCCGCCTCAAAGGCGCCAAAGTCGCGCACACGGCCAGTGGCAGAACTGCAGCGCTGCTGAGGCTAAGTTTTGTAACATCGCTACAATTGGGCATTGCAGACGGATGGACATAAAATGATTCAAGGATGCGATGTAATTGGAAGCTCAGTTCTGGAAGCTGCATCATCATCATCAGCGGTCACTCGAAACGAGTATGACTGTCCTCTCATGGAGGATGCTTGTGCATGACTTTAACGCGGGAAGACTGGTGCACAGATAGCCACAGATCTGGGTCGGAATCCCAGACGACCGGTAACCCTTTTCTGCTGCAGCCTTCATCTGCCTACCCAGCCATTGTGACGCTCCACTAAATTCAGCCATCATCCTCTGCCTGTTCCACCGTTGAGGTCTTGGTTGGATTGCTCTTTGTCAGAGACCTCCCCATCGACCTTACCGCCATGGGTGACCCGACCAGGAGCATAGCTCCCGACGGCATCGCTCTCAGGATCTCAGGACCACACAAGCTTCTCCACCACGACAAGGTGACAATCCATGGAGAATCATCAGTGGTGTTCACACAAGGTCATGATTACACTTGGCAATCCGCATTACAATTGAATCATCTTCCCTGTTAGCAATTTCTTAATTAATTTTTCATTACTTGTTTCAGATTGACGGTTGGCTTTTGGCAAAGTGATATGTGTTATTGATCTCCTCGGCAATTTCCTTTAGGTAAACACCAGGATGGTTTACTCAGCTGCATTTGCACACTCATGGTGCTGCAATACTAAAAAATGATACTGGAATAACGAATGGTGTAGTAAATGTAATTTTGGTTGTAAACGATAGTTACTTCTGCATCGTTTCACCCCTTTGAGGATTGTATTATATATAGCTAACTGCCTTTTGGACTGTGAAAGTGTGCATAAAAAATTCCAAAGGCAATCTGTGATAAAACAAATAAACGATTAATATTTTGTTTGAGCTACTTGTACCATGTGAAAGAGTCTGTACTTTTGCAATTCATTGGAGATCAGGAACTCACTGAGCATGTATACTTTACAATTAAGAGCAATGATCTCAGAGCAAATAGACCAAAATGAATTAGTGCCAGAGCTGATTCACCTAAATTGTGGAATATGCACCTCGTTTTAAACACTGCAGTTTAGCTTTTACGATCTCAAGTTAAGTGAAGAAGAGACTAAACATTATTGGCAAAATTGGAAATATCACAATAAGTTACTAACCATTAAATTGCTGAAATGATTTGTACCATCACATGAGGATGCACTCCAGTATTGTGACATTGATTGGATGAAAGGTATAGCATGGAAACAAGCCTATGGCCAATCACACCAACTATTGACCACCCCTTCACACAAACTCCATGTTATCCCTCTTTCGCACTCACTAGGGGAAATTTACAGAAGCCAGTTAACCTACAAACCCACACGTCTTTGGGATGTGGGAGGAAACCAACAAAGTCACAGGGAGAATGTGAAAACTCCACACAGACAGCACCCAAGGACAGGATCGAACCTGGGTCTCTGGGGCTGTGAGGCAGTGGCTCTACCAGCTGTGCCACCGTGCCACATTTTAATAGTTGCATACACGTTGTGATGTACCAATGTTGAGCAGCTTCATTGTGATGTAACACAGTTGGGCAGCTTTGCGGCAAAAAGCAAGACTGAGTGTTGCAAACATAAATCATCACTTCAACTCTGGGAAGTTAGCTTGCGTGACTGATTGTTCTACGTTTCCTTGCAGCAGTTTAAATGAGTAAAAATACAATTTCAGTATCACAAACCTGCTTCCCCAATTCATCTTGAAGAATGGAACTGTGAATTGGAACATTCTAATGTCTAAGTAATATCTGCATGGGCCAAACCCAATTTGGGTTTGGATCCGAGCTCTATATTATAAATGGTTGAATGCAAAGTCTTGTCAATTTTGATGCCTTTATTTTAACCAGGCGATTCAAAAAATGATGGTGGCCATTGTCTTATTCGTGTTTGAGCCAATTCCTATCTACATTGTATTTTAATACATACTATAGGACGATATAATGCTTGATGTTGAAAATATTAATTCTTAGCAAAAAGCTTTAACAGCCTCCATGACTCCTAACTCCATGGTTAGAAATCTTCCAGAAAGGTGGTAAGATGGAAAATTAATGTGAATTAATGTGACTGTCAACTTTAAGTTCAGAGTTATGTCTTTGAAATGGAAGAAGGCTCGGAGGTGTATTCAAGTCATTAGTTCATCAGGGATGGGAGCAGATTAGGCCATTTGGTCCATCGTCTACTCTGCCATTCAATCATGGTTTATCTATCTCTCCCTCTCAACCCCAGTCTCCTGCCTTCTCTTCATAACCCCTGACACCCATACTAATCAAGAATCTATCTATCTCTGCCTTAAAAATATCCATTGACTTGGCCGCCACAGCCTTCTGTGGCAATGAATTCCACAGATTCACCACACTCTGACTAAAGAAATTCTTCATCATCTCCTTCCTAAAGGAATGTCCTTTTATTCTGAGGCTATGAATTCTGGTCCTAGACTCTCCCACTAGTGGGAACATCCTCTCCACATCTACTCTATCTAAGCCTTCACTATTTGGTAAGTTTCAATGAGGTTCCCCCTCATCCTTCTAAGTGAGTACAGGGCCAGTGCCATCAAACCCTCATCATATGTTAACCCACTTATTCCTGGGATAATTCTGAGAATATAAGGTTAAGGACAGGAGAAGGTCATTTGACTCCTTGCGACTGTTTTCCATTCAAGTAGATTGCGGCTGATCTTCCACTTCAAACACCCTGTTCCTGCCCTATCCCTATAACCCTGGATTACATTAACATCCAGAAATCTGTCAATCACAGTTCTGAACATGATCAATGATTGAGCCACCTCTGAAAAAATCAGAAAGATTCATCACTATCTAAATGAAGAACTTTATCATTTGAACCCTAAATGGTCCATGTCTTATTTTGAGACTGTGACTCTTGGTTCCAGAATAATTTTGCCAGGGAAACCCTCCTCACAACTGCCGTTTATGAATTTTATATATTTAGGTGAAGTTCCCTTTCATTCATGTAAATTCTACAAAATAAATGTCTAAACTGTTCATTCTTTCCTCATGACAGACTAACCATCTTACGTAACAGTTTGGTGAACCTTTGAAGTTTTCCTTCTAAAGCCACTATATACTGTTTTTGGACGAGACCAAAATTGTACACAATACTGGTGTGATCTGACCAGACTCAATGTAATTCTGTTAAGACTCTTGTACTTACGTCCTCTCACAATGAAGACCAACATGTTATTTGCTTTCCTGATAGTCTGCTACACTTGCATATTAAGTTTCAAGGATTTGTGGACAAGGATTCCCACAGCCCTTTGAAGAACATTGCCCATCTCCCAACATTTAAAAATCCTCGGCATTCCCTGCTAAAGTGGATAACCTTGAGTATTAAATGTTAAATTCCATTTGCCACATTTTACTCTGCTTATCGATATCCCCTTGAAGTCTCTTTGTACCCTTATTATCCTCATCACCACCCAGTTCCCAATTAGTTTTGTGTCCCCAGAAATGTTGGAAATGGGACAACAGCCACATAGTCAATATATGTTAACATTGTTAGACTATCAGTTTGACAGTTCGTTGTTTTTTATTTCTCCGTTCTGAAATGGGTGTAGTTAAGCAGCTTATCAACTATGATAGGAACATAGAAACATAGAATATAGGTGCAGAGGTAGTCCATTCGGCCCTTCGAGCCTGCACCGCCATTCAATATGATCATGGCTGATCATCCCACTCAATATCCTGTACATGCCTTCTCTCCATACCACCTGATCCCTTTAGCCACAAGGGCCACATCTAACTCCCTCTTAAATATAGCCAATGAACTGGCCTCTACTATCTTCTGTGGCAGAGAATTCCAGAGACTCATCACTATCTGTGTGAAAAATGTTTTCCTCATCTCGGTCCTAAAGGAATTCCCCCTTATCCTTAGACTGTGACCCCTTGTTCTGGACCTCCCCCACATCAGGAGCAATCTTCCTGCATCAGCCTATCCAACCTCTTAAGCATTTTGGAAGTTTCTATAAGATCCCCCCTCAGTCTTCTAAATTCTAGCGAGTACAAGCCAAGTCTATCCAGTCTTTCCTCATATGAAAGTCCTGACATCCCAGGAATCAGTCTGGTGAACCTTCTCTGTACCCCCTCTATGGCAAGAATGTCTTTCCTCAGATTTGGAGACCAAAAATGGACGCAATACTCCAGGTGTGGTCTCATCAAAACCCTGTACAACTGCAGTAGAACCTCCCTGCTTCTATACTCAAATCATTTTGCTGTGAATGCCAACATACCATTTGCTTTCTTCACTGCCTGCTGCACCTGCATGCCTACTTTCAATGATTGGTGTACCATGACTCCCAGGTCTCGTTGCATTTCCCCTTTTCCTAATTTGCCACCATTCAAATAATAGTCTACCCTCCTGTTTTTGCCACTAAAGTGGATAACCTCACATGTATCCACATTATACTGCATCTGCCATGCATTTGCCCACTCACCCAGCCTATCCAAGTCACCTTGCAGCCTCCTAGCATCCTCCTCACACCTAACACTACCCCCCAGCTTAGTGTTATCTGCAAACTTGGAGATGTTGCATTCAATTCCCTCGTCCAGATCATTAATATATATAGTAAATAGCTGGGGTCCCAGCACTGAGCCTTGCGGTACCCCACTAGTCACTGCCTGGCATTCTGAAAAGAACCCGTTTACTCCTGCCCTTTGCTTCCTGTCTGCCAGCCAGTTCTCTATCCACATCAATACTGAACCCCCAATACTGTGTGCTTTAAGTTTGTATACTAATCTCTTATGTGGGACCTTGTCGAAAGCCTTCTGAAAATCTAGATATACAGTGGCTTGCAAAAGTATTCATACCCCTTGAACTTTTCCACATTTTGTCACGTTACAACCACAAACGTAAAAGTATTTTATTGGGATTTTATGTGATAGACCAACACAAAGTGGCGCATAATTGTGAAGTGGAAGGGAAATGATACATGGTTTTAAACTTTTTTTACAAATAAAAAACTGAAAAGTGTGGCGTGCAAAAGTATTCAGCCCCCTTTACTCTGATACCCCTAAATAAAATCCAGAGCAACCAATTGCCTTCAGAAGTCACCTAATTAGTAAATAGAGTCCACTTGTGTGTAATCTAATCTCAGTATAAATACAGCTGTTCTGTGAAGGCCTCAGAGGTTTGTTAGAGAACATTAGTGAACAAACAATGTTCTTGGGCATCATGAAGCCCAAGGAACACACCAGACAGATCAGGGATAAAGTTGTGGAGAGGTTTAAACAGGGTTAGGTTATAAAAAAATATCCCAAGCTTTGAACATCTCACGGAGCACTGTTCAATCCATCATCCAAAAATGGAAAGAGTATGGCACAATGCTAGACCTACCAAGACATGGCCGTCCACCTAAACTGACAGGCCGGGCAAGAAGAGCATTGATCAGAGAAGCAGCCAAGAGGCCCATGGAAACTCTGGAGGAGCTGCAGAGATCCACAGCTCAGGTGGGAGAATCTGTCCACAGGACAACTATTAGTTGTGCACTCCAGAAATTGTGCCTTTATGGAAGAGTGGCAAGAAGAAAGCTTTTGTTGAAACAAAGCCATAAGAAGACCCATTTGCAGTTTGCCACAAGCCATGTGGGGGACACAGCAAACACATGGAGGAAGGTGCTCTGGGTCTGATGAGACCAAAATTGAAGTTTTTGGCCTAAATGCAAAACGCTATGTGTGGCGGAAAACTAATACTGCACATCACCCTGAACACACCATCCCCATTGTGAAACATGGTGGTGGCAGCATCATGCTGTGGGGATACTTTTCTTCAGCAGGGACAGGGAAGCTGGTCAGAGTTAATGGGAAGATGGGTGGAGCCAAATACAGGGTAATCTTGGAAGAAAACCTGTTAGAGTCTGCAAAAGACTTGAGACTGGGGTGGAGGTTAACCTTCCAGCAGGACAACGACCCTAAACATAGTCAGAGCTCCAATGGAATGGTTTAGATCAAAGCATATTCATGTGTTAGAATGGCCCAGTTAAAGTCCAGACCTAAATCCAATTGAGAATCTCTGGCAAGACTTGAAAATTGCTGTTCACAGACGCTCTCCATCCAATCTGACTGAGCTTGAGCTATTTTGCAAAGAAGAATGGGCAAAAATTTCAGCCTCTAGATGTACAAAGCTGGTAGAGACATACCCCAAAAAACTTGCAGCTATAATTGCAGTGAAAGGTGGTTCTACAAAGTATTGACTCAGGGGGGCTGAATACTTTTGCATGCCACACTTTTCAGTTTTTTATTTGTAATAAAATTTGGAAACCATGTATCGTTTTCCTTCCACTTCACAATTATGCACCACTTTGTGTTGGTCTATCACATAAAATCCCAATAAAATACATTTACGTTTGTGGTTGTAACGTGACAAAATGTGGAAAAGTTCAAGGGGTATGAATACTTTTGCAAGCCACTGTAACACATTCACTGGTTCTCCCTTATCCACTCTGCTAGTTACATCCGCGAAAAATTCTATAAGATTCGTCAGACATGATTTACCTTTCGTAAATCCATGCAGACTTTGTCCAATGATTTCACCACTTTCCAAATGTGCTGCTATCCCATCTTTAATAACTGACTGTAGCAGTTTCCCCACTACCGATTTTAGACCGATGTAACAGAAGACTCCATTGACAAACAAAATGAAGAGTTCAATCATGCTTTTGAATGGGAGTGGCATTGTCAGAACAATTGTGATAAAGAAATGGGTAGGAAGTTCTTCCTATTATTTCAAGATTTTAGGAAAATGAGAGGTTACTTCACTGAAACATTCTTAAAGTATAAATGCGAGGAGGATGTTTCCTCTGGTGATACGTATTCATTGTGAAAATAAGTTCACTTAAATGGTAGATGTGGTGGAGGAGAAGCAGCCAAGAAGGTTTACATGGGCAAGGCTGTAGACATTGTCTATATGAACATCAGCAAAGCATTTGATAAGGTAGGCTGCTCTGGAAGATTAGATCGCATGGCATCCAGAGACAGCTAGCTGCCTGGATACAGAATTGGCTTTATAGAATGAAGCAGAGAATTGTGGTGGAAAGTTATTTTTTGGACTGGAGGGCTGTGACTAGTGCTGTGCCACGGGGGTCAATGCTAGGCCCAATATTGTTTGTGGTTTATATCAACAAATTATGTGCACAGCTTCATTAGTAAGTTTGCAGATGACACTAAATAGGTGATACAGCAAGTCGTGAAGATGGCTATCAAAAATTACTGCGGGACCATGATCAACTGGGCAAGTGGGCTGAAGAATGGAGTTTAATGATAGAGCCAGGATGTTTAGGCACTAAAAAACACTGAAATAGGCAGGCAAAAAGGCATAATAAAATTACAAAAAAGGTACAAAAAAGGCATTTATTGCCAAAAAAAAGGCATAAAAAGGCATTTATTTCCACCACCAAAATAAGGTTTAAAATGATTATAAAGGTATACTACATTAAATAACCAAATTAGCCTTGACGCACATAATTACTAGCATTTTATTTCAAATTATCTGGTGTTAAACTATGCTGTCTGTCAGACAGCATATGTTTCAGTGGGGAAAATCTTCTTTCTACCTCAGCTGAGGTCACTGGTGCATAACCGAAACAAGCTACAGACTCTATATTCATGTCGCTATCTTATGCATTACAACTACCTATGAGAACTTTAGCTATGTTTTGTATTTCTTCAAGATCTTTGTTAGCTAAAATGACTCTATCACATTTTTCCGTGTATGTCATTGCCAACATTGCCAGGAACTTTACGAATATCGTCAGTTACTTTGTTGAAAACCTGCAAGTTAATCACTGTTTCGCCACGTGTCTCAAGGAAAGTGATAGCTTGTGGGAAGTTTGCAAAATTGGAAGCAATAAACACAAGATTTCGATGACTTTTTCTGCATGATTTCACTGACAATCCCCACTGCAGCAGATTCTTCATCTTCAAAACAGTTGACAATTTATTTTATCTTGTTAAAATTTGCAGCATAGTAAGGTGCAGCAGAGATTCATGTACCCCAACTAATCAAAACGGGCTGAGGAGGTAGCGGAATCGCGGGTGCCATTTCCTTGAACAACTGCACACGTGATGGTGCTTTGAGGAAGATTTTCTTGACATTGGAAACTAGGCGATCAACAATTGGAAACAAGCTAGGCATGTGCTTGGCAATTGTATGAAGTCCTTGCATGTTTTGTGAAATAAAACTTTAAGTCCTCTGTGTATTTCTCTAAAACACTCTGAGAGATTTGTTTTCCAATTTCCACAGTGGAATTCCAGCATCAATGAATGCCTTGCACAGATCACTCAAAAACTCAGATTTGCGACTGGAGCCAGCAATAGATGTAGTGAGGAGACAAGCTTGGGAATTTTGCTTGTGTAGTCTACACTCCAGCGGTATCAACATTGACTTATCTAATTTTAGATAGCCCTTGTCTTCTCCCTCCTCCCCCTCCCCTTCCCAGTTCTCCTTCTAGCCCTACTGTCTCCACCTCTTCCTTTCTCCCCCCCCCCCCACATCAGTCTGAAGAAGGTTCTCGACCCGAAACGTCGCCTAAATAGATATAGGCGACGTTTCTCTCCATCGATGCTGCCTCACCCGCTGAGTTTCTCCAGCATTTTATGTTTGCCTTCGATTTTTCCAGCATCTGCAGTTCTGTCCTAAAAAGATCTTGAAGAAGACTGAATGAATGAATGAACGAACAGTGGTACCCCCGGTTTCGCCTGGTGTTGGAAGTTTTCTTGTCAGTTATACTATGTTATACCATGTTAACACAATACAATACAATACAATTTATTTGTTGTCATTTGAACCTGAAGTTCAAATGAAATTTGGTTTCTGCAGTCATATAAACAAGAAAAAGAACCAAGACACAACACAATTGACACAAACATCCATCACAGTGAATCCCCTCCTCACTGTGATGGAAGGCAAAGTCTTATCTCTGCCCTGCACTCCCAATGTCAAAATCAAAGGCCCCGGCGGGCGATGGTAAATAGGTCCCGCGACCATTAAGGCCGCACCGGGCGATGCAAGTCCGCGCTCCGGGTCTTGATGTTGGAGCCCCCGGCAGGCGCTAGCAAGTCCGGCGGCCATTAAAGCCGTGCCGGGCAATGTAAGGCCCCGTTCCAGGTCACTTTCAACCCCGCAACTCGGGCGGGCGAAGTTTGCCGTTGCGGGAGCTCCAAAAAGCGGTCTCCCACCAGAGACCCGCGAGCTCCCGGTGTTACCGTCCACCGGGCCGGCGACTTTAACCTCCGTATCTCCGGAGCCGGCCCGCAGCAGTGCGCCACCACAGCTCTTCCCATTCCGAACTCGGCCAGCTCCGCGAAGGTGAGTAGTCCGCAGCAAAGATACTAGAGGAGCTCTTTGGTCCGCAGGCTCCGCGACTGGAGCCCCAGGTCATTCCGGTTGGAGGCCGCTCCACGGTGCTAGGCCCCAACGACAACAGAGATCCGACAGGGAAAAGGTTGGGTCCTCTGTACAGGGAAAAGATTTCAAAAGTTTCCCCAGTTAAAAAAAAACATTATAAACTACACTCAAGCAAGACAAGAAAATAAAAAAAAGACAGACGGACTGCAGAGGCCACTCCGACGTAGGCCGCGCCACATTAATAACATTAATAATAACGTGTTAACATGGAAAATGCCATTCTAATCACGGTACAACTAAAGAAAATAGCACAACCTTTTAGCAAAACGACAAAAAAAGGTTGATTTAGGCACTCAATGGTGAAAAAGGCATTATCCTGGTGGAATCATCAAAAAGGCATGAAAAGGTACATGGCATTTATGGCAAAATCCTGGCTACAGATAAGTGTGAGGTGTTGCATTTTAGGATGTTAAACCAGGGCAAATTTGCACTGAAAGATTGTTCACCATTGCAAATTCCAGTCTAATATGTTTGTTTCCACATACACAGGAGGGAGCCAGTGTGCAAGAAAATAGAGATATGTAAAATTTTAGAAGGCGTAGATAAGGTCGGTAGTCAGGCTGCCCTCTCAATGTGTCTTATAACCCTTCCCAAAGTAGGAGCACCAACATCGAGAGGGCATAGCTTAAAGGTGAGAGGAAGGAGTTTTAAAAGGGATGGCAGGAGACGTTTTCTTTAAACAGAGTGTGGTTGATGTTTGGAACTTACTACCAGAGGAGATGGTGGAGTTAGATATACAGTGGCTTGCAAAAGTTTTCATACCCCTTGAACTTTCCACATTTTGTCACGTTACAACCACAAACGGGATTATTGGGATTTTATGTGATAGACCAACACAAAGTGGCACATAATCGTGAAGTGGAAGGAAAATGATACATGGTTTTCAAATTTTTTTACAAATAAAAAACTGAAAAGTGTGGCGTGCAAAAGTATTCAGCCCCCTTTACTCTGATACCCCTAAATAAAATCCAGTGCAACCAATTGCTTTCAGAAGTCACTAGTAACTAGAGTCCACTTGTGTGTAATCTAACCTCACTATAAATACAGCTGTTCTGTGAAGGCCTCAGAGGTTTGTTAGAGAACATTAATGAACAAACAGCATCATGAAGCCCAAGGAACACACCAGACAGGTCACAGATAAAGTTGTGGCGAAGTTTAAAGCAGGGTTAGGTTACAAAAAAAATATCCCAAGGTTTGAACATCTCACGGAGCACTGTTCAATCCATCATCCGAAAATGGAAAGAGTATGGCACAACATAGCTGTCCACCTAAACTGACAGGCCGGGCAAGGGGAGGATTGATCAGAGAAGCAGCCAAGCAGCATGGTAACTCTGGAGGAGCTGCAGAGATCCACAGCTCAGGTGGGGGAATCTGTCCACAGGACAACTATTAGTCGTGCACTCCACAAATCGGGCCTTTATGGAAGAGTGGCAAGAAGAAAGCCATTGTTGAAACAAAGCCATAAGAAGTCACGTTTGCAGTTTGCCACAAGCCATGTGGGGGACACAGCAAACATGTGGAGGAAGGTGCTCTGGTCTGATGAGACCAAAATTGAAGTTTTTGGCCTAAATGCAAAACGCTATGTGTGGCGGAAGACTAACACTGGACATATCACCCTGAACACACCATCCCCACTGTGAAACATGGTGTGGCAGCATCATGCTGTGGGGATGCTTTTTCTTCAATAGGGACAGGGAAGCTGGTCAGAGTTGATGGGAAGGTGGATGGACCCAAATACAGGGCAATCTTGGAAGAAAACCTGTTAGAGTCTGCAAAAGACTTGAGACTGGCGGAAGTTCACCGTCCAGCAGGACAACGACCCTAAACATACGCCAGAGCTACAATGGAATGGTTTATATCAAAGCATATTCATGTGTTAGAAAGGTCCAGTCAAAGTCCAGACCTAAATCCAATTGAGAATCTCTGACAAGACTTGAAAATTGCTGTTCACAGACGCTCTCCATCCAATCTCACTGAGCTTGAGCTATTTTGCAAAGAAGGAATGGGCAAAAATGTCAGTCTCTAGATGTGCAAAGCTGGTAGAGACATACACCAAAAGACTTGCAGCTGTAATTGCAGCGAAAGGTGGTTCTACAAAGTATTGACTCAGGGGGGCTGAATACCTTTGCACACCACACTTTTCAGTTTTTTATTTGTAATAAAATTTGGAAAACATGTATCATTTTCCTTTCACTCCACATTTATGCACCACTTTGTGTTGGTCTATCACATAAAATCCCAATAAAATAAATTTACGTTTATGGTTGTAACGTGAGAAAATGTGGAAAAGTTCAAGGGGTATGAAACCTTTTGTAAGCCACTGTAATCACTATGTTTAAGAGACATTTAAAGTCTAAATAGGCAAGACATAGAAGGTTACAGAGCAAATGCAGGCGAATGGGATTGATATAGCAAAATGGTTGACATGGCATGGTGGACCAAAGGGCTCTTTCCTGTGCTGCACAACTCTGGGGCTTGGTGATAATAGTTTAATTATTTTTCACATCATCAAGGGTCAAAATAAAACAATGGCATGAACCAGGAACATCTGAGAAGCGGAGCCTAAATTTCTTACAGGTGAGACCTATACTCAGCAATGTGATATGGTCGGCAACTGCTCATTGATGCTTCTTGGATGAACATGTCCTCCAAAAAGAGACATCCCCAGCTGTGTTGTTCTGTATGGCACTGCAAGATAATTTAACCCCATATTTCTTCTCCACTTTGTCCAGTGGACTAAATCTTCCAATTCCTTAACTCAAGAATGCTTTCACTTCAGTATGACATTACCCCTCAAGAAGCTTGCTTCAATCTATACTAACCTGAATTCTGGTGGTTTTCTGGTTCTTTTCTGTATGAGATGTCTTTGTGTTTTATTTATCCTGGTTCATTTTTCTTTGGGTTTTGTTATTCGGGTTTTCATTTATTTAATCTTTTGGTTGCTCCACATAATTGCTGCTAAGCACTGGAATAATGTCGAATTCTTGGAAACTTAGACCATGTGCATAAATGTACATATGCCCCAAAAACTTTAGTTTTGTTTAGTGTACAACTGTCAGGTGTACAGAGCTACACAGAAAAGCGTTTGCTTGCGTGCTCTCCAGTTGCCAGAACGTCAAGGTGTTAGAAGAAAACTTTAGTATAGCAAATTATATAATTTTGATATTAATGTCATGTTCAACTACAGCAAACTAAATGTAAAAATGTCATACAATTCACTTACAATTCACTTACTATTTCATTTTACAACTTGTGTATAGCTTTTGATGCTCATTTTTGATGATTTGCAATTTTCATTCCTTTATTGGAGATTGTCTTTAATAATCGAAGATTACATAGTCGAAGTCACATTTTGTGTCTATCTTCGATTTAAACCAGCATCTGCAGTTCCTTCCTACACATCTTTAATAGTCCACCATCAATGTTGTTGTACACTAATATCCTTCCGTTAACACGAACCGGGATTTCGTCATGAAGTTAGGATTTTGATAATAAATTCAGGGATATTCCTGAGTCATGCCAATGTTCAAAGTGTTCCTTTTACTGATTTCAACTACAATTGGAGTTGACGAGCATCTTTTTAAAAATAAGATTGGCCTTTCAATTGTATGCACTTATTTGTAATCGTATTCCCTACCTAGGTTCGTAATGCTGTGTGTAGGCAGGAACTGCAGAAGCTGGTTTTCACCGAAGATAGACACAAAATGCTGGAGTAACTCAGCGGGTCGGGCAAGAGTCTGAAGAAGGGTCTCGACCCGAAACGTCACCCATTCCTTCGATCCAGAGATGCTGCCTGTCCCGCTGAGTTACCCCAGCATTTTGTGTTGTCTTCATAATGCTGTGGTGTTTTTTTTTAATTATATATACTCAAATCTATTCATTAAAACAAACGGAGAATAAATGATAACTTGACATAAATAAATTCAAGTCATGTAAAACTGCTGTTGGAAATCAAATATATGTCCTTGTTTTTTTTTTGTTTTTTTTTTGCTTGATGTCAGTGTTCACTAGGTTAGTCTAGCTGTTGCAATAGATTCTGGATAATGTAATGGCCAAACTGCCGCCGAGTCCATTCTCCAATCTGCCGCTAGAGCTCGCTGAATAAAGAAACGGTACTTATTACATATCACTGTTATCTCTTCTGCCAATGTATCAACAACCCCTCCCCCCCCCCTTACCAATTAAAACTCCAGTAATTATTGTTGCATTATTCCTTTCAGTAATAACGGGTTGTAAAGATACTAAGGAATGCGTGAATTCATTCGAGTGCTGGCAGAATATATTTCACTGTGTCGAAAGGAAACTTATTTCTCCCGTTCACACTGGAGTGGAAAAGGTAAATTGGATACTTTTGGTTCAAACTTAATTTGTTTTAACCTAGCAGCCCCACCTTCTTATTTCCAGCGCGAAAACATGGCAAAACAACGAATATTAAGCACTTTCACTATTAGTGCGCTGATTGTTGTGTTGGTTCTGAGACTGTTAATCTTTTTCATGTGTGTCCGACTGTGAATAATGACACGAATCCACTCAACCACAGCAAATGCCGCCACAGCCCTGTGCGTCAGTTTTACCTTTACCTTTTCACCAAAAGAGTAAAATTTGTTCTGTGAAGTAATAATTGTCTATTCAGAGTTTGTCCCATTTAATTTTTGTATGTTCGAAAAGCCTTGAATAATGTGAGGATGCTTTTTTTTTTTACATTGCCTGTGTAAATGTATATTACTTAGTTTTACATCTGTCCATCTTTTGCGCTATTTTATTTTACCGTAGTCGACGCGAGTTCAATAGAAACATGACGGCATGTCCATTGGAATATCCCTGGTTATAATATAGAAAGGAACTGCAGATGCTGATATATAGCGAAGATAGACACAAAGCGCTGGAGTAACTCAGCGGGTCAGGCAGCATCTCTGGAGAAAATGGATGTGTAACGTTATGGGTCGGGACCCTTCTACAGACTGAAAGTATCGAAATAGCCTCACAGAAAGTGCCTCAAATCCACTCCGAGTTATTAAAGTTAATGTGTGCCTCCGAGCAGCGTGTGTACAGTTCATTTCTCGATATCAGATCACGTATTATGAATCATTATAATTTGCTGAAATCATTTCTAAATACAAACCATTATATTTGAAACATTGGTGTTAAATTTCAATGTAAACATCATAAAAGTTGTGGATGTGGATATTTTCAATAATTAGCATCTAGTCTATGAACGTTACGGTTACACGCGAGCTTCCCGCTTAATCCTCACGTGGCATATTTAGAATCAAAACTTTACATCTTCCTCCATGCATTTTATTTTACTTCCCGTCTTTATAGTGTGTGAAAAAATGCAACGTACAATTCCTTCCATCTGCATTTTGTTATGATCGTGGTAGATAATTGTTTATCTGCAACGTATTTACCAACATTATTCTCGCCACATAATTCGCGCTGTTGCACACATGTACGTTCCACCTTTCTTTCTCTTTTGACATGGTCTTCACACAAAAAAAAACAACTGCAGAAGTGTTTAATTGTCCAGGTCCTCACTTGCAGAAACGACCTCATCAAAGTATCTAGGCTCAGAATGGTGTGATCTAACAACTATGTTTTTTTCCGGTGGATTTTGACGATATCTTCCAGTTTTTAATTCTGATTATTTAACTAGCAAAATCCGTTACAATGTTGGGTGATATAAATCCCTTGTAATCCAATTGTTCATTTCCATGAATTTCATTTGTACATCACTGATGTAGATGAATCCAGCGTGAGAAAAGAATGAAACGCTCTCCCTGGCATATTATGCGGCCACTGTAATCAATCAGAACATAGTTAAAACTGTTAACTTCAGGAAATTTCGCTAGCCATGAAAACGCTACACACCGTGTTATATTTAAGATTTAGAAACTGAAATGGTACTTCAAATATTTGTTAGAAAATTTCAGTGCGCGTGTGTATTTCGATAGCTCGTACGGCAGAGTGCACTCCCATCATTTATTATTTCTAAAGTATGTGTACTTTTGGAGGGAACTACCCCCGTACTCCGTGTTCATTGATTCCTGAACATACTTAATTTTCAATTCACTGTCCCACTTATTCAAAACTCTAGATAACATATATAAACTCTATATCTCTAGGCAAGGTACCTTTCAACATAGCATTTTTTGAGGATTAAAAATGCAACGACCGTATCACATTCAATTTGCTTAATTGACAAAAATATACTTTCTTGAAGCTTAGTAGCGCGTATCGTGTTGAATTCTCAGTGCAGACCATTATTCATCTCGTTTAATACATCCACGAGTGTTGAGGGCGAGCCACACCTTGTATTTAACGTTAATTCGTGTTTCTCCAGAGAATTACCTGAAATTATATATTTTTTCCAATTTATGAAATAGCTCACCAATGGAAAACGCATTTGGTTGTGGAAAGTAAACTAACTGGGAAATTAAAATAGTCAAGCATCTATTCAATATAAGCTCGCTGATAGTTGTACTGATTTGTAACTATTATTCAGTCTTGTGAAAAAAATATCGTTTTTAGAAATGTTGAATTTTTAAAAATCATGAATTTGAAATCTCCTGTCCCATCTTAAAACTAAAATTAGTCAATACGAATTAGCCATATCAACAAGCCAGTGACGACATTACGAATAATGTAACTTGCATCTTAAAAGATGGCTGCTTTCGAAAATAAGCCTTCGTAGTTGATATCCGATTGCAGTTGCGAAAATAATCAGAATCCGCATCAATTCAACACAGCACTTCACTATAAACATAATGAACACAACTGCGTTATCAGAAATTATTTTTAGGGAGGGGAATAAATAAATAATCTCCCGCCCTGTCCAAATATTTCAAATAGTTAAATGCAAAATATAAACACGTTTAACTTTGGATTTTCCATTAAACTGGGGAAATAGGGGACAATCAAAACATGTATTATACTAATCTAAATATGCTTTGTTACCCCATTTTAGAGATGTGCTCGCTTGTTTGAACTTAAAAACCTTGACAATTATCAATAATGGGCTGTAAATAAACTTTCAACGACGAACTAAAACATTAATAACGAGTTCTAACGAGTTGGAACAGAACGGTAAAATAGATTATTTTACTTGTTTTACTTTCTACAACCAAGTAAGTTTATACGTTTTGAACATCCTTGATAAACAAAGCACTAAATCATTCAAAAGTGTACATTTTATATAATCCCTAAGTGTAAGATTGGTGACAATCCGATTAAAGATAGGCTGTACACACGCTGCTCGGAGGCACACATTAATGCGGTTAAAGATAGAAGCAAAGTTATTTTGATTTCCCTTTGGATTATAAAGTTGTATATGTATAATTTGTGATCAGACAGATGTAAGATTGGAAGCCTGTACTAATTCCTCTTTCGGTACATTCCCTGTCGCAATTTTTCAAAATCAATATATTACATCAATAAATAAGGTTATGATTTCGACAGAAGAAATTATGTATCCTTGTAGGAATAATTAACATAACTTTTTCTTCGAAATAACAACCATGTGCAGCAAGAGTACAGTGACAATGGGTGGGGCCATGTATACGTGGCGGGGGGGGGGGGTGAATTTTGTAAAATATTTAAAGATTATATTGCTTGCCATGTCTCTTTTTCTTCGTGTCATTTCTATTAATATATAAATCGCGCATTGTTTACATGGACGAAATACCGAAAACCAATCAATTTGACAAGTTTATTTTAACAAGGGTCCCTGGGACCGATGAATTGTCGCAATGTGTTTGTCAGCGGTCAAAATCGTGATGCGATGAAACAATAATGTGATTCATTTGAAAGCTGCAGAGTAATTAACCTTAAGCGTACATATGCAAGTCTAGGGCACGAGACTTGACCTTCAAGGAGAGACTGATTTCAAACTCATCATCGTGTATTTATTTAAAACACACGTGGAACTTTACACATTTCATCCCGGGAGGCACCTGAACTTCGAGTGTAGGACTTATCGAAAGCAATGTAGTTCGTTTTAAATGACCTGACGTGCAATGCGTGTATTCTAATGTTTAACATGAAAATCATTCGGGGGGGGCAGATGCATACATTTATAACTATTTGTCAAATGTTAGCCTGAATTCGCGGTGAAGATCTGCAACACACCTTGTTTGTAGTTTCTTACAAGTTCACTTTAGCGTCGCGGTTTGATACTTCATCGACAGAAAACATTAAAAATAGTACAAATGTATTTTCAAGTGTGGTATAGCATAAATAACACAGGTCTGTGACATCTGTATTAAGAGAGGCTTTCAATTGAGAGGGGATGTGGGAAGATGGGTGGGGTGGTTGAATATGTTGCAACGTCCCAGTATTAAGGAGCAAATCAAATTGTGCCCCAAAATTCCATTAGTTTTACCGCCGTTTAGATCATCCGCATCACTACAAAGTCTTAATGGGAAGGGAGCCTTTTGTATTTGGGACCCTTTTGGTCAACTTTCAGATCCGCACCGAATAACCAAAGGTGGCCAACGTCATGTAATTGTTGGTGAACGTCTCTTTTGGCTAACGTTCAAAATATTTGTCGTTGACTCTGAAGATCGCGGATATATGGTCCCAGACAGGGTACCAGGCAGAATTTCAGACACTTCCAGTGTTCTAAGACTGAGGGTAGAGCCCAGGGGCCGCTTTGTATTGAACAGTAAGTAAACGGGCTGGGAGCTCGACGTTTTTTTTTCCCTCCAATCCAACATGAATATTTACTATGCAGTAACACCGGCGAAATGATTAAATCATTACTGTATATCGTCCGAACTACTGATTTGTAAAGCTTGACGTTGGATTTTATTTTTTCCACATAAGACAATGTAGAAATATCTAGTAAATGCAGCATAATCCCCTATGGATATTTAAGAGTTTGCATAAGAAAAAAACATCCAAAAGATGCAAGTTAAACCATAATCTGAGATGTCACTTACAGTAACACCAACTGTTTCAAATGGATAACTATCAACACTATACATGTTCATTGGGCTGATGGTGTGTTTTGCATTCATATGCGTGTGACTTCCGAGTGCATTTTTTGTTAAATCGAGTGTACTCCAAATAGAAATTGAGATGTTCCAGGCTAACTGAAATCATTGGAACTTTGGTTTGCTAACTAAAACTAAAATAGGTGTTAATTTTATTTATCTGGGAGCATTTTCGAGGTAGTAACTTTTCAAGCTGCAATAGTTAGTCTTAAATTGCTTGTAATGTTGACTTGGTTTTACATAGTGATTAAAGTATATTTATTGTAATATATTTAATAAAACATTAATTGAAGTATAACGTATCCATGGATTATGTTTCTGGTATATATTATATTGGGTCGATCTTTAATTAGTTTACCCCAAATACACAATATTTTGATAAAGTTAAGAACTGTCCAATGAAATACTCTTTATGATGTTTAATTTATTTGTTCAGAATATTTTAAAGGCTGTACATATATAACATGAGATGATAGATGGTAGAAGCAGTTGAACTTATTCTTTAAACTTGACGGAACCGATTTACTTCTTTGTGGACATTTTGACAACTGATATTTTCTTCATTTCATTATTTAGTACGCGTATGCCTAAATGTGCAGTTTTCAAAATGAGTTTAGCATAGAAAAAACATTAGTTGCTTAGTGAACAGTTTATTCTTTTATACATGATGCATATAGTTTAAATACAGATATCGTATTTAATGCAATACATATGCATAAGTCGTGTCTAGTGTCTGAAATGGTAATGTGTTACTGCATCTAAATTCGATAATTTGTACTACGTTTTGGGGTATATTTTGTTTCCAATCACAATCTATGAAAGTTCCGTTGGAATGGAAATATTATGGATTTCTATCTTGCAAAGAAAATAAGTCTCCTGACTATTTAATGTTGACCAATAAGTGGCTCGGTGAATATTTGCAGCAGTTTAACGAGTCCTGTATTTCTGAGTCCTTACCCTAATGTCGCCTTTCATTGACTAGTAATAACCCCATCACCCCTAAACAAACTGATGGAAATACAGACAAACGGAAGTATAATTTTGACATTGTTTTAGAAATTAACGGTTAATAAAATGAGATTCCTAACGATGATCTAGAATACACTGTGAAACATATCTATACCAGAACAAAACAGGAATTGTATTGTAGTAACTACGTCGGCAAAATACTAATGTGGTTTTCTCTTGTTGTGTATCATAGTTTCATGAATCCAACTATTCACTTTATCCACATTTTAAATTGATAATATTGACACTATATTGACTCGGTCCGAATATTTAAATGCCGAATGTATTTTTTAAAAGAAGTTAGCCAGCGGCAATGTTGATAAGCATTGATTATATTAAAATTGTATGTAACTGCGGTTTACCATGTTGAAGTAAACGTTCGTCTGTTACCTAAGCAGTGAGAGTTGGTGATTGTTCATAATTGTTTGTATTTATGTTTGGACTCTCCTTTGTTTTTGCAAATTATTTGCAAAACATCTTTGTGCTGCAACTGGCTTGTTGAGTGGAAGAGTAAAAACCAGTTGACTGTTGCAAAACTATAATGCATGTGCTGCCAGAAGATGTCGCCCTTCGTCTACTTGCGGTGCCTATTCACTTCTACAAATCAAATCAAGGTGATACCAGTGTTTCATGTTTCTGGGCAAGGTTTATTTTCTGGTCACTTAGTCATTTAAATAAGGTTCCACTGCAATACTTACTCTTTTACCGAAAACGAATATTTATTTTTAAACGTCCGTCATGTTTAGGCCATGCAACTTACAGAAAACACCTTAATATTTGCTGGTGGATCTCAGCAGATCAGGCTGCATCTGTGGAACGTCCCAACCCTAAACATCACCCTCCACAGATGCCGCCTGACCCAATCAGTTCCTCCCGCACTTTGTTTCTTGCTCAAGAGTCCAGGATTTGCAGATGTATGTGCCACTTTAAATGTCTGTTTATATGCACGTTTGTATTCACATATGTGTACACAATCATTTTCACACCATTCCATCTATATGTTATCGATGTTACTTCGGATGGACAATTATACTTTCTTTGTGTGAGCTTCAGCAATAATGATTAATAATTTATAGATAACTACTTATAATATAGAATGCATAAATATTATTGGCTATGTTATAACGCTGTTTATCGCTACATATCCAAAAAATAGAGTTGATTGGAGCATGTTTCAATTTTCTTTTCAATCTATTTTTGGTTTATTAAATTCATTACATTAAGTAACGGCGGAAACAAAATAAATAAATATATCAATGTCACTACCTCAAAATTAAAGATATATATATTTTCATTTTGGCCTATTGCAACTACCAGTTTTATAACCTGGTTAAACTTGTAAAATTTTAGGCAGCGAAACCCGAATAACGCATATGTATCAAGTATTGCATCTTGAACGTATTTATTATAACATATCAGCTATGTACCCTGGTATTAAAGAACATTAAGGTTGCCTAAGTACGTGTATTTTTTTAGAAAGAAGCTAAATATAGACTTTTAAAAAATTACGATTGGTAAATGTGTACCTTATCCTCGACAATATCACACATCTGTTTAAGACACTTTCAATTGTTGAAACTGAAACTGAACGGAATACTTACATAATAACGAGTTTAGTTTTAGGTGTATAATAATTATCGATACATCGCTGCATTAATTTATTAAATAATAAGATGTATTGAATCAGATTTAACTATAAATTGTATTCTACTATGGCAGCCGTTAACTAAAACGGTGCCAATTTACATTACTGTCACCTCCAATTTAACCTAAACCTTAAACTGGTTTGCAATAGTTTCTAATATTGTACTAATGCGATTCTGTGCACTCAAAATAATGGTGTCGCCAATTCAGCGACTGTGCAATTAACTAATGACCAATACGACTGTAAGTACGGAAAGCAGTAAAAACTAAATCTAAACTGAACTGAGTTTAAGTCATATGAAGCATGTGCAATTTGTCTACGTTGCGGACCAATCAGAATGTCCATTGATAACATTACTACGCTTCGAATTTGTCTTAAATCGGAGTTAGTATGAGACTTGATATTCCGATGCCTTAAAATAGCGGCAAAAAATTCACAGTGTGTAACCTATTGGTACAGAAAATAAATTCCAGTCTTTTTCAGATGAGTTAACAAGTCCTAAATAAATTACAAGTTGTACTGTAGGTGATCTGAGCGAAAGTGAGTTACGTTAGGTACATAGAGTCCAAATTGGAACTCATTTCGTCAACATCGTGTATCTCCCGAATAGAGTTGAGCAAATTATAATCATTTTACAATGGCAAATAATTTGACTATTCACGCAACTGATTTTTTATTACTACATCTAAGCTATTATTCTTACACACTACATCTAAAACAAAACAAACTACTTTTGCCAGTGTTCAAACTTCTGTGCTCCAAATTATACATTGCTTGAAATTCATAGGCGAGGGATTAGATACCGTTAGCCACAACAAGAAAGTTTGAAATTAGGCGCTAAATATAAGAATTTGTATAAATGCATCCAAAACAATGCAAAATATACTATAAACTACTGAACTAGAATGAAATATTAATGCACGAAGACATTTACTCTTTGAGTACATCCAATGCGCGATATACAGGCCTACGTTTCATAATGTTTCTCTATTATAATATTATATATACCGCAAGGGATGCATATGATCAGCGCAATTTTATTTCATCGCGTCACCGCCAAATATCCCACCAACGGATCGTCAAAATAACATTAAAAAATAGTCAAACAAATGCCCAGGCAAACTCTACCATGCAATAGAAACGATGCAACGGTACTTATTAAGGTAGAACTGTGTACTTATTAAATCGGTTGAATACATCGTGGTTAAAAATATAGTCAAATCTATTTTGCGTACTAGATTTCTTTTGGTGTATGCGAAGAATCAAAAATAGCTTCAGACTATAAGGTCATGAATGTAAGAAACACTGCAACTATTTCCCAGTACCGGTGCTACACGATCACGGTAATTCTGCGAATGCAAAGTTTAAAATCGCGTACTGTAAATTGATATTAAATATATAAAATCGACATGTGATTAATATAGCACTATAGGGATAAAATTTGTTTCGTCTATTTGTTTTTACTCAAATGATTTTGACTATAGTCACAGATAGTGTTAATAAACGTCTATTTGAATATGGCGCTGAATAAATAGGAATTATGCGGCAGCTTCTGTAGATATATTGGTGACTAATTAGTTAATATTTACGAAACAAAATTGCAACGTCGTATATATTATATTATTTTGCAAAAATAAGGATAATATATATATTGTGGATTTCCATAAGTATGAAGAAATGCTACTTAATTAAATGTGCAACTAGAAATATGACTACTCGAGATAGAAAATCTTAACCTATGTCACCTTATAACCAGAAGGGTAAACTAGTCGGGCATATTGTTGATTATAAGATGTATCTCATTGAATATTCAAGCCGCTATTAGTATTTTAAGTATTTAAATACATGGAAATTCGCGCGGAGATAAAATATCTCTGGCAGATCCAAAGACTGCCTATTGCAATCGTGGCCATTGAAATCAAGGAAGGGTTCTTTGAAGTGTGTAAAACTAAAGATGATGATATTACTAAATCTAGATTTTTTTTTTGTTTTATTACAAACGTTTAGCTAAAAGGCATACGTCTCTTAATGTAAAGATATCAGTAATCTTACATGAAAATGTACACTAATACACGTGAAAAGCTCTGAATGCAATGTTAAAATCATACATATTCATACAGGATTCCAACGCGTAATTATAATATAACGCCGTAGCAAAAAAAATCTACAAAAGTAGTTTTTATATATACATATGTGTAGGTTAAGGTTTTAAAGAGGGAACAATGATACATTGGAGTGTTTATGCAGAAACAAACGTTTTCGATCTATAGCTTCAGTAAAAGAAAAAGGTGAGCAAACACTTACAGAGATATACATATTAAAAATAACGTGCACGTTACAGCCAACAGCAGAGGCGAATGCGCACCATTGGCGTTATTACGCACGGATATTTCTCCAGTGTCCTTATTTATATGAAAAAATTCCCGTACGCTCTGTTCTCGCAGTCTTCTTATTGGAAAGCACACAAAAAAAAAAATTAAAGACTAAAACATAAATTAGGAAGCTGCATGCAATTCAGTGGCTGTCAAACAATAAGCTGGGTTGCGATTTGCATATTTTTTTCTTGTTGCTAATAATTTCATTTTAAATGTTAGCATACGTGCACTTAGCGTGACGTAAGCAGACGTGACCTCGCCGATACACTGAGCGTGCGTTGAGGAAAAAAACTCCAGATGCCTGGAAAATCCTTCAGGGAAACGTCTCCAAGTTATTTCCTTGGTTTCGGTCCATTTGCTGTGTGCAGTATATTTAACTGGGAGGGGGGGGGGGGGATACTGAAGAAAATGCCAGTCTCTTGTTCTTTCGGGCAAAATGTCCGCTTGGCGAAGGCGGAGAGGGAGAACATGTTCCCACCAAAGGGGGAAAAAAAAAAGCAATGTCAAAAACACACGAACTAATGGCTGGAGGTGGCGGGAAAATCTGGGCTGCCTCTTGTTTGCCGTTTCTGGATGGCGAGGCAACAGCGGCAGGGCAGCGTTTCCAGGCTGGGAATCTTGCTTCTATTTCTTTTCACTCTGCATTTGATGTGTTTCCCCGAGGAGGAGGAGGAGGAGGAGGATAGAGGAGGAGGAGGAGGAGGAGGAGGATAGAGGAGGAGGAGGAGGAGGAGGATAGAGGAGGAGGAGGAGGAGGATAGAGGAGGAGGAGGAGGAGGAGGAGGAGGAGGAGGAGGAGAGGAGGGCGGGGGAGGCAGGAGCAAAAGAAAAGAGAAATAAAAGAAAAGTATCAAGTCAAGAGTTTGCAAGGGGGAAAAAAATTGGATCATTTGTTTTTTTTAAATCATTTTGTTCGATATTTTTTCCCCCGACCGATCACGAGGAGTAAAGAGAGTCGGGGAGGGAGAGATTCGGAGCGGCCAACTGTAAATAAAATAAAATAAATCAACACACATAAAGATCCAACAACCACTACCCCCCCAAAAAAAAGCTAACAAAGCGTTTGAAGAGCGCCAAGTGCGAACTCGGAGCTTCTCGGCTCGTCACAACATCCGATGGACAACGGTCAATGTCTGGAGCAATGTGTGTGGAGAGAGAGAGCGAGATAGAGAGGGGGGCGCTCTTTGAAAGAGGGGAGAAAAAGTTCAGCAATTAAACGCCTAATAATGGAGCGTAACACGTGAACCCCCCTCCCCAACGGGCCTGTTAACTCCCACATACTAGCACATGCACGCACGAAAAAATGTTTTCTTAAAAAAAAATAAGGGACTTTCTTGTCAGCGTTTGGCTCTATTCAAATGTATTATTTGTTGTGTCTGTCAGACGGTGTGTGAGTGCTGTGGGGTTGGGGGTTGTTGGTGGTGGCGAAATCCATTATTCTGCCAAATGAGAAGAGAAGGCACTGCCTATTCGGGGAATGGCCCTTCTACACATACAAGAAAAAAAAAATCAGATCATGCAAGGAATGAACAATAGGGCTTCAGTTCATCAGCAACAAAAGAAAAGGGGAAGTTATTTGATTTTCCGGCCACGTACCCGCCGGAGGGGGCTGGACAATCTTTACCCTGGCCCCCCAAAAAAAACTTGCAGACAGTGCCATCACTTTTTTTTTTTTACTTCTTGGGTTTGGGTGAAGAAAATGTTACGGGGGAAAAAGTTATTTTTTTCCTTAAAGGGTGGAAGTTGTCCTCTCTATTTCAGTGCCCTTTCAATCAGAATAATGTTATGGAAGTAAGCACCTACTTTGAATGAAATTGATGAGGAACGGCATTGGTTGCTTCTGGACCCATGAAGAAGTCAAAACTTGCCAAGAAGAGCTTTCAGCTGCGGGGCTTTTGTGCACCAAGATTTCAGCAATGAACCTACGTTGAAGTTTGCCTTCTAGCAGCCTGTAAGTATGCGCATCTCTTTACATCTGGATGTACAATTTGACATTTCGAGCCATTGGCAATTCTGGCGTTGTTAAACTATTTTATTTAAAAAAAGCAAATCAATGGCTTTGATTCTTTTTAATGGTTTGGCCAATTACATATTAATTGCTTTGTATAATAAGTCGTCAATATGGTGTAATAACGTTAGCGTATTTTGTCGGTTGGAAGTAAAAGGTGAGTCTCGCCTGCCAATTAGAAAATTCCCAATGGTAACGTATAATGGTTGTACTTTCCTCGTAACATTTGGAATAATTAAATATCTAAATGCGAAATATTTAACGTTCATCGCTGAGAACTGATGTGAGGGCTCGAAATGAAAGGCTGTCCTTTGAAATGGTTATGGTAATTATTTGTATGGTGTTGAACTTGATGTTGACTGTTTACATTGCTCGACTGCAGGAGGAAACACAGGCTGCAATTTAATAATTTAGAAATCCTTCTCAGCATAAAAAATCGTCATTGGATTTTGCACATGTACATAATTCTAATATGTGGCCGTACATAACTTCATCAGATACGCACTTTGGTCAGATATGTGCCCTCTATTCACTGGGCTTCACAATCTTGTTCTATATCTATGTTTCCATCTCGATCTATTATGTCTCACGCTATTTTATCTACGAATCTGGCTCCAATTTATTAGGTTGGATAAGGCCACAGTAGTTGGCCGATGGCGTGGGTGTTTTAATTATGACTTCAAAATATTTCATACTAATCTGTTTCTGGAACTCTGGTAATTTATGAAGTCGCCGGAGTTGTTACGAGTCAAGATTACTGATTGGCGAGCACTGAGATATGGCTCAGCTTGCAGTTTTCCGTTACTACACAGAAGTGGCATTTTGTATTGTTATATTTACACAAACCAGAATAGCTTCCCTGTGTGGTTCGCAGAATGGTATCTCAACATGTGTGTGCAAGGAATGGTTTTTGAGGGCAGTGATTCCAGAAACTATTCGATATTAACCTAATGTTGCTACAGTAGCTTGTTTACGTTATTGCCATTGTTGTCGAGATGTTTATTTATTATTAGATTTGCCACGCTCTGTTCCAGAGAGAGGGAGATACGCAATCTACGTTGGCCGTGTTGGTTTGAATCTCATGGCCACGGTCAGTGGCACTCAGAGAGGCTTCAGAGCTCGACAGCCGGGGCAGAAATGAGGGAATGTTTTGTAGCGACCAGCCTTTCACTGGAAAACGCAGAACTGGGGCACGCATTCATGTTTTAAAAATTGTAGTGATCTGAGCCACCATTCTGTGTCTTGGCAGCAAATATTTATGCTGATGCTTGTCACCACATATATCACTTATACTGTATCTTAAGAATGTCTCCACCACTATGAAAACAAAAGCATAATGCAAAAATAGAATATTATTTACATGCATGAGCAGATGTGGAATTCTGATACTATTTGATGTGTTTACTTTAACAATCGGGGAAGGTGCAAGGCTTGTCGCGAATGCACCTCATAAAAATAAAACATTAGTTTTGTATTCATATCTTGTTCTGGAGTGAGTTCTCTTCAGCCCAATTCAGCCCTTTAATATTGCTTGAATGCAGTTGCTGCATCGGCAGTAAATGCGACCAGTTTAGTTTTCAACCCATTTCATTAGTGCTTGTTGCAAGCCATGATATATCTTCGCTATTTTGAAAACGGTGCTCAGCAATAACATTTTAAAACCGGCTGTTGATTGCCAATTCGCGACGTAATATACAAATGAATATTCATGATTGTATTCAACATCAGTGTTAAGTAGCCAAGGACGGATTAAGTATGGTGGAGCTATTTATTTTTCAAATCTCCCATGTCACAAATATATTATCAAAAGACTAGACATCAATTTAATATAATATGTATTGTGGTTTTAAGGACGTCAAAAATATTGACATTTTAATTGGGGACCATCAACTAATCTCTTTAATTCGTGATATTTTGCAGGTAAAGAGTTAACCGGATGCATGTTCTGAAACATAATACCGAGGAAAACGGTAAAACGCACATTCTGTATTTACTGTATACCAATTAATGTAATCTGTGAATCTTGTTAGCCAGAAAAAATATAGTTAATGGTGCAGTATTCTGTTATAGTGTCATGTAGAATATCATATAGTGTCATGATAAATTGGGCCATGCAAAACCATCCCTTTCAAATTGCAGATGCAGTTATGGTAAAGGGATGGGCGTCCTAATAACAAATTGGATGATACCACTGATAATTTACAATAAATTAAGATTGAAAAACAAAGTTTAATGTAATATAGATCAGCAAATAATGTAAGTCAAGAGGTTGGCAAACGTGCTTAAAGATTCTCCAAATGAACTGGTCTTTACCACACGAAATGCCTGTTTTTATGAGCAAGATCACGATTCTGTGGTCTGTGGTTTACTCGTAAGTTTACCACGCAGCTCCAAAGAAATAGGTGATTCCTCGGATGACTCACTACTGTTTGCTTTAATTAACATCCATTTATCTAAAGCAAAATTAGGGCGGCAGGGTGTCGAATGTAGTCCATGTATTTATAGCAATGCATCATATAAATCTCACGCGCACACGTAACATTCACAGGCAATTATGAAATCCGAATATTAGCGTGTAGGCGTTGCAATATTTTCAGATCACGAGGGTACTTTAGATCCATGCCATACAATGTCGACAGATCTATCCAGAGACCTATAGAAAGATTTCACGGTGATATGACAATCACCTCCCAAACTGCACACTGGTGTTGACATTTTGTAATGTAAAACTTGTGTGTGATACAGATACACATTTAAAATGTATTTTCACAGTGACTATTGTATAAATATAGATAAATCATGCTTTAGGAAATCGATAACTATATTCTATATTCAATTGTGATTTATTCACTTTAGAATATCTGCACCTGTTTGGTCGTATATTATATTATGGCAGAATATGAATTCTCACTTTTATAGTTAAAATAGTCGATGTTCTGGTTTAGAAATCGAATTGCATGGAGGGAACTGTGAGCATTGCCTTAATAGGAGATCAATTGCCAACCTTAATAAGGTAAAACTAACCAACATTTCGATGTTTACAGACTGGTCCTTGCACTTAATCCTTAATTCAATTATAAAAGCAATATGAAAACTGGCGAAAGTAAGCATTTAATAAAGTCGTCTAAACCCTTTCTTATTGTGCCAAATGCGTATATTGAGTGAAATGACTGGTAAGATTGGCAGTTTCGAAATTGGTAACTTCACTAATGAAACACGAGTGTATAATCGTCACGTTGTCTATTGCCTCTTGCATTGCATTTAATTATTATTCTTATTAAAGCACACCTCTGTGTGTGAAAGGCAACCTATGTGACAGGTGGTCATTATTTCTGCAATCATTTTTGGCAGCTAGTATATTTTAGTGACGTCGGCTCCAAAGGACTCCCTTGAAAATGGCACAGTTAACCGGTTACGTATACATCTTGGAAAATTGCTATTCGTGTACATATAATGTGAATAGCACAGAACTATCCGGAACAAGCTCGGGGGATTAAATGGCCTAGTTTAGTTGCCATGCTCGTGTGCTAACTGGTCTTATTTAAGGACTGAGAGGATTCATGTTAAATTGGCCGTTGTTATTCATTCAAATTAAATCATTAGACATATTGCACATTGCAATACACACTTGTTGCAGACTTTGGTACACAAAGGATAATATGTTCACAGAATGCAGTGTATAGATCACCCTTATTGATCATAATGTCCAGATATCTTATCATAGCCATGTTTACACAATACTGGAAGCTTTCTGTGGTACCTATTATTTGAACAGAAATTTACTTATTTACGTTTAATTCCATATTACTCGTGTTCATTATTTTTTTGTAGAATGCGTATTGATAAATGTCATTACTGTCAACAATGTATAGCACTGTCTTCTGCTATTTGCATTTTTAAATAGTATTTACCTTCCAGAGCAGTGAAGCCACCGCAAATTGTGCCTGGCATATTTCCATTCTATCTCAGGCCTTCTGAGATCACAAATATTGAAAATACCATCTCCCTGTCTGTGGGCACTTCAGTCTTCCATACCTTACAGATATTGTAATAATTGGATACATTGTCATTCTCTTAAGAGCAAACCTAAGACCATGTTAAAAACCGACTGAGATAATTACCTTTATCACGTTTTAAACCCAATGAAAATGTTTTGTATTTCGGGATACTTTATCGTGTGTGTGTGTGTGTGTGTGTGTGTGTGTGTGTGTGTGTGTGTGTGTGTGTGTGTGTGTGTGTGTGTGTGTGTGTTTGTGTGTGTGTGTGTGTGTTTGTGTGTGTGTGTGTGTGTGTGTGTGTGTGTGTGTGTGTGTGTGTGTATGTGTGCATATATATATATATATATATATATATATATATATATATTTATATATGTGTGTGTGTATTTCACTGATGCATTTAATCATGACACTTGTTTCGCTTCCATGAAAGTGACCGTTATGATGTAAAATCTTCTCGTTGTATAATCTGATCACTGGGCATCATTTTCATTCAACATGGACCTATCTGCAGTGCTGTAACGGTTAGCGTCACAGCCTGTGTCATTTGAAGCCTTTCGTTTGTTTTAGTTAAACGTCTAATTGCCTCATTCTTTAGATACTGTTGCATGTTAGGGAAGATTAGAACTGAAAATATCAAGCAGTACGAATATATGCAGTACCTTCACTAACTGTGGGTGTTATAGCTGTTTAATGTATTCAATTTAATGGACTGTGTTTATTCATTCACCGGTTGTTCCATTTTTTTCATATCATGATCATAGTGGGCATGTTGAAAAGGGAAATAATGAAGTTATGATCTGGCATAGTCCTGTCGCTGTAAAATTAAGACCATGTCGTTCTACATTGGCGATGCTTCCTACCTTGACCACCGAAATAATAATAGATTTAAAGTGACAATGAAAAGAACAGTAATTTAAGCATCGATGCAGTATTTTTTTAAATATAGAATGAAGAGAAACGGGTGCACAATGTCCACCATTTATAAACGTTTATGTTACCGATATGTGATTGAGTTATCATAAAGAAATAGGAATGGTCACAAATGTTAATTTGGTATTTTCTTCAAATAATACCTCATTGAAAGAAAGCGGATAGTCTAGATCGTTAGAAGCACATCCATTGTTTTTGTAGCATTTAATTTACAGTTTAACATCAGAATATATCGCTGTATTAATGAATATGATGCAGCATCGTTTTCATTAAAGTACATAAAATAAACAGGCACTATTCGATTCAAAATGAGATTTTACAGCCATGGCTTTAACTAAACTCACGACTGGACGTTGACAGTGAATCTGCAAATCTGTTATCTAGTGAAATGGGTAATTGCATCCTATGAGCTATTTAAGGTAACCTTTCAGATCATATCTTTCAGTGTTCAGGCAAACTCATGCATGTTAAGTCTTTGGCTTAACAAAGTAACCAGGCAAACACCAGACATAAAATGTGATGGGAATTCTGCACAGTGATTCTACCAGCTCATTTTCTCCTAATAGTGGAATATAACGCAAATGTTTTTTTACATAGAAGAATACCCTGATCTCCGAATCTTTGCATCATGGGTTGATAACAAAACAATCTGTCGGTTTATGCCAAGGACAACGTTATTTTTAAGTAGATAGTTACATGATACTAATATGGTTCATAAGCCTTTCCACTGAGCTGAGAAATAAAATGACACAGCAAACTCGTGATGAAGATTTTATACAATACTTTACTGCACGTACTCCAGAGAAGAAAAACAGAGCAACATATTCGAAGAACAGCTTGATACGCAGCTTCCAGGCATCCTTTTAACTTTTCACCTCCGATCTCATTCCAAGCTGTCGATTATCAATTATCAAGTAGATTTTAATTGATAATTCCCGGTACCGAGCAGCGCGTTGACTACGATGTGAAGCGATTAAATCACAAACAACTGAGCAAAATATTTGCGTGTGGACTCGCTGCGTAGATAGACAGCGCAAATCTCCAGTTCCCCGAGTAGCAAGGCCCAGTTTTTGTAGCAACGGTAAAATGTCTCGTAGCAACAATGCAAGGGAGCAGAAATTGAAGGAAAATGCACGTTACCCCGATCAGAGATGCTTTAATCTGTCCAAGGAGAGTAATAGTCCTCCAGAGCTAGCATTGTCCACACAATGTTTGCGGGAAGGGAAGCAAAAGGGCCGCAGCTATTTTAGGTCTGGCGACAAAATAAAGGTGTAGGGGTTGAGGGGAGGGGGGGGGGGGGGGGTGGAATTGGAGACCCTTTGTTTCCGGCGGGAGCTGACGGCTGATCAGCCATGCATATCAATAAACGTGTACTTGAAATTTCTCATGACATCATCATTACCTTGGTCTCCCGCGGTCCGGGACCTTTGACCTCGTCGGGTTGGTCCAGATTTCGGCACCGCAATCCCAATGATGGCCCTGATCCGTCTTCAGACCCTTAGTCGCGACAGCAATGGGGCGACGGCATCTGCCCTTCCAGCTCTCCGGGCGTTGATGGGGACCGATTTCCTATAGATATATATATATATATATATTTATAATCAACCTGCCACCGCTGCCATAAAAAAAAAGATACGATCGGCAACCAACAGGGGCGATCGCATTCTGGTTCTTACTCGTTATGTCAGTTTCCACTGCGATATAAGCAAAAAGAAAATATTTGCGCTGTGGAGCTGCATTGGATAGTGCAGTTGGTTCAACGTCTTCTCGCAGCCTTTGTGAGAATGAAGCGATTTACAATGCAAATAGAGGCCTGTGGAGAGATGGGTGCACCTCTATCTAACTCTGTCCAGATGATATGGAGACTAACGCGCCGATGGGGCAGCTTATTCCTTATGATATTAATACCGGGAGTCTGCAGTGCTAATGGTGAATATTAAGTTCCACTGAAGTTGGGCAAAAACTTCGAGGGACGACACACCCTCTCGGTGCCAGTGCACAGATGCATATCTCTGGGCCAAGAAGTGATCTAAGGAAAATGATGAGAATGTGAACATGGCGAAATCTGTTGCAGAACACAGATCTACGAGTGTAAAAGTGAGTGGAAGGCGCCGGGAAACGCAAGGATTGAGGAAGTTAGTTGTTATCTTTGGTTATCTAGCTGTATGAGTGTATTTGCCCGTCATAAAGCTAGATAACCGAAAGTAAAAACTGCTTCCAGGGTCTTCGAGGAGCTTCAGAGACGCAGAGGGGGAAAAAAAAGCCGTATAATGGAAGTGTACATCAAAAAGAAACGCCGAAGCTGAACTCTTATAAAGTTGAACAGAAGGGATGCCGACAGAATTCATTCTGAAAATGTGCTTTAATAAAGGTATCACGGGTGATTCTGACAGAAACAAAGTCTCGGTGGTTGCAAGTTAACTAACTATAAGGCAATAGTTAAATAATGTGTACGCGTGCTTGGAACGTTTTGCCCTGGTTAGAGCTGCTTAGTTGTTTTTTAAGATTAAAACGTACCGCAACTTTGTAGCTGAAATATTAAACTGCTTTACAGAAAATAGATAATGATGTGCGATTGTACAATTGCTTCTGGACAATTTTATTTGGCTGTTTCACTGCACGTCTGTCGGTGGGGGAGGGGTTAATTGAATTTGAAAAACGAGTGGGATTAAAAAGTTTCAAATTAGTAAGTAAAACAGGCTTCATGGGATGATTTGGTATCACCGTTTGGAAAATGTGAGCAAGTGGATTTTTTTTAAACATGGAGAATGCGACAGAAGTTTAAAGAAACATCCACGAGTTGTCGTTTGCAGTCACATGTCTTCCCAAGAAAGAAAGGAAAATACGTGTTAATATGCACGCCGAAAAAAAGTGCGTAAATAAACCAATCTGCCTATAGGCGACTGAAGAGAAGGGGACACGGACTTCAATAGCAAGATGCCGAACTGATCGTTATTTTTTAATTCAAGAAGCAGAGGCAGATGCTTCGCTCCTTCAGCACGGTTTCCTAGTGGAAGGCAATGAACCAGAAAGACATGATGGAGACGATATCGCCTTCCCTCCATGTCAAATTGTAGAAAAAAAAGTGTCTTACTCTGGTAGCATTGGAAATGAAACTGACATTAAATGAAGGAGTCGAGCAGATCGTATAGGAGTATACCACGTGGGCACTTTTTTTTTTCTTCCCTTTTTTCTAAGGATGGTCGGATAAATCTAGGAAACTGCGTTGGCATCCCAAAGTGAAATAATTAGAACGTGTGCAGACGTGAAAGGGTCGGGTGGGAGGAGAGAGGAGTCTGAAGCTTGTGCCTAATTGCTTCCGTTAAACGGACTTCAGTAGATGTGAACGGCTGGCCGCTCCGTTTCCCACGCTCGGGGGGCAAGTAGCAATGTCGTGCCCGGCCGCAGTCGATGAGAGGCAGCTGGGATGGGGGTGGGGGAGCGAGAAACTGTCAAGTGCAGCCCTCTATCTCTAAAACAAATGTGATGGCATTTCCCACCCACATCCCTCAGCACGCTAGAATATGCCCTCCCTCCTGGGATCACCACATGTTCTGGTCCCCAGAACTTAAAGAGTGTAATCTTCCCTTGTGGACAATGGTTTCGCTTAATAACGAGCTATTATAACCCCACAGGCAAACCTGCTTTGGAGAACTTGGAAGCTATGAACCTTGCTACTGTCTTTTATTTACTCAAATCCCAATAGATATTGTTTAGTGGCAAGCTGTCTGCCACACGCCTGCTTAACTTTTATTACTGTAATAGCCATCCATGACACTCGCTTGTTTACTTAAATGCATTGTTTGGGACAAACAACGTTTGAATTGTAAAAGTGTAAATGAGTATGTTTACTGCACGATTCAATGGCGTTGCAATCACTAACTGCTGTTTACCTTCAGCCTTTGTTTGTTTAAAAAATAATTTGCATTACAAAGTGTACATTTATTTTCTTTTAGATTAAGGGGAAATCAGTCTAAAAAGTAATGTTAAAATATGGGCCCAAACGGTATTGCCTTTAACAAAAAAACATACAACCGAAATAACCATGATCGAATTCTATGTTGGGGTATGACTGGTCTTTTTCTATGCATAAACTCGCTTAAAGAATGTTTGCTGTTGGCGTTCAGATACTGTTTTTTCTTTTGCATAAAGGTTTAATGAAGATTTTTTTTCATATGTAAGTGGTCACCGTTTTGGAACTAAATAGTTTGATATGGGAACAATGGTCCTCAACTATTGACGTGCGCAAATGAATAGTGAAGGCGGCATTTAGAGTAATTTATGCATAAGATCGTTAACTTTGTTATAATTCAGTGCCTTGTGGATACAATTTCTTTTACAGATTTGCAAAGCAATGCAAAATTTCCTTAAAAGTGGATTATCTGAAATATTCTGAACAAATACACTGTTTGGTATCACAACTGCATTTTAATATACAGTCTACTAATACGTATCTCAGTGCCCACTAAAAACAAGTTTGGAGTTTGAAGATTGCGTGATTGTGCATGTTAACTAGTGGGAACCAGGGATTCTTTATTGTGGCAAGGGAGCAGCAGATTACTGTGCAAGGCCAATGTTAAAAAGGCAGCTGAATTTAACACCATCTGGAAGAAAAGATCCCTTCACGACTTTCTCACACCGTCAGACAAAACTAGTGTCTCTTGTTCTGAGCTCTTGTCTAAGCACCCATACAATACCGAGTCATTATACTTTTGCCGAGAGAAAATTTGAGAACACAATATGGGTAACCATTGAATGACCACATCTCATTGTGTCCGCTTAAGTCGATTGAAATCTACGTCTAGTGCTATGAATGGCGGCATTGTTTCCCTACTGGGTCAGTACTAAATGTCAACGCAGTGGAATCAAAAAAATGCTGTCTGAAAATATCTGCGCGACATTTAGTTTTGATATTTCCCCAAATTATCTCCAGAATCATTAAAGTTTAGGACTTAAAAAACATATTGGTGGGGAACACTTTTATTGAAACTACAATGTAAGTTAGTAGACATTGCTCGTATGCTATAGACTTTTTTTTGCTGATTTAACAAACAGCGTGTTTTGCCTTGAAGGACACTGTTATTCGCTGGGATGGTTTTATATCATATGCCCCATTAATGTTAACTAGTTAAGAATTTGTTGACAGAATGGAATTTAAATAAGTTAAAATATTTGATCTGCGCTTTTTATTTTTATGGCCCTTTTGACATGGATACCCCCCCCCCCCCCCCCCCCCCCCCCCCCCCCCCCCCCCCCCCCCCCCCGCGTCCCACCGATTGTAAATTTGCAACATTCAGTGTATGGGGGAAGTTAAAGTATCAAGTTAGGATTCTATAGAAATGTGTTTAATTCGGAGAACCTGATTAGTTTACCACCCAGGATTTGCCTCAGGCAAATGTAGTGGGAGGATTCTCATAAAGAATGAAGCGTAACATTCCGAAGAAAGATACCAATCTCAAATAGTGGAATAAAACGTGGAGCAACTGAGAGGGTCAGGCAGCACCGTTGGCGGGAATGGACAGTTTCAGGTCGGGACATCTCCTGTCCATTCCCTCTACAGATGCTGCCTGACCGGCTGAGATCTCCCAGCACATTTTGTTTTGCTCAAGATTTCAGCATCTGCAGGTCCCAGTGTTTTCATATAGCGGAGGTAGATTTTCGTGATGGGGGGGGGGGGGTGCATTCAATAAATTGGCAACATTATTGTTAAAAAAAAAACCCATATTTGAATGGCAGGTATTTTACCCAGAATAGGGGGATCAAGAACCAGACGAAGATATAGGTTTAAAGTGAGAGGAGGAAAGCGACGTTTTTAAGGGTGGTGGGTATATGGAACGAGCTGCCAGATGAGGTAGTTGAGGCATATATTATGATAACATTTAAAATACATTTGGACAGGTACATGGATAAGGAAGGTTGAGAGGGATGTGAGCCAGACACGGGCAAATGGGACGAGTGTAGATAAGGCATCTTGATCGGCATAGTCAAATAGGGCCGGAGAGCATGCTTCCGTGCTGTACGTCCCCATAACTCTATATTTAGTCTGAAGAAGGGTCTCGACCCGAAACGTAACCCACGCCCCATTCAAAATGTTATTGAAGACCAGTCGTTGTTGTCATAGTCATAGTCACACAGCGTGAAAACATGCCCTCCGGCCCAACTTGCCCACAGCAACATGTCCCATCTACACTAGGTCCACCTGCCTGCGTTTGGCCCATATCCCACTAAACCTGTCCTATCCATGTATCTGTCTAAATGTTTCTTAAACGTGTGTTGATGTGCGGTAGCTGATTTGCCCACAATAGGTCCGCAATTCGCTGATGTTAAAATGACCAGATTGTGTGATAGGAGTAGAATTGGGTCATTCGGTTCATCAATATTCCGCCATTCTATCATGGCTGATCTATCTCTCCATCCTAACCTCATTCTTGTGCCTTCTCCCCATAACCTCTGACACCTGTAATAATTAAAAAAATCTATCTATCTCTGCCTTAATAATATCAACTGACTTGGCCGCTACAGCCTTCCGTGGCAAATAATTCCATCAATAATTATTTCCTTTGGCCTGTATTCAAATCTGAAACATTGGCTGGGGAACCCAACTTTCTGGCTGCTCTTGAAATACGCGTTACGGACTTTAAAGTCCACCCGAGAAAGCAGATGGGCCTCCCTCTCTCTCATGTCTCAGCAAATGATTGAATCACAACTAGTGCGGCAAGCAAGGTTCTGGAGTGAGTTCAGCCGGGTTCCTTTTTGACTTAGAAGATCAGTGTTACCTATTGATCCATCGGGGGCACCTGTTTTGGTTCGGCTGGTTGAGGTTTATAACTTCCTATTAGACAGTCCGTATCTGAGAACGGCAATAGATTCGGTGGTGGGATGGGATAAACTGAAGGTTAGAATTTCATAGTCCAAGCATAGTCCTACATAGCATAAGCAATTTTCATTTTGAGGCATGTGTTTATACTTTTTAAACATTTATCTTTGAACTATGCTTGGTGTCTCGAAATCCAATTCCTGTTTAATATAATATAGTAATATAATATAGTTCAAAAAAAGGAACTGCAGATGTTGGTTTATATCAAAAATATAAAGTATCTGGAGCGGAAACGCCACCTATTCCTTTCTCCAGTGATGCTGTCTGACCGGCTGAGTTACTCCAGCTTTTTTTAAACCAGCATCTTCGGTTGAAACCAGCATCTGCAGTTCCTTCCTAAGTATCTCTGGAGAAAATAGATAGGTGACCCCGGCATTGGGTGTGAACCCTCTTCCCATTTAGCGGCAGTACGGATGATTTAAAAGTACAATTCAGCAGGTGTAGGAAACTAATGTTGTAAATAATCATCAACTCAGGCAACAACCGTGGAAAAAGGAACAGAATTAACGTTTCTGTTCGAAAAATTTCTCGTCAAAATTCAGGCGAATTATGCAATCTAAAAAGAAAACCATTGTACTCTGTAGGTGAAGCAGCCTCTGAGAAGAAATGAATTAAATAATTAAGTCGGAGACTCAAAATGCTGGGGTAAAGTAGAACATAATTAAGTCGCTATCTGACGGTGCATGTTGTTTCCGTTGTGTAAAATTATCGCAATGCCAACTATGTTATGTATTTTGTCTGGAAGCAAATTCATAAACTGTTGTGCTGCTGCAAGTAGGAATTTCATTGTTCTATCTGGGGACAGATGACTCTTGAAATTATATCAACACAACCGGATAATAACAGCGATGGAAGGAGAAATGCATTGGCGATTGCAGTCCATGTTCTTCATTCGGGCTAGAGTTTATTTTCTCCCCCCCCTCCCTCGTAAATGCGTTTAATTCTCGTCTTGAATTTGAACTTGTTTGACCGAGAAGGGGTGGGGTGTGCACAAACGCAGGGAAATGCGAACTAGCTGCTGCTCTCTGTTTAATTGCTATCGCCTGTGGCTGATGTGAACACAGCGGCTTTGCTCCGGTTAATTAGCGCCACGCTCGGCCTTGCGCCGCCGCGCTCGTGTCGCTGGCCCGGGAACAGCCGCCGCCGCCGCCCATTGGCGTCTCCCCAGCGACAGCCCAGGCCGCACGCGTGCCCCGGAGCAAGTTACTCCCCCCCCCCCCCCCCTGGCTCGCAAGCGCAGGGAGGCTGTGCCTGCAAATACAAGGTGTACAACACCTTACATGCATTTACTGTTTAAAAAAAAATCTCCTTTTAATATGATTCCAATTAGTATTGATACGGAAATGGCATATGCATTCACTCAAATAGTTGTAATTCTCTGAATTGAGCGAATCGCACTGTTCCATCACACTGTGAAAGATAAGCATTTGGCTTGGAATGGAACTCTGTTGATCTTTTTCTAAAACAGTAGACTTTCAAAAAAAGAGTAAATCTCATCGAATGAAAGATGTCTGGAAAAAAAGCTTAAAGCTTTTGACATATGTCTGAATTTTTAAAAAGTAATGAAAAATAGCAAGGCCATTCCGAATGTGTTGGAAGGGACTGCAGATGCTGTTTCACGCCGAAGGTAGACACAAAATGCTGGAGTAACTCAGCGGGTCAGGCAGCATCTCTGGAGAGAAGGAATGGGTGATGTTTTCGAGTCAGCCTTCACTGAATAAGGGTCTGGACTCAAAACGTCACCCATTCCTTTTTAGTTAAAATTATTCTGGGTGCTTTGCTTTTATGAAGCAATTTCTTCTAGTATTTAAAACAAAAAAGTCCAATGGCTATTCCAGAAATATGATAATCCGTATTTCCAATCCTATGCCAAGAAACAATTTCAATATCTCATGTGAATCTTTAGGCATTTTGTAAATTCCAGTACTAATTAAATGGATGGCGTGCTGCAATAGAGCTGAAATGACTGAAGATTGAAATTATTGAAATCATGTCGCTGAATTAGTGAGGAATTCTTTAAAGATATTTTGTGCAGTCCAAGTGATTTGTGGGCAGCTCAATTGGACTTGCAAACCCAATGCCAGTGTTCAGTGAATTAAAAAGTTGGTCGTGTTTACTCGTGTCCAAGGAAATTAAAACTCGTACTTATCCAAAAAAAACTACATCTCCTTGCGGGAAGATTAATATGGCAAGGTCTATTATACTACTTCTTATGTGTCTGTGTATGCAAATATATTTGTGTATTTGATCAGACCCACCAAAGTAGCGTAAAAAGGATGAATAAATAGGAAGTGTATTTCTTGAGTTTTCAGTTGAAACTTCCCAAAACATTTGTTATCAATTAAGTGCGCCAAGATAATTTTGTACACATAGTACTTCTACCACGTAAAGATTGCTATTACGCAGTAATTTTGTTTATAATACGAGTACATTTTGCTTAGAAATATGGAGTCAAAGCACCACGACCTTGCACTTGAGTATTGCTATGAGTAATATGCAATTTAAATTCAACGTGTCAGTCTGACTTTAATATGTTCCCCTGTACTTAATTACACCACCAAATAATACTATTGTCTTTATTTTTTATAAAACGCACAACATAGCAGACACTGCTTTTCAAAAATCACGCACTTTTATCCTTTTAGTGAACTTGAATACTAATTTTTACTTCAACTGAGGTGGGAATTACAGGGATAATATTTTTCACAATTTTTCGAAAATTACTTCGGATATTTAATGGCATTCCACCCAATTTTATGGACGATGATTTTAGCATTGTCACCTGAATGTTATTGCTTATAATATGTTCTTACATTTTTGTTATTATGAGAATGCATTATATTTGCAGACTGTTGATAAAAGTTTAATACAACACATAATTGGCAACCAAAGGTTTTATATCATAAGAAATAACATTTGTAGGACAATAAACATAATTCTTGTGATTCAGTTTATATATATATATATATATATATATTCCAAACAATATAAATTGCCAATCCTTGGTAATTGGTTGGTATCCTGTGGCAATTGATGTACCTTGGACACATGAAAGCCTTCCCATCTTCTAAAATGCACAGGTTCAAGAACATAATTGAATATTCTCCATTCAACTGGATGAATGCAGCTTCAAACACAATCAAGAAATGCTGCATTATCCGGAATAAAATAGCCTACTAACCTGCCACCACATCCACCAAATTGAAAATTCAGGGCCTATAACCTGTGATGCATTTTCTGTTATTATAAAATGCATTGCAATTATTCACATTGGCACTTCCAAACTCACTTCCCAAACTTGCAACTACTATTTCCAAGTGAGGAAAAGGCAGCAGGTACAAGGGAACTTCACTTCCTGCTGTGCCCTTTTAAATTATGCATTCTCCTTACATGGAAGTATATTGCTTTACCTTTATTGTCATAAAGTCTAAATCATTGACACCCCCTGCCTAACAGCTAAAAAGAGTGCTTTCACCAGAAGGGCTGGTTTATCACTAGAGGGATCATTAGAGGGATTTTGGATGGACAATAAATGCTGGCTTTGCCAAAATGCAACATTTTATTAAATTAATTTTAAAGATTCATCTATTTACTATTGTTTTAAACATTGGTTTAATCTTGTGTATGGAAATTCTACATCGTTTTAACAGCAAAATGATGCAACAATCTGTTGTTATATTTATCAGATGCTAATGAATATTTCAGTTCTTTTCATATTAAATGTAATTGTCAGTATTGAACTCCTGCAAAAATCACAGAAGTAAAATTCTAACTCGAGTCAACTATATAAAAATATGGAGAGCCTTTGTGTTTTTTTTTATTGCAGCAAATATTTTGTTAAAAGTAAGTAATTGCAATGAATGATTTGTGAGAATTTTTTTCTCAGCAGATCAACTGATAAGCTTGGAGAAAATAGATGGGTTAAGTTATCATTGTGCACACTACTTTCACATCTAAAAAAAACTCACATATCTCAATTGAGATGATTGTTATCCATCATTATGGAGGACCACTATGTTTGCTTTAAAACTTGTTCAGACAGATTTTGCTAAATATTCAAAATCTGGTGCCTTTGGTCAAATTTCAATGAAAGATTAATGAACAGTTAGTTTATTAAACAGTAGATCAATTAAATTTTTGAATCATACCACTAACCTGTTATTGAAATGCAGAATAGCTTGTGAAATTTAACTATGCTAAACTTTAAACTAAGTATTACTTCAGTAGATTTAATAGTACTTTAATTATGATATTTCCAAATAATATGTTAGACAAAGGTTTTTCTAAGTGATTCGAAACAGAAATTTGTCCTATCTGTGATTCCACTGTCATATGTTTAATAGTCAACGGCATAGCAAATACTGAATAACAAAACTGTACTGAGATGTTTGGTATCAATAAATGTTAAATTTTAAAACTCTCTAGGATAGAGATACTTTTGAGCGTAATTCAATATTTTATGTATTCAGAATCACAGCTTTGTTTAAAAGATTAGCTTGCATTTACCATTCAGAAAACAAACAAAAAGTTGAACACAATTGATTTTGTTAACACTTTTCAGGAGTTCATATCTTTTAAGTTGTTCCAGGATTTTCGTAGGGTACGAGGTATTAAGATTTTGATGTAAGGTAAATGTTAAATTGGAAATAAATTAGAAATTTACCGGCAGAAGAAAGTAATTTGGTTCAGTACATGTGGACTTTGAATTCTACTATCGTACAAAAGATTCATAATTTCATGAAAAATGTTTCAAATCAAAGAACATTTTGTGTAGAAATCATACAAAATTAAAGTTAATTTTAAAATAGTCTGAATTCCATGCACAAGGTCACCAGCTAAATGCACACCAAGATGTTTATATTACTTCGTAGGTCTATGAGCAATAAAATGAAATATTGAAAGTTATCAGTAAATACTAAAAGTTTAATTTGTAAATGTTGTTGGACAATTATTTTCAGTATGAATTGATATTGAATATTTAAATATGCGATGCACCGAAACTGATAATTCAAGGTAAAATAACATAGAAACATGGAAAATAGGTGCAGGAGTAAACCATTTGGCCCTTCGAACCAGCACTACCATTCATTGTGAAATTGATCCAGAATTCAGCACATCTCAAAATGGGGTATTTGCTTTTAATAATAACAACTTGTTGTGTGCATAATGGCTGCTACACTTAAAGTACTTGAAAGTTCACAAAGTTGTGCAGGACGTTGGTGAGGCTGAACTAATGTTCAATTTTAGTCAACCTGCTATAGGAAAGTTGCCATTAAGCTGGAAAGAAGGAAGTTTTACAAAGATATTGCCAAAACATCAGGGCATAGGATGTGTATAAAATTATGAATGACATTGATAGTGTTAATGCAGATGGTCTTTTGCCAGGGGTAGTGAAATCTAGAACTAGAGGCATAGGTTCAACCTGAGTGGGAAAAGATTAAATGGGAATCTGAAAAGCAACTTTTACACAGGGTGTATGGAATGAGTGGCCAGAGGAAATATTTCAAGCAGGTACAATGACCAATGTCCAAAGGACATTGTCCAAAGGACATTTGGACACATGTATTGATCGAATAGATTTCATGGGACATGGGCCAAATACAGCCAAATGTAACTAGTATAGATGGATGAGTTGGGCCGAAGGGCCTGTTTCCTTGTAGGATGACTTTGTGTCTCTCTGATTCAAACTCTTTGATTATTGCACTTTGGGACATTCTACATGGCATGACATGGGAATTATATAATTACACATTTTTTTTTTTGTTCGGACATTGGAAGTTAACATTCAGTTTGAAAATATGATTCATATAATAGATTTTATTTATTCAATTCACTGGAAAATATAATGACCATAAATAACTTTCGAGCTAAATAAATAGTGAAAAAATATGAACAGATTACAATGAGAATCAGTAGAAAGAATGTGTCCAATAATCCTTTAAAAAGACTTAGAAAGATAATATGAATAATGATATAATAAAAAAATCTGCATCCACCTTTTGCGATCTGAAGGTATTCAAAAGCATTTTACATCAAATTACAGGCCCTGTTAAAATTAAGGGAATTTAGCACAAATCAAAATTAAATTCTTGACCAGTTTTACAGAGTGAGGACTACAGGCCAAGTCATCAGAACTCCTCTTCCTCAAATGGCACCATGATACGTTTTTGATAGTGGTCTCTGTCTTAGGTTTCTCCCAAAAGATGTTGCATTTGCCAGTGCTGGACTCTGCCATTAGTGTAATGAAATGTTGGCTTGAATATGTGTTGAAATCTAGAAACATCACTATTTTCTCCAAACCATTTTGCAATGATTTTATTTTTACTGCGATAAAATCCATTGTAGGTTCCATTGCAAATTTGTGTGTTTAAGAATCCATTTCATGGATTGAAATACAGTTAACATATTAATATTTTTGCATATGAGAATCTACATTCCAGGCTAAAACCACACTGTCCTTCATGCCATTTTAAGCATGTAGTTAAAATGTAAGGTAAATCAGCTTACGGTAAATAAGAATGCATACTTATTCAAGGTGATATTGTTGATGATTGAAAGCAACCTTGACTCATTATCCTTATCATGTCAATCAATTGCTCTCTAGCTTAGATATAGGTTTCAAAGAACATTTATACAAATTTTGCCTAATAAATAAATTACAATAATAGTATTTGAAATATAATTTAAATTCTTAAGGCTAAAGGATTTGAGTAATATATTACACATTAATTATGTATCAAGGCTAATTCAAAATATCTGTAGGGTAGATGATATTCTAACGTCTAACTTATTTTCAAAATGTTCTATTCTAATCACAGCAAACCTATATCTAGGTCTATATGTAAACAGGGCATATGGTATGTAAAATATTTACAAAGTAATGACATTAATAGTTGTGCTATTTAGTTCATACCAGTGGCTGAGGGGCATTTTTTTTCTGTATCTCTTTCTTATTTTTATTGTTATGTGCTTAGTTATTGTGGAAAGAAAAAAAATCGATAATATCCAATGGGTTAATAATGTGATTTTAAAATCATAGGCGTATGACAAAATTATTGTATTTTGATCAAATTTTCACCAAACTGATTTGATCACCATATCAAAAGCTTTTTAAATTTGAAAAAATATGACTGTGGTCAAAGAATTGTTAAACATAATCAGACAAATTTCAAAGATAATTGAAAGCGTGTAAAGGAGCTGGAACAGAGATTACAAAAAATGAAGTGTTCCTTCAACTAAAATTCCTTTTTTAAACAAGCATTTCTGAATACGGCTAATTATTTTATAAAATGAAATCTACAAACACTGGCCTCGAGAATTATGCAAATAATACATTTTCATAACGCATGTAGATTAAATGGAAAAAGTACAAAATTGTCTTTTTCTTGTAAGCCAATTCAAGCATTCCTGAAGAATAAAACATATGAAATATGAAACATTGCTATAAAACCTGCAGTAGCAATTTTACTCGTATGAGGATCATGCTAATTTGATTTATCATCTTATGTAAATGACAAAGCTTATGGTTAAAATGTGCATGCTGTATAAACCAGTGGAAATTCGTAACATATTTCTTTGCTGAAATTAAAGGTTAATTAGAAAGCTATTTGCATGTTTCTGTATTCTAAAACTATTAGGAAAGACTGTATTAATCTATTATGGAGTACAGGTCTTGTGTTGCCACCATTTTATGACAATAGCCATGGTGAACAAAACGTTCGACTTAAAATGTCCGCTATTTCACATTCTCGAATTGCGTGTGCCAATAAACAATAAGCATGCATAGCCTTGAATATCAATTATTTAATTAGCACCTTTGCCACGCATGCATTACTCGTGGCACAATTACAATGTATTACAATCAATGATAATTCTCATCCACATTTTATTCTGCTATATCACTGTAAGTTATTTTATAATCACATAAATGCATGTACTTATTTTTATTTCTCTTGCACGTTCATAGTTCTGTTTAGTTGCATGTATACAAATCACCATAAAAAGCTATTGGATTTTAAATAATTTTTCAAGTAAAATTGAAACATTTCATTTTATTTTAAAATTATCTTATCTTATACACTTGTTTCACAGTAAATGTTTCTATTTATAATATTCAAGAGAAATTTATCAAATGATTTAACATTACTGTTTACACGCATTAGTAATTCCTCAGAGTATAAATTGGTTCATATATATTATAATTGCTTGAACTCATTTGATGCACTCAAACCAGCTATTCATTTTGGCTGCCTACTATGTACTTCTGACATTTTTAGTAAATGTTATCAGCCTATAATATCTACTTTCTATAGATGATTGGATAATTACCAGGAATGCATGCATACATACAATTGGTTGGTAATATCTGTAAAAATCCAAATATATGTCTACTTCTATAAATATTAAACTTAATTGTAAGATAACTGTTGCCTATTCTGACAATGAATTACAGTCCATATTTTAAAACGTATAAGCTTTAATACATTTCCAAAAGCTAAATAAGTACACATTTTAGATTTACAATTATGTAAACACCATGAGAAAATTTGTTTAAATATGTAACATATCACAAGGTTTTGGGGAAATAACAATTTTAATGTCTATCTGAGATTAAAAGAGATGCTTTCAAGGGAAATGAATATGAATTTGTTTTAATGGACTAAAATGAGGTGTGTGGATATTGACTGCACCACAGTTACTTTGGTAGGAAGGAGTAGTAGTTTATGATCAATTTTAATGCTTCCAACATAGCAAAAACTGAACAGCTAGCTGGTTATAAACATGCAAGTTATTTATATGCCTATGTCCTGTCTCGAGTATTACCAACACAAACTTTTAAACTTTATTCATGACAGCTCATGTTTTTACTTAGTTACCAGTTGAATAAAGCAAAGAGTTTAGCAAAATGCTCATTAATTACTGAGTATTTGATTTAGTTGCAAATTTTTTTTAATTAATAGTAGATAATTCTAATTGTTTTATTATTTTAATATCTTTTGGTTCAGTAATTGTTTAGTTTCTCATCATATGAGAGATTACAATGAGGGATTATATCATATTGTAGAACAACAATGGTAAAATTATTAAGATATCATACAGATACAAAAATAAGAATTAAACCTATGCAGGTCCATAGGTATTATGCATTCATTTTTGGAATGTCCCAAAGCACTTTACAAAGAATCAATGACTTTTGAAATGCCTTCATTGTTCAATATGGTAAATGACTGGCAATGTGTGCATTTACATAATTGTGGGATGTATTATTGAATGTTCACACTTTTTAATACTTGTTCATGCTATGTAGATACAATTGGCAAGTATTCATTCATAACCAATCCCCACTTTCTTGGAAAAGCTGACGATGAATATTCTGTTTGAAATATTGCACTCCTTATGGAATTGGCATTCTTGCTATCATTTTGAGTAGGAAATTCCAGGATTCTGATTCTGTGAGGTTGAAAAAATGGCAGATGAGTGTGACTTAGTGAGGAGTTTGAGAGTGATGCTTTAAACAACTTTTTAAAAATGTAGTTGCAAGAGTGTGAGGCACAGTGAATTGATCCTGTTGATCAAATTGCAGTCCTATATTGAGCATTGCTATATTGAGAGTAGATACTACATTCAATAGTTGATTTATTGATCAAGTAAATTACTACCTAGGATGTTGGGCTCATTGAATGTTGTTACGTTTTCACTTATGTCAGCGGCGGTTTGACACTTTTACTTGATCTTGCAGATGCTGAAGAGACTTTGTGCAGTTAGAAGAGAAAACTGGGTCTTGCAAAGTGCAGTGCTTCTGTTTTTCTACTGATTAGTGGCGATAGATGGAATTCAGCATCTAGTCAGTGCTGAACACTGGATGTTAATGAAACCATTGAGGGTACAGAGAGGCTCTTGAAGATAGGGGATATGGGGAGAAGGCAGGACCGGGGTACTGATTGTGGATGATCAGCCATGATCACATTGAATGGTGGTGCTGGCTCGAAGGGCCGAATGGCCTGCTCCTGCACCTATTGTCTATTGTGGTTAAGATATATTTTATTCAAGATGATATTACTAGCCATCTGATAATATCATCTTAAACACGAATAATAACCAAGAGTGTCTGCTTAATTATCGTAGAAGGTGGGAATTGGGGTTGAGTACCAGAATTATAGAAAGACCTTGATCAGCTGGAAAAGTGGGCTGAAGAATATCTAATGCTGTTTGATGCAGATAAGTGTGAGGTGCTACGAAGTCAAACCAGGGCAGGACCTTCACAGTGAATGACAGGAGCTTGAAGATCAAGTCAAGTCAAGAGAGTTTATTGTCATGTGTCCCAGATAGGATAATGAAATTCTTGCTTGCTGCAGCACAACAGAACATTGTAGGCATAAATATAGAACAGATCAGTGTGTCCATATACCATAGAATATATTTATATACACACATAAATAAACAGATAAAGTGCAATAGGCTGTTATAGTTCAGAGTTTCTTTGAAGTTGTGCTTAATAGGCTGATGGCTGTGGGGAAGAAGCTGTTCCTGAACCTGGATGTTGCAGATTTCTGGCTCCTGTACCTTTGACCTGATGGCAGCGGAGAGATGAGCGTGTGGCCAGGATGGTGTGGGTCCTTGACGATGTTGGCAGCCTTTTTCAGGCAGTGACTGCGATAGATCCTTTTGATGGTAGGGAGGTCAGAGCTGATGATGGACTGGGCAGTGTTTACAACTTTTTGCAGCCTTTTCCACTCTGGACGCTCAAGTTGCCGAACCAAGCGACGATGCAACTGGTCAGCATGCTCTCTACTGTGCACCTGTAGAAGTTCGAGAGAGACATACCGACTCTCCGTAATTTTCTCAGGAAGTAGAGGCGCTGATGTGCTTTTTTATAATTGCATCGGTGTTCTGTGACCAGGAGAGATCTTCGGAAATATGCACGCCAAGGAATTTGAAGTTCTTGACCCTTTCCACCATCGACTCGTTGATATAAACGGGACTGTGGGTCCCCACCCTACCCCTTCCAAAGTCCGCAATCAGTTCCTTGGTTTTGCCGGTGTTGAGAGCCAGGTTATTGTGCTGGCACCATTTGGTCAATCGGTCGATCTCACTTCTATACTCTGACCCCATAAGTGATACGTCCCACAACAGTGGTGTCGTCGGCGAACTTGATGATGGAGTTTGCACTATTTCCGGCAATGCAGTCATGAGTATAGAGTGAATACAGCAGGGGGCTGAGCAGGCAGCCTTGAGGTGCTCCCATGCTGATTGTTGTCGAGGATGACACATTTCCACCATTACAGCCAGACTGTGGTCTGTGAATGAGGAAGTTGAGGATTCAATTGCCGAGGGATGCGCAGAGACCCAGATCTGAGAGTTTGGTAACCAGCTTGGAGGGGATGATGGTATTAAATGCCGAGCTGTAGTCAATGAACAACAGCCTGACATATGAGTTTGTGTTGTCCAAGTGGTACAGAATGGAGTGGAAAGCCAGTGAGATCGCATCCACCGTTGATCTGTTGTGGCGGTAAGCGAACTGCAGTGGGTCCAGGTTTTTGTCGAGGTATGAGTTGATTTGCGCCATGATCAGCCTCTCAACGCACTTCATCACCACAGACGTTAGTGCCACTGGTCGATAGTCATTGAAGCACGTCACCTTGCTCCTCTTGGGCACTGGTATTATTGATGCCCTTTTAAAGCAGGTGGGAACCTCAGACCTTTGAAATGAGAGGTTCAAAATGTCCGTAAAAACTCCAGCCAGTTGGTCCGCACAGGTTTCTAAAACACGCCTGGGTATATCATCAAGTCCAGGTACTTTTCGACGGTTCACCCCTCTGAAGGATCTTCTGACGTCGGCCTCTGTGACTGTGACCGAAATACCATCAGGTCTCGTTGCACTTGCTATTTCCTAATCTGACACCATTGAGATAATAATCTGCCTCCTTGTTCTTGCTGCCAATGTGCATAGTCCTACATTTATCTACATTACACAGCATCTGCCATGCATCTGCCAACTCTCTGAGCCTATCCAAGTCACCCTGCAAACTCCTAGCATCCTCTTTGCAGTTTACACTGCCATCCAGCTTTGTGTCATCTTTTGCAAATTTGCTAGTGCTACTTTTCATCCCATCATCTAAATCATTAATATATATTGTAAATAGTTGTGGCCCCAGCACTGATCCTTGCGGCACTCCACTCACCACTGCCTGCCATTCTGACAGGGACCCATTTATTCCTACTCTTTGTTTCTTGTCTGCCAACCAGTTGTCTATCCATGTGAATACCCTACCACCAATACCATGTGCTCTAATTTTGCCCACTAATCTCCTGTGTGGGACCTTTTCAAAGGCTTTCTGAAAGTCCAGACACACTACATCCACTGGCTATCCTTCATCCATTTTACTTGTCACATCCTCAAAAAATTCCAGAAGATTAATCAAGCCGGGTTTCCCCTTCATAAATCCATGCCTACTTGGACTAATCATTTTACTACTATCCAAATGTGCCGTTATTACTTTTTTAATAATTGTTTCCAGCATCTTCCCCACCACCGATGTCTGGCTAACTGGTCTATAATTTCCCGTTTTCTCTCTCGCTCCTTTCTTGAAAATTGGGATAACATTAGCTACCCTCCAATCCACAGGAATTGTTCCTGAATCTATAGAACATTGGAATATAATCACCAATGTGTCCACGATTTCTAGAGCCACCTCCTTGAGTACCCTGGGATGCAGACCACCAATGCCCTGGGGATTTATCAGTCTTCAGTCTCATCAGTCTACCCAATATTATTTCTCGCCTATTGTAAATTTATTTCAGTTCCTCTGACTCCATAGATCCTCTGTCCTCTAGTACATCTGGGAGATTGTTTGTGCCTTCCTTAGTGAAGACAGAACAAAAGTACCTGTTCAACTCTTCTGCCATTATCTTGTTCCCCGTAATAATTTCACCTGTTTCTGCATTCAAGGGACCCACATTTGTCTTTACTAATCTTTTTCTCTTAACATACCTAAAGAAGCTTTTACTATCCTTTTTTATATTCTTGGCCAGCTGGTACTTCATATTTTCACCCCGTATTGCCTTTTGTTACCTTTTATCGTTTTCAAAGTTGCTCAATCCTCTGGCTTACCACTACTCTTTGCTATGTTATACAACTTTTCTTTTAGTTTTATTCCATCCCTAACTTTTTGTCAACCATGGTTGCCCCTTACTCCCCTTAGAATCTTTCTTCCTTTGGAATGAAATGATCCTGCATCTTCTGGATTATGCCCAGAAATTCCTGTCGTTGCTGTTCCACCATCATTCCTGCTAGGATCCTTTTCCAGTTGACCTTGGCCAGCTTCTCTCTCATGCCTTCATAGTCATCTTTGTTCAACTGCAACACTGACACTTCTGATTTAACCTTCTCCCTCTCAAATTGCATATTAAAATATATCATATTATGGTCACTACCTCCTAGAGGTTCCTTTACCTTGAGTTCCCTTATTGTTTCACTAGACAACACTGAATCCAGAATTGCCTTCTCTCTGGGACACTCCAGAACAAGCTGCTCTAAGAATCCATCTCGGAGGCACTCTACAAACTCCCTTTCTTGGGGCCCAGAAACAACCCGATGTTCCCAGTCTACCTGCATATTGAAATCACCCATATCCACAGTGGCATTACCTTTGTTACATGCCAATTTTAACTCCTGCTGCAACTTGCACCATGTATTTCCAGGCTACTGTTTGGAGGCCTATAGATAACTCCCATTGGTGTTTTCTTACCTTTACAATTCTATCCACAACATCTCTACATCGTCAGTCCATATATCGCCCCTCGCAAGGGACTAAATTTCATCCCTCACCAAGAGAGCTACCCCACCACCTCTGCCTGTCCTTTCTATAGGATGTATAACCCTGAATATTCAGTTCCCAGTCCCAATCCTCCTGCAGCCATGTCACTGTAATCCCCACAATGTCATATCTACCAATCTATAACTGAGCATCAATCTTATCCACTTATACTTCGTGCACACATATAAAATACTTTTAATCCATTACTCGCCTCACCTTTCACATTGATTTCTATTGCACTTGGCCATTTTCTCCTATCCCTTCATGAGCTTTCTGACCTGTTAATTCTGGTGTTTTTCATAACTTTTCCTATACTCTCTTTCCCTTTAGCTCCATCCTTGTATTTCCAATTTGTCTCCTCCCACCCGCTATTTAATTTAAACTTGTTTCACTTGTGTTAAGTTAGAAGGTTACATTTATTGCCCATTTATTAGTTGCTCTGCAAAGTTGATGTTGTGTTATCTCTGTGGACTGATACAGTCTTTGTGGAGATGTTGCTCTCATAATAACTTAAAATGGGAGATCCATGACAATGAAGGAATAACAAGTGGGTGTGACATGGAAGACTGCAGTCACATGTCCAAATGGTAGACGCAAAGTGCTGGAGTAACTCCGCGAGTCAGGCAGCATCTCTGGAGTAAAAGGTTAGGTGACATTTTGGCTTTGGGACCCTTCTTCAATCCCAACCCGAAAGATGACCTATCCTTTTTCTCCAGCGATGCTTCCTGAGCTTTAAGCAGGATAGAGAATGGGGAAGGGATGGGTAAGACAGAGGGAATATATATGTTCGGAAGAAGCCAAGATTGCCTCCAAGATAAGTTGTCAATGAAGTTATTTAATTGACATGTAAAGAGAGAGGCAACGCAAACAAAATAACTCTGGAAGATGCAGAATGTAAAAGGTGTCCAGCTGGTCAGGCAGAACTAATGGGGCGAAAAACTGAGCAATCCTACATATGGATGATATGCAGCAAACTCTCAGTTCCAAAAACAAATGTTACCTGAACTTAGTGAATGTGATATCAATTTTGAAGGACTGCAGTTTCCCAGACGGAAGATGAGTTATTCTTCCTCAAGTTTATGCTGTGCCTTGTTAGAACAATGCAGGAAACTGCAGGCAGATATGTCAGAGTGAAAGTGAGATGGAGAATTAAATTGACAGGCAACTGAAAGCTCAGGGTTTGGTGGACTAAATGTTGCTCCTTTGCAACTCTGTCATTGCATCTACTTTTAGTTTCTCCAATGTAGGGGAAAACCACATTGTGATCCCAAAATGTGAATTGAAAAGAAGTGCAAGTGAATCACTGCTTCACCTGGAGGGACTGTTTGGGTTCCAGGATCGTCAGAAAGGGAACTATAAAAAGACAGTTTTTGCACCTCCTGCAGATCCATGTGGAAAACACTGTAAGAAAGGGCATGATGAGAAGAGATGGAATCAAAGACCCAGGAGTTATGAGGGAATGGTCCCTTTAGAATGCTGTAAGTGGGGAATGGGAAGATGTTCTTATGAAGATGGCTATCTCTTTCTTCTCATCTTCTACGTTAATGCTGTTTTAACCTGGTCTATCTCACCACTGTCACTTTTGATCCCTCGGCCATTTCCAAATAATCAGATTATGTGATATACAGCAAACCATAAGCAAAATCCTTAAACTCAATATTGGGATGCTGAAAGCCACTGTGTTCTGAATCGCAATTTCAAATTCTAGCCACTTAATCCACTTTTCTCCCTAACATCTGTCTAAACTAGGCTAGCAGACCTTTGGAACCCATTTCTGCAAGAACTATTAAGCTCATCTATTAATGTAATCGTTCCTGACTTCATTGCTGCTTCATCTCATCTGCTGCTGAAACATCATGCATGCCTTTGTTGCCTCTCAACTTCATTATTCCAATGAACTTTTGGCTGGCTTCCATCATTCTATCCTCTGTAAAATTGAGGTCATGCAAAACTCATGCTTTGGTCCTAACCCGTGCCAGGAACCTGTTCATTCATCACCACTGAGTTTGCTAATCTCCATTGTCTACCAGTTAAGCAACATTTTATTTTATGTCTCACCTTTATTTTTAAATCCAACCTTGGCCCCAGTTTACCCTATCTCAGTAATATCCTCCAGCTCTATAATCCTTCAAAATTTCTATGTTCCATTTCTGGCCTCTTGATTATCCCTGACGCTGCTGTGAGCTGTCAAATCTTTAGTTGCTAAGCTGGTATGCCTTGTATTTCCAGGCACTTCAGTCCATGCCGATCAACGATTGCCCTATATGCTATCACTATCCAACACACTAGTGCCACCCAATACTCATTTTAATCTTCTATATTCTTAGTGAAATACACCTAATAGACCACGTTTTTGAAAATCTGTGCCAATAGCATGTTATTTGCGTTGGAGTCAAAGTCTTGTTAAGCACTTTTTGGGATGCTTTGCTGTGCCATGTGTTCATATAAGTAGAAGTTGTTGTTGTTGTTGTCGTCATCTGTGGCCAGGATTGGAAGCAGAATATGTCACTAGGTGCACTTTTTCTGTATTTTACTTCTATATTCCTGGAAATGCAATAGTGTATGCTGCTGTGGTATTGTGGCAGAATTGTTACTGCTGTTTCCTTTCAGTTCCCAGGGATCCAGGTTCAATTCTGGTCTTGCATATTCTCTCCATGACTGTATGGACCTCCCAAGCATGCTCCAGTTACTTCGACATCTCAGAAACACGCTGATAGGTTAATTATCTTCTGTGATTTACCTCCTATTGTAGATTAATGGCAAAATGAATCAAAGGGAGATTGAGAAGCATATTGAGAAATAATCCAAAGCAGGTATAAGAGGAAATAAGAGCAGGAATGGGACATTTGGGATTGGTTTTTTGTGAGGTGGTGTGATGCTCCATGTGACATCCCTCTATGTTATAATGTATAAGATAAGATGATACAAGTTTAAGCTGCTGATAACTTGCATTCTATCCTTTTTCTGCTATCAGAGGAGGTGAATAGAAAACAGCTTGGGGGAGATTGGCAGTGTTTTCATGACAATACGTCTTGTTCAGGAGGAAGCGCAATGTTGCTTCCTGCTATCTTGCCTATTTTGGATCTCCACTGCTTTCCTTGGGTTCAGTAATTATAGGCCCACTTCATGGTGGGTTTGATGATACCTCCCCCCTTCCTCAAACACCTCATGGTTGTGGACCTTGCTATTTATGCAGACTGTTTGAGGTTCCAGTTGGAAACCAGGTATGTTAACCACGCTGCTTCCTCGGTGAGGAAAACTTGCACACCATACAGTTAAAGTTTCATAGCATGCAGCCCAACCCTGTCTTCTGGCCTTCCCTTACAAATGTCCAATCTCCACCCCACCCACATCAATCCTATTCTACATGACCATCATTGTTTACATCCAAACCTAAGTATTTTAATGGAGTAAAACAGGAATGTAAGGGGCATCATTACATAGTGACACATGTTGTTAATCCTTTAGAAAACAACAGTGAAGAACTGTTGTTTATCTTGTAACAAAAGTGCAGAAAAACAGAGAGGATTGAGAAAATGTGTGTATGTATAACCTTATGAAAATCTTCATTGAAGTAATGTGAACATGTCTGTTTCCTATCTTATATAAAATATATAGAAAGGTTGGAAAAGTCACAAGGGAGATTAATTAAAATACCTGCACTGACTAGTTATAACTTTCAGCAAACATTGAACATATTGAAAATGTTTTCTTCCGATAAGAGAAAAAAAGGCATGACCTGATAGTTGTATTGAACATTTGTTAGCATATTTTTAGAATTCAGAAACAATGGAGGTGTGCGCCCTACTGGAACAATTCAAAAGGGTCAGCAACAAGTGAGATGGAATATGGTGATCATATTTTTCAGGGAAATTGCAGCTACAGGTATGTACAAAAGCCATCTAGCAAAGTTAATGGGAGACTTTAATTATTTAAATACAGACTGGGATAGCAATGACATAAGGGCAAAATTAGGCAATATTTCTATCTTAATGAAGAAGGTGGCATTACTGGACTTGTTTCTGGGAAATTAGCCAGGCCACTGGTGCAAATATATAAGTGGGGATATCTCAGAAATAATATCATAAGGTGTAGAATAGACCATAAAAGGCAAATTGATTGGAAAAAGAACAGAACTAACCTGGGTAAATTGGAATTGAACTTAAGTGCTGAACTTTAGAGCTAATTAAATAGTGTGGCCTTTAAGACCTCCCATGAGTGACAACGATAGGGTAATGAGTCAGTGCTCCCTGGATCACCAAAAAGAACAGACTTAATATGCATATGGAGGAAGCTGGACTGTTAACATGTGAGAATCAGGCCATTACAGAAAGATCATGGAGAAGCAAAAAATAAAATAAAAAAGGACGAGAGAAAATGAGAAAAATAGACACAAAAATTGAAAGGGTCCTAAAATACTCCAAGGCAACTAAACTGGAAAAGGGCGTGAGAGGAAAGATGGGGCTGATCAGTGACCATAAAGGACCTCTACTCAAGGATGCATAAGGCATGGCTGACCTTCTAACTGAATATCTTGCATCATTATTCACTAAAGAAGTCTTAGCAAATGATGATACAGTTGAGAGTCTGGATGTGCTCAATTGCTGAGGAGTAGGGTACTAGCATAGTTGCTTGGTTCAAATAAAATGCATCCTCAATCGATGAGGGAAATAAAGAGGACATTTTAGTGGTCGCGACATTAATCATCCAAACATTTGTAAATGTGAGTGCCAGAAGACTGGAAATCCATTCTTCCTTTAAACCTGTGTGTAGAGCTAATCTTGGTGGCCATAGACCAGTCTTGAACATTTGCTTGTAGAATCATCAGGGACATAATTAATATAGTAACTAACATTGTGTGGTTTGCTGAGAGAAATTCAACATAGATTTGTTGAAGGCATAATCTTAACATTATTTTGATGATGAAGCAGTGTCAATTTTGAAGAGGAAAATGTGGTTGAGGTATTAACTTCCAAAACATATTTGAACAGATGCTAAATAATATGCTTGCCATCCAAACTGAACCCATAGAATAAAAGGGCTGCACTTAAAAGAAAAAACTGTGCTGTATAAAACAAATCTGGGTAATAAGTTGTTCATCAAACTTTGCGGATGATTCAATAGAATTCCCCTGGGGATTGTGGTAAGAACATTACATTTCCTAATATGTATTAAAGATTAGAACTTGGGTGTACCGCACACTTTTTCCAAATTTTAGAAGAGATAATTGAGAGGGTATGGTGACCAGTAAAGATAGAAGCCTATCTTTTTAATTCATTTATTTTATTAATCTCCCTTGTGACTTTTCCAGCCTTTCTATACAGTAGGGAAATAGAGGACGAGGGACAGGAGTAGGTGCAGGAGTAGGCCATTCGGCCCTTCGAGCCAGCACCGCCATTCAATGTGATCATGGCTGATCATCCCCAATCACTACCCCGTTCCTGCCTTCTCCCCATATCCCCTGACTTCGCTATTTTTAAGAGCCTTATCTAACTCTCTCTTGAAAGCATCCAGAGAACCCGCCTCCACTGCCCCCTGAGGCAGAGAATTCCACAGTCACCACTCTGTGAGAAAAAGTGTTTCCTCGTCTCCATTCTAAATGGCTTACTCCTTATTCTTAAACTGGGGCCCCTGGTTCTGGGCATAGGTTTAAGTTGAAGGGGAAAATATTTAATAGGAATCTGAGGGGTGACTTTTTCACACAATGGGGGGGTTGGGTGTATGGAACAAGGTGCCCGAGGAGATTGTTAAGGCAGGGTCTATTTCAACATTTAAGAAACAGTTAGACAGGTACATGGATAGGACAGGTTTGGAGGGATATGGACCAAATGCGGGCAGGTGGGAGTACTGTAGCTGGGACATGTTGGCTGGTGTGGGAAAGTTGGGTCAAAGGGCTCGTTTCCACACTGTATCACTCTATAACTCTATGAGAAGTAATAGATGTCAAGAAAATATAAACAGGTTGATGAAATGGGCAAATAGGTAGAAGAAACAATACCGAGAAATAGGTTGCTATATGTTGATGGGAAGGATGAAAAGAGGTAATATAAACTGAAGAGCACAATGTTAAAAAAACAGCAATTTAGGAATATATGTGCATAATCCATAATCCATAATGCATTATCTACAGTGCATAATCCATCGAAAGGGACAGAGATGTTTGGAAAAAATTGCAAAAAATATGACATCCTTTCAGTAGAAATATAGGGTGCAAGAGCAAGGCAATCACAATGAACCTTTATAATACATTGGTCCACCCACAATTGGAGTATTGCCACCATTTCTGGTGCCTTACTTTTGGAAGTAATATAAACTTCAGAGAGGATGCAGAAGACATTTATTAAAATAGCTTTATTTATGTAGACAAACAGGATAATTTGTGGTTGTTCTCACTGGTTTAGCGAAGGTTGCAAGGAGATATGATAGAAGTATTTGAAGTCATTATGGGTGTAGCAGAGTGAAAGGAGGTAAACTGTACCTAGTGGAAAAAAGAATCGACAACTCGGGATCATGGATGTGATTATCAAATGTGTCTAAAGATTTTTGATGTAGTTGCTTACTGCTAGTATGACAGTATATAATCTAAAACATTCAAATTATTTTCTTTCACATTGGTTCTGTAATTCAATCTCATTGAAATTTGAACTAATATTTAACTAATAACTAATATTATAGTTACATGTGGTCATAAATTCAAGTTGGTGTAACAAGTGTTCCGGGGAGCCACGCCCACGGCGTAAGTGTCCCAGGGAGCCGTGCGGGACCTGCTGAACAACTGTGGCGCCGACCAGGACACTCTCCGGTAGGCCCAGCTCACCCCACAAGCCGGGCGGTGAGGCATGCCTTGGCCGAAGGAGCCTCAATGGAGGTGATGATGGGAACCTCAGCAGTGGCAGTGTGAGCCTCGATGGTGACAGGAGCCACAGCAGCGGTGGGGCCTCGAGAGCATCGGCGCCAACGGGAGCCTTGGCGGTGGTGGGGCCTTGCAATCGACTCGCGATCAACGACCGATGAGCGTGAGGGGGCGAGAGGATGACAACGGGGACCCAGCGTGGGGGGACCGCTGTGAAGAATATTGGAGGACCCGGCGTGGAGGGACCGCCATGAGAGACTGTGGGAGAACAAAAAGGGACCCGGTGTGTGTGTGTGGGGGGGGGGGGGGGGGGGGGGGGGGGGCACTCTAGTTTAGTATCCTCTTGCCCACGGGATAAGTCTGTGTTCGTTTAGTTTAGTTTTAGTTATTTAGTTTTAAAGATACTGAGCGGAAACAGGTCTTTCGGCACACCGAGTCCGCACCGACCAGCGATCCCCGCACATTAACACCATCCTACTACTAGGGACAATTTACACATACAAGGTACATCAAGCCAATTAACCTACGTACCTGTACGTCTTTGGCATGCGGGAAGAAACCGAAGATCTCAGAAAAACCCACGTGGTCACGTGGAGAACGTACAAACTCCGTTCAGACAGCACCCATAGTCGGGATTGAACCCGGGTCTTCGGTGCTGCAAGTGCTGTAAGGCAGTAACTCTACCACTGCGCCACCGTTTGTTTGTTTATTTGTTCCAGTTAAGGCGCTATGCACACGGCAGCCAGCCAACAATCGCTTGTTTTTTTCTTTTTCTTTTCACTTTTAATTTCAAGTTTTTCGTATATCTTGTTGTGTGTTGTGACTGTTGGCAGACCAATTTCCCTCCGGGGATGAATAATGTTTTATCATATCATATCATATTGTATCGTACTGTATAGTATGAATAATATTCAGGGGATTGTTTGATTATTTAGTAAAATGAAGTGTAATATTAATAACTAGTTTTTATGAACTTTTTGAGGTTAGAAGTGTACATCTGTTACTGAGCACAATAGAAAAATGAAAGTTATAATCCACATGTACAATGGCCAATTTGCTTCAAAGATATCAGTCGAAATATTATTGGAAGGCAAATTATGATATTAAAATGACATATTCTTAAATTAAATATTAGATAATTACATGGAAATTCTGCACATTTAGGTATTGGTAATGTTAAGGAAATTTAACACCTTGGCTTTGAGTTTGTATGGGTGGTCTTTAACCATCTTACCACAACTGTAGAATGTTCACCTGTGTATGTTGTTACTAATGAAATGTCGCCAAACAACCCATCAAGATGGGCAAAAAACTAAGAGAATACCAACTGAATTTCAGGGCCTTTCAGGACACACAAACCATCTCTTTAGCAACCAGTTGTTTTTGGGCCCCACAGTGCCTTATCACCTAGGAAACACACACTTATCCCTAACTGTTTGTGAGATGCTGGTAAAGAGATCATAACCAAAACCTGACACATGTTATAGCAACAATAGTAATCTCGGAGCACAGTATGGATGGAATTATCATGGGTTTTAGTGGCAATGACAATGAACTTTATACGTTATATTCCTTATAGCCTGGAGGAAGATATGTTGAGGATTTTCCATTTTCTATCTATTACTACCTATGAGAGATCACCAATACTCAGTCATCAAAAAGCTGACACCATTTCTGTCTTGGCAGGGAGCAGCAGGAAGAATGAGCATATGCCTTTACAAGAATTGCAGATTTTCTCAGTGTGCAATGCCATGCACATTGAGTGCATGCACATTGCTTTTGGATGCTGAGCATGGTTGAAAGAGATTCTATTCTTTCAATGTCAAACTGGTGTATTATCATGTAAACTGCAATGCACAAGCCAGTATCCAGATCCTGGCAGCGATGGCAATGCCTTCATTATTCAACAGTATGCTTCATCATCTACATTTGAGCTCTAAAATGGTGAGTAAATATTCAATAATCACTTGTGTCTTGACTTCGATATGCAGCCATAAATATGGGGGAAGCTCGCTTTCAGAATTAAAGCATGGTTACAGATTAAAAAGTGATCTTCGTAAGGCCAATGCAGCAAGTCCAACGTATTTGTCTTCTTCATAAAGCCCTGTGAATCCTTTTATTTGCTGTGGTTCATTTGCCAATTATCTTCATTCTGCCTTACCAAGCTCTTAACTCTCGCCCAATTGAAACAATCCATCTTTACCTAATCTATCATATTCTTCATGAGTTTAATACTTCCACTTGATCTACTTATAAGTCCATTTATTCTCCATTCTATACACATAACTAATGTTATCCTTTCCTGAATCAAGTCAAACTCAAGTACAATAGATAGAGCAAAGTGGAAAATACAGAGTGCAGAATATAGTTCTCTGCATTGTAGCCCTTAAAAAAAACAAATATAACAGATGTATGGAGGATTGCTAATCCAGTTGGAAGGAAATACTCTTTATACTCAATGGTACATAAAACGTACTCACGTATCGATTATTTTTTAGTTGACACAAAATTAATTCCTTGTACAACGAACCCTAAATATCATAATAGTATCATTTCTGATCGCTCTCTGTTAACCTTTTCCTTAAAAATAGGAATGCCCAATAAAAAATTGTTTTGGAGGTCTAATCCCCAAATTTTGAATGATCCACAAGGTTGTATACATCTAAAACAAGATGGATTTTTTCTTTGAGACTAACGACACGCCAGGCATCTCACCCTCTTGATTATGGGTATCTTTTAAGGCATTTATTAGAGGATCTATAATTTCATATCAAGCATTTCAAAATAAAAAAACTAAGGAAGAACAATTGCAGTTAGAAGAACAAATTAGACAATTAGACTTAATGCTAAAGAACCAACCATAGACAAACACAATAAAATAACAATATTGAAATTTAAACTAAAGAGAATCTTATCTACAAGAGTTATATGACTATTTCAAATTACAAAACAGGAAAACTTTGAAATCGGCGATAAACCACATAAACTCTTGGCACGTCAACTGAAAAAACGGGAAAAGGATCAGACGATTTCAAAAATTAAATCAGATAAAGGTGAATTATTAACAATATCTGAAGACATTAATAAAGAATTTGCTCAATTTTATCAAAATCTATACACATCAAAAACATCAGCAGATAACACTAAAGTTACACATTTCTTGGATAATTGTAACCTCCTTAAACAAACTGCTGGAACAAGAGGAATTAGGAGCTCAGCTCTCAATTAAAGAAATAGAAGAGACAATAAACTCACTGAAGAATGGTAAAATGCAAGGACCAGATGGATTTAGTAATTTAGAAATTTTATAAAAGATTCTATGAGACAATCTCACCGCGTCTACAAAAATTGTACACACACGCTTTTAAAGAACAAATACTACCAGAAACATTAGCGGAATCAACTATTACACTCATACCAAAAAAAGATAAAGATCTAGAAGATCCCGGTTCATATAGAGCCCTTGCATTGTTAAACACAGATCAGAAAATACTAGCGAAAATTCTAGCAAGAAGATTGAGCAAATATGTTAGTAAATTAATAAATGCGGATCAAACGGGATTTATACCTAAGAGATACTCATTCAATAATTTTAGACGTCTGTTTAATATAATGTATTCATATAATACTGAAGAGGAAGACTTATCAATTATTTAATTGGATGCAGAAAAAGCATTCGACCAGGTGGATTGGGAATATCCCTTCAAAGTATTGGAAACAATTTCAAATGGGAGAGAATTTTATCTGATGGGTAAAATGATTATATGAGAAGCCGACTGCTAGAATACTGACTAATAATATACTGTCTCCGAAATATCCAGGGGCTATAGACGGGGATGTGCACTATCACCCCTGCTATTTGCTCTTGTCATAGAACCCTTAGCAGAAAATATAAGAACGCATCCGAATATCCATGGTTATAATATAAAACATTCAAATAATAAAATATCATTATATGCAGATGATGTATTCTTATATATTACAAAATCGCAAATCAGCATTCCAAATATATTAAATTTAATAGAGGAATTTGGATCCTTTTCAGGATATAGAATAAATTGGAATAAAAGCAAAATTATGACGATAAAACCTCAAGAACCGACACACCTTTTAAAATTCCCCTTTAGAATTGCTACAGAAAAAATTAAATATCTGGGTATCCAAATTACCAGAAAATATAAATCTTTATTCAATGCAAACTATATGCCCTTACTTACTAAATTAAATGCTTTGATTATATTTTGGAAAAACACGACCGATGTCTTTAATAGGCAGAATAAATGTCATATAAATTATTTTTTTGCCACAAATCTTATATTTATTTCAATCAATACCAATATATTTACCTACATTAAAAAAAAAACTCGACTGAAATTACAATTTAATATGGAACTATAAGTCCCACAGAATTCAAAGAAGACACCTGTGTAAACCCAAGGAATTTGGTGGACTGACACTACCCAATTTTTTGTACTATCACTGGGCAACGAATATCAAAAATGTAATTCACTTGTTGGACAATTCTGCCCAACGGGACGATTGGATAGCAATGGAGAGAGAGGATTGCTCTCCTTTTAATATAGGAACGATCCTTTTCTCACCAATAAAACTGAATGATACAATATACAAGGAAAATCCAATTATTCATAGTACAATACGAACGTGGAAACAAATAAAATTAACTTTCAAATTATGAAATCTATTGTTTCTCTCTCCTATTAATAATCCATCGTTTAAACCATCTATTATCGATAAAACATTCACACATTGGGAAAGAATAGGAATTAAAACGTTTGGTGAAATGTATGAAATGGGAAACTTTTTATCTTTCCAACAGCCACAACTCAAATACAACCTTAAAAGTAATCAATACTTTAAATACCTTCAAATCCGTGACTTCTTGAAAAAACATACAAAAGAACATAAAACTTTGACTTCAGATATATTAGATGAAGTTATGAACAGAAAGGCGGATTCTACTAATTTAATATCATATTTGTATAATATCATTTTAAACATAGAGATACCACTGTCTGATGCAATTAGAAGAGATTGGGAACAAGAATTATCTATAAATATCTCGAAAGACAGATTGGATACATATTTGCTATATGTACATAAATGTTCGATAAATGTAAGACATACCTCAATTCAAAATTTTACATAGATTATATTACTCACAAACTAAACTGAATAAAATGTTTCCAAATGTGTCTCACATCTGCGATAAATGCTCATCTCAAGATGCAACTATAGCACACTCCTTTGTCTTTTGCATAAAACTTCAGAAGTTTTGGAAGGAAATCTTTGAAATTTTTACAAAAGTATTTAAAATAAAATTGAACCCCAACGCAAAACTGATTATCTTTGGAACAATGGAGGTCAGCTTTGAGCTAACTTCATTCCAAAAGTTTCCTTAACGGCAAAAAACGTATATTTTAAAATTCTGGAAAAATGCACCAACACCAACGCTTAAAATGTGGATTTCAAACATGTCTGAAATGTTACACCTAGAAGATATGATATTCATCCAAGCAGGCAAATCAGACCTATTCTTAAATTTGGTCTCCCTTTATCGATATATTACAAACATAACCCTGGAAATTAACTGTTTCAGAACTGGGTGAGTGGTGCACAAAGATAAGCAGGTATAGCCCTTTTATTTTATTTTTACTTATTTTTTGTTTTCCTTTTCCCTTTTTTTTTCTTTCCTGTTTCTCTCTTCTCTCTCTTTTTCTTGTACTTTTTCACGAACTATCACTTTCACCACTTTACCTAACTTTCTTTCTCTCCCTTTTTGCTTCAACTATTTTTTTATTATTAAATTTAAAAACAAGAAGTTGTACATGAAATGTATTATATTATTCTTGGTTTACACTACTGTGTGAGACATCTAATAAAAATATTATTAAAAAAAAATAAAAAATCATTGTAGCCCATCAATTTCATAGACAGAAAGTCCAATGTCAACAATGGGGTGAAGGTGAATTGAAGGACCATTCAGCCTGATAACAAGGGAAAATAAGTTATTCATGAGTCCAGTGGTGCATGGTTTCGAGCCTCTGTACCTTCTGCTGGACGAAGAAGGAATGGCCAGGGTGGGACAAGTCTTTGATAATGTTAACTGCTTTTCCAAGACAATGTGAAGTGTAGATGGATCCAATGGTGGGAAGTCTGGTCTGTGTGATGGACTAGGCCACATCTACAATCCTCTGCAATATCTTGTTGTCTTGAGTAAAGCTCTTCCCAAACCAAGCTATGATATAACCCAACAATATGTTTTCCATGGTCATCTGTAGAAATTTGTAAGAGTCACTGCAGGTTTGCTGAATTTTCTCAGTCCTCCTCAGGAAGTAGAGGCGTTGCTGTGCCTTCTTGCCTGTCATAATATGATTGGTGCACAACAAATCATTGCTCATATCAATGCCAAGGAAATAGAAACTCTCAACCATTTCCTCCTACAACCATTGATGTCGATTGGGGCAAGTACTTCACCATGCTTCCTGAAGTGAATAATAGCTCCAATTTGGTCCACTCATTTGCCATTGAGTACGGAAGGGTTTATGGTGTTGAAGGTAGAGCTATTGTCAATAAATAGGGCTAAATTAGGAGTCCTTATCTAGGTGTTCCAGAAATGAGTTTCGGGACAAGTATTTGGCGTTTGATGTGGACCTGTTGGGACAGTAAGTAAACTTGATGGTGGATGTCAGAGCCATAGTTAATAAGGCATGCTGCCTCACTTTCCTTTGGCACCAGGATAATAGTCATCTTTATGAAGCACGTAGAGTGCTCAGAACAGAATATAACTAACCGTGGAGGATAACACAGGGATGCACAATATATCTACAGAGCATCGATAAAAATATCTGACCTATCATGTGTTATTACAAAATTACTAGTGCACAATTATGATAGACCAACTAACACATTAACAAGCCAACTCCATTCAGACGGTTAGCAGTGAGTAATTAATTTCTGATGATCCTTGTGATGATGACCCACACAAGGAACTATTAGCTAATGGAATTGAAAACAAATCTTTTGGAAACCTGTTGGAAGCTTTGCTGAATGCAACAGCATATTTAGGGACAAAGGTCAGATATCCAAGTGATCTGGATGCAAGTTTGATGATGGGAGATCAAGCTACATATTCAATTTTGAAGAAGTCCGAAGAAAGGTTCTGACCTGAAACATAACCTGCCTGACCTGCTAAATTACTCCAGCACTTTGTCTTTTTTTGTAAACCAGCACCCGCAGTTTATTGTTTCTATATTCAAATTGATTGATAACACAAAAAAGGATCTATTATAAACAGTGTAGATGGAATTAGTATAGATGGCGGAATCAGCAAAATAGAGCTATTGAGCAAAAAGCTCAGTAAGTCAGGCCGTGCCTGTGGAACGAAATGAACAGATGATGTTTCAGGTAGAGACCCTTCTTCAGCCCCGATCCAAAATTTTGTTTGTCCATTTCTCATTGCCTCAGATGCTGCCTGGCCTGCTGAGTTCCTCGAGCACTTTGTATTGTGTTTAAGATTCCAACATCTGCAGTACCTTGTGTTTCCCTAAAAAGAGCTAATAATAGATAGACTGAATTGACAGTCCCATGCCAAATAGATTTCAGTGTAGTCATTTGTGAAGGCATCCCCTTTGGGCAAAAAAATAATAGCTCGTGAAGCATATCTTCATCTTCACTATATTTTGGGCTTTCCAGTACTCTCTGGCTAGCTTACAGTTTGTGGTTATCTGAAAGGAGAAAAATATCAGGGCAGTATTCCGTTGAGCAGAGGCACGAAAATGACACGTGCATGCTTTCATTAACGGTAGCATGTAAATCAGAAGAAATTGTGCAAGGAAGTGAAAGAAGAATATGAGAATTAGTATTAGATAAGTGTATACAGTCATTTTCTATGTACTCAAGCCTGTCACTAATTATAGACAATAATAACTATCCCTTTTATGGTCAGCTCTTCCTTCTCCATCATAAAGCAACTCACCTGCATTTGGTACCTATAAATTAGCTGCTGTTGATTGTAATTAGGTACCAGGGCCCTAGTGAGACCACACCTGGAGTGTTGTGTGCAGTTTTGGTCCCCTAATTTGAGGAAGGAGGTTCTTGCTATTGAGGGAAGGCAGTGTAGGTTCATTACCGGGATGGCGGGACTGTCATATGTTGATAGAATGGAGCGGCTGGGCTTGTATACTCTGGAATTTAGAAGGATGAGAGGGGTATCTTATTGAAACATATAAGATTATTAAGGGTTTGGACACGCTAGAGGCAGGAAACATGTTCCTGATGTTGTGAGAGTCCAGAACCAGGGCCACAGTTTAAAAATAGGCCATTTAAAACAGAGATGAGGAAAAGCTTTTCGCACAGAGAGTTGTGAATCTGTGGAATTCTCTGCCTCAGAGGGTGGTGGAGGCTGGTTCTCTGGATGCTTTCACGGGAGCACTAGACAGAGCTCTTAAAGATAGCGGTGTCAAGGGATATGGGAAGAAGGCAGGAACGGGGTACTGATTGTGGATGATCAGCCATGATCATAATTGAATGGCAGTGCTGGCTCGAGGGGCCGAATGGCCTACTCCTGCACCTATTGTCTATTGTCACATGGCCTTTCAGGAATGTAGAAAAGTGATAAAGATGGTTGCAGAAAGTTTCTGTTTTATTTGCCTCTCGTGATGGAATGGTTAGCATTATTCTGCAGTTATTCAACCAACACATCCACATTATCCAAAAAAAAGGCACAATATTCACCGATACACTTCACACTCTTTGCCAAAAAATAAAAGAGGATGCCTGCTCAAAGTTACAAATCTTTTCACCGTCTCTTGGTACACGTGACAATAAACTAAAACTGAACTGATGTGTCTACCATTAAGAGAATATTCAATATTAAGACTGACGGTCAAGTCAACTTTATTTGTAACATACACATACAAGATGTACAGTGAAATGAAAGTGGCAATGCATGCGGGATTGTGCAAAACAATAGAACAGAACAGAACCAGTATTTACATTTTTTTTTAAAGACACAAGGGTAATTATGCTCCGGTGAGATCAGAGTTTACAGTCCTACAGTTCTATGTCCTGGTGGCCTGTGGGATGAAACCCCGTGTCATCCTCTCTGGTAGGGAATTGGGGAATGTTGTGGAACAGAGAGATCTAGGAATACCTGTGCATAGTTCCCTGAAGGTGGAATCGCATGTAGATGGGGTGGTAAAGAAAGCCTTTGGTGTGCTGGCCTTTATAAATCAGAGCATTGAATATAGGAGTAGGGAAGTAATGTTAAAATTGTACAAGGCATTGGTGAGACCAATTCTGGAGTATGGTGTACAATTTAGGTCGCCTAATTATAGGAAGGATGTCAACAAAATAGAGAGAGTACAGAGGAGATTTACTAGAATGTTGCCTGGGATCCAGCAACTATGTTACAGAGAAAGGTTGAACGTTAGGTCTTTATTCTTTGGAGTGCAGAAGGTTAAGGGGGGACTTGATTGAGGTCTTTAAAATGATGAAAGGGATAGACAGAGTTGACGTGGAAAAGCTTTTCCCATTAAGGGTAGGGAAGATTCAAACAAGAGGGCATGACATGCGAATTAAGGGACGGAAGTTTCGGGGTAACGTGAGGGGGAACTTTACTCAGAGGGTGGTGGCTGTGTGGAATGAGCTTCCAGCAGAGGTGGTGGAGGCAGGATCGATTTTAACATTTAAAAGTAAAGTGGATAGGTATATGGATGGGAAGGGAATGGAAGGGTATGGTCTGAGTGCAGGTAGATGGGACTAGGGGAAAACAAATGGTCGGCACGGACTGGAAGGGCCGAGAGGGCCTGTTTCCGTGCTGTAATTGTTATATGGTTTTTTGGTTATATGTTTTATGCAGCGTAACAGCGGAAACGCTTGCCTGACCGTAGCAGCTGGAACAGTCCGTTGCTGGGGTGGTAGGGGTCCTTCATGATCCTGCAGGCTCTGGATCTGCACCTCCTGGTGGTTCGGTCCTGCAGGGGAGCGAGTGTAGTGTACTTTATTGTATATATATATATATATATATCACCACACAGATTATGCATACTACACATTCCTTATGTAGTCCAGTCCAGATCTTCATCCCTATCCTGGGCACACTGGTCCTGTAGCCAGTGCGTCACTCTCTCTCTTTAGATTTGATGCAGACCATGTTGTGTTCCCTCCGCTTGTACTGCAATAAAGACTATGAGTTATAACCTCTATGGGTGGGTCTGATCATTCACATGTAGTTCCCATGGTGCGTTCGGCCGAATGCACAATTCTCCGCAGAGCCTTCCTGTCCTGGGCAGAGCTATTGCCAAACCAGATCGAGATGTTTCCGGTCAGGACACTTTCTACAGCACCAGAGTAGAAGGATTGAAGGATCCTCAGAGAGACTCTGAATTTCCTCAGCTGCCTGAGGTGGTAAAGGCGCTGCCTTGCCTTTTTCATCAGTGCGGCAGTGTGTGCTGTCCATGTCAGATCCTCTGTGATTTGGACTCCCAGGTATTTAAGCTGCTCACCCTATCCACAGTGGTCCCATTTATCCCCAGTGGCGGGTACATCCTCGGTTGTTGTGCCCTTCTAAAGTCCACAATCAGCTCTTTAGTTTTAGTGACATTCACGAGGAGGCTGTTCTGACACCAGAGTGACAGGTCAGTTGAAATGAATATATGAAAGTGGGATGGAACAATGAATGGTTTGCATGAGGTCTACTATTAAACATTCTTTCCACGGTGGGGGATGAGATGTGGTTCATAGAGCACTGATGGATCATCATAGAAATCGATATAAAATAATGTCATATGGTCTATTTTGTCCTTGTTGGTCAAGAATGTTGTGATTTACATTACTCCTACTTACCAGTTTTCAGTCTGTTACTTAGTAGGTTATAGCTCTTACTTTGTAATGTAATGAGGGTTTCAGCTTCTCCCATGGTTCTTCCTGGTCATTTTTTTTTACTCAACTCCTACCTATCCCATCCACTAATTTACTTAAATCTATGTTTCTTAGTTATCAACATGTCTGCTGAGGGAGAAAGAAAAATCAATCCCTTGGGGCCTGTTCAAAGATTTGGACACCTCAACCAAATCTCTGCTCAGTCTCTTTATTCCAAGAAGACAACCTAATCAGCACATAACTATAATTTTGCAGCCCTGGCAATTTCCCTGTAAATCCCTTCTGCACCCGCTCAACTGCTGTCAAACCCTTACAGTGGTATGGTCCTGAGAACTGTACACAGTGCTCCAGCTACAACATCATTAGAGTTTAATACAGTTTTAGCATCACACTTAAGGGCCTGTCCCACGAGCATGCGACTCCATGCGGCGAGCACGACCTAACGTGGTCGCTTGAGCCGTACCGCCTCACCAGAGCCGTATGGAGTAGTGCGGAGCTGGTCCCGACATCGTGTGGGGCTCCAAAAAACTGACCGTGTTCAAAAATTCCGCGCAGCAACAGCCTGTTGGCCCGCAGCCGCCTCAACGTAGTACGCACCGCCTCGACGTCATACGCAGCGCCTCAACGTCGTACGCAGCGTTTCGACGCCGTACGTCACGCGCAAACTTCGCTCGAACTACACGTCACTCACTCGACCTCCGCGCGGCCCTCGCTTCCGGTTTGGTCACGCTCACCGCCTGCAGGCACATGCTGGTGGGACCGGCCCTGTATGGGGATCACTCGACCTCCGCGCGGCCCCCGCTTCCGGTTTGGTCGCGCTTGCCGCACGCAGGTCGCATGCTTGTGGGGAAGGCCCTTTACATTCTGTGCTTCAGATGATAAAAGCAAGTATTCCACATGTGTCCTTTGTTATCTTATCTGCCTAATCTGCTCCAGTGGTGCAGTGGTAGAATTACAGCATTAAGGGCCTGTCCCACCAGCATGCGAGCGCGACCTAACGTGGTCGCTTGAGCCGTACGGCCTCGCGGGGCCGGTCCCACTTCGGTCGCCGGAGCCATATGGAGTTGTGCGGAGCTGGTCCCGACATTGCGCGGGGCTCCGAAAAACTGACACTGTTCAAAAATCCCGCGCGGCAACGGTCTGTCGGCCCGCAGCCACATTGAGGACGTACGCATTGTGAAAATCGCAAACCAATGCTAATACAAATTATGCCCATATCATTGTCTCCAGAGGGAACTTAAATGTCTTTAAAGTTCATAAATAAAATGGGGAAGTTTGGCCACTTTTCCCCGTGTCCCTGTAGTTTTCACGGGCTGAGCTTGGTTATTTTTGATCCCATATGTTCTAATAAGCTATCAATGTATTTTCAGACTACTTTCAATGCAACAAATTTAAAGCAGCAATTACGGTTCCATAATGATAATGCATCTTAAATTTACGTGTGATCAAATTAAGCAGGATCAGGTAAAAAGAATCAAGTAATCTCATAGCCAATGTCATTAATAAAATAGAAATGTTAGAGCAACGTCCAAGGATTTATCTAGCAGAATACTGCTATAAACAAAAATAATTTACTTGGTTAGGGAAATGGTAAAGCCGTGGATATCCTAGAGAAAGTTCATTGTGGGGAAAGTATTAGTGTTTGCCACAGGAACTAAAGCCTGCAACCCCCGTTTATATGAGTAAAAATGATGTCACGCGCGACTTTCCCGCGGACTTCCCTCGAACGTCACGTCAACTCGCTCGGGGATCACTCGAACTCCGCGCGAACCCCACTTCCGGTTTTGTCGCGCTAGCCGCATGCAGCCGCATGCAGCCGCATGCTGGTGGGACAGGCCCTTTAGAGTCCTGGGTTTGATCCTGACTGCACAGAGTTTGTACGTTCTCGTTCTGACTGCTTGGCTTTTCTCCGAGTGCTCCAGTTTCCTCCGACACTCCAAAGACGTACGAGTTTGTAGGTTAATTAGCTTCTGTACATTGTAAATTGTCCCTGGTGTGTAGGATAGTGCTAGTGTACAGGGTAATTATGGTCGGCATGAACTCAGTGAGCCGAAGGGCCTGTTTCCATGCTGTATCTCCAAAGTCTAAAGTTCAAGGAACCTTGGACATAGTCCAGTCTTCAAATCTACTACTTATTATGCAGTTTCTCAATTTGGAATCAGAGATTTATACAGCAGGGAAAAAGGCACTTAAGCAACTCATCCATGCTGATCAAGACTTATCTGAGCTAATCCCATTTGCTTGCATTTGACCCATATCACCCTGATCCTTTGCCATCCATGCATCTGTCCAAATGACTTTCAAATATTGTAATTATATCCACTTTCTCGACAGCTTGTTCAATATACCCAACATTCTTTGTGTGCAAAAGGTTCCCTTTAAATCTTTCTTCTCTTGCTTTAGTTATAAATTTCCTTATCCTGGGAAAAGATGTTGACTATCCATGTTGACTATCTATGCCCTTCATGACCTCTGTAAGGTCATCCCACAGCCTCCTACACTCCAGCGAAACAAGTCCCAGCCTCTCCTTATAACACAGGCCCTTCAATCCCAGTAATGTCATCACAAATCCTTTCTGCACACATTCCAGTTTTTTTTATTTTGCCCTCTCCATTCCCCAAAGGGCCAAATGGCCTACTACTATTTCTATGTTTCTATGTTTCTATTACCTCACACTTTTCTAAACTGACCTACATTTGCTCCTTTTATACTCACTAAATCATTGAGCAGGTCAGCATAGGAACAGGCTCTTTGACCCACGATGTTTCAAGCTGATCATGATGCCAATTTAAACTGCACATCTGCCTGCATGTAATTTATATCCCTGAATTTCATGTCCATTCATGTGTCTGTCTAAATGTCTCCCAAACATTGCTATCAAATCTATTTCTACCACTTCTTCTGGCAGCATACCAGTTTAAAAAATATAATATTGTTCTGTAAATCTTATTTAAACAACCTCAACCCCACCCCCTCACCTTAAGGCCATACCCCCTAGTATTTGACCACCCTTGGAAATACACACTGATTCATAATTTGTTATGCTTTTATTAAATTGCCCTCAGCCTCCAATGCCCTGGTGCAAACAATACAAGATTGTCCAACCTCTCCTTACTTTTAATACTCTCTAATCCATGCAACATCCTGACATTCACACAGTACTCCAAATACGGTTACACTTATATAAAACAAAAGTTTCATGACTCTTATATTCAGCAACCTGACTGATAAATGAATGTATGCCTTTTTACCATCCTTTCTACTTGTATTGCCACTTTCAGGGAGCTGTGGATTTGCACGCCAAGATCCTTTCTGTACATCAATGCTGCTAAGGGTCCTGCCTTTTAAACATACTTTCCTTTCACATTTAACCTTCAAAGAATCTTTTTTATTCACTCTTGTATTCTCTCGCACTCATTCAACTGTATCATTGTCCTCACGTGTGAGAAAAGAAGTATAGATGTACCATAGCCTGGTTACCAAAGTGGCAACGACTCGATCAATAGACAGTAGACAATAGGTGCAGGAGTAGGCCATTTGGCCCCTCGCGCCAGCACCGCCATTCACTGTGATCACGGCTGATCATCCACAATCAGTACCCTGTTCCTACCTTCTCCCCATTTCCCTTGACTCCGCTATCTTTAAGAGCTCTATCTAACTCTCTCTTGTGAGAATCCAGAGAATCGCCTACACTGCTTCTGAGGCAGAGAATTCCACAGATTCACAACTGTCTGGGTGAAAATGTTTTTCCTCATCTTGTTCTAACTGGCCTACCTCTTATTCTTTTGTGTCCCCTGGTTCTGCACTCCCCCAACATCGGGAACATGTTTCCTGCCTCTAGTGCATCCAATCCCTTAATAATCTTATGTTTCAATAAGTTTATTAAAGAAGAATGTTTCATCCTTCTAAATTCCAGTGTATACAGGCCCAGTCGCTCCATTCTTTCAACATATGACAGTCCAACCATCCCGGGAATTAACCTCGTGAACCTACACTGTACTCACTCAATAGCAAGAATGTCCTTCCTCAAATCTGGAGACTAAAACTGCACACAATACTCCAGGTGTGGTCTCAATTCCAGGTGTGATACAACTGCAGAAGGACCTCTTTGCTCCTATACTCAACTCCTTTTGTTATGAAGGTCAACATACCATTAGCTTTCAAAGCAACCAACACAATCAGTATCACTCTTACTCTGGTCATTCTCTCTTCTCCATCTTCCCATCGGACAGAAAATACAAAGCCTTGAAAGCACATACCACCAGATTCAAGAATACCACCAAATTCTCCTTTGTTATCAGACACATGAACAAACCTTTCACCTGCTAAGGCTGAATTCCCAATCTTTCTATCTACCTCATTATTATTGGTTTAGTGTTGTCACCTAAACCAAGATTGAGCAGAAAAACTTTGTCATAACATAAATGAGTACAACAAGTCAAGCATAAGATAAAATAAGCAAACTGCTGAATATAGAATCGCTGTTGCAAAGAAGCTGCAGATAAAAATAGTGCAAGGGCCGCAACATGGTAGATTGGAAGATTGGGAATACATCCCATTTGGGATTGGGAATACATCCTTGGGAACTAAGAGATATATTCAAGTCGAATAACAGTGGGTAAGAAACTGTTCTGGAATCTGCTAGTATGTGCTTTCAAGGTTTTTTTTCTTGTGTCTGATAGTAGTGGGAATAAGAGAGAATGACCAAGGTGTGAGTGGTCCTTGATAGTTGGCTGCTTTCCCAAGGCAGTATGAAGTGTAGATGGAGGCAATGTGAGGGTTGGTCAGTGGTTTGCATAATGGACGCACTGGGCTACATCCATAATGCTCTACAGTCCCTGGCAATATTGGGCAGAGCAGTTGCCGTACTAAATTGTGATGCAATCTGCTAGGATGCTTTCTGTGGTCCATCTGTAGAAATTATAAGTGTCTTTGGGGACATGCACTTTTTAAAATCTACATTTTTTTCGCAGCTGCAACACTATTATGCAATGTTTATTTTCTCTTTTGCAATTCCTCATGTACTCGCGTATGGAAAGATTTGCCTGGATAGTACGCAACCTAAACTGTTTTCCACTGTAGATATCTTGGTGCATGTGATGGTAATAATAACCATAAACCAGGAAAAGGTAAAGGATACAAAGGATATGGTAGTGAGCTCAAGTTATCTCCAGTCACCGTAACTCATATTTAATTTCTCCTGCTGAGCCAATTTTCTAATGAACTTTTACTTTCCTGTGTCAAAAAGTATATCAAATGCACTAACCTCACAGACCTTTCTTGTTACCCCCACAAAACATTCAATCACTTTAACAATGTTTCTGGCATTCCTCTCTCTTTTGCATGCTTTTGCATTTTGTACAACTGTATTGTTGTATTTTTTCATGAGAACAGAAGCAAACCAGAACTCAAGAAAGGAGTGAGGGAGAAAACGGGGAATTACAGACCAGTTAGCCTGACTTCGGTGGTGGGAAAGATGCTGGAGTCAATTATTAAAGAGGTAATAATGGGGCATTTGGATAGCAGTAAAAGGATTAGTCCAAGTCAGCATGGATTTATGAAAGGAAAATCATGCTTGGCTATTCTTCTGGAATTTTTTGAGGGTGTGACAAGTAAAATGGATGAAGGGGAACCAGTGGATGTAGTGTATCTAGACTTTCAGAAAGCCTTTGATATGGTCCTGCATGGGAGACTGGTGACTAAAATTAGAGCACATGGTATTGGGGGTAGGGTGTTGACATGGATAGAAAATTGGTTGGCAGACCAGAAGCAAAGAGTAGGAGTGAACGGGTCCTTTTCAGAATGGCAGGCAGTGGTGAGTGGAGTGCCGCAAGGCTTGGTGTTGGGGCCACAACTGTTTTTTCATATATATTAATGTTTTGGAAGAGGGAATTAGGGGCAACACTAGCAGGTTTGCGGATGACACAAAGCTGAGTGGCAGTGTGAACTGTGAAGAGGATGTTAGGAGGTTGCAGGGTGACTGGACAGGTTGAGTCAGTAGGCAGATGCGTGGCAGATGCAGTATTAAATAGATAAATGTGAGGTTATCCACTTTGGCAGCAAAAACAAGGGAGCAGATTATTATCTCAATGGGGTTAGGTTAGGTAAGGGGGAGGTTCAGAGAGACCTGGATGTCCTTGGACACAAGTCACTAAAGTTGGCGTGCAGGTACAGCAGGCAGTGAAGAAAGCTAATGGAATGTTGGCCTTCATAACAAGAGGATTTCAGTATAGGAGTAAAGAGGTTCTTCTGCAGTTGTATAGGGCTCTGGTAAGACCACGTCTGGAGTATTGTGTACAGTTTTGGTCTCCTAATTTGAGGAAGGACATCCTTGTGATTGAGGCAGTGCAGCGTAGGTTCACGAGATTGATCCCTGGGATGCCGGGACTGTCATATGAGGAAAGATTGAAAAGACTAGGCTTGTAGTCACTGGAGTTTAGAAGGATGAGGGGGAATCTTATAGAAACATATAAAATTATAAAAGGACTGGCAAGCTAGATGCAGGAAAATGTTCCCAATATTGGGCGAGTCCAGGGTGTTAAGGTGGAAGCAGGTGGAAGCGACCATGACATAGTTATTGTTGACCTGGACCTGACAGCCAAGTGGAAATGACATCCTAGAAGGAAATACTACGTATGGCGGAAAGCAAACGAGGAACTGATCAATGCAGACCTGGATGCTTTACGGGACCATTATCTCTCAATGGGGAATGTTTCTGTTCAGGAGAAGTGGGACATTTTTGAAACTGAAATAAATCAGATCATGGAGAGACATATTCCAGAAAAAAACAGCAGCCAAACCAAACATCACCAGACATCACCACAGCCACAGACGTTAGAAACAGAGGGCACACAATAAAGCAAAGAAGACACAAGACAATGAAGATTGGGATTCCTTTGTAAATTGCCAGAAGGAATTAAGGAAAGCTCTGAATAAAGCCGAACAAGGCATTGTGTCAAACAACCTTACCACAGCAATGAAAAAAAACGTCAAGCAATTTTAGTCTTATATGAAACGTTTGGGTAACTGAGTGAAGGGAGTTGCAGACCTCATGGTGAACAACACAGTTGTAAGTGACGGGAAAGGGAAGGCCTGAGCACTTAATGCTCAATTCACCAGTGTATTTACGAGGAAAAATAAGTCATACATTCCATTAAATGTCTGGGAACCAGTAACATACAGGATATCCCTGAACTAGTGATAGATGAGGCAGGAGTACGAACACAACTACAGAACCTAATGCCAAACAAAGCAGCGGGCCCAGATCAGTTGCCACCATGGTTTCTAATGTTCGCATCAAAAATACCACCCATACTCACAGATATATTCCAGTCCTCAATTGAATGTGGGTCACTACTACGACAGTGGAAGGAAGCAAACATCTGTGCAATATTTAAGAAGGGCAATAAGGCTGCGCCTGAGAATTACAGACCAGTTTAACTGACCAGTATTACATGTAAGATCTTGGAACACATCATACATTCTCACATCATGGACCATTTCGAAAAGAGTGGAATACTGGTGGACTCACAACTTGGCTTCCGAACAAAACGTTCAATGGAAACACAACTTATTGTCACTATTGATGACATCACAAAGGCATTAGATAAGGGGAAATCTATACATATGGTAATCCTGGACTTTTCGAAAGCATTTGATAAAGTTCCTCATGAAAGGCTCCTAGGAAAACTGGATATCAGAAATTGTCTATATAACTGGATTAGAGACTTTCTCAGATATCGGACGCAGAGGGTGGCCTGTGAAGGAAACATTTCATTAGAAGAACAAGCACTGTCAGGAGTACCGCAAGGCACGGTCCTCGGGCTACTGTTGTTCCTGACGTACATTAATGATCTACCTGAACAAATAAATTGTGAAACAAGCCTCTTCGCAGATGATTGTCTTGCATATACACCTGTCACTGATGTAGAGGATATGAACTCCATATAAGAAGACCTTAAGTCTTTGGAATTACGGCAAAACACATGGAAGATGAGCTTCAACCCAACCAAATGTTCAATTATGGTAATTTTAAACAAGAAGAAACCACCTACTGGAGACTACGTCTTCTGTGGACAAATACTTCATCGTACAAGTTCACAGCCACACCTTGGAGTTCATCTTGATAGCAGGCTTTCGTGGGGGGAACACGTGGACAACACGGTCACTAAAGCCAACTAGGATTCCTTAGGTGAAACCTCTGGTTGTGCCCAAAGGAAGTGAAAACCACAGCATATACAACATTTGTTAGACCGTAACCGGAATACGCTTCATGCGCCTGGGACCCATACAAAACTGGTCATATCAACAAACTAGAAGGGGTACAGAGGAAAGCAGCATGCTTTTGCATCGGGAACTACAATAGAGGTAGCAGTGTCACCCAGATGCTGTCTGACCTGGAGTGGGAAACGCTGGATACAATAAGGGCAAGGAACAGACTAGCCATGTTGTACAAGATTCAAAAGGGGATCATGGGCATAACTGCAGACAGATACATAACATACTCAACGGAAAGGAGAACAAGAAAGAGAAATGATATGCAAATAGAAACCCCATTCGCCAGGACAGACATTTATAAGAACACATTCTTTGTAAGAACCTTAAGGGAATGGAATAAACTAGACAACAATATAGTCAAATCACCTTAATTATACAGTTTTAAGGGGGCACTGACAGCACGTTAGTGTGCACAGCACATCCAAGTTGGTGATATGCAGAGTACTGCCCTGCCGACTACAAACTCAGAAGGTTCAGAAGGAGGGAGAGAGAGAGATGTTGGCCTTCATAACAAGAGGATTTCAGTGTAGGAGTAAAGAGGTTCTTCTACAGTTGTGTAGGGCTCTAGTGAGACCACACCTGGAGTATTGTGTACAGTTTTGGTCTCCTAATTTGAGCAAGGACATCCTTGTGATTGAGGCAGTACAGTGTAGGTTCACGAGATTGATCCCTGGGATGGCCGGACTGTCATATGAGGAAAGATTGAAAAGACTAGGCTTGTATTCACTGGAGTTTAGAAGGATGAGGGGGGATCTTAGAGAAACATATAAAATTATAAAAGGACTGGACAAGCTAGATGCAGGAAAAATGTTCCCAATGTTGCGTAAGTCCAGAACCAGGGGGCCACAGTCTTAGAATAAAGGGGAGGTTATTTAAGACTGAGGTGAGAAAAAACTTTTTTACCCAGAGAGTTGTGAATTTATGGAATTCCGTGCCATAGAGGGCAGTGGAGACCCAATCACTGGATGGATTTAAGAGAGAGTTGGATAGAGCTCTAGGGACTAGTGGAGTCAAGGGATATGGGGAGATGGGTTATTGATAGGGGACGATCAGCCATGATCACAATGAATGGCGGTGCTGGCTCAAAGGGCCGAATGGCCTCCTCCTGCACATATTTTCTATGTTTCTAGCATGGGGAACTACCTACTGGCTAACCTGAGAGCCGTGCTGGAGAAGCTGCTGGAGTCTATATTGAAGGATATAATAACAGAACTTATAGAAAAGAACAACACGATTAAGCAGAGTCAACATGGATTTATGCAAGGAACATTTTATTTGAATAAGCTACTGAAATCCATTCAGGATACAACTAATTGTTTAGACAGGTGGAACCAATGTACAGTATGTGGTATATTTGGATTTTGAAAAGGTCCCACACAGAGGCTTGGTCAATGAGTTCAGAGCATGCAGAGTTGAAATTGATATGCTTACATGGAGAATTGTTTATTGTACTGAAATGAAAGAATGGGAATACATGGATTATCTTCAGCTGGCTGTAACCACAAAGGTAGGGGCCTGGATTCTAGATATTCATGATATATATCAACAATGGCAGAGAGGGCTGAATATCATATTTCAAGACTTACTGATCACACAAAATTAGTTAGAAGTCAAGAGTGTTTAACTATTAAATGCACCAACAACGGAATAATGAAATTCTTAATTTCAGCTTCATAACTAGCCTGTAAACACAGTACTCATAGATAACATAATAAACAAAAATAATCAATACATTAAAAGCCCCAGTATTAGTGCAAAATTCCCAAGGTCCTTTCTGCAATCAAGATAGCTCATAGTTTATGATCAGGTTTGAAGAAAGGTCCAAACTCAAAATTTTGCCTATTCATTTTTTTCCAGAGGTTGTGCCTGACTACTGAATTACTGCAGCACTTTGTATCTTTTTTTAGTATACCAGCATCTGTAGTTCATTGTTTCTCCATAGTTCATGTTTAATTAGTGTTTGTAGTGTTCATTAGCCTGATGGTTGTTGGAAGAGGTTGTTTTTGAACCGTTCCAGGTAAGATTCTGAGTAGGAGGACGATATCCACAAGCTGAATGAATGGGTAAGATAACAGCAGATGTCATATATGTGGTTAAAAATGAAGTTATCCACTTTAATGTACAAAATAGAAAAGCAATTTATTAAATGTTGACAGATTGGGTTATGTTGACATTAAAATGGTTTCAGAAGTTGACATACACAGTCTCTGAAATTCAAAGCTTATTTATAGCCAATATGTATTGAATAGGAAGGCAAATGGTAAGTTGGCCTTGTTTTACAAGAGAATCCTCGTACTTAGTCTAGGGGTAAAGATATTTTGGTGCAATCATGCAAGGCCTTTGTATAAAAGGATATAGAGAGGTGACTCAACGTATTCTCTAATCCTTTGAAACAAATATCAATGAACTTTACAAAACTCTTACAAGGCTTGGTGAGTGGGATGTTTTCTCTTGCGATAGAATCTAGATGTGATGGTTACAATCTTCACTAAATGGATGGCGAATCTTTGGAATTCTCCACACACTGGGTCTGTGGAAGTTCAGTCATCAAGTCGATTCAAAACTGAGACTGGTAGATTTCTAGATATTCTGGGAGTCTAAGTTCATGGAGATGGGGCAGAGAAAATGCCGCTGAAGGAGTAGATAAGTAATGATCATGTTTAAAAGTGAAACAGCCATGAATAGTACTCCATTTTTTAAAATCCATTTCTCCTAACATGGAAAATGAGGAAGGATATCTAAGATATCCCTGGATCTAGATCAGCTGGGAAGGTGGACCAAGGAAAGGCAAATGACATTGAACTTTCATAAGTGTGAGATGTTGCACTTTCATGGCTCAAATCAATGAAGGGACTACCCAGTAATTGGTGGAGCCTGGAGAGTATTGTAGAACAGAGAGGTAGTTCCTTGAAAATGATGATTCAGTTGCATAGTGGTGAAGAGGGTGCTCTGCATACTTAACTCATTTGGGAAGGGTATTGAATACAAAAGATGGGACATCTAGATATAGTGGTACAAATTGTTGATGAGACCGCACTTGGAGTACTGATTACAGTTCAGGTCACAAAGCTGTAGGAATAATGTAATTTTGTTGGAAAGGGTACAGAATAGAATCGCCAAGATGTTACTGGGAATTGTGTACTTGTTATAGGGAAAGGCTCGATAAGCTGGGACATTTTTTCTTTCGAGCACTGGAGACTGAGGGGAGACCATATTAAAGTATACAAAATCATGAGGGTTACGGATAAAGTTAAAGCTCAGTCTTTTTCCCAGGGTAGAGGATTCTAAAATTAGAGGGCGTAGGCTTAAGGGGAGAGATTTAAGAGCAACTTTAGGGGCAACTTTTTCGTACTCCGTAGTTGGAATGAACTGTTAGAGGAAGCCATAGAAGCAGATACATTTATGAGCTTTAGACGACATTTGGACAGATAAATGGATAGGAAGGATTTAGAGGGACATAGGCCAAATGCAGGCAAATGGGACCAGCCCAGAATTCCAATTTGGTGGTCATGGACAAGAAGGTCCAAAAGGCCTGTTTCCATGCAGTATAGTTCTATGACTCGATGATTCATTCCAACTCTAAGACTCACTCCATCTTTACTCCTTTTGTATTTATGGAGTATGGAGGTTCTCAAAAACCTCTCTGTTTTGCCTCATCCTACCATATTGCCAGAAAGTTCTGAGGATCCCTATTCTTCTTTTCACTGTCTGGTGTTACATTTGTAGTAAGTTGAAGTGGAAAATGCATTCACTAACCTTCACCATGCATAAGAGGTCATTGAACTTTTATTACAGCAGAACACCTTGGTCAATAGTCAATAATAGACAATAGAGAATAGGTGCAGGAGTAGGCCATTCAGCCCTTTGAGCCAGCACCGCCATTCACTGTGATCATGGCTGATCATCCAAAATCAGTATCCCATTCCTGTCTTCTTCCCATATCCCTTGACTCCGCTATCTTTAAGAGCTCAATGTAACTCTCTCTTGAAAGCACCCAGAGAATTTGCCTCCACTGCCTTCTGAGGCAGAGATTCACAACTCTCTGGGTGAAAACATTCTTACTGAGCTACCCCGCATTCTTAAACTGTGGGCCCTAGTTCTGGACTCCCCCAACATTGGGAAAATGTTTCCTGCCTCCAACGTGTCCAATCCCTTAATAATATGTTTCAATAAGATCCCCACTCATTCTTCTAAATTCCAGTGTATACAAGCCCAGTCGCTCCATTCTATCAAAATATGACAGTCCCGCCATCCAGGGAATTAACCTTGTGAAACTACGCTGCACTCCCTCAATAGCAAGAATGTCCTTCCTCAAATTTGGAGACCAAATCTGCGTACAACACTCCAGAGCCCTGTACAACTGCAGAAGGACCTCTTTGCTCCTATACTTTGCTCCTCTTGTTATGAAGGCCAACATGACATTAGCTTTCTTCACTGCTTGCTGTACCTGCATCCTCAGGCTTGATTCCTTGCATTTGCTGCCTCAACTATCACCTGACATTAACTTAGCAGGCTGTGTCTGAAATGCCTTCCAGCTCCCTAATGTTAAAGACCATCTTTCATACTTTACAATTTCTTGGGTTAAAGCTAACAGTGAAGTACCAGAAAGTTGAGGATGCCTGCTCTCTCTATTGTTCATAAATTAATGTTCTTAAGTTCTAGGAGCAGAATTAAGCCATACGGCCAATCATGTCTTCTCCACCATTCAATCACAGCTGATCTATCTTTCCCTTTCAAACCCATTCTCCTGCCTTCACACCATAACATAGAAACATAGAAAATAGGTGCAGGAGTAGGCCATTCGGCCCTTCGAGCCTGCACCGCCATTCAATATGATCATGGTTGATCATCCACCTCAGTACCCTGTACCTGCCTTCTCTCCATACCCCCTGATCCCTTGAGCCACAAGGGCCACATCTAACTCCCTCTTAAATATAGCCAATTAACTGGCCTCAACTACCTTCTGTGGCAGAGAATTCCAGAGATTCACCACTCTCTGTGAGAAAAATGATTTTCTCATCTCGGTCCTAAAAGACTTCCCCCTTATCCTTAAACTGTGACCCCTTGTTCTGGACTTCCCCAACATCGGGAACAATCTTCCTACATCTAGCCTGTCCAACCCCTTAACAAATGTATAAATCTCTATAAGATCCCCCCTCAATCTTCTAAATTCCAGCGTGTACAAGCAGCGTCTATCCTGTCTTTCTTCATATGGAAGTCCTGCAATCCCAGGAATCAGTCTGGTGAACCTTCACTGTACTCCCTCTATGGCAAGAATGTCTTTCCTCAGATTAGGAGACCAAAACTGTACGCAATATTCCAAGTGTGGCCTCACCAAGACCATGTACAACTGCAGTAGAACCTCCCTGCTCTTGTACTCAAATCCTTTTGCTATGAATGCCAACATACCATTCGCTTTCTTCACTGTCTGCTGCACCTGCATGCCTACTTTCAATGACTGGTGTACCATGACACCCAGGTCTCATTGCACCTCCCCTTTTCCTAATCAGCCACCATTCAGATAATAGTTTATTTCCTGTTTTTACACCAAAGTGGATAAACTCACATTTATCCACATTATGCTGCATCTGCCATGCATTTACCCATTCACTCAACCTATCCAAGTCACCTTGCAGCCTCCTAGCATCCTCCTCACAGCTAACACTGCCCCCCAGCCTCATGTCAGCCGCAAACTTGGAGATGTTGCATTCAATTCCCTCATCCAGATCATTAATATATATTGTAAATAGCTGGGGACCCAGCACTGAGCCTTGCGGTACCCCACTAGTCACTGCCTGCCATTCTGAAAATGACCTGTTTACTCCTACTCTTTGCTTCCTGTCTGCCAGCCAGTTCTCTATCCACATCAATACTGAACCCCCAATACCGTGTGCTTTAAGTTTGTATACTAATCTCTTATATGGGACCTTGGCGAAAGCCTTCTGAAAGTCCAGATATGACACATCCACAGGTTCTCCCTTATCCACTCTACTAGTTACATCCTCGAAAAATTCTATAAGATTCGTCAGACATGATTTACCTTTCATAAATCCATGCTGACTCTGTCCACTGATTAACCCTTAACACCTTTACTAATCAAGAATATGTTAATCTCCGCCTTTGAAATATCGATTGTTTTGGCCTTGATAGCCATCTGTGGCAAAGAATTCCACAGATTCACCACCCTCTGACTAAAGAAATTCCTCCTAATCTCCTTTCAAAAGGTATGTCATTTTATGCTGAGGATATGGCCTCTGGTCCTGTCATTGTGTGCCATGGTTGAATGTCTCCTTTGTTAGTTTTAATTCCAGGATACTTCTCTATACTTAAAGGAGCTCCAAAGTATATTCCCATTAAGAGGTATCAGCTGGATTTAAATAGTTCAATCCATATTTAAAAGATTAATAACATTACAAATGTATGAACCCAATTATGAAACCACAACCCTGCTGAGGTGATAGTTCAATGCCCTGCAATTTTAATGCTGGTTGCAAATAACACTCAGGTGAATGGCTGGTTGCAGTGGAATTACAGGTGATGTAATTGTTTAGCATGATTCCTTCATCCATTTTCAGAGACATTTCTATTTACTTCTATTACTTTTTCTTTATCACGTGTCTCATTATTGGGCAATCCAACAAGTTATTTATAAATCTGATAAATAGTTGAACTCACCTGTCTTTTACTAATAGTACAAAGTCAGCAATTGAATTCTCTGCCATAGAGCCACTCCTCAACAGAGGACTTGTTTTTTTAGTATCACAAGTGAAATGCCAATAATACAAAACATGCAATGGTCATTCAATGATATTTAGATTGTGACTGTCTATGTAGACATTTATGATAGGGATCCATATTGGTTTGTTGAAGAAAAATCCTTTCTTTCAAAATGGCCTTTTCATAACAAAATTGCCACACTAATAATAGAACATCTAAATATAGCTTTAACTATTATAAACTTCTAGCTTTTACCTTTTGAATTGATTTTGTGTATTTTAATGTCTTTTTAGGATGTTTGAGGTTGGACACAAAGGTATTGTGAACAGCCTACAAGCTGAAGGCAGCCACTGAAGTCTTAAAGTAAATGAAAACAAAACAAAAATTGTAGAAAATGCTGCAAACACTCAGCAGATCAGCAAGCAAATATGGAAATAGAAATAATTGATGTTTAAGTTTAGAAATTCTTCATCAGAATGAGGAAAGAGATTAAAAAAAATGTAATTTTAAGTTGCACATAAGGTGGTGGAAAGGCAAATAGAAGAAAGGTATTTTTCTGTGTTAGGGTGGGGTCAGGTAAAAAGAATGGCAGCAGTTAGAATCCAAGTGAATGCAATGTGTTTAATAATAGTATTTAAGGAAGTTAAACAATGACATTCATTGTCTAACAATATCTGTTTCAATAAAAGCAAGAATTTTTGAAAGCTTTATTCAGGACTTACAGGTATTCTTTTTGTTCATTCAGGTTATGTGGGCTTTTCGGGCTGAGCTAACAGTTAATTGCCCATCCTCCTCTGGTAGGCTTCATTCTTAAACTGCTGCCATCCTTAAAATGTGGGTGCACACATAACATGCTGTTTGAGATTTTGATCCAGCAATGGTGAAAGAATGACAATATACTGTATATCCAAGTCAGAGATAGACACAAAAAGCTGGAGTAACTCAGCGGGACAGTCAGCATCTCTGGAGAGAAGGAATGGGTGATGTTTCAAGTCGAGACCCTTCTTTAGACCGATTAGAGATATGGGAAATGAGATATATAGACGGTAATGTGGAGAGATAAAGAACAATGAATGAAAGATATGCGCAAAAGTAATGATGATAAAGGAAACAGGCCATTGTTAGCGGTTCCATTTCATACATCAAATTCAGGATGGTGTGAGGCTTAGAGAGCAACTTCCAAGTTATGGTGTTCCCATACTTTTGCTGCCCTTGTCCTTCTAACTGTTGGAGATGTGAGATTGGAAGATGCTATCTAAGAAGTCTTAGTGAGTTGCTGCAATGCATCCTGCAGATGGTACAAACTGACACTACTGTCTTTGGTGGTGGAGTGAGTGAATGGTTGCGGATGAGGTGCCTATCAAGCAGGCTGCAGTATCCTATGTAGTTTTAAGAACAGACATACATTTGATGAGTGACTGACCAAGCTTGAAGGGCCAGATTCTATTTTCCCTCTCCTATTTGTCATATTATATACAAATATAAAACAATATATATGAGAATGTAAAAGGGAATGTAGCCCTGGAAATATACCAGAATTTTGATGCACTTGCCATTGTTCCAGAAAAGCCTTTCTTTGGAAAGTCTGGAGATATTGTTTGAGGGAAAAATATATATAGCTTCTTGAAGGCTGGTACAGATGGTACTATGAATGAATTAAAGAAATGGTTGACAAATGGAATAATCACTTGGTATGTCCAATAGAGGAAAGCTTTAACATGCAAGGTATCCCAAATAAGCGATGGTTGAATTAGGGACAGTGACTGAAAATTGAAATAAGTAAACAAAAGAGAACAAGGAAAATAATGTAAACATTTCAAAGTAAGGTTGAGTGACATCATGCTTGTTGTAAGTGATATTCCCCATTGGAATGTCCAGTACTTGGTTGCTTCCAAAGAATGTAAGGCTTGGGTTTGCAGAAACCCACCGTAAGTGTAGGACCTGCTGAGCAACAGATGGAACCACTTCACCATTCCAATGCTAGGCAGGATTGGGTCACAAATCATTGTCCCTATTAAAAGAAAAACAAGGGTTTTTTTATATGTCTGTATTTTGGATTATTTAATTTAAATATTTATAATTCATAACATTTAAAGTGTCTTTTTTTAATTTCCCAGAGCTTAAAGTGTTTATTTTTTTATTAATTAAATACTCTTAATAACATCAGGGCAAAAGCACCTCCTACTATGATGATTAATGGAAATTCCAACCTTAGCCAATTGGAGGGCAGAATGGTTAGTAAATTCAGTCCAATTCACCAAATGCCCAACTGGTGAATATTACAAAGAACCTTGCTATATATTTTTTCTATTGGCATATTGACTGATGTAGGAAAGATGTATATAAACCAACATATTTATGTAGACATTTATAATTTAAACCAAATGCGAATAATTATGGAATATAATCCTCACATTACCAACAATGTTCTCTGAAAATTGGAACAGCTGAGATTTGGCACTGTAAACCATGGCTTTGATGTCATTTCCCACATTCCATCAATACCTCAATCAACATAAAAATGGCACGACGAAAGGTGTAATGAAGCAATAATGTGAAATCTACTAATCCATTTAAAACTTTTTGATTCATGTTTTGTTTATCAAGTCATGGGATTTACATGCTGAAGAATGGAAGACATCTACTTATAGTGTCAATATCAACATGCCAACTCAGTGCAGTTTATTGTTCATTCTGGCCCAGCAGTATGAATCTCAATAGATTAGCTCAAACTATACCAGTGTAACTCTAATTTTAGCCTTTATGATTAGAATCATTAGTTTTGTGATCTTTCCACGAGCAGCTGAATTGAAATTGTGTATGGTAGAATAAAGCCTGTGCTGATGGATTAGTTATCCAGTGATTCTAAATTTAAATTACATCATAAAAAATTGTAACATTGAGAATAAATTATTTTGCTAGAAAACAATTCTCCAAGGCACAGGGAAAGGAGTAGGACACTTAGCTCCTCAGGCATATTCCATCATTCAGTTTGATCATGGTTGATTTTTATCTCAACAACATTTGGCTTGCTCGGATCTATATTCTAAATGTTTTTGTTTAACAAACATCATACATTCTTAGTTTTCAAATTTTCAATGGACTGAACGTCAATAGACTTTTGGGAGAGTGGGTTCTATATTTCCATTATCCATTGTATAATGAAGGTTTTTGGATATATCTCTGTGTGGCTTGAGGTTAGATCTCATTGTTCTTCAACCAAAGGAAATAGTTTCTCTCCAGCTATTCTGTCAAATCCTTTCATCAACTTAAAGTCTGCGATTAGATCATCCATTAACCTATAATGCTCAATAGAATGCCAGCCTAGTCTGTACAATTTGTCCTCATCCTGTAACCCTGTTAGTTCTGGTGTCATACTGGTGATTTTGTGCAACACATCTTCCAAAGCCAACACATCTTTCCTGAGGTGCAATACCTAGAAATGTGTGCAACAAACCAGATGTGGTCCAACAAGAGCTTTAAATAACTGCACTGTAATTTCCACCCTTTGTATTTCAGGCTTCTTGAGATAAAAGCTCCAGTTCCATAAGTCATTTTTTAATGTTTTTTATACATCTCCCCCAGTGCCTATTGATTTCAGTATATAGAGTGCTGAATCTTCCTAGTCCTGCATAATTCCAAGGTTTTCAGCATTTTCTTATGCTCAGAATGAGAAGCCACACATGCCCTATATTGAACTACTTCTGCCGAAATTATACCTACTTGCTTCATCTGTTAAAATACTAAGAACCTATTGACCCCTCAGGGAAAATGACTTGTGTAGCTCAATTATGCAGTTGAAATGTCACCGGAATTAGTCGAGCAAATTATTCAGCCTTAAAAATAATTGTCATGTTTAAGAAGGCCTTTTCATGGAACATTGAGTAAAAGCTAAAATACAGTGGCTTGCAAAAGTATTCATACCCCTTAAACTTTTCCACATTTTGTCACGTTACAACCACAAATGTAAATGTATTTTATTAGGAATTTATGTGATAGACCAACACAAAGTGGCGCATAATTGTGAAGTGGAAGGAAAATGATACATGGTTTTCAAATCTTTTTACAAATAAAAAACTGAAAAGTGTGGCGTGCAAAAGTATTCAGCCCCCTTTACTCTGATACCCCTAAATAAAATCCAGTGCAACCAATTGCCTTCAGAAGTCACCTAATTAGTAAATAGAGTCCACTTGTGGGTAGTCGAATCTCAGTATAAATACAGCTGTTCTGTGAAGGCCTCAGAGGTATGTTAGAGAACATTAGTGAGCAAACAATGTTCCTTGGGCATCATGAAGCCCAAGGAACACACCAGACAGGTCAGGGATAAAGTTGTGGAGAAGTTTAAAGCAGGGTTAGGTTATTAAAAAATATCCCAAGCTTTGAACATCTCACAGAGCACTGTTCAATCCATCATCCGAAAATGGAAAGAGTATGGCACAACTGCAAACCTACCAAGTCATGGCCGTCCATCTAAACTGACAGGCCGGGCAAGGAGAGCATTGATCAGAGAAGCAGCCAAGAGGCCCATGGTAACTCTGGAGGAGCTGCAGAGATCCACAGCTCAGGTGGGAGATTCTGTCCACAGGACAACTATTAGTCGTGCACTCCACAAATCGGGCCTTTATGGAAGAGTGGCAAGAAGAAAGCCATTGTTGAAACAAAGCCTTAAGAAGTCCCGTTTGCAGTTTGCCACAAGCCATGTGCGGGACACAGCAAACATGTGGAGGAAGGTGCTCTGGTCTGATGAGACCAAAATTGAAGTTTTTGGCATAAATGCAAAACGCTATGTGTGGTGGAAAACTAATACTGCACATCACCCTGAACACACCATCCCCACTGTGAAACATGGTGGTGGCAGCATCATGCTGTGGGGATGCTTTTCTTCAGCAGGGACAGGGAAGCTGGTCAGAGTTGATGGGAAGATGGATGGAGCCAAATACAGGGCAATCTTGGAAGAAAACCTGTTACAGTCTGCAAAAGACTTGAGACTGGGGCGGAGGTTCACCTTCCAGCAGGACAATGACCCTAAACATACAGCCAGAGCTACAATGGAATGGTTTAGATCAAAGCATATTCATGTGTTAGAATGGCCCAGTCAAAGTCCAGACCTAAATCCAATTGAGAATCTCTGGCAAGACTTGAAAATTGCTGTTCACAGACGCTCTCCATCCAATCTGACTGAGCTTTGAGCTATTTTGCAAAGAAGAATGGGCAAAAATGTCAGTCTCTAGATGTGCAAAGCTGGTAGAGACATACCCCAAAAGACTTGCAGCTGTAATTCCAGCGAAAGGTGGTTCTACAAAGTATTGACTCAGGGGGGCTGAATACTTTTGCACGCCACACTTTTCAGTTTTTTATTTGTAATAAAATTTGGAAACCATGTATTATTTTCCTTCCATTTCACAATTATGCACCACTTTGTGTTGGACTATCACATAAAATCCCAATAAAATACATTTACGTTTGTGGTTGTAATGTGACAAAATGTGGAAAAGTTCAAGGGGTATTAATACTTTTGCAAGCCACTGTAAATTCATTCATTTCTTGAGAGGCTCACATAAACAACAGACAGAGAAGACATTCCTTTGATCGTTACTTTTAATCCATTGGTTTGGATCTAATAACACAAGGGATCTGAACATTCTCATGTTCCATTGAATGCTGGTCTTTGGGATATAAGACACATTGTCTTGTGTCTGAGGAGAATAAATGTAATGGAATGATAAAACTTCTACCTTGCACATGCAAGCAAGTCTGGGAAACTAATACATATGTGTATTTTGGTTTTGACCATTATCAATCTAGTGCTTTGAAGTGTCCTTGAAAATATTATTTCTGTAATAAAAAAAATTCAGAATTGCAAGGTAATTAAATCCAACCAAAATAATTTTTCAAAATAGTTTTAGGATATTAAGCTACATTTCTCAACCTGATTTAAGGACATAACATTTTGTTGGATTTATAGAATTTTATCTATTCATTCATTGAGTCTCGGAATTGTACAGCAGAAACAGGCCCTTTCGGCCCATCTCATCCACTCCGACCCTAATGTCTATCCATTTTGACTCTATTAGCCTGCAATAGGCCACAACCTCTCTATCCATTTTCATATCTAAGTACCTATCCAAATGCCTTTTGATTGTTGTAACTGTGATGGCCTCTACCACCTCCTCTGGCAGTTCATTCCAAATAACCACCATCCTGTGTGTGGATAATCTTTAAACTTCCCCCTCTCACCTTCTACCTGTACACTCTAGTCATAGATTGCCATGCCCTGAAAAAAAAGATTTTAACTATCTACCAATGCCCCAGATAATTTTGTAAATATCTATAAGGTCACCCCTAATAACTACAGTTCTTCCATTAATAAAACGTTACCAATAATATTTAAAATTCTTAAGAAATGTGCGAATGTCACTGAATTACAACATTAGTTGGAAGAAGTGTTTAAGAAGGAACTGCAGATACTGAAAAATCGAAGGTAGACAAAAGTGCTGGCGAAACTCAGCGGGTGCAGCAGCATCTATGGAGCGAAGGAAATAGGCAACGTTTCGGGCCGAAACCCTTCTTCAGACTGAAGGAAGAAATTGTTTTCATGTTTTTTTAATATATAACCAAAAACAAATGAGTTATAAGTAAATAATTTTCCAAGATTATGATTTATCGTCTTCATACATTTTGGTGGATTTGCCAAACACCACGTTTGAAAATAGTCTGACAGAAAATATAAACTATAATTTCAAATTTTTAAAAACATGTTCACGTGATCAAATTTATTGAAGTATAACACCTTGGCTTAGAAATTTGATTAAGGAATACTGTTTATTTAGCAGTCTGGGCGTGAAAATCAATTGTTCACAAACAAAATACAGTGATAATGATAAATGTGTTTTTCCTGGATTATTCCAGAAATTCAAGCAGGTACCTCCTTTTGCACATGGCGCTTGCATGTCTGACATATTTTAATATGCATTCTGACAATTCATCATTCAATGCTGATTTGAAGCATTGTTAGTAGAAATTAAATCATGTTCTAAGCTGCATCTGGTGTTCTGAACTTACTCAGGATTTGTAAAGGACTAGACTAAGTGGCACCCTAGTCACACGGGAGGCCTGGTCCCCCAATGCAATATTCCACCACTCACCCTTAGTCCCTAACTGTGCAGGCAAGCTCATTTCCCCTCATCCCTGAGCACTTCCTCCCCCTCCTCTTCATGTTAGGGAGGGGAGGGGGGAAAGGGAAGTGGGGTGTGTGGCAGGGAGGAGGGGTGTGGTGGAGAGGGGTGTGTGAGCGACTCTGGGCTGGGCTGGGTCTGGTATCCAATGCTGGGCTGCTTGGGGTTGGGCTGCTGCTTGTGGCGGGGGTGCTGCTTGGGGCAGGGCTGCTTGGGGGGGGGGTGCTGCTTGGGGCGGGGGGTGCTGCTTGGGGCAGGGCTGCTTGTGGCGGGGGGTGCTGCTTGGGGCGGGGGGTGCTGCTTGGGGCGGGGGGTGCTGCTTGGGGCAGGGCTGCTTGGGGTCCCTCTGAAAGTCCGGCTGGAAACCTCCGCCAGCCATCCTCAGTTCCAGTAAAGGCGCGATGGCGCAGAAAAGGGCAGACCATCTTGGGGCGTGACAGGGGAAGAGACTAATCTGCACGGCGCTGACTGACAGGAAAAGAGATTGATCTGCGCAGTGCGTTTTTTACGATTTTTAAACCTCGTTAACTTTTACTACATTCAACTGATGAAAACTTGGTGAGCTCGCAGCACAGGAGAACGGCGAGGGAACTTGTGAAAAATCATAGCGCTATCACAAACTGTTTTTATGCAAATAGAAAGACCGCCAAACCGGAAGATAACAAGCTCAAAGTTCTAGTTATGTATAGATGCTGTGACGTCAGACCACTTACAGTCGAACCCTCGTCAGTGGTTACGAGGGCTGTCACGTGACGTTATGGGTTAAGGGGACTGTCCTAGTACTCACCTGGAGATCATGAGTGGACAGGTAGCTGAGCTCGAGACAACACCCTCGCTCAGCTGCAGGAGCAATGGCAATATGTTAGAGGACCAAACATGTATGTATTTCGAACATATTATGTCTGAATAAAGCAACTGTTTATTCACCACGTTTGGTGCCGCTACAATGCTACGTATAAAGGGAGGGATTTTGCTGAATGAATAGTAAGATTAAATGAGAACTTACCAGTTTGAAGTTTGATCTTTATTTTATGAGGAGTTACGATGAGCGATTGCGTGAAGAAGCCCCGCCAGTCCGCATGCGCGCCAATCTTCAAAGCAGCGGTGTGAAAGATAACAGTAGTCAAAGTAACATAGTAAGACTTAGAGAAGACTAGAACTACCAGATGACCTTCGCGATATGAGGGTTGGGTGCGGTGGGCACGTAATCACTCATCGTAACTCCTCATAAAATAAAGATCAAACTTCAAACTGGTAAGTTCTCATTTAATCTTACTACGGAGTCATGTGAGTGATTCCATGAAGATGTCAAAGCTCTGTGATTTCATGCCATGAGATAGAGTCCACACAGCCACAACTGCCTTAATTGACAGATGAGGGAAACATTCATAATGAATAAATAATAATAATAGCAACTCCTCTCATCCGGGAGTAAACTTAACCACTGAACCTAAAATAGAGTTGGCAAATAACCCTGGTCTGGCAATAGGTTATTATGAAAAGTTCAGAAAGTTTGTTAGTTCAACCATCCTGCAGCCGCTAGGATGTGGTCCAGCGGCACGTACGTAACCTTTGCTGCTGATGTTGTAGCAACCCTGATGGAGTGAGATTTGAAAATATCAGCATCTACTCCTGTAAGAGCCAAAACCCGTTTTTGCCACCTGGAGATGGTCTGAACCAATACCTTCTTATAAAGTTTTTGTAATTAACAAACATTGCTAGTTCCGAACCTCTAAGGCTCTTGGTGACCTTGACGTGATGTTGTATATGTGTGACCATACATAACCGAAAGGTCCATGGGGTATGCCATGAAACTAGCTTGAGACCTCACGTCTGCTTTGCTTAACTAAACATTAAAATATAATATTATTTACAGATGTAACCATCCTGTCCAGTCACAACATGTAGTGACTGAACCTGGTGCGCTAACCAGCACCATGAGGATAACTACATTATGAGAGCCGAGCCAAAGCAAAGGATGTAGCTGGAGCCCCCTGGTGAAATAGTGTTAATACCATCTGAATATCCCATACTGCCCTGTGCTTGTCCTGGGAGAACTTATCTGTGAAAGATATCATTTATAAACTTGGTATCAGAGGGTGAAACCCGACAGAGTGGGTCCCGTTCGCCGCAGCAAATATGATGGGAAGACAATTGGCATAGTTAATGGTCCTACAAATTAATTTATTGTCAAAGACCCATTTGAAACAAACTCCAAGACATCAGTTACCTGTACCGTATTGGATGTAACATTAGCATTCAAACAAAACGCTTCCCATCTCCTGAAGAGGAAATGTAATGCTTTTCTTTTTTGGTGCTATCCCTTCACTCTGCAGTGAGCACATACATGGATCGGTCTGACAATCTGAGCCGTAGGAGCAGTCTACTCAGAATCTATGTCAATAAATTGATTTTATCATGCAGAGGCTTGTTTATCATGCAAGGCGTTAGAGTTGCTGCCTTGAAGCTAATGGACTTGAACCCCCAGCCCCCCCCCCCACCCACACACACCCAGCGCAGGAGACCCGGGTTCAATCCCAACTATGGGTACTGTCTGTATGGAATTTGTATGTTCTCCCCTTGACCTGCTTGGGTTTTCTCCGAGATCTTCGGTTTCCTCCCACACTCCAAAGACGTACCAATTTGTAGGTTAATTGGCTTGGTAAATGTAAAACTTGTCCCTAGTGTGTGGAGATAGTGTTAGTGCGCGGGGATCGCTGGTTGGCACAGACTCGGTGGGCCAAAGGGCCTGTTTCTGCGCTGTATCTCTAAACTAAACCTAACCAAATGTATCTGCCATATGTGATAAATGTCAACACTTAGAAGCTAATCTGACACACTCATTTACAAATTGTGTAAAAATTACATAATTTTGGATAGAAATATTTAGGATAATTTCGAATGTGGTTAATATGAACCTGATATTTGACTCAAAGTTAATAATACTGGGAATACTGGAAACAGATCAATTAATAACAACGAATCAAAGAATTTTTATTGATATAGTTTAATAATTGGGAAAAAATTAATATTAAAATTCTGGAAAGGTCCTACATCCCCCACAATCAAAATGTGGAATACAGAAATGTCGGAGACACTCCATCTGGAAAGATTGAGGCTTGTCCTAATGGACAGGCTGGATCTTTTCAGAGGGATATGGTCTCCATATATTGAATATCTACAGGGTCAAAGTGGCTCAGTGCGAGAGCCTGACTGAGGCCCGAATAATAGAATTGTTGAAGAATTACGTATAATAAATCATGGATATATCTCCAACGATGGATAACTTTTTAATACTCCATTCACTTCCTTATTTTCTATATTATTTTTCTCTATCTTTTCCTACTTTATAAAAAAATTTTTTTTTTAAATGTATAGAAATATAAAGTCTTAAATGTTAATATTAATATTAATAATATTATGAATGCATGTAAGAAGTATTTTTTATTAATATGTATTTACAACTAATAAAAATATTCATCAAAAAAAAAATAAACTAAACCTAACTAAACTTAGCTTTCCGCTATCCCATATGCAATGATAATCCACAGAAACCTAGATGAATATGGAGCTTTCCTACGAACGGAATGCTCCAAGAGGACATACTGACAGCTCCTCCAAAGAATTGTACACCACAATACATCAGACTTGACCCATGGCACATTTGGTTCAGGACACATTCCACACATACCAAGCGGCTGCTTACAATAATTATTCAGGAAATAATGCAATCAAATGTATTAGTCGAAGTACCTTGGAGACATCTGCCTAAGAAAAAGAGCTAGTAAGATATTATGTACTTCCCTGAAAACGAATTGACTGAGTTAATGCTAACTCTACCCATAGAACATAAAGTGCTGGAGTAACTCAGCAGGTCAGGCAGCATCTCTGGAGGATATAGGTAGGTGATGTTTTGAGTCAGGATATTTCTTCAGACCCTGCTTGTCTATGTAATTCCTTGTATCCACTTTTAAGTGTACCCATAATGGACAGATGGTCAACCAGTAATTATCCAATGCCTGTTAGGTCTAATCCAATATACTGTAGGATTTGGATAATCATTATATATAACCTTGGTTGCATAAACAATGTTTTCTGCTGAAACAAAGTTTGCAAATCGTTTCCTCTGTCATACACTGGTAGCCCTGGGTTGGAAGGGCCAGGTTTAATTGCTCAGTGCCATTATCATTGGCTGCAATTTTGGATAGTTGACTGTGGGAGTTAAATGAAGGACGTTGCTGAGTGTTCAGTGGTGAGACAGGAAATCGTAACTTCTTGAAAGAGTGCAACTGTTTTGAATTCTGCAATGTCACTGGACCTCTTCTTTGAATGGGCAGAAAATGGAGTGTGGGGTGCGAGTACCTGTCTCAAGCTCAGAAAATGAATAGATCTATTTTGTGGTAGGGAATGGGGTTGGGGCTGTAGGAGAGGTGTGGAGTTTGCATGTAGTTCCTGTGATTGCAGTGGTTTCCACCAGGTGCTCTGGTTTCCTCCCAAAGTCCAAAGGCATGCAGGTTTGTCGATTAATTGACCTCTGTAAATTTCACACTGTGCGTGGTGAATGGATGAGTAAGTGGGATAACATAGAACTACTGTGAATGGGTGATCAATGAGCTGAAGGGCCCGTTTCCATGCCAATCTGTAAAACTAAAATCTTAGGTTATAAATATGGAAATATCTTCTAGCATTGCTCCATATTTTGTGGGGTCATCACATGCCTATTCCATAGCATGGTGGAGCATGAAAGCCTCCTAGTCTCTGCCTCATAGTTACTCCAACTCTTATAAATTTCAGCCAGCAGGCCATGATCATCAAACCAGATGCTGGTTTCCATTCCTCATCCACCTATCTTCACCATTGCATTACTCACACCCATTTGGAGCAGTGCACTGTGGTTCTTTTAAGGGGTGCAATCCTGCATGTTAGCAGGAAACAGAATTAATTTCATAAAGACTATCAAAGATACTGCTTTGTCTATTGGAAAGCGTTGTCTTCTGAGAGCAGGTTACGTTGCTGCACTGTGATCACAGATGAAAATTGCAATCCCATTGTTTCAGTATGAATCAACCATGCAGCATGAACCATTGCTTTAAAGCTTCAATTAAAACATTTATTTTAGAAAAATGTATCATTGGAACCTTCAGTCTTCGGTAAACAATTCAATTAAATCATTGATTATGCAGCTTATGTTCAATTCCGTCTTCCTTATTCATTCATACTTCTCTGCTTCCTTCCAGACTTAAAACCCTCCAAAAACTCAGCTGCTGTCCATTTCTGGTTGATTGAACACCCCCAGTTCCCCATTGATGTCCTATTTCCACTGATGACCAAATGCTTATGCTTTAAGCTTGAATTTGCCTGGCCCGCTGAGTTATTCCAGCATTTTGTGTCTTTTTTTTGGATATCCCTTCCAATAAACTCATAGCTCTGGGGCCAAGCTTTTGCTGTCAGCCCAAATATCTCTTTGGCTGGTGTCAATTTTTTCTTGATTTTGTGCTTTTGGATATTGTAATATATTAAAGCTGTAACATAAGTCTAAACTTCTGTTGCTGCTGTAAGTTATAGACCATTAACATTTATTGTCTTTTAATAAATTGTTTTGCAGATGTAATGTTGCAGTGAGTGATATTTTTTCAAAAATATTACCTTATAAAATTTTCAAGTAGAAAATCCATGATGTCATTATTCCCTTGAAGCCATATCATCCTATTTAGTTTATATAGGCATGATATCAATTTTCATGCACATATATTCCTGAGCATGCACTATAATGAGGTTTTTATCTTAAACATGGCTTCTAGCCTTTCAATGTGCTTGGGCAGTGGTGTCTTAACTGTGGTCTTGCACCTTAGTCGTGCCAGGCACCAATCTTCAGTACATTCCTTAGCATACAGCAAGTTTCATACAAGCCAAAGGCCAGAGTTTATCATTTTGATACGAAGACCACTGGATCTCTCTCCAGGCCTTCTTTGCAAATGTGCGTTGTAGAAGTAGATGGATGACAGACTCATCCCCAGGAGATTGGGGGATGAGGAGGGGTTTGAATGTTCTTGGGATGAGGCATTCTGCCAAATGACTTTGTTCATCTGCCCAGGGAACTATTTTGCTATCATAAGGTCTTGAGGATTTTCCATGCAGACCACTTTTTACCTCACTAATGGCAAAATCTTTCCACACGGGCAGCAATATAGTGTGTACATTGAAGGGAACATTTCATTGAAACTTATTTAGCCTCATTTTTTGGGCTAATTTTTTTTACAACATACAGTATAAGGGGATCTTTTGGTCCATGCTTACGCTACCAGGACAATAATAGAGAGAGACCCTTAGCATGTCATGCAATTGGCATTTACATAACCTTTGCACAGCTTGATGTGGCCATGTATAAAGGTGGTATTCTGAAGACCATGTTGGGTCTTCAGAATACCACCTCTTCTACTCTCTTTCTCTCCCTCTCTCTCTGGAGAGATATATATCACATCTCTGCAGGCATTGTTCATTTTCAAAAGGACAGATAAACTAATAATAATAATAATAATAATAATAAATACTTTAATGATCCCCTCAGGGAAATTCAGATGTCCAGAAACCAACAAACCCACACATTCAGAACAAAAGCAGACACAAAATACATAAAGTACAATATGGACAATACCTGAAAGCAATAAATACTTAAAAAGACCCAATAATTAACTATTAAAAATGCAAAGCATCCCCATACAGCCTAGCAGTTAGTATTATAAAATCTAATGGCTGCAGGGGTGAAGGATCTCCTGAACCGCTCCGTTCTACAGCGCAGGGAGAGGATCCGGTTGTGGTTCCATGTGCTCTTTTGCCCCTCCAGAATTTCATGGAGGGAGTGCCCGGAGTTGTCGAGGATGGCCTGCAACTTGCTCCTCATACCCCTCTCAAGCACATCCACCACAGAGTCCACTCTCCGCCCCCCCCCCCCCCCCCCCCAGCGCTGAGCTAGCTCATTTTACCAGCTTGTCCAACGTCTAGCTGTTTTTAGCGCTGATGTTGTTACCCCAGCCGACACAGCGTAGAAGATGACACTTGCAACCTTAGTAGTAAAACATGTACAGCATGTCATTGCGCACATTTAAGGATCTGAGCCTTCTGAGGAAAAAGAGTCTGCTCTGTCCTTTTTTGTAGAGGGCATCGGTGTTGACTGACCAGTCCAGTTTGTTATCAAGGTGCACTCCCAGATATTTATATGCCTGCACCACCTCAATGTCCACCCCTGCAGTGTTAACCAGCTGAAGGGGGTGCTTGAACCTGCCAAAGTTAACAACCATCTCTTTGGTCTTGGTTGTATTCAGGATGAGCCAGTTCTCTTTACTCCAGATACAGAAAGCACTGGCCAAGTCCCTGTATTCCTCCTCATGACCATTCCTTACACATACCACAATCGCTGTGTCATCTGAATATTTCTGTATGTGGCATGTGTCAGCCTTATATTTGAAGTCTGCAATATACAGGGTGAAGAGGAATGGGGCCAAAACCATCCCCTGTGGGGCTTCAACATTGCACACCACTGTCCTGGAATCACAGTCCCCCAGCTTAATAAACTGTGGTCGACCCGTCAGGTAGTTGTATATCCAGGAGATAAAAGTGGAATCCACCCCCTTCTTCTCAAGCTTGTCTTTCAAAATAAGGGGTTGGATGGTCTTAAACTAGGCTTAATGGCTTGAAGGACTGGTGCAGCACAGGCAGGAGGTATCGGTGGTGGGGGGTTAATGTGCGCTATGAACAGCAATGGCGAGAGCACCTGACACTTGATGGCCAGTTTCTTCCTGCAACTGAGAGAATGCTTATTGACAGTCCCAAATTCTGTTTCACCTTGGCTAGAAGCAAGGCTCGGATCTTGCCACATTCCCTGACCCATTCTGAGCCATATTCCCAGCACCTTCAAATAACTGGACCTGATGATATAGAAGAAAAAAGTTAGGACAGTTGCTGATGAACATAGCCTCAATCTTCACTGAACCCCATAGCTACCTGTACTTCACCTCATCCCACTCTGCCTTTTGCAAAGATGCTGACCCTTATTCTCAATTTCTCAGCCTCCTGCTTTTTCTTCCAAGATGAGACTTGGCACTCTAGGACATCTAAATGTCCTCTATCTTTAGTAAAATGTGTTGTGGATGGACCCCCCCCCCCCCCCCCGACTTGTTTATCCTCTGTGCCCTACAGTTCCACTGTAGCTCCTAATCCCACTTCCTCCAAACAGAACAAGGATAAAGATCCCTGTTCCCCATCTTTCACCCCACAAGCTTCCAGACCCAGTCAGATCTTACCATCCCCACCCCTTTCTGTAAAAAAACATTCTCATTGCAACTGTTTGGTTTGATCTTCCTTTCCAACCCACCCTCTCTCTAGGCTCTTTCCCCTGCATCTGCAGGAAATGAAATATCTGTCCCTTCACCTCTTCCCTCGCCTCCAGCCAGGGACCACAGCAGTCCTTCCGTGTGATAGATGTTTATGCGCACCTCTTCAAACCTCGTCTATTGCATTCGGTGCACCTGATGTGGCCTTTCTGTCAGCGAGACTAAGCATAGACGAGGCGATCGTTTCACCAAACAGTTGAGTTCTATCCACCAAGGCCTACTGGGGAAGAGCAGCACCTCTTATTCCGCTTGGATAGCTTACAACCCAATGGTATGAACTTTGAGTTCTCTGATTTCAAGTAACCATCTGCCCCCTCCATTTCCCCTGCACCCCCACCACACGCTAGCGAGCGCACTTCTCCACCACTCCGCCACCACACCCCAGTGTGCGCACATCTCCACCAACCCTTTCCCCCACCACACCCCAGTGTGTGCACTTCTCCACCACCACCCTCCACCTCTCTCGAACAGATTTCTGTCCCCCTACTTCATCAGCCTGAAACATCATGTCTGTCCATTCCCTTCACAGATGTTGCCTGATCCACTGTCCCTCCAGCACTTTGTTTTTTGCTCAAGATTCCAGCATCTGCAGACTCATGTGTCTCCATAGCATTGTGCTGTTTTCAGTTCATTTTGATCTCCAAGGCGTATTGAAAAGATTGCAGATATTCACCAGTCTGTGAACAAATGGCTAATTTGTCTCACCATCCAGTTAGAAGGAGGTTTTGATCTGAGTGCCTCTATTGTTTGGGAGGGTCACTTTTCTTATGCCTGCATCCTTCCTGATGACTTCTGCAAAGGGCTCAAAAGAACACACAATCGAGACAGAGGAAAGAAGGCCGTTGCACCTAGCAACAGATTTGATCTAGAACCTTTTCATTTCTCATCCATTCATTGGGATTACAAACAGATGTCTTTGTGGAGTGGTCACAGGCAATTACACATTCCCTCCCCAGGCTCCATTTTGGAGAGTGTATCTATCGAATGCATATGTCATAAAGTGGCAAAGAATTATTAAGGCAGGGTCAAAAATGCACAGTGCCATCGCAATGTTAGCACCTTCAAATTCAGAGAAAGGAATGAGGACTAAGATTATTTTTTGTAAATTGCAGGTTATTAAAAAGTGTAATATTAATATATATGTGCATTGAAAGAATTTTAAACATATCATCTTACTAAAAAACATTTCTAATTATTCATTTCAGCATAGAAGATAACTAGTAAGATCTTTGTGCTACAAGAATGACAGAACTGGCTGTTCAGAATTATTCCTGGAATTAAAACAGCATGTGGTCCGCTCTGCCAATCTAAGGTAACAGTGCTGAAAGCAAGAACTATGAAGTGATGTATGTCTAGCTGAGTGTATGTTGACAGTATTGGTCCTTGCAAAGTTCCACATGCCTGCAGCTAAAGGAGCCTGCAGAATGGATAAATCTGGATGTGCAAACATAGAGTGGGGCATGGTAAATAAAACTATTTTTTAAAGGTTTGAAGCAAAGTAAACCAACACGTCAAAAAATCTTCTGACCTCTTTTGTGTCCCTTGGATAATGTTTACAGAAATTTTGTATTAAAATATTTCATTGACTGTGGATCCATTATAAGTAGTGATATTATAAGTCACAATAATTCCTGATGCACATATATTAATACATATTGTACATATTAGGCCCAGCAGTATATATTTTTTGTTTCAACATAAATTAAGCACATTTGGCTTTGAAACTGGGACTGACACTTTGAGTGCCCTTGGAACTCCAAAATGGAGCATAAAACATGTGCTCACATTTGCAGGGTAAATTGCTCAATGTATCATTTTATGAAATAAAAGCCAAAAATGCTGGAAACCCTCAGAAAGTCAGGCAGCATTCATGGAAAGAGAAACAATTATGATGAAAAGTCTTTGTCTTGATACATTAACTCTGTTTCTCTTTCCACAGATGCTGCCTGAGCTGCTGAGAGTTTCTGGCATTTCCTGTTTTTATTTCAGATTTTTGGTTTTTAGTTGCTACATTGATGAGGGTTGCGTGCAGCGAATATCAATTGGAAATATGGAGAATTGATGGATTATGGTGCCAGTCTGATTCCATGACTGCAATTCCAGAGCATACCGTTGCAACTGTATGGGTATATGAGCATGAGCTTAGCAGCAGAATGGTATTGTTCCCTTTCCAGAGCCCTCTCCAAATCTCCAATTCCGTGTTGCCTAGCGATCATCCTTACACTAGTTCTACCCGACACACCAGGGACAATTTGCAGAGGCCAATTAACCTGCAAACCTGCAAGTTTTTGGAATATGGGAGAAAACTGGAGCACACAGAGAAAGCCCACAGCGTCAGTGGGTGAACGTACAAACTCCATACAGACAGCACCCATAGTCAGGATCGAACCCGGGTCTCTGGCGCTGTGGTACAGCAACTCTACCACTGCTCCACGGTACTGCCCTGAATGTGAAAGGGAATGCTGAGAGGGATGGATTAATGAAAGAGGAATGATGATGGGTAGGAGAAGGCTCACCTACTCCTTATCCATCCAAGGAATTCGGGGATTAATTCTCCTCACTCAACCTCAGTAAAGAATCGTACTTAAGATGCTGGTGCTTGAATAAGAATGTCTTCATTAAAATCTACAGCTGCAGAAAAAATTGGAAGGAAGGTAGGAACTACATTTACAGAATCTGCCCTAAATAGCAAACCGCAGGGTTCAACACAGTCATACCAGCACAAAAACAGGTCTTTTGGCTCACCAAATGCAGCAATTTACATTAATTTTGCACTAATACCATATTATTTGCCCCATATTATCATCGACTCTCCCCTGGTTCTACAACTTAGGTTCATACTAGGACCAATAGACAGCAGCCTATTCACCCCGGAATTGGAAATTCCCAGTGATGCAGAATTAAACCAGAATACCACGAGGAAGCCATGTAACTAGAGCAAGAACTGTGCAAACTCCACATAGGTGGCACCAGAGGTCAAGAATAAACCAGGTAGTTGGAGCTCTGCGGTGACCGTACTGCCTACTGTGCTACTGTGCCATTCCTTTAATACTCATTGGTGTATGAATAGACATTGAAATATAGAGGTCAATGCCTTCGATACTGCCATAATTTCTTCATTCTGTAGCAGTCTGTTGCACCAGCTACATTTGAATATAATGGTAAACTGAAGGCTGATTATGGGACAGGAAGATCTAGCTTCTGATGACATAGATGGTGACTGTGGTATGCAGTGCCATTTACGTCCAATATATGCATATGATAAAAAGCCTGTTGTCTCAAAGAACGCTGAGGAACCTTTTTCTTTACTGTTCGGGACATGTCAAATTGTATGCGGAGACGCACCTGTCCAGAAGTGCAGTAATCTGTTGCTCTTATGCATTTTTGTCCTGAGAGCTAAAGCACATGTGGTGGAAATTTACTTACTTTCAGTAGAAGATATTGTAGATGGTCTTGGATGACCCAAAATCAATGTAGACCCAGATTTGCAATATCTGGCCGGAGACAGCGGCTGACCGACCACCAAGAGCACTGGTGGAAAGATGGGGGTGGACGGGCAATTGGGGTGTTCATGGGAGATGTTGGGAGGCTCATCTTTGATGGAGAAACTTCCGTTCACACTGGCTCAGCTTTTCTAGTTATCAGTTGCAGCATGGAAGGTTGGATGCAGTGACAAAATGCTGGGCTTTTATTTATTCATTCGGGGGACATAGGACATATTTGGCTTTCAAACATTTCTGCACTTTGTATTCCATATCTATGATGGCAGAATCTGCTGTAAACTGACCTTGCATGGCAGCAGTCTCAGCTTTCATTCGAGCACTAAAACATCGGGTGACTGTGCGCCTTGTGCTGTAACCAAAGCTACATTATAGGTCATCAAACATTGCTTTGTAGTTGGTGAACAAAGCTAATTTGCCATTTAGAAACGTAGAAACATAGATGTTAGGTGCAGGAGTAGGCCATTCGGCCCTTCGAGCCAGCACTGATCATCCAGAAAAAGTACCTTGTTCCTGCTTTCTCCCCATATCCCTTGATTCCGTTAGAGCCCATAGAGCTATATCTAACTCTCTCTTGAAAACATCCAGTGAATTGGCCTCCACTGCCTTCTGTGGCAGAGAATTCCACAGATTCACAACTCTCGGAATCTCCTCTCATCCTTCTAAATCCCAGTGAATATAAGCCCAGTCGATCCATTCTTTCATCATATGTCAGTCCCACCATCCCGGGAATTAACCTGGTGAACCTACGCTGCACTGCCTCAATAGTAAGAATGACCTTTCTCAAATTAGGAGAGCAAAACTGCACACAATACTCCAGGTGTGGTCTCACCAGGGCCCTGTACAACTGTAGTTGGGCCTCCTTGCTCCTATACTCAAATCCTCACGCCATGAAGGCCAACATGGCATTTGCTTTCTTCACTGCCTGCTGTACCTGCATGCTTACTTTCAGTGACTGATGCACAAGGACACGTAGATCTTGTTGCACCTCCCCTTTTCCTAACCTGACACCATTCAGATAATGATACGCAAGGAGCTTCACGTTCTGCACATAACATATTTTTTTGATGTTGAACTATATCAGACTTCTTCACAGTGAATATAATCTGTTGGGTTTCCAATTTAATAATTTATTTGTGCATACAACAGTAGCTTTCTTATTGTCCCATTAAAGTTCCCATCTACATGTTTCTGCAACAGGACCATACTCCCCAGTTGACTGGCCCTTTGCTATCCTGGTCCCTTGCTCCAGGTGTGAGCTCTTGTGCCCAGTCTCTCCACATACTGGACCTGCCCCAATGCAATTCTCCAGATTACCATCAGATTCTAAGGACATGTCTGTGAGTATGTAATTGTATGTAAAAGTGCATCATTGGCATTGTTGCAGCTTCTACATTCCCTGACAAGGTCATAGTTGTCAGGAATGTACCATAAAAAAGACTCATGGTTTATATTGTGTTGCTGGAAAATATGTGAAAGTAGGAATTGATGCTAACACATGCTGCTGCTTGTAAATCTGAATAGTCCGGAGGTCGAGGGGGGAGTGGAATGTGAACAAAAAGGATTGAGAAACATGCATCACTATCAATGATTTTCAGTTTTGAAGTCGACAAGAGTTTATCAACAAGACCCAATAATAGGCAACTATATTCACCAGGTTTGCTTGTCCCTGCGGTTCCCACCAGTTGTGCGTTGGCTTTCTTGGCAGGAAAAGGGAATTGTATTTTTGACTGTGGTGCATTCTGTTTAGGTGATGAGGCTGTCATGATTAAATGTCTGGCATCACGTGCAAAGTGTGAAACAGAAGTTCAGAGCCTGCATCTCTGAGTAGTTGTTGATGCAATGCAGGATTACAGTGTTAGGCATGACTACTATGATGCAGCAAGGGCTTATCCTCACGCCTTTAAGAAGATCGTGGTGGAGTCTAGTTCCGAAACCTGATCACCGAACATCTGAGAAGCCCTGTGGGAGAACTACACAGCTGGAGGCACCATTTACCACAGGAGTTGTCAAAGTGAACCCTCTCTACCCTCTCAGATGGTACAATTTGGAGGAAGATTTGCTGAACTATCCCTAGTTTCCTGTTCGTGTTTATTCCGTAATCAACAGTACTAAAATAGTTGTGTAGGAAGGAACTGCAGATGCTGGTTTAAACCGATGATAGACACAAAAAGCTGGAGTAACAGCGGGACAGGCAGCACCTTTGGAGAGAAGGAATGGGTGACGTTTCGGGTCGAGACCCTTCTACCAAAATAGTTGCCTGGGCATGATCATATTGCTGCTTAAGTGTCCAGCACTATAGCAATGACTAAACTTCAGAAAATACTTCATTATCTGTGAAGTGCTGACTTTGTAAAATAGGGAATATAACTGGAAGTCTATGATATTTTTCTTTCCGAATGATAGTGCTACTTGGCAGGAAATGGTGAGGTATTCTCCAATAAGCTGCACCTGAGGCTGGTGTTATTGGTAACAGTTTGCCGTTAACAATGTATGGACTGACCATTACCACTTATGTGAAGGCATTCAAGTTTCTGCTCATAGTCCTCGGTGTAAAAAGTTGGCATTTGTGTTTCCACTGGAGTGCATCCAGTTCCTTTGTGAATGCAGGCCATCTCTCCTCCTTTTCACCACTTCAGTCAGTACTTTCACTACTCTGATAATTTCAGAGAAAACTGCAGATACTAAGAATCTTAGCTAAAAATAGAAAATGCTGGAAATACTCGACAGGTCAAGCAGCATCTTTTGAAAGTGCTAAACCTGACAATAGTGGAGCCTCTTCTCTTCCACGTGCCTTTCTGTGGCATTTCCCAAGCTAGAATTATTATCAAAACCTGCTGCAGTCACAGTGGACCTCCCCTTTACGGGAGGCAAAGTAACTATCTGGTGGTCACGATTTATAGCATCGATACCCTGCTGTCGCATCCCACCAATCAACAACTCGATTTGCACAGGAAGGATGCCAAAATCATGGCAATTAGCTGTCAGTGAAATATTAACATGCTACCTGTAATGCAATGAATTTGTTCCGGCCTGTAGCAACATGCCTATAAATGCAACGTGACGAACACAAGATAATCATAATCTTATGCTGTGTTGCAAATTTGCAGTCAATGTGATGATCCATATCATTGTTATATTTCTGCATGGCATGGAATCAAAGAATTGCAGAAATTTGAAACACAAAAGGAGGACGCTAGTCTCTACATATCACATTCCCCAAAATTATAGTAATGCAGAACAATTTAAAATTTTAATTAACCTCCTTAAGACACAACAAAGATTTTAGCAATGTAACAAAGTCATCCAAACTGAATTGCTTATCCTATTCATAATAAGTTGCGCTCAATGTTGCATCCTTTTGTCATGTATTTTAATTTATTCACATCAACATTATACACAAATACAATACAAAGACATGATATATCTGTCTGACAATGTTATGGTTATTTTTATAATTTACAAAACAGTTTTTGCTTTACACTACCCATGTTGTAACAGTAAGTTAATGTATTACAAAATTTCATTTGTATTTCATTGCAGTAATTAATTTATTACATTTTCACATTGTAAGGGATGTGACACAGAACTAAACTGAAACCACAAGCTTGTTTTTTTTGTCTCCAGTGAACAGTAACAGAATAAAACACTGAACATTTGTATTAACTTAATTACGTTAATTGCTGACATACCTTTTTCCCTCTGCAAATATGTATTTAAATTTAAATATTTTGTATTCCAGTGCTGCTATGATCATTGGAGTGACAATAATTTCAGATTCAATGGAAATAATAGGTCTATGGCTTCTAATATAGTAATGCGAAATGTGGGCTTGTTGAAAGTGAACAAAATTTGATTATTACAGGTACAGGTCAATTCCCAAATGTTTATTGTTCCCACTAATGTTACAATGTCACCGCCCCCCCCCCTCCCCCAAATACAGGTTATCACTATAATGAATAGCTGCTAATACTTAAACATAGACGTAAGTTGTAAAAATTTACTGTTATTGCTATTATTTTAAACATATCTCAATCTGCCTTTGGAAAAGCATAGTAATATAATGGTATTGACTAGAAGTACATCCAGGCATGACTGGAAAATCTTCTTTAAATATGAAAATCTACAACAAGAATTTTGACAGTTCTTTAAATTTACTAGTATTAGCAGCCTGGCTGTTAATGCATTCATATCAAGATTTTTAATGCAAAATAGAGGAAAATTAGCAAAAGATAGGATTATAGAACATCCACACCGTTTCCCGTTACATTAACAATTATGTTTATCAGACAAACAAGTCACTTCAATTCAAATATAAAATGATGCATGTTTACATTCATCGTGCTGGCAGTGAAGTATCAGAGCATTTGTTGGGATTAACAGAAGTTAATATCTAGGTTGGTAAAAGCTTTTAAGATTTATTTTCACGTTGCAGGTCAAATTTACCAAATAATATTCTTCTATAAAGTTTGGAAATACTAATTCTGAAATCTACAAAATCATTGACTTAGGTAATTGTTTAAATCTGAGCTCTAAAATGTTCCTGTTTTCTAATAATAAGAAATGTTTGCACATGAAAGAGAAAGGGTGTGAGGGTACAATGGAACACTGTAAACATAAAAAGACACCGCCTTCAGCCTGTCAAAACTTAGCCATTAATCATCTCTAAAATATTCACCCAAAATGGCACCCTTCAAACCAATTAAAAATAAGTTTGGGCTAAAATCAAAATTTAATGTGTAGGCCTTTATTATATGTGTGTAGTGAACAATCTAAACAATAGAGTTCTATGGTTATGTTTCATTTCAAATAGAGAACTGTAATATGGAAATATGGAATACATTATAGCAATATTTGCCTGTTAAATCTTGATTTATCAAAAATCTTATTGAAGATTCCCACAGGAATATAGACATGACAGTAATGCAAAACACCGAAATGCAGTTGGAAGAGAGATTTGCAATATAGGGAACTGTAAATAAATTCATGAATATTAAGGAGCAAAGTGTATATTTTACTAGTATATGTATTTATTTTCAAAACCACAAAAGCAGCAAGTTATAAAAATGATACTAGTGGAAGAATTTTGGTGAAAAAGAGAAATGTGTACTTACAGTTGTTCTTGGTTTGAAGCTACTAGAAAATACAATCCACACATTGTTAGGATTGTGCATAACTACATCACAAACGATCCTTCAAAATTAGCTCAATAATTTATGAACTGTGCATCTCATTAACACATAAATATTCTGCATTTCTTCATAATGTCCATTAAGGATGAAATGCGCATAATGCTAGAATTTTTAGAGTTGTGCAAAGAGATATGACTATGATGGTTCCATGTGTGTTCACATAATAGGTTAAATCCACAGTACATACAATTCAGAAAATGAATGCTAATGTTATTTGTTCCTTGGTATGGCCATAGTTTCTCTGCATCAAATGTCAAGTTAACTTACAGCATGCAATATATGATATGTTACCTTGGTTTGTGGTTTTGTCTATAACGTATGCAGCTGCTATCAAGTTCAGAGATGGGGGAGGGGCAGAGAGAAAGCCCAAAGCACATAATTCAGTGTCTGTAAATTGGCTGAATCTATGACGGCAGGCTGAGGGCCTTGGTGCTTATTTGCATGCTGCAGAATGTAGAGGATTAAGCTGAAATGATTTTCATAGAGGATTTAGGACTGACATTTATTATTTGGTTCACAGACCTAAAGGAAAGTTTGTTTGTGTTGTAGATAAAATATGCTAGGATAGAGTATGTTTGATGTACGGGTTTCAGCAAATAAATGTTTGCAATGTGGTGCTGGGATATTTTTATAATATATAATGCCTTAAGAGATAGCTGAATTTCAAAATTCTTAACTGTTTTCATTTTAGCCTGGTTTAACTATCACTTTACCACGTAATCAACTGTCTGCAGTTATCAATGTTAACTATTTTCAGGTCACTTCTAATCATTGTATTCCTCTTTCCCCTAATTTTATTGTTCATTCCTTTATTATAAAAATGTGATTTTTAGATGCAATAGAAATATTTTACATGTGTACTTTTTACCCTTGTTTTGATCAGTATCTTTTGTTTGTTTTGATCTACATTGGGAATCTGATCAACTGTAAAAGATTGAAACAACCACATTTTTAAAATACATTATTTATATTTAAAACATAGGACTCATTGTAAGGGCCTTCAATGTAAAAGCAGATCTTAGCTCAATTCATGGAGTCTCAGTGATAGATATTTGCTTTTCCTAAAATATAACTTAATTCTCAAGTTTATTTTAATCAGTGTTTCCATTTAGCACGTGACATGATGTACAGGGAAATCAATTTTAGTATGGCTTATTGACGTTCAAATGAGTATGTGGCATTTTTTATGCTACAGTGGAATGGGACAAAAAATATTTTTATTGATGCGATTAATGCAAACATAGTCAACAGGATTTGGTACTGACTCAGCGAGGGCTGTACTGGATATTAAAATTTGTGCTGACCTGTAAACTGTGAGAAGTTTTGATAAGTTCAGATAACCGGTTTTGTAAGTATAATTGAAGATATACAGAAGCCGAACAATATTATTTATTACATTTCTATTTCAATCCAAGAATTATAGGGCATAGTAATTCAACTCTGGTTTTTTTTTGTTGGCCATTTAAATTAATGTCAAATATGCCAAACTGAATTTTGTTTGAATGTGGTCCCCATTTACTTGGTCACTTAAAATTTAATCTTGCAAGTGTACCTTCAGTGTAATCACGTAACATAATGATTTGTTTCATAGGACAGAATTTTAAATTGTCATGCAAAACTTACCCAACTTTACTAATTCCACATCAAATATGGATGAAACATATGATTTATACTTGAAACATATTTTATCGTTCAATTAGATGCCCTCATTTCTTAAGGCCTGACAGTTTGAAACAGAGAATGATTGTTGGGCTGCACAGACATGCATATACACCTCGTGCATACATGTGCTTACACAAACACACATGCACACACATATGCACACATACACTGTTTTAGTTGTGGCTTTGGGATTTTTAATAGAAGGCATCACAGAAAGATAGAAATATACATTCTGCGGTGAAGTATCGAGGAAAAAGGAAGTAATTATTCCTTATTAAATACCGCTTTTCATAATAGCAGTGGCAATCAGCAACTCTGGTGAAGTGGTATTTATAGTGTAATACTGTGCAGTCTTCTTTGTTTTAGGAATAAAACTTGATCCCAAGATTGTAGAGTAATAGTATTTAATTTTAATACTGTATTGAATAAGCAAGATACTTAATCATTCATCGATCAAGTTTTATAATCAATACTATTTCTTTATAAGATAGGCTAAAGTAAAAAATAGGTTGTAAAATAGGAACTTGCCTTGTAAATATTGAAACAACCTAGTAAAGAATAAAATGTGATTTCTCTATGAATTTAGTTTTTACATGTAGGGTCTACCATGCTTTTCAGAACAAATTGAAATATATACACCCATTATATTTCATTCAAGTCTTAGGTTTAATGGAATTCATTTGCCTGCCAGCTTTTTACCCTTTTTTTCTTTAAAATAAGTAAGAACATCTTATTCATGTGTGAGTTATAAAATAAATCTGTCTCTCGTGTAACTGTTGGCAATATAGTTGTGTGTAAAAATTGTAATTGAATATCCATGTAGTTTTAAGCTTCATCCCAGATGGTGGTTATTACATTCTATATGTACTACTACTAATTATATTCTATTATTGGAACTTTTAACTGAAATACGCTGACAAAACCGATTATTGTTTTTAGTTAAGTCAGTTACCAAAATCTATTAATAGCTTCACCCATTGCAGTGTTAATAGAGTACAATGCTATTCACGTGCATTGTCATTGGAATTGGCCAGATCTGCTTAGGCCAATATTACGGTTACAGCATCCAGTTTACAGCTATGCCCTTTGTGTTGTATGTGATGTTTAGCATTTCTGGTTTCTATCATGCTGATGCATATCCTCATTTATTATTATTCCATTATCATCATGTCTTCTCAGCAGGCCCCACTAATTATAATCGAGATATATTCATGCTAGGATGGTTGTTCTGTGATATTGAGGTTTGGCCAATTAGGAAGGTGTGACCCTAGGACTTGAAAGTTGAATTGCAGCATCTGTTTTCAAAGCTGGTATCATATTTTGTGGGAAATATAAATTTTATTTAATCCACACTGTACTGTAAAATAATGCATTTAACTAAAAGTCAATGGAGATTTAAGCACTCTCTATGGTTGATATAAATTTTGTTCATTCAAGTGGAAGCTTCTTTCAGAACATTAAAATGCAAAGAGCCAGCATATATTGTTTTTACTAAAGTCAAGTACTATAGGGGCTGTACAATACAAATGTGCATGCTAATTATTTCTTGATAAAAATACATTAATAATGAGAGGATATTAGTAACCTAATTTATTTCATTTAGCCAATTAATTAAATGTTATAAACAGTGAAAGTCTGTTGCATGTGTGTGTCACAGAATATGAGGATATAAAAATGAGACCCCAAATAAAGTCTGGTCAGCTGGTAGAAAACAAATGCGCCATGAAATTGCATAAAATTTGTGGCGTGTAGCACCAATCGAATGTGCTTCAGGATATTCAATCCATTTGTAAATATATCTTTCTTGTACAACTACTAAAGATTCCACTGTATGATACCAGATGATTAACTACTGTATTTCTAATTTTGAAAAGTTCGTACTCAAGATAGTTAACATTGGAATTGCTGGGAAAAATAGTCTGTTCCCCAAAATGATTCAAAATTAGATATGGCACTGCATTTTCAATTTGATTTTTTAATTTACATTGTGATCTCTTGTATAAATGTATTTGCCATTTCTAATACATTGTTAATAGGTTGATAATTATACACCAATTTGTGTTTACAACATATAACCTAAAAACATGTTAATTTTATTGAACAGAAATGACAAACCTACCTAGATTCAAAGTCTGCATTTTGGTTGGGAGTAGAGAATTATTTAAGTGCAAAACCAAAAGAATCTCAAATTAATTGAAAGAGTTTATTGGCAAAGTGTTGAAAATTATTTAAGTATATTTTGGAAATGTTATGAATATTTAAAACAAGAAAATAAAGAATGAGTATTATTGCTGTTACTTCTTATTGAGGTAAGTTACTGTCCCACAAATGTCTCATTAGATAACCTGGAACATTTACTGTAGAAGTCCATAAATATGCATATTCATGACACTCTTTTACATAGTGTTGGCAGCTTATTTGAGAGGGGCAAAAAAATAGATCTATTCAACTGAGCAAAATTATCAGAAAATGTGAAAAAGAATTGGGAAATATTCTATTTTCTTTGGTAGACAGTGAGGCAGAAATCTTGGTCATTTGAATATTTTCTAAGTAGGCTTTGTGTCTGTAGCTCTTTTAACTGTAGGTTTTGTTGTTACCGTCTAAGATTATCAAGGTCAATTAAAACATTAGATGATTCAAACCTATATTTTATCCCGTAGTGCTCTATCATTGCCGAATTATTTGATGTTAGTTTCTCATGTAAGGACATTGCATATAACCATTTTGCATAGTGTAGATGAGATGTGCACAAATTATGCAGGTAATGTGTTTGTAAGCGTGATGAAAATTCAGACAAAGCAATACAGTAGACATAGATGTCCAAACTCTGGCTCAATAGATCTTTGTACTGGAACACAAGCAGAGTTAATAAGGAGCTCTAGAAGTAATTAACAATAGAGTTTGGGCAGGGCAAATGCTTGGGTAAACAGCAATTGTTCTTAACACAAGATTCCAAACAGAAGCAACAATGCTACTATTGTCCTGTGGCTCTCATTAAGAGGACTGAGGCACAAGAGCCGAGTGCTCAGAGGCGGGTGGGAACCAAACAGGCAAACTGTGTTGAACGAGTATCCCATGATCCCATTACAACAAGCTTTGGCTTTTGGCATCAGCAGTGCCAGCTGCATTTGGAGAAGCCAAGCCTGTCATAGCATTTCCACATCAAATCTTGCAACACGGAGGCAAAGACATGGTTGGAGCTTAACGAAAGCAAAAATACAATAACATGCATTAGGATTTGTTTGTGGGCAAAGCTTTTCATCTGTACATTGGGCAGCACAATCCAAATACTTCTGTTTTCAGCTGAGTTTCGCAAAAAATGAAAAATATTTCCCACAATTTTCATGATTTTTGTCAAATCTACAGCAGGTTTTATGATATTTGTGGTCTGTGTTATATTGAATCCATTTTCATAACATTTTTTTAGCAGTAGTATTTAACTATCTTTGCAAAAACGATTTTTCAGATTGTTTTATCTATTGCTCAATATCAGCTTTGGGTATTATTCGACTGTGCTATGAATTAATTTTGTCAGTCCTTTAGTCAGTGATTTATTGACAAATTAACATGGCCCTGCTAATCACTTTAGAACTATAACATTCGGAAGCAAATAGTTCTGCTAACATTAATGTAAATTTGTCCCCTCCCACTTTTCATATATTTCCCCCAGACTTAAGGTAAAGAATCAATGATGAAAACAAACATCCAATGAGATATGTTAGGGGCATCAATTAAATTCTTCCATTGCTGACTGAACAGGGGATTGTAAAAAAATGAGGCCCATATTTAGTTATGCTACAATGCAGAATTTCACAATTCAAGTAGCCACTATCATCCAATTTTGGCACAGAAGACAATTAGACAGCATTACAGTGTGGCACTTCTATAAATGAGGACGTTTTGAAAATTACCAGACATACAATACACATCCTAGTTTAAAGAAATCTGTTGAAGTTTGATGATTATTTTCTCTTATGCTTTTTTAAAATTCTTGAAGATATAGGCCAAAAGGCAATTTATAGAACTATTTATTTGATCACTATGATTTCATTTCAATGAGAAACTTTAGTTAGGCCTACACGATGTGATTATCAAGAGTGAACATGTTAAGCATAAACTTAAAGCATTACATTTACCTTAAAGAATGTAACTGATATGTTCAGGTGTTCCCAAACATTCTAATAAAATGACAGGTTAATTGAAAATGACTTTGCAGTTAAAAAGCTAGATACAGTTGCTTTCTAAACAAAATTAGATTTAAATTAGTTTCAGCTTATCTAAGTGCATCGGGTTTATCACAGAACAGTTTCCCTACCAGCAGGAATTTAGGCAAAGAAGCATGAATTTCCTTTATGTGATCTGCATAAGGTGATGTCCAGGAGTGCTCTTGTACTAAGAATTCAACATGTTACAAATGAAAACATTTTAGTTTCATTATTTGGCATGATATTAATTATGCATTGATCACTAAATTGATAAAAACACTATGTTTGTATCTTGTGTTTCAAAATTGTAATGGCAGATTATTTGCAAATAATATTCAAATTGCACATTTATAAAATAAGTTAGCATATAGCCTAGTTTGACTCAGCTTGATTTGAACAGATCATACCAATGATATTTAAAAATCATGCAACAATGCATTTTTATTTGCCATGTAATGTTTTTATTATGAAAAAGATACACTGAGAAAGGTATGCAGAACAAGAGTAGATACTGCAGCTACTGATGTAATTACTTTATTTATTTGGATGTATAACATTGTTTACAATTAATTATACCTACTTTAAGATTAAAGTAAGAGCTGCTACTATAGATAGGTAGCTCCTAATAACCATATAACCATATAACAATTACAGCACGGAAACAGGCCCTCTCGGCCCTTCCAGTCCGTGCCGACCATTTGTTTTCCCCTAGTCCCATCTACCTGCACTCAGACCATACCCCTCCATTCCCTATCCACTTTACTCTTAAATGTTAAAATCGATCCTGCCTCCACCACTTCTGCTGGAAGCTCATTCCACACAGCCACCACCCTCTGAGTAAAGAAGTTCCCCCTCACGTTACCCCGAAACCTCTGTCCCTTAATTCTCATGTCTAATAAACCTTTGTTTAAAATTACTAAATAGCATGTAAAAAAAACAATGTCAAAATCACACCTTGTTGGGTTTTTTTGCAGCTAATCATTATGAAGAATACATTTAGGATTTTGGGTGGATTTTTAAAAAGTAAAATTAACCCAACATAGATACCACAAGGTAAAGGTTTTTTATATAAACAAGATTTTTACATTTTTATTTTACCAAATATTTTCTTGAACCAGAATAATGTTACTCTTTGCCTTGGTGATGTTATGACATTTTGGACCAGGTATAACCACAATCAGCAAAGAAAGGTTGGCAATCGACACTGACCTTGAACAAAACTGCTCACTAAGATTTAGTGCCTCTGCTCTGTACATTTTCCTATTTCAATGTGACTTTCAAGCTGGTGCTATTTATCAGGGCATAAGGAATCCGGGATAGTAAAGTTAACAAACATACTGTATAGCAAAAAGGAACTGCAAATGCCGTTGTTAAAAAAAAAAACAAAGTGTTGCAGTAATTTAACGGGTCATGCAGCATCTTTGGAGAACATGGATAGATCACATTGATAGGTGACATATCAGTCAGAATGTGTAACTCTCATGTCTAACAATCTAAGAACTAAAAGCACTAGTTAATGTTAATCTTTTCATTCTTTCATAATGAACATCAGACATGCAAGTAGGATTAAAGTAGAAGCTATCATAGGTCAATCTTGAATAGACTTTAGGAACATAGAAACATAGAAAATAAGTGCAGGAGGTGGCCATTCGCTCTTTGAGCCAGCACCGACATTCATTGTGATCATGGCTGATCATCCCCAATCAATAACCTGTGCCTGCCTTCATCTCAAATCCCTTGATTCCACTAGCTCCTAAAGCTCTAAATAACTCTCTCTTAAATCCATCCAGTGATTTGCCCTCCACTGCCCTCTGTGGCATGGAATTCTACAAATTCACAATTCTCTGGGTGAAAAAGTTTTTTCTCACCTCAGTCAATAGACAATAGGTGCAGGAGTAGGCCATTTTGCCCTTCGAGCCTGCACCGCCATTCAATGTGATCATGGCTGATCATCCCCAATCAGCACCCCGTTCCTGCCTTCTCCCCATATCCCCTGGCCGCTATTTTTAAGAGCCCTATCTAGCTCTCTCTCTAAAGCATCTAGAGAACCTGCCTCAACCGCCCTCTGAGGCAGGTCTTAAATGGCTTCCTCTTTATTCTAAGACTGTGGCCCCTGGTTCTGGACTCGCCGAACATTGGGAACATTTTTCCTGCATCTAACTTGTCCAGTCCTTTTATAATTTTATATGTTTCTATAAGATCCCCCCTCATCCGTCTAAACTCCAGTGAATACAAGCCTGGTCTTTTCAATCTTTCCTCATATGACAGTCCCGCCATCCCAGGGATCAATCTCGTGAACCTACCTCAATCACTGCCTCAATCACAAGGATGTCCTTCCTCAAATTAGGAGACCAAAACTGTACACAATACTCCAGATGTGGTCTTACCAGAGCCCTATACAACTGCAGAAGAACCTATATAAAACAATAAATAATATATCTTTAACATAAGGGCTTTGATTTTTTTTTGTCATGGAATGGAGGGAATTAGTGTTCCAGATAAGTCCAAGGAGATTTTTCAGCGGCTATTATAACTTGGTACACTCGCAAGAACTCAGTAACACTACATTCAATAAAACATAATGGCTTTTACTGTAGAATTAGTGCACGAGAAATTATGATCACATTAAATCATTGATCTTATGTCGATTGCATTGCTGCAGCTTGCAGTAGTGTAACAATTAATTAAGCAGTATAACAGTAACATCATCTTTTGGATTGCCATGTTTAAATGCTCTTAAGTAGACTCCACGAATTTCAAGAAATTTACACTGTGACAACAGTGATACTAATGATTTTCACAATGCACTGCAACTGCAAGATCCAGGCCAGTATTTTCAGTCACTAGTGATTAGACTTTATTTAATAGAAATTGAAGTTCATATTAATTTTTGCACTTTCACAAATATTTCATTTTCTATGATTTTAGAAATGACACTTCATGGAGCTATAACCTTTTCTTGCATGACCTTGAGACAAAAATAAAAATACTGTAGGTTAGTTAAATATTGCCTCTCATTGGTATTATACTGGAACTCCTGAATTACCAGCATTTATTAGACACTGTGAATACACGATCTACTACATTTCAGGAAGGCCCAAGTTCATCTTTCCAGATTATCCAGAAAGGGATAATAACTGTTGCTTTGTTAATAATAAGTGTATTGAAATGAACAAATTAAATATAAGAATTGACAACTAGAATCCTGGTGTGTTTAGGGTATAGTTACATAAGAGATTTTTGCCACATAAACTTGAACAAAGATGGAAAATATTTTTGGGAAACCTCTGCATGTTTTACTTTTATTCAAGAATGCAATTCAATTCTCGAGCATTTTAAAGCAGTGGAAACTGTTCTGATTATACAATCTGATTATGAGCCATACAATCCTCATTCCATGTCTCTTACACAAACCCTAATGCTGTGCAAAAATTATATAACTGATTTATCTCTTAAAATTGAAGCTTTGTTATGCCAATAAATCATGATATGAAAGTCATAGGCACAATAATACTTATCAAACAATTTAATAAACATCTTAGAATAAAGGGGAGGTCATTTAAGACTGAGGTGAGAAAAAAAATGTTCACCCAGAGAGTTGTGAATTTATGGAATTCCCTGCCACAGTGGGGAGTGGAGGCCAAATCACTGGGTGGATTTCAGAGAGAGTTGGATAGAGCTCTAGGGGCTAGTGGAATCAAGGGATATGGGGAGAAGGCAGGCATGATAGCGGACGATCAGCCATGGTCACAATGAATGGCGGTGCTGGCTTGAAGGGCCGAATGGACTTCTCCTGCACCTATTTTCTATGTTTCTATGTTTCTATAACCCATTGTAAGCCTTTTCGTTGATAATGGGGATTGAATAAAATTAAATATGCACAACATACATTTAAAAAAAAATCTTTCTTGACCCATCGGCAAAGCGGCTTTGATGGGCAGGGTTCTGGAGGGTAAGGCAGATTAAGTGGAGTTTGTATCAATGAGGGAATGTACAGGAAATGGCAAGTATACCATTAAAGGTTTAAAATAGCCTCAGAACAGGATATGGATCACTTGAAGGAGATATGCAATTTCAAAAGAATGAAAAATCAAAGATTGGCTGGGAAAACTATCATCGAAGAATTGGCAACCTTCAAGGAGGAGATGATACAATCTGTCCATTCTCATGTGGGGAAAGGTAGGACAAACCAGAACCAGATCTTCTTGGTTGACAGTAAAATAAAGTATAAAAAGGGCATATGACAGATGTCAGATTCGTAACACATGAGAACCATATTGACTATAGAAAGTACAGAAGGTGTTAATAAGGAAATCCTCATATCTTCTTTGGACCTGTAAACAATACATGAGTTAGGAGAAGAAGTGTTGAACAAGGACAAAATGATCTATTTGTGAGATGAAGGGCATGTACTAAACATAGTCTCGGCCACAGAATAATTTACTGCTAGAATCTCAGCAAAGGAAGACATGATGGAAATACAAGATGGGTTAAAATGAAATGATAAAGTGATTTATCCACATATGTTAAATCACCCAATCCAAATGGGAAACATTCCAGGTTGCTGAGGGAAATAAGGGAGGAAATCATGGAGATATTGGCTATTATTCTCCAAACATATGCAGTTACAGGGCTGGTATTTGAGGGGCAAAGAATTACAAATGTTACAAGCTTATTCGAAGAACAGTGCAAGGATAAAAACAGTAACTTTAAACAATTCAGTTTAAACTCAATGGTGGGAAAAACGTTAGTAATCAAAATTAAGGAAAGAATTAACAGTCGGTGTTAAAAAAAAACATTATTTGCTGCGGTGTTCAACTTGTCGAATAGATATAAATATGACCTGTATGACCGTTGCAATGCCATTGTGGACTCCAAGAGACAATTCCAGGCCAAGTTAGAGCCCCCAGACTAATCACACTGACTCCCGCGGATTGTGGCAAGGCTCGCATGCTATAATGGACTACAAACCAATATCAGGCAGAAACACTAGCAGCAACTCATCCCTCCCATACAAGCTTTATACATTTATCTATTCATTTTGCACAGACGATCCGTGGATGATATCACCCATCCAATAGCCTCAAGTGTACCTGTACCCAGTGGCAACATTCCACAAGTCAGATCAATATTCCTGAGTTTGACCTGTGGAAAGTGACTAGTTCAGATGAAGTCCCTGGCTGTTTCCTCAGATTCCACGTGGACCAGCTTTAACCTCTCCCTACTCTAATATAAGGTTGTCACCTGCTTTAAGAAGATGGCATGGTGGCTCAGCGGTAGAATTGCTGCTTTACAGCGCCTTGCAGTGCCGGAGACCCGGGTTTGATCCTGACTATGGGTGCTGTCTGTACGGAGTTTGTACGTTAGAAACATAGAAACCAGGAGTAGGCCATTCAGCCCTTCGAGCCTGCACCGCCATTCAATATGATCATGGCTGATCATCCAACTCAGTATCCCGTACCTGCCTTCTCTCCATACCCTCTGATCCCCTTAGCCACAAGGGCCACATCCAACTCACTCTTAAATATAGCCAATGAACTGGCCTCAACTACCCTCTGTGGCAGAGAGTTCCAGAGACTCACCACTCTCTGTGTGAAAAAAGGTCTTAAAGGATTTCCCCCTTTATCCTTAAGCTGTGACCCCTTGTCCTGGACTTCCCCAACATCGGGAACAATCTTCCTGCATCTAGCCTGTCCAACCCCTTAAGAATTTTGTAAGTTTCTATAAGATCCCCTCTCAATCTCCTAAATTCCAGAGAGTATAAACCGAGTCTATCCAGTCTTTCTTCATAAGACAGTCCTGACATCCCAGGAATCAGTCTGGTGAACCTTCTCTGCACTCCCTCTATGGCAATAATGTAGCTGGAGACCAAAACTGTACGCAGTGGGCCGAAGGGCTGCATCTCTAGACCAAACTAAAAACAACTATAATCCCAGTGTCAAGGAAAAACAGCAATTTACCTACCACTACAAAAGGTTCAAAGTAAATACCATATTTTTGGTCCTCTGGAACATTTGTTAACAAAGAAATCTTCTATTATTGACAAACTGCTATTATTGAGTACAACACACCATCATTCCAACCAAACTCATCTCCTGGACCTAGGACTCAGCAGCTCGATCTGCCACTAGATTCTTGACCATCTGGCTAATAGACTGAAATCAGTAAGGATAGGCTATAAAAACATCCTCCATGATAATTCTCAGTATCGGTGCCCCATTACGCTGCATTCTCAGTCCCTTACTATACCCCCAGTACACTCATTACTACATGGCCAAATTCTGCTCTAACCTCTTTTACAACTGCAGATGACACCACTGTAATGGCTGGATCAATCATCCCACCACAATCAGAGAGCAGTGCTGAACTACCATCTACCTCTTTGGTGACCCTCAGACTATCCTTGATCAGACTTTGCTGGCTTTACCTTGCACTAAACATTATTCCCATACACTGTAAATGGCTTGATTATAATCATGTATTGTCTTTCTGATGACTGGATAGCATGCAACACAAGCTTTTCACTGTACACGTGATAATAAACAATAAGCTAAACTGGATCTTAAATGAGACAAGGAATGAGGTGGAGAGCTTAGTATCATGGTGACAAGACAACAGCCTCTCCCTGAATGTCATCAAAGTGAAGGAGCTGGTTATTGATTTCAGGAACATGCCTCGGTCTATATCAATAGTGCTAAAGTGAAAATTGTTAAGATTCTGGTTCTTAGATGTAAATGTTGCTAAAAATTTGTCCTGGTCCAACCATATTGATTTCATGGCTGAGAAAACACACAAAGCACACCTACGTCCTCCGAAAGCTAATGATCTGTCATGGACTAATCATACTGAAGCAACAGCCAAGAAGAAACAAAAAGATTTCTAGTTCCTCAGGAGACTGGGCAAATTCTGCATAATGCATTATAGCAAGCATACTGTTGAGTTGTATCACAGCTTGGTTTGGGAACAGCTCTGCCGAAAACTGCAGAAAGTTGTGGATGTCACCCAGTTCATCACACACACCAGATTTACCACTATTGACCCCATCTACACCACGCTGCTTTAGAAAAGCAGCCAACATAATCAAAGACTTATCCCACCTCAGTTATTCCTCCTTCTCCCTGCTCCTGATAAGCAGAATGTGCAGAAGCTTGAAAGCACGCTTGAAATCAGATTTAGGAACAGCTTTTACCCCTCTGTTATCAGGCTTCTGAATGGATCTTCTATAAGCTAGGGTATTATCCCTTTCAGCTCTATCCCATTGCGGAAATTGGACTTTGTCTCTGGAACCTGTGCACTACAATGTTGAGAACTATATTGTACACTGTGTCTTTCCATTTGCTCCACCTATTGGATTTGAGTTTGTCTTGACTGTATTTATGCATAGAATTATCTGATTTGATTGGATAGCTAGTAAACCAAAACTTTTCACAGTATCTTGGAACATGCAACAATGATAAACCCCTTACTATTCGTCTGAAGAAAGGACCTGACATGAAAAACATCACCTATCCATGTCCTCCAGAGTTGTTGTCTGACCCACTTAGTTACTCCAGCTTTATGTGTGTTTTTTTTTAACCAATTCCTTCATGTCATGTCCTGAACCTGAACATTACAGTTTGCAGGCTCCTGTACCTTCTTCCCGATGGCAGGGGTGAAATAAGTGTGTGGCCAGGGTGGTGTGGGTCTCTGTTTATGCGACATCATGTCTACATTTTCTGATGGCACAAAACATGGAAATCTCTCATCTATGAGGGGGATTTTAGTAGATTTTATAAAGATATAAACAGGCTGGTGGAAACAACAAACAAATGTACAAGAAATGCACTCAATTGCATTGATTTTGGGAGAATGCAGAGAACCAGTATAAATAAGAGGGCATAGTTTTCTTTATAGGGATGCAAGAAAAGAGAGATCTGGAAGTGAATGTACCAAATTGCAAGAGGCAAAATAGTTAGAGAAAGTTGTTTAAAAAAACCCAATATCTATTCCCAGTCTTTATAATTAGAAGCTCAGTGTACAAGAGAAAGGAAGTCATGATGAACCATTATAAAATACAAATAATTGGAGGAACTCAATGGATCGGGCAGCATCTCTGAAGGGAAATGAAGGGCCAGTGTTTCAGATCGGGAGCCTCCATCGGTTTGAAGAAGAGGATTAACTTGAAACATAATCTGTCCAATTCCCTCCAAAGATACTGCCTAACATGTTGAGTAGCTCCAGCCCAACAGAGGCATTCAAAACCTGAAAGATTTAGACAAAATAGATAGAATGAAACTTTTCTCGTTGGTATAAGTGGTGAGAACCAGAATACATAGAACCAAAGTAATATGAGAAATATTTTGTATGTACTGAGTCATTAGAATGTGCAAAGTACTGCCAATAGGTGTAGTGTAAACATCATTATTCATGATATTCAATGGAAATTAGATTTAAAATAACTAATTTGCAGAGCAATTGGAAGAACAGTGGAACAAACTGGATCGGTGATCATTTTCCAATGTTCTCTCGACACTTTATCAGTTCTTGTGACTGGATGGTAGCCAATCTAACACCACTTTTTAAGAGAGGATGGAGAGAGAAAACTGGGTATTATAGACCAGTGAGCCTTTCATCGGTAATGGGGCTTGAGTCGATTGTTAAAGAAGTCATAGCAGCGCATTTGGAAAGCAGTGACAGGATTGGTTAAAGTCAGCATGGATTTATGAAGAGGAAGTCATGCTTGACTAATCTTCTGGAATTTTTTGAGGATGTAACAAGTAGAATGGATAAAGGACAGTCAGTGGACGTGGTGTATCTGGACTTTCAAAAAGCCTTTGACAAGGTCCCACACAAGAGATTAGTGTGCAAAATTAGAGCACATGGTATTGGGGGTAGGGTATTGACATGGATAGAGAACTAGTTGGCAGACAGGAAGCAAAGAGTAGGAATTAACGGGTCCATTTCAGCATGGCAGGCAGTGACTAGTGGGGTGTCACAAGGCTCTGTGCTGGGACCCCTGTTATTTACAATATATATTAAGGATTTAGACGAGGGAATTAAATGTGACATCTCCAAGCTTGCGGATGGCACAGAGCTGGGTGGCAGTGTGAGCTGCAAAGAGGATGCTATGAGGCTGCAGGGTGACTTGGATAGGTTGGGTGAGTGGGCTGATGCATGGCAGATGTAGTATAATGTGGATAAATGTGAGGTTATCCACTTTGGTGGCAAGAACAGGAAGGCAGATTATTATCTGAATGGTGTCAGATTAGGAGAAGGCTAGGTGCAACGAGACCTGGGTGTCCTTGCACATCAGTCACTGAAAGTAAGCATGCAGGTACAGCAGACAGTGAAGAAAGTGAATGGCACGTTGGCCTGGATTGTGAGAGGATTTGAGTTTAGGAGCAAGGAGGTCCTACTGCAGTTGTACAGTGTCCTAGTGAGACCATACCTGGAGTATTGTGTACAATTTTGTTCTAATTCGAGGAAGGACATTATTGCTATTGAGTGAGTGCAGTGTAAGTTCACCAGGTTAATTCCCGGGATGGCGGGACTGACATATGATGAAAGAATGGGTTGACTGGGCTTGTATTCACTGGAATTTAGATGAGAGGGATCTTATGGAAACCTATAAACATTCTTAAAGGATTGGGCAGGCTAGATGCAGGAAAAATGTTTCTGATGTTGGGAGAATCCAGAACCAGGGGTCACAGTTTAAGAATAAGGGGTAGGCAATTTAGGACCGAGATGAGGGAAAACATCTTCACCCAGAGAGTTGTGAATATGTGGAATTCTTTGCCACAGAAGGCAGTGGAGGTCAATTCACTGGATGTTTTTAAGAGAGAGTTAGATTTAGCTCTTTGGGGCAAAGGAATCAAGGGATATTGGGAAAAAGCAGGAACTGGGTACTGATTTTAGATGATCAGCCTTGATCATATTGAATGGCAGTGCTGGCTTGAAAGGCCAAAATTAATTAAATTGGATTGAATTGAATTGAATGGAATAATATTTTTATTAGCCAAGTATGTATACATACAAGGAATTTGCCCTGGTGCTTTACTCACAAGTAACAACACGATATACAGTAGCCAATTTAAAATAAAACATCATAATATAAACATGTGAAAAATGAAATAAAATACCAGAGCACAAGGAGGCTACTGACCTTTAGTTGTTGAGTAGAGCTACTGCTCGTGGAAAAAAACTGTTTTTATGTCTGGCTGTAGTGGCTTTGACAGTCCGGAGTCGCCTTCCAGAAAGAAGTGCTTCAAAGAGTTTGTGGACAGGATGAGAGGGGTTAGAGATTATCTTACCTGGTTGCTTCCTGGCGCTTGCAATGTACAGTTCGTCGATGGCGGGAAGGTTGCAGCTAACAACCTTCTCGGCTAATCAAATGATGCGCTGCAGCCTCCGGATGTAACGCTTGGTGGCTAAGCCAAACCAGACCATGGTGGAGAAGGTGAGGACAGAGTCTTTGATGGCAGTATAAAACTGGAACATCATTGCCTGTGGCAGATTGTGTTTTCTCAACTGCCACAGGAAGTACATCCTCTGTTGGGCCTTTTTGACCGTGGAGTCCCCTGGCGGTAGGGTTGCCAACTTTCTCTCTCGCAAATAAGGGACAAAAGATCAAATTCCAGAGGACATAAGCAACAAATTCCAGAGGACATAAAGTACAGAAGGCTTTCGTTGAGTCACCGTTGACGGGCTGTACCCATGTCTTTTTTGCTTCCCATTGCTTGTTATAGCTGCACACTTTTCTTTTTTGCAGGTTTATCCATATTTGCAGATGCCAAACTGACCAAACAACACCAGACATTACTGAACCTTTTTGTTTGGCTGGAATTGGCAAAATATAGCGTACAACTGATGTGTACATGGGGCCTGTGATTGGATGACAGGTGAATCACCCGTGCGTGGCGTCAATAGCACATGCAACACGCACGCACGCTATTGTAACAGATCTAAGATTTGTCTGTAAGCGTGCCCTCTGGAGATTACCGAGTACAGATGCTCCTCGACTTACGATGCTTCCACATGATATTTCGACTTTACGATGGTGTAAAAGCGATATACATTCAGTAGAAACTGTATTTCACTAGCCTGGCCTCATGGCAGTGTTGGGCTGTGTTGATAATTTAAGCGGTAATGCTTTACTGTTTAATTCAAATTGCTTTCCTGTGGTCTATTTAGATTTACGCCTGCTCTGTTGAGCTGACGCACTCGCTCGCTCGCCTGAGCTGGCTTGTTGGTATCTAACGCTAGCCTGTGCACTTTGTATGCAAGGTATTTGAGCTGAGATGAGGAAGAGAGGGAGAGAGGGAGAGGGAGAGATAGAGGGAGAGAGGGAGAGAGAGGAAGAGGGAGAGAGAGAGGGAGAGGGAGAGGGAGAGAGAGGGGGAGAGGGAGAGAGAGGGAGAGAGAGAGCGCTTCAGGACTGAAGAAGAGGCTGGTGTATGACGAGAGGAAGCGATGAGGGAGGGACGTGAGGAATCTTGCAGGAGACGAGATGGACATCGAACGGCAACAGATATGATGAGCCGGTTGATAAAATCTCAGGTTGACTGCGTCATCCACTGATTTATTGGCCCGGCATGCAAACTACAGGGAGTCCAGCAAGGGGTTTGTGATATTTTTCAGGTGGGCCAGCACAAGTCTTTCAATGATCTTTATGAATACAGAGGTCAGTGCGACAGGTCTGTAGTCATTAAGACCTGTAATCCTTGGCTTTTCGGGTACAGGAACAACAGTGGAGACTTTGAAGCAGGCAGGGACAGTACAGGTTTGCAGCGACCAGTTGAAAATGTCTGCGTAGACTGGTGCAAGTTGTTTGGGCACAGAGCTTGAGGGTAGAGGGGGGAACATTGTCTGCAAGCACCTATTTTTGTCTGTATGCATCTATGTGCCTACTCGTGCACCTATTTTTCTATATTTCTGTTTCTATGTTTTTGCATTTATCCAGCATGGACTTGGTGGGCCAAATAGCCGACTGTGCTGCGCCTCTTGTGATCCTGTGAATTGTATATCATAGTTAATGCATAATAGGTATCTCAAAATCCATTCACATTCAGAGAATCTTCAGGAGATAGTTCTGAAATTTGCTTTTCTATTTTGCATTGTCATGTGTGTGTGAAGTGGTTCTCTTATAAAGAGCAATCATGGCTTGTAGGTCGCGAATATGGTATCCAAGTATAAGGCAATGAAGAGAATAGCTGAGTGTTTGAGAAGAAATGAGCATTGGCTGGTCATGAGAACTGTTACAGGAGTAAGATGGGAATCAGAAAAGGGACATTATTGCACAATAAAGCAACTGCACTGCATTTAATAGGAAGAAATATGTCTTACAACACACAGCCAGTTTCTAAGTTTAACAAGCAACATATAAAGCAGCTGGTTGAAATGGAAATAGACAAGTTACCCTGAATATCCAGAAACATGAGAACAAAGAATTAGGGTACAATAGTAGGAAGGTAATGCACATAGCGATGGGAAACATTTCTAATCTCTTCCCATCCCATGTAGTTGTTTATCAGTTCATTTTTGATGAGATATAATTTCAACCTTCCTTTGGTTGCTCACTTAAGTCATAATGTTTTATGTGTAAAAGGCAGACAGAGTGTTGAAGGACCACAATCCTTGAAGGATGAAACAACCAAGCCAAATGTTATCTTCAACTAGCATCTCAACACCTCTGCTTTCTGCATGAGTACCCGTTATCTGTTATGGATCTAGCTTAATTCATCCTTTAGTTAAAAGATGTTGTCACGTTCCAACATCTGAAATGAAACAGAAAATATTGTAAATGTCTGCAGGGTTGGCATCATTTATGGAGAGATAAACTGCACTAACATTTCAGATTGATGATCTTTCATTTGATCTTCTGTTCTGATCGGATTAGCTAATTCAATGCCAGTGGTGAAAGTCTAAAACTCGAAATTTAGGGTTTCCAATGAGTGCTCATTCCCTCCGCTACTAGCGCTTAGTTACTTAAGGGCCTGTCCCACCAGCATGCGACTCCATGCGGTGAGCGCGACCAAACTGGAAGCGGGGGCCGCGCGGAGGTCGGGTGATCCCGTACAGGGCCGGTTCCACCAGCATGCGCCTGCATGCAGTGAGCGTGAACAAACCGGCAGTGGGAGCCTCGTGGAGGTCGGGTGAGTGGCACGAAGTGGCGCGAAGTTGGAGCGAAATTGGAGCGAAGTCCGCGGTAAGTTCACAAGGACAGAGAGGGACACACAGAGAGGGACACGGGGGCACACAGAGAGGGTCACGGAGACACACATATACAGGGTCGGAGGCACACAGAGCGGGGCACGGAGGCACACAGAGAGAGGGCCACGGAGGCACAGAGAGAGGGTCAGGGAGGCACAGAGAGAGGGTCACGGAGGCACACAGAGAGGGTCGTGGAGGCACATATAGAGAGGGTCACGGAGGCACACAGAGAGGGACACAGAGAGGGACACAGAGGCACATATAGAGAGGGTCACGGAGGCACACAGAGAGGGTCATGGAGGCACATATAGAGAGGGTCATGGAGGCACACAGAGCGGGTCACAGAGAGGGACATGGAGGCACATATAGAGAGGATCACGGAGGCACACAGAGAGGGACACAGAAGTGCGACGTGATGCGGTGCGTAATGCGTCGAGGCGACTACGGGCCGACAGAATGTCGCCGCGGAATTTTTGAACACGGTCAGTTTTTCGGAGCACCGCACCATGTCGGGACCAGCTCCGCACAACTCTATACGGCTCCGGCGATCGTAGTGGCTCAATCGACCACGTTAGGTCGCACTCACCGCATGGAGTCGCATGCTGGTGGGACAGGCCCTTTTGCCTGTACCTTTTTCAAAATGCACTGCAGATACTGTGACAGATGACCCCAGCAAGAGCTCCAAAACCTGCGAACTCCTGCCACCAAAAAAGATAAGAGCTTCAAACACAAAGGAACGCAATCATCTATGTTCCTCTCCAAGGCACAGATTGTCCTGACTGAGAGGTATATTGTTCTTCCTCCATCATCACTACATCTGAAACCCAAATAGTCTACTCAACAGGAGGTCATGGAGACCTACAGACTCATAGATTTTTACAGCACAGAAATGGGTCCCTTGGCCAACCTTTTTTACACATCTACAGTAAATCTGTTTGCCTGCATTTGGGCCAGATCATTCTAAACTTTGCTTATTTAAAGACCTTCTAAAGAAGGGAGGATAACAATGGTTCAAGAAGGCAGCTCGCAACCACCTTTGGCTTTCCACCATCACTCTGTATTACAAAGGTGACAGTAGAGATAAACAATAAGTAGAGACCTTTCTAACAATCTCCAGATTCTCCATAATCTCCAGTGAATAAATTAAAAATGAAGGAAACATTTTATTTGATTTAGTTTTCCAATTTGTCAAAATGTGATATGAGCTTGCATCTCCAAATCATAGTCCAGGCCTCTGGACTGCTAATCCATCAACATAAACAATTATTAGTAAGATATATATTTTTAAATGGATACTTTACAAAGAAATTGCAATGATATTAAGGAACAAAAGTTTAGGAGTAACATGAGGGGGAACTTCTTTACTCAGAGAGTGGTAGCTGTGTGGAATGAGCTTCCAGTGGAAGTGGTGGAGGCAGGTTCGATTTTATCATTTAAAAATAAATTAGATAGGTATATGGACGAGAAAGGAATGGAGGGATATGGTCTGAGTGCAGGTAGATGGGACTAGGTGACAGTAAGTGTACGGCACGGACTAGAAGGGCCGAGATGGCCTGTTTCCGTGCTGTAATTATTATATGGTTATATGGCTATATGCCAAAATACCTTTCATGGCTCTGTATAATTGAGTAAAATTGTTTACGTACATATGCTTATTAAAAATGCCAGCTTTGGGAATAAGCTGAAGGCGGTCTGAAGAAGGGTCTCGACACGAAATGTCGCCTATTCGTTCGTTCCGAAGATCCTGCCTCACCCGCTGCGTTTCTCCAGCATTTGTGTCCACCTTCCATTTTTCAGCATCTGCAGTTCTTTCTTAAAGCTTTGGCAATAAAATCATTTTCACCCATCTTTGTAAGTTGGATCAAATAAGTGTCATTTTTTATAAAGGAACAGTTTGTAGTAGGAAACAAGAAAATAAATTATTATAATTTATTAAGTTGTGATGATTTTAGATTGGGGGATAACGGAATTTAGTGGAAATCCTGACTGTAACTTAATCAGCGCTGTTTCAAAAACAATTTGGATAAAATTTCAGACTGTGCCAATGGGGAAAACCCCATTCTGTTGCTAACAGTAGTGGGCAGGGGTATATATGTGGATGTTATCCAGATGGACATGAAAGGCATTTGATAAAGTCTCTCACCAGAAACTGACAGCTAAAGCCAAGGATTGCAGATGATTTATTCACCAGGTCTGGAAATGCAGAGTGGCAGTAGGCAGTAGTGGAGAAGAGAAATAATGGGCCAGTAATTACATTGGCAGATTGGGACTAGTGAGCGCTTACAAGATCTTTTTTGGGGCACTTCTATTCACCATATTGGTGACTTTGATGTGACAGATAGCCACTTTCTCAAACTGCCAACATGATCACAAATTGATTTAGCAAATGTTAAATCCACATTGAGCCTACAAAGGATAGAATATCGTGCAAAAAGGCTTGGACATGGTGGAATTTGTTAAATGGGTCCAGGTAAGTTTCCTTAACCAATAAAGTGAGGGCATTACTAGACAGCAGTGGACCTCCTCACAGGGAACAAGGCACTTTGGGATTGTGACCATAAATCTATGATTTTTTTAATAGTTATTTAGAAAGATAAACTGGTCCATAATTTATGGTCCTACAGTGCAGCAAGGTCAACTTTGGAGAATTAGATAGGAACGTATTAGGTGAGACCGTTTTCAGGTGAAGGGATGTCTGGCAAATCGAAGGCTTTTAAAAGTGTGATTGCAAGGGTTCAAAATATGGCACATTCATAGAAACATAGAAACATAGAAATTAGATGCAGGAGTAGGCCATTCAGCCCTTCGAGCCTGCACCGCCATTCAATATGATCATGGCTGATCATTCCTGTTAGGGTGAAGGGGATGGCTGACAAGCACATCAAACCCTGGTTGATGACTAAGATGCCATCTAATATAGCTAATATACATGATAACCAGAGCACAAGAGGATGGGAATAATGCCATTGACTTATAATGCCAAAGATAGACCATACCTGGAGAACTGACCATTAGATATGCACAAAATGCTGGAGTAACTCAGCGGAACAGGCAGCTTCTCTGGGGAGAACGAATGGGTGATGTTTTGGGTTGAAACCCTTCTTCAATGAACATTTCTGGTCATTTCTTATTTTCCTTGGAGAGAATGTAATGTTCATTTATTTGGATTCCAGCTGGAACAAAGGTTGCATTTCCAAAACTTTTGAAAATTATGGGTTAATGGACTAATTTTTTCCAATATATTAAAGTCTATTTCTAGATCTCAAGATCCTATTGGTTATTGAATCTCTGATTGGTGGGGTGGGATGGGGATTTGAGTGGTGGAAAGTCTTTGTCCAAATATAGGAGCCAGACCTCTTCGGAACAAAGTTAAGAAATGCAGCTACACGAAGAGACAGGTAAAAATTTGAGAAGCTTTTGTGTAATTGCCAAATGATGGTAGGTCAGTTCTCTGGAATTGATTACATTTTGTTAACCGAGATATTTTGCTAAACAAAGGATTTGGAGAAAAGGCAGGCATAAAGGTCATGGATCAGCCGTGTTCTTATTCAATGAGGGGATTAAATGATTTATTGTATTTATTGAAATGAGGAGATTAAATTACCTGTTACTATATGTTTTAAATATTCTTTGCAGAGATGCAGAGGAAAATGAATGACATACAGTGACTGGATAGGACATCTGGATGTTGGGTCAAAGAGATGGGTTTTAAGAAGAATCTTCTGTAAAGACGGGAAGGTGGGAAAGTTAAGAAAAGGATTTTCTATTGCAGGGGATAGACATATGAAATACATGTAATAATTGTTCTCTGCCATCCTAAAGTTAATGTGCAAACATGTTAGCTGAAAATGAATATGAATGAAAATTGCGATTCGAAGACAGAAAGCCCAATACATGAAGCTCTATCATTATAACAGTAATAACTGCATCCCCTTAAAAGTGAATTAAAGAAGGTAAACAAGACAATATCACTGAGCATTATTTTCAATATTCACTTGCTAAGACTTTTGTTGTAGCTGTAACAACTGCATTATACTACATCTTTTGGTCATCATAACCAGTTTCAGCATGGCATCCATGCAAAATGTTTATGCAACTTTGATATAAACTTGCAGTTTCTAGTTTAATTGTAGGTAAACAATCAATATAAAGCAAATTTGAGAAGCTGGTCATCTCAGGTTTTTAAACTGGAACTTTCACCACTCTAATAGAACTAATCTTTTCATGCTTAGTCACTGTTAAAATGCAGCAAGTATTCATGTATTTATGAAGAAATCTCTGCACTGGCACGTTATATGAGCATGGTGACTGATTTCCTCTACCAGAGAGTGATGTCGAAACTAAATTCAAGGACTGGACAACTCTATGAGTAGCTTTTATTTTATTGTGTCAGAGAAAAAAAATATCTCAGCAGGAAACGAGAATAAAAAGTTATCTAGTTTTCGAAGAGATCAAGGAAGGTCAAACCAGTACTCGAAGAACCGCTGCATCCTATTCCATATTAGTTGAAAATTAGTACTCTTTTATCATATTATTTTGCATTACATATTATTATGACATTCAATTTTGAATAAATGTAATCTCACAGGATGCAGGGTGACCTGAATAGGTTGGGTGAGTGGGCAGATGCATGGCAGATGCAGTTTAATGTGGATAAATGTGAGGTTATCCACATTGGTGGCAAGAACAGGAAGGCAGATTATTATCTGAATGGTGTCAAGTTAAGAAAAAGGGAAGTACAACAAGATCTGGGTGTCCTTGTTCATCAGTCACTGAAAGTAAGCATGCAGGTACAGCAGGCAGTGAAGAAAGCTAATGGCATGTTGGCCTTCATAACAAGAGCAGTTGAATATAGGTGCAAAGAGATCCTCCTACGGTTGTATAGGGCTCTAGTGAGAATGGACGTAAATCCCGGGGGGATGGGGGACACGTCCCCTCCATGTTTTGAGAGGTGGGGTTTGAAATTCAGTGAAAAGAATCTATTAAAAATCTCTGCGAGACAATGGGGGTGGGACTGATGATCGAGGGCACCGATTGGACGAGAGAGACGTCGGTCAGCAGGCAGTGGGGGGGGGGAGCAGGACATGATGATTCAGCATGATAATTGGAGGAGGGAGATGTCGGTCAGAGGCGGAAGTACGAGGGTGGGACTGCGGAGAGAGTGCGGTGATTGGAGGAGGGAGACGTTCTGGTGGAGCCAAGGTCATAGAGCGGATCTTGAATTGGCCCATTTGTGGAGCCTTTCATCGCCCGGTGCGGCCTAAAATCGGCCGTGGGATCTTCCATTGCCCCACGGTGAAATTGCTACATCGAGGCAATCGAGGCTTCCGATGTTGAAACCCCTGCTGGGCGATGGAAGATCCCCGGGCCGTCTTTAAGCCACGCCGGGCGATGAAAGGCCCCACGAATGGGTCGATTCAAGCCCCACGATTTGGGGTGGATGAAGCTGTTGTTGCTGGAGTTCGGAGTCGGTCACCAACCAGGTCCGTTCCCTATATTACCATCCACAGGGCCCACAACTGAAGCCTCCGCAGCCTCGCATGTGTGCGCATGCGTGTGCAACCACCAAGTAATTGTGTCCCCCCCTATGTTTTGATAGCGATTTCCACCCATGCCAGTGAGACCACACCTGGAGTATTGTGCACAGTTTTGGTCGGAAGCCTCGATCGCCTCGATGTAGCAATTTCACCGCGGGGCGATGGAAGATCCCACGGCCGATTTTAGGCTGCACCGGGTGATGAAAGGCTCCACAAATGGTCTCCAAATTTGAGGAAGGACATTCTTGCTATTGAGGAAGTGAAGGGTAGGTTCACGAGGTAATTCCTGGGATGGTGGCACTACATGCTGAAAGAATGGAGCAACTGGGCTTCTATACACTGGAATTTAGAAAGATGACTGGAGATTTTTTTGAAACATATAAGATTACTAGACTAAATGGGACCCGTTGGGTCCCAGCATCACATGGGAGGGCTGGTTCCCCAACTCAATATTCCACCTCTCCACCAATTCCAATATTGGTGGCCAGTGGTGGGGGGGTGGGGGGTGGATCAGTCACTCAAGCCTGTTGTGCTGGCAGCTCACTCACTCATGCTGGTGGGCTGGCAGTTGACTTACGGCTATTCCTTGAAATTCCATTTAAGCAGGATGCAAGGCCACCAAATTCAAGTGCAGTTTCTTACCATTTCCAGCAGGGTGCAAAGCCACCAAATTCAAGTGCAGTTTCATACCATTTCAAGCAGGGTGCAAGGCCACTAAAGACAGCAAGTCGTGACCTCTCACTCCTCCATCTTGCAGAGACTGAGCCACGCACACACTTCTGAGTTTTATAGTCCCTCCCCACTCCCACCAGAAGGGGCGTGGCCTTCATGGCATGATTGACAGGAGAGAGAATCTCAACATTTTTAAAACACTAATAACTCTTTTATTTTTCATCAATGGGAAAAATCCTTGGCACCTGATGAGCGGGCTCTGAGTAAGATGGCCAAAAATCACAGCCAGACGTGGTAGTGTTTTTTCTAAAATCAATATAAAGCGCAAACAGGAAGTGGTCAAGATTAGACTTTTAATTATATAGAAGGCAAGGCAACTTTAATTAGGCAAGGCAACTTTAAATTAGGCAACACAGCTTTAGCATTACCAAACCAAAGGCAACACAGCTTTAGCATTTCCAAACCAAAGACAACACAGCTTTAGCATTTCCAAACTATATTTTCAAACCATATTAAGGGCACTGACAGGTCAATAAAACCACTCACAATTTAGTAGACATGTGTTCAGTGTAATTCACAGCTCAGACTGAGACTTATGCCCAAATGGGAGTTATCCACAGGCCCCCAAACTGTAGCCTGGATATAGGGTGCAAGTTGAATCAAGAGTTAAAATTTGGCATGTCGCAAAGGTATGGGAGATTTTAACATGCAGGTAGACTGGGAAAATCAGGTTGGTGCTGGACCCCCAGAGTTTGTGGAGTGCCTCCATGATGGATTCTTAGAGCAGCTTGGCAGAAGCTTAGCCTACCAGGCAGAAGGCAATTCTGGATTTAGTGTTGTATAATGAATCAAATTTGATAAGGAAACTCGAGGTAAAGGAGCCATAAGGTAGTAGTGACCATAATATGATATGTTTTAAGCTACAATTTGGGAGGTAGAAGGGAAAATCGGAAGTGTCAGTATTACAGTTGAACAAAGGGGACTGTGGAGCCATGAGGGTGGAGCTGGACAGAGTTGAATGGAAATATATCTTAGCAGGGATGACAGTGGAACAACAATGGTAGGTATTTCTCAGAATAATACAGAAGGTGCAGGGTCAGTTCATTCCAAAGAGGAAGAAAGATTACAAGGGGATTAAGGGAGACCATGGCTGACAAAAGAAGTCAAAGACAGTATAAAAATAAAGGAGAAGAAGTATAACATAGCAAAGATAAGCAGGAAGCCAGAGGATTGGAAAACTTTTAAAGGGCAACAGAAGATAACTAAAAAGGCAATGTGGGGAGAAAAGATGATGTACGAAGGTAAACCAGCCAGGAATATGAAGGAGAATAGTAAAAGCTTCTTTAGGTATATGAAGAGGAAAAAAAGGTTAAGACCAAAGTTGGACCCTTGAAGACTGAAACAGGTGAATTTATTATGGGGAACAAGGAAATGGCAGACAAGTTGAACAGGTACTTTGGATCCGTCTTCACTAAGGATGACACAAACAATCTCCCTGATGTACCCGTGGATCTAGGGCAGGGGTCGGTAACCTACGGCACCAGGGGCCGAATCCGACCGCATCACCCGAAATCATCTGGCCCGCAGTCATATATTTTTTTCCTCCATTATCCGGCCCGCAGACTTTCGTCATCTCCAGTACTTGGAATGTTTAAGAAAGAACTGCAGATGCTGGAAAAATTGAAGGTAGAAAAAATTGCTGGAGTCAGTTTCTCCAACATTTTTTTACTACCTCCGGTACCTGGAAGGTGTTTTCGGACCAACGGGTCGGGTGAAACACTGAGAAAGTGTTGCCCATCGCCCTGCGTGAGGCCATGCTCCTCTCCCCGGGCCCAGGAGCAGTGATGCGAGGACGCAAGGAGGCCTGCACTGGCGGTGGCAGTAGGCGAGCGCCAAGCTCTGTCTGTACCGCACCCTGCGCAAACCCCCCGGCACGGCCGTGCACCTTCTGTGTCTGGGCTTCACTGTCGGGTTCAGAGTATGAGTAGCCCGGGGATGAGTGAGTATGATAATTAAGCTCAGTGCTCTGGGGGGCGTCATGGAATTGGCGGGATCTATGTGAACACGTGATTTGATGCCTGCCATCTGGGGCGGGATGGGGGCGGGATCCATATGTACATTTGATAGATGTGGCCCGCCATCCGCTCACAGACCTGAGTCCTGGTCCCTTGGCAGAAAAGGTTGCCAACCCCTGATCTGGAGTGAAAGAGGAACTGAAGGAAATTCACATTAGGCAAGAAATGGTGTTGGGTAGACTGATGGGACTGAAGGCTGATAAATCACCAGGGCCTGATGGTCTGCATCCCAGGGTACTTAAGGAAGTGGCTATAAAAATCATGGACGCTTTGGTGATCATTTTCCAATGTCGTATAGATTCAGGATCAGTTCCTGTGGATCGGAGGGGAGTTATCCCACTTTTTAAGAAAGGTGGAAGAGAGAAAACAGGCAATTATAGACCAGTTAGCCTGACAGTATGATAGTGCTGGGGATGATACTAGAGTCAGTTATAAAAGATGAAATAGCAGCACATTTGTACAACAGTAACAGGATCGGTCTGAGTCAGCATGGATTTACGAAGGGGGAATCATGCTTGACTAATCTTCTGGAATTTTTTGAGGATGTAACTAGGAAAATGGACAAGGGAGAGCCAGTGGATTTAGTGTATGTGGACTTTGAAAAAGTATTTGATATGGTCCCACATAGGAGATTAGTGGGCGAAATTAGAGCACATGTTATTGGTGTTGGATACTGACATGGACAGAAAATTGGTTGGCAGACGGGAAACAAAGAATAGGGATTAACGGGTCCCTTTCAGAATGGCAGGCAGTGACTAGTGGGGTACTGCAAGGCTCGGTTCTGGAACTGCAGCTATTTACAATATGCATCAATGATTTAGATGAAGGGATTCAAAGTAACATTAGCAAATTTGCAGATGACACAAAGCTGGGTGGCAGTGTGAACTGTGAGGAAGATGCTATGAGGATGCAAGGTGACTTGGACAGGTTGGGTGAGTGGGCAGATGCATGGCAGATGAAGTTTAATGTGGATAAATGTGAGGTTATCCACTTTCTTGGCAAAAACAGGAAGTCAGATTATTATCTGAATGGTGTCGTTGGGAAAAGGGGAAGTACAAAAAGATCAGGAGGTCCTTGTTCATCAGTCACTGAAAGTAAGTAGGCAGGTACAGCAGGCAGTGAAGAAATCTAATGGCATGTTGGCCTCCATAACAAGAGGAATTGAGTATAGGAGCAAAGAGGTCCTTCTGCAGATTTACAGGGCCATAGTGAGACCACACCTGGAGTATTGTGTGCAGTTTTGGTTTCCCAGTTTGAGGAAGGACATTCTTGCTATTGAGGGAGTGCAATGTAGGTTCACCAGGTTAATTCCGAGGACAGCGGGGCTGTCATATGTTGATAGAATGGAACGGCTGAGCTTGAATACTCTGGAATTTAGAAGGATGAGAGGGGATCTTATTGAAACATATAAGATTATTAAGGGATTGGACACGCTAGAGGCAGGAAACATGTTCCCGATGTTGGGGTATTCCAGAGCCAAGGGCCACAGTTTAAAAATAAGTGGTAGGCCATTTAGAACTGAGATGAGGAAAAACTTTTTCACACAGAGAATTGTGAATTTGTGGAAGTATCTGCCTCAGAAGGCAGTGGAGGCCAATTCACTGGATGCATTCAATAGACAATAGGTGCAGGAGTAAGCTATTCTGCCCTCGGAGCCAGCTCCGCCATTCACTGTGATCATGGCTGATCATCCACAATCAGTACCCCATTCCTGCCTTCTCCTCATATCCCCTTACTCTGCTATTTTTAAGAGCTGAATCTAACTATCTCTTGAAAGCATCCAGGGAATTAGCCTCCTCAGACTTCAGTCAGAGAATTCCACAAATTCACAACTCTCTGTGTGAAAAAGCTTTTCCTCATCTCCTTTCTAAATGGCTTACCCCTTATTCCTAAACTGTGGCCCCTGGCTCTGGACTCCCCCCAACATCGGGAACATGTTTCCTGCCCCTAACATATCCAAACCTTTAATTATCTTACATGTTTCAATAAGATCCCCTCTCATCCTAAATTCCCGTCTCCTCCGGCCAGTGATATGATGGACGTGGGGGTCTGGACAAATCCCATCCCCGTAGACGTAATGTCCGTTCGGCGGCTTTGCGACATCGTGTCCTTTCGGCGTGGAGTCTGTTCGGGTTCGTATCCTTTCGACATAATGCCCTTTCCGGTTATTTGGCTTTTAGGCGTTGTGCCCTTTCGGTTATTTGGCTTTAAGGCGTCATGTCCGTACGGTTATTAGGCTTTTTGGCTTGGTGTCCGTTCGGTTATTTGGCTTTTCAGTGTCATGTCCGTTCGGTATCTGGGCTTCCACTTCTTCGCTTTGGCTTCTCGGCCTTCGACGTCCCATCCGGGTACCGGCTGATCTGCTAAATCACTCCAGCACTTTATATTTTGCTGAAGATTCCATCATCACCTGTTCCTTATGTTATCAATGCTTCTTTAACTGAGTTTTCACTGCAGAACGTGCAGATGTTTAGTCCATCTTTTACTGCAACATTTTAATTAGCTATTTTACCTTCCAAATGAGCAAGTATGTGAGCAGTGCATGTAACTGTTAAAGTGGTGATTAGCTTTGCGGGATTTACCAGTAAATATGACACATATGGACCATATTATATTTTGTTTTCAGCCCTTCAATATGCATATAAAAAAGAAAATTGTACGGATAAGTTAAGGAATGTGATAATTACTGTTCTATATATTTAATAATTCTTGACTTGAAACATACCTTATTGATTGGCAGCAACCATTAATACCTTGCATTTGAAAGCAAGAAAAAAAATCCTTGAATGGAGAATGCCATCATATTGCAGAGTACCATGGTTACCTTTCATTGAAAATACTCATGCAAAGCGTCATATAAAGCACAACAGATTATTGAGTTCTTCTAAGCTCCTTATACTTAACCTTCTTTATCTTGCTGACTGCTTTGACAGTTTTCAATGGTGATTTAAAAAAACAAATTAAAGCTTTAAAAATAATTGTAAATTTATAGTTATTAGATAATAGAGACAATCGAGAAATATTTCTAGTTGGGCACTTTAAGGATGGAAGGAGGCTGTTGAGACACTGGAGGGAAGATGAAAGGGATGGTGGATGTCCATCGGCTGTGCATATCTAAAGTCTTAGCAAGGTCATAGAAATTGTGAAAATTGTTACGGTTCAAAGCCATCCTGATGTTCAGCTGTCAGAACCTATAATGTGTAGGAGTCTTCCCTTCACTGACATATTTAAGAATATTTTATGCCATCTATTGAGCAGCAATCAATGAATGCTATTGCACTTTAGGTGCATGAACTCTGATGCATATGGAACATGATATTGATAGAATTGTCTAATATTGATTCACATTATGCCCTCCTCGTGTTATTTAAGCAAAGGAATTTTGGAAGAACATCAAGTGTAACCATGACACAAATAAAGGAAGAAAAGTGTATTCATCGATGTTTAGAAATGCCTCTGGAAAGTGCTAACATAAACTTGTAATTACTTTATACTGAGACAACCCAACAGTTTGAACACACAAAATAAACTGTACTGAGAGAAGAAGTGGCAAAATAACATTTATCTTCTCATAGGTGTCTTAAAGAGCCTTGGGAAGTAAAATTGCTCAGAAATGATATAAAACTGTGCAATGAAAAGAAGTGAAATGCAAGTCTAGGTCAGTGTAACAATTGTGATTAGGTCCATTGTTTGAGGTGCTTTGAGCTTCATTGGTCCCAAATAAAACAGCACTCATGAATCTATCTATCTGCCAGAATTTTGCATTGAAGGCAAGTTTTACTGTTTTTGCACGGCATTGGGGTATGCAGTAAGTATATTCAATGCAATTCAATTCAACTTTAATGTCATTGCACCGATACAAGTATGGGTACAACGAAATGTAGTTTAGCGTCAGTTCGTAGTAATAGCAATATATAAATAGATACAGAATGCAGACAATGTGGACGGAGAGACTGGAGAAATCTATCGGCGGGACTCCGAGTTCAGCAGTGTGATGATGTTGTTATAGAAGCTGTTCCTCATCCTACTAGTGCGGGACCTGAGGCTCCTGTACCACCTCCCCGATGGTAGGAGGGCAAACAGTCCATGGTTAGGGTGGGAGGGGTCTTTGATGATCTTCCCGGCCTGTCTCAGACACCGTTTTCGGTAGAGGGCATCCATGGCAGGGAGCGGGGCACCGATGATGTACTGGGCGGTTTTCACCACCCGTTGTAGTGCCTTCCTGTCTGCTACGGTGCAACTGCTGTACCATACCGTAAAGCAGGTGGTCAGGATGCTTTTGATGGTACAGCGATAAACGTTGGTCAGGATCTGGGGGGACAGGTGGATCTTTTTTGAGCCTCCTCAGGAAGTAAAGGCGCTGCTGCGCCTTTTTGATCAGCTTGGAGGTGTTGAGGGACCAGGACAGATCCTCCGAGATGTGAACCCCAAGGAATTTGTAGTTGGAGACGCGTTCCATCTCAGTCCCGTTTATATGGATGGGGGTGTGTCTGCCCCCTCTGTTCTTTCTAAAGTCAACAATGATTTCTTTCGTCTTCTGGGAGTTGAGGATGAGGTTGTTATTGGCACACCAGGTTGTCAGGTGCTGGACCTCCTCCCTGTAGGCTGACTCGTCGTTGTCGCTGATCAGTCCTACCACCGTGGTGTCGTCGGCAAATTTTATGATGGCGTTGGAGCCATATTTAGGGATGCAGTCATGGGTGAAGAGAGAGTAGAGGAGAGGGCTGAGCACACAGCCCTGTGGCACGCCAGTGTTCAGTGTTATAGTGGAGGAGGTGAGGTTGTTGACCCTAACAGACTGTGGTCTGTTAGTGAGGAAATGCAGTGTCCAATTGCAGAGGGAAGTGGAGATGCCAAGACCGCTGAGTTTGGTGATCAAGCTAGCGGGTATGACAGTGTTAAAGGCGGAGCTGAAGTCAATGAACAGCAACCTGATGTAGGTGCTATTACTGTCCAGGTGGGTCAGGGCAGAGTGTAGGGCCACTGATATGGCATCCTCTGTAGACCTGTTGGTCCGGTAGGCAAACTGATGGGGGTCCAGTGTGGGGGGGAGGCTGGCTTTGAGATGAGCCAAGATCAGCCGCTCGAAGCACTTGGCGATGACAGGGGTGAGTGCCACTGGCCGGAAATCGTTGCGACTCCCTGTCGCTGATTGTTTGGGCACTGGCACAATGGTAGATGTCTTGAGGCAAGTGGGGACGACACCCTGGGCCAGTGACAGATTGAAAATGTCAGTGAGGACCAGGGATAGTTGTCCAGCACATGCCCTGTGCACCCGCCCGGGGATGCCATCGGCCAAACATAAAACATTTGTGTACAATTCCATTTAGCCTCCATTTACAAGAGTAGTTTTTGCTAATATTCCATGAATGTCTTATGTGATGATTACTATAGCAAGAAGAAAATTGTACCAACAGTTACTGAAAGCAGATTACTATTTAAACAATAGAAAAATGGTGGTTTAAGTTAGAACAATTGCCATCAAAATGCAGAGTGGATTTTGTTTGTGTCACTTTATCAGTTCTAATAAAGGTCTTTCACTGAAATGTTAACCTACTTTTATACTTCAGTCCTAATGAACATTTAGGTGGGTCACAAAATTAATAGAAGTCTGGCATTGTTATCAGCCTTACTGATAGAAACAGTTTTTTCTGTCCAAAACTATTTCTTCATAACGTGCATCTTTGATTACAACTAATAAAACCATTACATGATTTTACATGATTACAGGGGCCACAGTTTAAGAATAAGGGGTAAGCCATTTAGAACGGAGATGAGGAAACACTTTTTCACACAGAGTCTGTGGAATTCTCTGCCTCAGAGGGCGGTTGAGGCCGGTTCTCTGGATGCTTTCAAGAGAGAGCTGGATGGGGCTCTTAAAGATAGCGGAGTCAGGGGATATGGGGAGAAGGCAGGAACGGGGTACTGATTGGGGATGATCAGCCATGATCACATTGAATGGCAGTACTGGCTCGAAGGGCCGAATGGCCTTTTCCTACACCTATTGTCTATTGTGTTTGATAAAGCTTTCTTCTCTTAAATGATCCAGAAAACACAGAGTACATTTAGGAGACTGCATGCTTTTATAATTTATTAAAGCAATATTTTAACAAAACAAAAAACAAATAATGTAAATGTGGGACTATGTGGATATTAATGTGAATGTGGGACTATTTTCTAAAATTGGAAAATGTGCTTAAGTTAAACAGTTGCATTTAAGCAATATCAGATTTCACATGTTGTGAGCTAATATTTGGAATAAAACTTGGAAACTGCACTGGCAGCCCTTCTGTGAATGTCTGATGTTTAGTTTATCTCTGATATTTAGCTGAAGAGACATCTTCTCTGAAATCTGTAAGAAAAAACCTGTGGGCAGTGTAGAAGGGAACAGAGTCTCATGCAATCATGTCTGATATGTCACAACTTTCTTTCCCTGCCCTTCCCCCATCCTTCAAACATTAGTAAACCAGAAGATCCAATTTCTTGTCTAACTCTTAATTCATTATAAACTGCAACTTCTTAATATTCCAATAAATATCTCCAAATAAAGCCACACAAAAAAAGGAGAGGAATACAACAAGGTAAATCAACTTGAATTTGAAATCCACTGCAGCATATTAAGTGGTGCAGTCTCATTGTAGGAAAGGGTGACCCTGCGGCTTCTTGCAGTTTGAAGCTAATTGTTTTCGTCAGGATGGGAACTTCTGGAAGACCATTGCCGTGTCCCACCAGCACAGCATCAGTAACTGAGCTGGTCTGCAGAGAATGAACCCACTTTGTACCAACACAGAGGGCTCAAACACCACCTATTCTGCTCTCAAAACTGTCATGCATAACAACTTTATTGTGCTAAATTGAACTTGAAAGCAACCAAAGGCTATGAGAAAGAGGCTATGAGAAAAGCGTGCTGTCAGTGTTGGCAAAGGCTGACCTGGAAAGAAGATGCTGAGACAGGAGAATAAAAGACCAAGCCCCATGAACACAACATATTGTTTCATTTTAAAGTATGATTCCCATACAAGTGAAAACAGAAAATGTGATGTAAATTTATTTAAATAGATTCTGCTGCTCCAAAGTTTGCCAGTCAGTCTTGCTTAACTTTCCCAGCTCCCTGATTCGTTGCTTACAGTGCGAATATAATGACATATAGTCATCATTGTAACAGCTTCTTTGCAGGGGCACAATAATGATTAATAGGCAGCAACAAATTTTCACATGGACTTTGAGCCACTGTGGCACTAAGCATACCAAGCACTCCCAAATCCCCTTTTCTGTTCCAATCAAAAGTCCTTTCCTTGTACCTTGCAGTTATGAACAAAGCCTATCGTAATTCCAATCAGCTTTCCTTAATTCAGAGCAGATCTCCTTCTCTGATTGATTCATGTGCTCCTTTTTTCCCTTTCACTCCTTTTCACTTTGTGCTACGGAGGCATGGTGACAATTCTTTATTTTTTATATACATTTGTTCCCAGGATTACTAAGCAGTTCCTTAGAAGCCCTTCACACAGTAAACTGTAAATGCCTGTAAAGAGAAGGCTGTAAATAGAATTTAAAAAAAAAACAAATTTTCTCTCTCTCCTGTTTTCAAATCCTTTGACCAACAACCACCAAGTTGTAAGAAGTGTAACAGAGCAGCAAGCCTGTCAGACATAAATCTGGGTTTGTCCAGAGTATGCAGAGTTACAACAATAGATGGGCTCTATTCATTGTATCACAGCTGGTTCCCACGAGAGACTAACAACTGAGAATAGAGATCAATTTTCCTGACGGGATGTTTATTCATTTTATAATAGTAGTCACTTCTAAATGAAAAGGATTCACGTTAAATTTGATGTGTATGACATATATTCATAACGAATCCCAAACTACAGTAAAAAGTAAAATGCATGGGTACAGAGAGTGTACAGTTCAAAGATCCTTCATTTTAACTCTTGTCACAGAATGGTAACAAAATATCTGTACCTAATGTCTTTGTACATGTAATTTTATACTATTGTTCACCAATAACTCACTGGTACCGAGCATACATCTGTGACTTACATATTCTCTTATCAGTTTATCAGGCTGACTACAAATGTTGAGCACAGATGAAGTTTGCATAATTTAAAGATAAAGCTTTTTAATGTGATTACACAGGAAATCCTATACAATATTAAGTAGTCACCCGAGGGACAGATAGACTATGAATGTTTGAAACAGGTGGCTGTTTAATGCGTGTACAATCCTTGTACAGCTGAGCTCCACTTCAGGTGAGTTAGTGCAGTGAAGTAATGCACTATAAACACAAATAAAAAGTTTTCATGCTAACATATATCTCCTTTTAAAAGCATTATTTCCCACCAATTGCTTTTTTTGCATTTTCTTTCTTAAATTTCCTTATGGCTAAATTTCATCGCTTCTGAAAGGGTACGGAAATTGTGATTGCAATTAATCCACACGCACAGCATCTGAAGCAGGCATCGTGCCAATTCCATAGTGTCAGCTAATTAACATCCTAGCTGTGTGCAGCTAATGCTAACTGTGTTGCTGAGTGGCTGCACTTCTCAGCAGGAGGTCCAAAATTGTGAGAGGCTAGCACCACTTAAAACTAGCCTGTCTGCAGCTCTTAGAGGTGTAGAGTGGTTGGAGCAGGTGGTGGGTTTCTGTTGAAGGTCTTCTTCCTGAAAAGCAGATGTTTAGCATATTGTTCTTATTGAGATTTGGGCAGGAGAATTGCTTCCAGTACAGTCTTGAGATTCTGCTGGGGATTCATCTTTGTCACTCCCCACGTGTCATCTGTGTATTGTTATCTTGAGCTAGTGATCTCTGGTTCTAGACAACCACGCCAGGGAAATGTCTTCTCTGCATCCGTCTTGTCATGTCTGTGAAAATGTTGCTTGTTTGATGAGAATCCTCCCTCGCTATTCTCAAGAGAATATAGGCCCAGTTTGCTTAATCACTACCCATAAGACTATCTCCTCCCCATCCCAGGAAACAATCTGGTAAATCTTCATTGCGCTCCCATTTTAACATGTATATTCATATTTAGATATATAATATTAATATAGGTGAGGAGGGGTGGGGTGGGTGGTGGTGATAGACAGATGGTTGGGCAAAGGCCAGAGACAGAAAGACAGAATGCATGAGAAAAGATGATTGAAGAGTGGCGAATGTTGAAGCTAGAAGTATTGTAGATGGAAGGTGGGGGGGAGGGGAGAAGTAGGTGCAAGTCCAGGTGGTGCACAGAGGAGGGAGGGAAGGAATGAGTGGGAGAGGTTTTGATAGTTACAGGTACCTAAAATTGGAGATTTCAATGTTGATACTTTTGAATTGTAAGCTCCCCAAGCAGAATATAAGGTGCCATTCTTCCTGTTTGCATGTGAGGCACTGCACAAGCACATGCAATGGAGGAGGCCCAAGACAGAAAGGACAGCATGGAAATGGGAAGAGGAGTTGAAATAGTTAGCAACCGGGAGATTCGGTAGGCCTTTGCGGTCAGAGCGCGAGTGTTCAGTGAAACATCAGCAAGTCTTTCTACATGTCACTGAATGTAGTTGAGTGGGGTATTCTTTGGTAGTTTGATTTCTTCTGATTAGGAACATAATTGCAGTGCATCTGAATCAATTGTTTTAACCAAGTATCAGTTACCAATATTGAAATAGATATTTTCAGTTTGATCCTGTTGTTTGTGCGGAAAAAGCATGCATTCTGAATAGAAATTGGTGCTGCTGATTCATTGCATTCCCACTTCACACATGTATATTCATCTTTGGGCAGAGACAATAATAGTTTAGGAATGGTCATACCAAAACCCTATATAATTGCAGTAAGACATATTTATCTTTTCACTCTAATCCTCTTGCAATAAAGAAAAACAGGCAATTTGCCTTCCCAGTTGTTTGCTGGATGTACATAATGATATTCAGCAACCCATATAGAATCACTGAGCACCAAGATTTTTTGGTCTCTCACCATCCAGAGAATACTATGGATCTAGATTTTTTTCCATCCAAGTGGATGACTTCACATTTTCCCACATGACCTGCTGCCTCACAGTGCCAGATATCCAGGTTCGATCTTGACCTTGGGGGCTGTCTATGTGGAATTTGAACATTCTCCCTGTGAACACATTGGTTTCTCCTGGGTCTTACAGTTTCTTTCCACATCTCAATATGTTCAGGTTTGTAGATCAATTGTCCTCTGCAAATTGACCCTAGTATGTTGGTGGACGAACCAGGGCAGGACTTATAAAGAGCTGCTATCTCACTGCGCCAGGAACCTGAGTACAATCCTAACACCCGGTGATGTCTGTGTAGAGTTAACACATTCTCCCTGTGACTGCTTGGGTTTCTGCCAAACGTGCAGGTTTGTTGGTTAATTGGCCTCTGGAAATTGCCCCTAATGTGTAGGGAGTGGATGTGAAAGTGAGTTAAAATAGAACTGTTGTGACTGATCGATGGTCAGAGTAGACTTGGTAAGCTGTAGGTGTGTAGGAAAGAACTGCAGATGCTGGTTTAAATCAAAGGTAGACACAAAATGCTGGAGTAAATCAGCAGGACAGGCAGCATCTCTGGAGAGAAGGAATGGGTGACGTTTCAGGTCGAGACCCTTCTTCAGACTGAGATAAGCCATAGGGCCAGTTTCCATGCTGTCTCTCTAAATTAAACTAAACTAAACCGTATCTCCCCTTTCCAAGGAGAACATCTCCTACTGTACTCGTGTCTTGGCCATTTGCTTTGTGAAAAAGCTTTGATCAAGTTATGTCCTTAAGCACCAACCACTGCCCTCTTTGCAGATGTAAAGGACTTTAGAAACACCAGACATGTTTAAACTCTGAAACATCTGTAAAATAAAAACAATCAGTTGCTGACATAAATTGATGATACCTTTGACTGGTGGGATAGTGGGGGGGGGATGAGGAGAATATTTAGATATATAATATTAATAGAAGTACTGGAGTGTTGAGCTCGAATATGGGATTGCTAATGTAAAATCAGCATTTGCACGGTGATTAACATCAATATTTATCCACCTTACATATTTCTGCTGGATGTTAACTGTGCACACTATTCACTCATTTTTCTTCATCCTCATTTGTAGTGAAAATTAGTGGTGAGACCCGCATTTAATATTTAACCAAATTGATGGTAGCATTATAGTAATAAGCTATCTTTGTGAACCACTTTCATAACCATAGCTAGTGCAGATATGAAGCATAAATGTACACGTAATTATGTGTGCTGCGCTCAAAAACTACGGATCCAAATTTTGCACCCTTTGTGTTTATAACATTCCTGATTGTTTTCTTTATGCATACCGTACTATTTAAATTAATTTTATCCCTGCTCATTCTCATTTTCACTTTGTTTCCCCACCCCAGTCATTGTTGCATTGAGGGATTGATTGCCAACTTTCTCAGTGGAATCGTGTGACAGGAGTAGGAAATGTAAATCCTCCTCAATCTGTCACTGAGTGTAAAAAACGACCAAGTGCTGGAGTAACTCAGCGGGTCAGGCAGCATCCCTGGAGAACATGTGATGGGTGATGTTTCGTGTCGAGACCCTCCTGCAGACTGATTGTGGTTTGGGTGTTGGGTGGGGCAGGGGGGTGGGAGAAAGTTGAAAGAGGACAAAGCCTGACAAGTAATGGGTGGATACCATGCTGTTTCCATGCTCTCACTAAACTAAGCTATATCTCCCCTTTCCAAGGAGAACTTCTCCTACTGTACTCGTGTCTTGGCCATTTGGTTTGTGTAAAGCCTTGATCAAGTTATGTCCTTAAGCACCAACCACCTCCCCCTTTGCAGACCTAAAGGACTTTATAAACACGAGATGTTAAAGAAGGAACTGCAGATGCTGGAAAGTCGAGGGTACACAAAATGCTGGAGAAACTCAGCGGGTGCAGCAGCATCTATGGAGCGAAGGAGATAGGCAACGTTTCGGGGCGAAACCCTTCTTCAGACGAGACGCGTGTAAACTCTGAAACACTTTTAAAATAAAAACAATCAGTTGCTGACATAAATTGATGATACCTTTGACTGGTGGAATAGTGAGGGCGGGTGGGGAGAATATTTAGATATATAATATTAATATAGGTGAGGGGGGGTGGAGTGGGTGGTGGTGATAGACAGATGGTTGGACAAAGGCCAGAGACAGAAGGCATGAGAAAAGATGATTGAAGAGTGGCGAATGTTGAAGCTAGAAGTATTGTAGATGGAAGGTGAGGGGGAGGGGAGAAGTAGGTGCAAGTCCAGGTGGTGCACAGGGGGGAGGGAGGGAGGGAATGAGTGGGAGAGGTTTTTTCTTGTTACAGGTACCTAAAATTGGAAATTTCAATGTTCATACTTTTGGATTGAAAGCTCCCCAAGCAGAATATAAGGTGCCAATCTCCATGTTTGCATGTGAGGCACAGCACAAGCACATGCGATGGAAATGCAATGGAGGAGGCCCAAGACAGAAAAGACAGCATGGAAATGGGAAGAGGAGTTGAAATAGTTTGCAACCGAGAGATTCAGTGGGCCTTTGCGGACAGAGCGTGAGTGTTCAGTGAAACATCACCAAGTCTTTCTACATTTCACCGAATGTAGTTGAGTGTGGTATTCTTTGGTAGTTTGATTTCTTCTGATTAGGAACATAATTGCAGTGTATCTGAAGCAATTGTTTTAACCAAGTATCAATTATCAATATTGAAATTTATATTTTCAGTTTAATCCTGTTGTTTGTACGGAAAAAGCATGCATATCATTCAAACAACATTCTGAATAGAAATTGATGCTGCTGATTCAAGTTTTATTTAAAGCTGGTGATAAGTATAATCTTAAAATCAAATGATGGTGATTGGCTCTGATAAAGAATCTTTCCTATACCGTAAAGCAGAGCAAAATGACTATTACAACATGTCTTTGAAAGAAGAAAGTCTCCTCTTCCCTTCTGAGCTCCATGACTAATTCACCAAAAGAGGCCTCCCCACATAACTGTTTTTCTGATATGATTTTAGAGTAGGTCAAATGTTAATTACAGTGACCGCCCCATTTTATTTTCTAATGCAGTTATATGAATGAAAAATCTAGATACAGACACAACTAGTGAGTTTACCACGTCAGAGAAATATTAAAGCCTGCCTCTGTGAGTGTTCATATATGAAGACATATATGTGTGTGCATATATGTCTTCATATATGCACACACATAATAAAAATACATAGAATGCACGCACACAAATAACCACAAATAGACAAATATAGATAGGTACATAGATACGAGGGGATTAAAGGCTTTGTGGCCGTTTGCAGATGATACGTAGATAGGTGGAAAGGCAGGTAGTGTAGATAAAGCAGGGACTCTGTTAATCTGCAAGTCGAATCGCAAGTAGGAAAGAAAACAAACTCAATGCTAGCATTTATTTCAAGAGGGCTTGCATACAAAACAGGGATGTAATGCTGAGGCTCTATAAGGCGCTGGTAAGGCCACATTTGGAATATTGTGAGCAATTTTGGGTACCTATCTGAAGAAGGATGTGCTGGCTCTGGAGAGGGTCCATTGGAGGTTTACATGAATGATGTTGTGTTTAAGAAGAAACTGCAGATGCTGGAAAATCGAAGGTACACAAAAATGCTGGAGAAACTCAGCAGGTGCAGCAGCATCTATGGTGCAAAGGAAATAGGCAACGTTTTGGGCCGAAACCCGTCTTCAGACTGGGGCTCGGGTTACATGAATTATGCCAGGAATGAGTAGGTTAACCATTGCTAAGAGTTTGTCGGCACTGGGCCTGTACTCCGCTGGAGTTTAGAATGGGGGGGGACCTCATTGGAACATACAGAACAATGAAAGGCTTGGATAGAGTAGATGTGGATAGGATGTTTCCACTAGTGGGAGAGTCTAGGACTAGAGGTCGTGGCCTCAAAATTAAAGGACGTTTAGGAAGGAGATGAGGAGAAATTTCTTTCGTCAGAGGGTGGTGAACTCTTTGCCACAGAAGGCTGTGGAGGATAGATCAGTGGATATTTTAAGGCAGATATAGATAGATTCTTGATCAGTACAGGTGGCAGAGGTTATGGGGAGAAGGCAGGAGAATGGAGTTAGGAGGGAGAGATAGATCAGCCATGATTGAATCGCAGAGTAGACTTGAGCCGAATGGCCTAATTTTACTTATGACCTTACGACCTTATAACATGTGCAGGCAAAGAGACAAACATCTATACAAAGATGTACAACTATACTGCACGAAACATGACATTTTCAACAGAGATTTTCAAAAGCAGGATGCACAGATTGTTATTTGCCTTAGATGATGAGGGGCAGTGAGAGAAATTGTAAAATCCATACTCCCACTTTAGCTGAGATAAACTAGCCATCATCAATGAATCATGGATTAAATTGAAGATATCGTCAGTAGTAAATATTCAGCAGGGTACTGCATGGCCTCTACAATTAGTCACAAGGGCTGCTGGTTGGAACAGACTGTAAAAGGTATTCGTATAAGGTATCAACTGTGGCCTACACTTGTCTATTAATACAAAGCATTTGGCTCATTGAAGATGTTATAGTCCTGTGTTTATTTTATATTTGACATTATATAAATTGAGAAATTATTTTTCAATAGTTGAGAAAATATTAGAACTCATTAATGTTGGAAAATAGTAAGATTAAATGAGAACTTACCAGTTTGAAGTTTGATCTTTATTTTATGAGGAGTTACGTTAGTGATTACGTGAAGAAGCCCCGCCAGTCCGCATACGCGTCAATCTTCAAAGCAGTGGTATAAAATCACAGGTAACAGTAATTGAAGTAACATAGTAAGATCAGCAACTTGAGAACTACCAGATGACCTACTAAGACAACCCAGACTAAGACTTTTGCCTTCCATCACAGTGAGGAGGTGTTTGGTGAACTCACTGTGGTGGATGTTAATTTTGTGTTTATTGTGTGTTTTTGTTACTTTTATTATATATATGACTGCAGGCACGAAATTTCGTTCAGACCGAAAGGTCTGAATGACAATAAAGGTAATCTAATCTAATCTAATCTAACCTTTGTGAGAGAGGGTTGGGAGTGGAGGGCACGTAATCACCAACGTAACTCCTCATAAAATAAAGATCAAACTTCAAACTGGTAAGTTCTCATTTAATCTTACTATTTTACTTCGGAGTCACGTGAGTGATTCCGTGAAGAGTTCAAAGCTCTGTGATTTCATGCCACAGATTCAAATCCCGGCGTCTCACTGCATCGATTGACTCAGGATGAGTGAATAATCAACAATGCATTAACCATGACATTAAATCAAATGTATTAATGGTTTACGTTAATAAAGAAAATCAATAGCAACCCCTCTATCTCAGGGGAGGCTAAAGTGGACGCACAACAGAATGGGCAAATAGCCCGGGTAAGCAATCGGCCTGTGGTAAAAACAATTTGAAAATCAATTCAGTTGACCATCCTGCGGTCCTGAGGATATGGTCGATGGGAATATCCATTGCCCTGGCCGCTGACGTTGATGTCACCCTGGTGGAATGAGATGTGAAATTGTCTGTGTGAATACCTGCATAAAACAGAACCTGCTTCAGCCACCTTGAAATAGTCTGTACCGACCTTTTCTTTTTTTTTAATATATATTTTATTTATTAGAGGTAAATACATCAATGTACTTCACATATATCTTGTTACAATCATTGTACCCCATAAGTTTATGGCTTTTAAAGAAAAAGAATAGAAAGAAAGAGAGTGAAATAGGTGAAAAGAGTTGTGATAGTGCAAGAGCGTGCCAAAAGGGAGAAGAAACCCTTGGTCAAAGAATTAGAGAAAGGGGGTTAAGAGATAGACCCTAAAAAAAAGGAAAAGGAAAGAAAAAGCCAGTTACTCTGTTATATATATCACGCAAAAGGAATCCACCAACTCCATAGTTTTTCATCCCCCCCTACCAAGGCCCGAGGTACTCCTGCACCCTATCTTTGTAGCAGTTCTATAAATGCAGACCACGTCTGAAAGAAGCATTCTGATTTTCCTTCCAGGCGAAGTCTCATATTTTCCAGATGTAGTGTTTCAAACATAGTTGAAATCCACATAGTTAATGTTGATATAGGAGCATTTTTCCAGAATTTTAAGATTAGTTTTTTTCCTATTATTAAGCCGTAATCAAATAAATTATTTTGATACGCATTTAATTCCGGACTACCTTCTGTCATTCCAAAAATAATCCATTCTGGCTTTGGTGTCATTTTTATTTTAAACACTTTTGTGAAAATTTCAAAGATTTCAATCCAAAACCTTTGAATTTTTGTACAAAAGATGAATGAGTGCGCTATTGTAGCTTCTTGACAGTGGCATTTATCACAAATTGGTGAAACAGTAGGGAAAAATTTATTGAATTTTGTTTTTGAGTAGTATAATCTATGTATAATTTTAAATTGTATTAAAGTGTGTCTTACGTTAATTGAGCATTTGTGCACATTTAATAAGTATTCTTTCCACCTTTCATTGGAAATGTTTATGCTTAGTTCGTTTTCCCACTCACCTCTAATACCTTCCGTTGTTGGTATTACTGCATTTAGTATAATATTATATATATGTGAAATTAAATTTGGTGATTCCGCCTTTGTATACATTACTTCATCTAGTAAGTCTAATGGCATTGTGTGAAATTCATGTGCATGTTTTTTCAAATAATCACATATTTGGAAATATTTAAAATGCTGATTGTTACCCAGATTGTATTTTAGTTGTAATTTTTTAAATGATAATAGTTTTCCCGTATCATACAAATCTCCCAAAGTTTTAATTCCTGCTCTTTCCCATTGTATGAATGCTTTGTCTATAATCAAGGGTTTAAACAGAGGGTTTTTAGCAATAGGAGATAGGAGAGATAAGTTTCTTAATTTTAAATTGTATTTTATTTGTTTCCAAATTTTGATGGTACTATCTATAATTGGGTTTTTGTTGTAGTTTGTATTATTCACCGTCATTGGTGAAAGAAGGATCGCACCAATATTAAAGGGGGAGCAGTCCTCTTTTTCCATAATGATCCATTCCGGTTCATGAAGAGCATTAACCAACAATTGAATACTATTTCTAATATTTACCGACCAATAATACATAAAATTAGGGAGTGCTAATCCCCCTACTACTTTGGGTTTATTCAGGTGTGGTCTTTGTATTCTATGGGACTTATAATCCCAAATAAAATTTGTAATATCTGAGTCCAATTTTTTTTAAAAACCTTTTGGGTAGATATAGTGGGATTGATTGGAACAAGTATAGAATTTGTGGTTTAAAAATCATTTTTATGGCGTTTATTCAACCTATTAAGGACATTGGGAGCGTTTTCCAGAATTTAATTAAATTATGTAATTTCTTAAGTACAGGGTTATAGCTTGCTTTAAACATGTCTTGATATCTTCTAGTAATTTCAATGCCCAAGTATTTAAATTTTTCCCCAGCTATCTTAAAAGGAAATTGTACGAGATGTATAGAATCTTTGGTTTTATTGACATGATTTCATTTTTATTCCAGTTTATTCTGTAACCTGAAAATGAACTGAAATCATCAATTAAATTTAAAATATTGGGTACAGTGATATGAGGCTTTGTGATGTACAAAAGGACATCATCAGCGTATAATGATATTTTATTGTTTGAATATTTTGTCTTATATCCGTGGATATTCGGATGAGTTCTAATACTTTCCACTAGTGGTTCAATTATGAGGGCAAATAACAATGGTGATAATGAACAACCTTGTCTATTACCCCTTGACAGTTGAAATTTCGTGGGTAAAATAGTATTTAGTTAATATTCTGGCCGTTGGCTTATTATATATTAATTTAATCCATTGAATGAAATTCTCTCCCAGTTGAAAATTTTGCAATATCTTAACCATATACTTCCATTTAACCTGATCGAATGCTTTCTTTGCATCCAGCGAAATAATTGCGAGATTTGGATCTTTAGTTTGGTGTGAGTACATTATATTAAGCAGACGTCTCAAATTATTAAATGAATGTCTCTTAGGGATAAAGCCCGTTTGATCCAGATGTATTAGTTTAATGGCGTACTTACTTAATCTTCTTGCTAATATTTTTGCTAATATTTTTTGATCTGTATTTAACAACGCAATAGGACTGCAAAATGAGGTTCCTCCTGATTTATTTTGTTTAGTGTCTTGCATTTTGACTAGGTTTAGTACCTATGTATCTTGTGGTGTATCCATACCTCAGGTCTTTAAGCAATGGGGGAACAGTCAACCTACCAAGTTCAGTTTGTGGATTTCTTTTGCGATTATCCTTGAATAAAAAAAGAACACACATGTGATTAATTGTGATAGTAAAAAAAAATAGTAAAAGTGAAAATACAGTGACCGAGCTTGTCGGCACTGTAATAAGTGGCCCACCTGTTGGTGGGAGAAAACATTGTATCGACTTCCGTTGTCGATGTTAATAAACAAATAGCTCCGTTCCCTCAATAAGTCATAACATATCCATACTAGAACTGAGCCGATTCCAAATCACCTATATAATACCTAATTGCAGTACATATATCCATTTCATATGTATTCCCAAATATATCTAACTGTTTTATCAACAGAATGATAAGCATCAGTTTTTACCTCGATAATTATCACCTATTGGTTGAAGGGGCTACCTAGGGCAGGCTTCTGGATCTGAGCCAGGAGCCCGTCATCCCCCTCACAACCCGGTTATAAATCTGCTTAAAACTTATTAAGATGTTAAGTTATAGATGTTATATTGTAAATCAGCCCCTTACTACCGATCTGGTTAATGTTCATTACAATTTCTATGATAGTATTCTATGTTTTAAGTGTTAAAAGTGTTATTTCTATAACATTAGGTTACTCAGTTAAAAATTTTAAACCACGGTAATTGCTCTGTTCAGATTATATTGTAAAGCTCTGTATTCAGTGTTTATCTTTTTCCACTTCACTTGGAACCCAGTATGTCCTTGAATTAACATTCCTCGATAAGCCATCGAGTCTAAACACTGGGAGAGTTCCATCTTCTGTTGAACACATTTCATGTTGAAATAGTAAAGAGAGTGTCCATGCAGTACAGCTTTTCAAGTTACTTATTCTCTTCCACGATGGTTAAGGCATATTTATATGCGCTCTCCGGATTTGTAAACGATTTTTGTTGATCGTTGTAAGAAATGCGCATTCTCACGGGAAATGAACCGACCTTTCCTTGTGTGGTTGTTTGTCGCTAATAAACAATGCTGATTCCACACCTCTTAGGGTTTTGGTGGCCTTGATATAATATAGCAAGCCTGCCCTCACACATAGACGTGAGTCCGTGGGGTATGCCAAAATATGATCTTAAATCCTGCCACTCCTGGTCTGCTCTGCTTGTGTAGATCAGAAATGTAAAACGTAATGGCATCTGCAGCCATTTCCATCTAGCCTCAGCTTTTGCAATATCTGCCCTTGTTGTGCTGATACTAGTGTCATGACTAAGGATGTAGCTGAAGCCCCCTGGTGAAGTATTGTTAACACACTGTCAATATCCAATACTGCATATACTTGTAGTGGGATTACTTGTGTTAAAGATATATTTTACAAACCCGACAGAGTGGATCCCGTTTGCTGCAGCTAATATGATGGGAAGACATGTTGGGCACAGTTAGTGGCCCTATAACTGAATTATTGTCAAAGACCATTTAAGAATGAACTGGAAGACATCAGTAATCTGTACTGTATTAAATTGTAACATTAACATTAAACAAACCGCTTCCGATCTCCTAATAGGAAATGTACTGCTTTTTTGGTGCTGTCCCTGCACTTTGCAGTGAGCACATCCATGGATTGATGTGACAACCTGAGCCATAAGGAAGTCCATTCAGAATGTGTAAGTCAATAATTGTTTTATTATGCAGAAGGTGGTTTCCTGAACCACAGTTTGAACCAGCACATTTTTCGTTTTTTAGAATAACCGTATACGGTTGTATTATTAGGCCTGACGGAAGCAGAAAGCATGGCTGCATAGCCAGTCATACAGTACGAAAACTAAAGTGAGATCTTGCTGACTTTATTTCAAGACCCGACTGATGAGGCAAAATGGAGGAAAACATAAAAGAACATTCCTCCTTCTTGTAGCGAGAATGTATCTCTCCCCACTGTTATGCCACATATTTTTGCAATCAGTGAATAAGCATGAAACCAACATGTCGATATTCGGAGTTCCATTGAACCATGCTTTCATAATACTTTGTGATCCAATACGTATTCTGTGTTGTCATCGATCTGAACTTGATGATACACCAGTGGCAAAGGAGATTAGGTAAATTATTACAGGATACTTTTACTTGATTGCCATGTGACTAACATATGCCACCACCATAGTGTAACAACTTGAAGTTGAGCATGCAGATTATGTATATACGCTCAATAGCCCTTTACCCGTAGGGTGCATCTAGTGTATATAGTTAGTTGATACCAACAACTGAAGAATTGGCAACTCATGCAAATCTCCCCCACCTCCAAACGAGAGATGATATTTGCAATTTCCCACCTTAGAGCACTTCGCATCAGTTTATAGATAACTGAAATTCGACTGACCACACTACTGGAGCAATGCTGAATACTGTTTGTTCATCATTGTGACTTAGGTAGCTTCAGCTTACAATAGCATAAGCTTGTTAACAACGATCTACATGTCATTTGAGAGGTTGCTACTTTGCACGATGTCAGTTCCCCGACTTGCACAGCTGAAACACAGCTACTATATTGCCAATTACTCTTGATGAATAGAAGTCAGCTTTATAACAGGTTTCTATTAACTCCAACCTCTTGCCACAGGGCGGAGTCCTAGGCTAATTAATTGTTAAAGGTAAATCACAATGTCTATTTAGTAACAACTTAAAGTTAACTGGATGGATGAGCCCATTTTCTCAAATATTTTTTGGGGCTGAAACAGATGATTTTAATGAAATACAGCATTAGAATATCATCCAGACAAGACATAACAAGTGTTTTTAAATTCTGAGTCCAAACACCAATTTTATTCATTAGTTAAATAACCTGGGTAAATAGTTTATTCCATTTTGCAATGTTTTACTGTTATTAGTACTGTTATCATTGCCTTTTGATAATTTCCAATGTCTCCAATGATCTCTGCGATGGGAACTGCATAGAATGGATCTTTGAGACCCTTATGAATCCGTTGTTAGTCAGTAAAGAAGTTTCCTATTTGGAAAGTTCATATGCGAGTTAACCAACATTCTCCATTTTTCATAATGAACAGGCCACTCCTATCATCATTCCATGGGTGTCTTGCACGATAACTCTGGCCCGATATCCGAGCCTGTCTTAAATAACAATCCTGGCCATAATACTGAGCCTCCCTCATAGATTTTGTCCAAAGGCAGCCTGCCTAAACGACAATTCTGGCCCTAATTCCAAACTTGCTTGGAATGCTAGTATTGTGCAGTTTTACATAGTTAAATGCCTCTAAGCAGATGCTTTTATCATTTGTGTGTTGTACATACAAGTGTAAATATTACCAACTTGTGAGTGGTCCACTTACCCATGTTTCGGAAGTGCCAGACCCACCTTATTGAGTAGGACTAGTAGGGTGTGTGGAACGTCTGCCCAGCTGTCATGCTGCCACCAGCTTCAGTGAACCGCTTACTGCCGATGAACGCCTGGGGTGCGTTCTGAAATGATGAACTTTTGCCTGCCGTTGGCCTTGATTGATCCGACAGCTTTTGGCCTTGATTGATCTGACAGCTTTTGCTTCATCCGCCAGGTTTTTCCTGTTGAATAGGCCTTACCTAAATAGAAGATTCGGCGGCTGGCTCTCATATCCCCCTGTTAGCACTGTTCACTGCCGGCACGCATGTGCTCCAGTATGTTCCACCGACATCTTTAGAATCTGGAGTCAGTTACATCTGACCTTTCGCACGCCCCTCCTCAGAGAGAGAGATTCGTATGCAGCCCTAAACAGGTGCTGCCGCAGGCCCCTGAGGATACCTACGCTGATACGGCCCCCAATGGACCTATACCAGGATGGAACATTCTGTTGGGATGGCAAACTTTGTTGTCAGGAATGGTGCCTCCAGGGCCGGCCTGAAGCCGATTGGACCGATTGTTCCCAATTGGGCCCCGTGAGTAAGGGGGCCCCGCGCCAGAGTAATCTAATCTCGGCTCGGGTAGATGTACCCCGGGTGGAGGGGGGAAAGAGGGGTGGAGAGAGAGTAGAGGGGTGGAGGGGGGAGAAAGGGGTAGATGGGGAGGGAGGTGTGAGAGGGAATGGAGAAGGGGGAGAGGGGAAGGTGGGTCGTTCCCTCATGGTCCCGGGGCAGCGCTTCTGCCCCTTCAGTCGCCATGCTTCACGCACACAGCTCCGGCTCCACGGCTCTCTCTCCCCGGGGAGATGCAGTGAACAATACATGGAGGGCCGGGCCAGGGGTTGGAGCAATGTTTACAAACATCGGCCTCAGCTCACACACGTGCGCCCGGACCACGGCATCCGCTCCTGCCGCCGGCCCTGTCCCTCCCTTCTCCCCTTCCCTTCTTCCCTCCCTCCTTCCTCTCTCTTTTCCCTTCTCTCATTCGCTCCATCCCTTCTTTCTCTCCTTCCCTCCCACCTTTCTCTACTTCCCTCACTCCCTCCCTTCTGTCCTTCATCCCTTCTCTCCCTCCTTCCCTTCCTCCCTGCCTCCCTCCCTTCTCTCCCTCACTTCTCTCCCCCCCCCCCCTTCTAACCTTCCCTCCCACACACACATTATGCACAGAAAACTAACACACAGTTAGGATGGGGTAGAGGCCCAAAGGGTAGGATGGGGCTGAAGCCCAAAATGTAATGCCTGGACTGGTTTTTCACCAATGGTTATTGGTTTTCCAGGATTTATTTAATTAAATTACTTTTTTCTTTCATTTCAGTTACTAAAACAAGTGATATTGTACCTATTTACTTTTCAGAGGTGATTTACACATTTTATTTGTTACATGGGCTTATATGTATGCAATTTTATTTTAAAATGTAGCTTAGATATGTTTAGAAACATGGAAACATAGAAAATAGGTGCAGGAGTAGGCCATTTGGCCCTTCGAGCCTGCACCGCCATTCAATATGATCATGGCTGATCATCCAACTCAGTATCCTGTACCTGCCTTCTCTCCATACCCCCGATCCCTTTAGCCACAAGGGCCACATCTAACTCCCTCTTAAATATAGCCAATTAACTGGCCTCAACTACCTTCTGTGGCAGAGAATTCCAGAGACTCACCACTCTCTGTCTTTGGTCCATTAAGTCGCATGCACTTTTTAAGCGCCCATTTTGATTATTTTCCATTCTACCATAGAGATATAAAGTCTATAATAAGATTTTAATTATATTTCTATGAATCTACAGACCTTGGTTGTGAACCTGGGGCTCACCAAAAGTGTTCCCAATTGGGCCCCACACCTCCTAAGGCCAGCCCTGGGTACCTCTGACACGTGCCCTTCATCCCTTGGGGTTTGCTCCACAGCTATACCCTCAGACTCGGCGTCAGAATTACACTGACCCGGCATGCTCTCCTCCTCCAAGAGGGAGACATGAAGCAGCCCTGTCCCAGGCAGGCGCTGTTGGCGTGGGCTCTCCTACAGGCCGGCGCTGTCACACATTAAGCAGCCCTGTCAACAGGTGCTGCTGGCGCGGGCTCTCCCGTAGGCCGGCGCTGTGGCAGATTCGGTATCAGCAGGACACTGACCCGTCATGGTCTCCCCCTCCAACAGGGAGACATTAAGCAACCCTGTCCCAGGTGCTGCTGGCGCGGCCTGCCCCATCTGTTGCAGATCCGGTGTCTGAGGTGTACTGACCCGGCATGGTGTCCTTCTCCAAGCGGGTACATTAATTTTGGAGTGTGGAGCTTCACCTGGGAAGGTTTAAAATTACAACAGCATCATGCAAATACACACATTACCAGAGGGGAGCCCTTGCAGCCCGAGTCCAATAAGGCGGATGGATTTATCGGAGATTTCACCCCATGCCTGGGGACCACCGTGTCTGTGATCCGCTGACCGCACTGTCAGCGACCGACTCTGGCGGCGATACCATGTTTCCTGCTTGATTTGCCCCTCCACGGGAATCACAGCAGGCTGGAAGCCACTGACCACCTTGTCAGTGGCTGGAATCGCGAACCCGACATCATCCGAATATCCGCTTCTGCGTTCGGAACCGGGGACACCCCACAGCCCATAGCCGGTCACTCGCCGGCCTTCGCCATAAATCTAGCAAGAAACCTCTGTGAAGAGAGTTTCCTGCTCGAACAGCAAACCCTGGTAAGTAATACAAAACTTACCTTCTAGGTTTAAACTTACCGCAGGCAGGAGCGATGCCCTGCCAGTCCGGTGCTTTGCCATGCGAACGACGATATATGACGCGCAGGCGGACTGGCGGAGCTTCTTCACGGAAGTAAAATGTTTAATTGTTATCTAGTGTGTGGTAGATTCATAAATATGCCTTTTATTTTATGTTGAATTGCTAAAAGTAACTGCTATATTTCTCCATGAAGTATTTATTATCTTATATATTACTGACTAATACATTGTATTACGTCAAAGTATGTTTTGTCAGTAATATATACAGCAGAGTTAGAAGCTCACAGTACTTGTAAGTTGAGAAATTTGTACAATTGAGGTTTAGATATTTATAAAGTCAATCGATACTTAAAAAAAGCTGCCATTAACTTAAATTAATTGGGGTTTTTTTTAGAATTAAATTTAATTAGCAAATTAATTAATCATTTTGTTTGTGTGATTTACGGCCATCTCATTGTATCATTGCTCTTCCAGCATTAAAGGCTAATAAAAGTTTTATCTTTACATGGAACAGCAAGTCACAGCATGCTGAATTCTGTTACTCATACTATAAAGGGTAATTTTGCTCTCATAAACAATGCAAGTAACATTTTGCATGACATCATCTGTATGTGCATGGACTATGGGTACAGCAACATAGAGGATAACACAAAAGAGTTGTATGAGTTACATACAGTACATAACATCACACAATTTTGTTGAATCGTATACAAAGGTGAGGGGTAGTGGAATAAGGTTTAATATGCCTTACTTACAATAGTTATGAAAAACATATTTTTTCTGTAAAAGGAAATAAAGCTTGGTATGGCATTGGTTGTTTTCAGTGAACCAATTTATAGAGTCGTTCTGAAAAAAAAATTCTGAATGGTAGGATTTTATCTTAGGTTTTGAAAAACACTATTTCTGGTTTAAGAAATTTCTGATTTCTGGTTTCTACTGCAATTTAAAAATACCCCTATTTATTGTGGTTGTACATGACACATTGATAAATGTCATCACTTCATGGAAAATTTATTAAATTATTGTCTCAAATAACAAGCTCTTCCAGCTGAAGACATGATTTGCAGAATGTGTGAACCTATTTATTAATGGTTCTCATTTTATTCATTTAGCAATAACATCCTCCCAGTAAAAGTATTGATTTTAAGAAAAATAATGTATTTATTTAATATTTAGAATTATGCATATTTTTTATCCTTTCTCAACAAATATTTCCCCATAATGGTCAGAGGTTAAGGGAAAATATCTACTGATCTAGCCAAGAAATTAGATTTCAGGAGAAAGTCAGAAACCAAGGCCTCCAGTGAAAGTTGTCAATTTGGTCTCATATTACAGCGAAAACTGATTAAAACAAATAAGATTACCTGCATTTCAGGTTTTTAATGAGCTCTTCGTCCAATGAGCTGGTTTTATACCATGTGCAAGATTTGCCATTTTTCTGAAACATATTGTAATATAATGTTCAATGTCATTGCAGTACAAATCATACCAGACAATGGTACTTCAATATGAAAGAAAGCATTCTACTGTGGCTACACAATGTTCATTTCAACCCAAAATCTACATAATTTTAGCAGTAAACTTGAGAAACCTGTATCAATTGTTGGCAACACAGCTATCAATGCATTTTAAAGATGTTACATATACTTTTTAATTCATTTCCCCAGTTACGGACATTGGATTGCAAATATCTTTCCCCTCACTCAGAACAGTTAATCCAACAGAAACAATGACAATTGCAATCATCTTTTCTGTTTGGTTCAATGTTCCTGTGAAAATCTGGGGACTTACATTGGACTTTTTACAGGAATCCCAAAACACTGATGTTTTAGTCTTTTTATATCACAATCTTAGCTTGTCAATAATTATTATTTGGAAAACTACTGCAGTTTTGTTTTAATTATTATTTTAATTAAACATCGTATGAACACATGTATCAATATCCTGCACCATTGGCTCTTAAGTTTTGGTAGTTAAAACATGAAGAACATTTTTGAATAAAGTAAAGAGAAATGATAATACACAGTAAATTTCATTTTATTATTGGCAATTGGTATAATAAACTAATAAATGACAGAAATACTTTAAATAGGTACATAACATGTTAAATATAGAAGATAGATACAAAATGCTGGAGTAACTCAGCGGGACAAACAGCATCTCTGGAGAGAAGGAATGGGTGACGTTTCGTGAAGAGAACCTTCCTCAGACTGATGACAGGGGAGTGGGCGGGACACAGATCGAATGTAGGCAGAGACAGTAAGACTGGTGGGAGAACTGGGAAGCGGGATGGAATGGAGCGAGAGGGAAAGCAAGGGCCAGTTGAAGTTAGAGAAGTCATTGTTCAAATTGCTGGGGTAACAGCCTGACATATGAGTTTTTGTTGTCCAAGTGGTCCAGAGCGGAGTGGAGGGCCAGCGAGATCGCGTCCACCGTTGATCTGTTGTGGCGGTAAGCGAACTGCAGTGGGTCCAGGTTTTTGTCGAGGTAGGAGTTGATTTGCGCCATGATCAACCTCTCGAAGCATTTCATCACCACAGGTGTTAGTGCCACTGGTCGATAGTCATTGAGGCACGTCACCTTGCTCTTCTTGGGCACTGGTATTATTGATGCCCTTTTGAGGCAGGTGGGAACCTCAGACCTCAGAAGTGACAGGTTGAAAATGTCCGTAAAAACTCCAGCCAGTTGGTCCGCACAGGTTTTTAGAACACGACCAGGTATGCCATCAGGTCCAGGCGCTTTTCGAGGGTTCACCCCTCTGAAGGATTTCTTGACGTCGGCCTCTGTGACTGAGACTGAAATACCATCACAGCGAATGGGGGCTCGGGAAGGCACATCGGTGTTCTCCCTATCAAAGCGTGCGTAAAATGCATTGAGCTCATCAGGGAGTGATGTATCGCCGACATCCGAGCTGCCTCCTGGTTTCGCCTTGTAGGAGGTGAATGCATTCAGTCCCTGCCACAGCAGCCGAACATCTGTCTCATCCTCCAGTTTGAGCAGAACTCCCTTTTGGCCTTTTTGATGGCCTTACCAAGGTCGTATCTGAACTTTGTGTAGACCACTGTATCATCAGACATGAATGCCTGGTGCCTGGTCTTCAGAAAAGTGTGGTTAGAGCACATAGTATTGGGGGCAGGGTGTTGACATGGATAGAAAATTGGTTGGCTGACAGGAAGCAAAGTGTAGGAGTGAACGGGTCCTTTTCAGAATGGCAGGCAGTGGCGAGTGGAGTGCCGCAAGACTCGATGTTGGGACCGCAACTGTTTACCATATATATTAATGATTTGGAAGAGGGAATTAGGAGCAACACTAGCAGGTTTGCAGATGACACAAAGCTGGGTGGCTGTGTGAACTGTGAAGAGGATGTTAGGAGGTTGCAGGGGAACCTGGACATGTTGAGTGAGTGGGCAGATGCGTGGCAGATGCAGTATAATATAGATAAATGTGAGGTTATCCACTTTGGCGGCAAAACCAAGGGGGCAGATTATTATCTCAATGGGGTTAGGTTAGGTAAGGGGGAGGTACAGCGAGACCTGGGTGTCCTTGTACACCGGTCACTGAAAGTTGGCGTGCAGGTACAGCAGGCAGTGAAGAAAGCTAATGGAATGTTGGCCTTCATAACAAGAGGATTTCAGTACAGGAGTAAAGAGGTTCTTCTGCAGTTGTATAGGGCTCTAGTGAGACCACATCTGGAGTATTGTGTACAGTTTTGGTCTCCTAATTTGAGGAAGGACATCCTTGTGATTAAGGCAGTACAGCGTAGGTTCACGAGATTGATCCCTGGGATGGCGGGACTGTCATATGAGGAAAGATTGAAAAGACTAGGCTTGTATTCACTGGAGTTTAGAAGGATGAGGGGGGATCTTATAGAAACATATAAAATTATAAAAGGACTGGACAAGCTAGATGCAGGTAAAATGTTCCCAATGTTGGGTGAGTCCAGAACCAAGGGCCACAGTCTTAGAATAAAGGGGAGGTCATTTAAGACTGAGCTGAGAAAAAACTTTTTTACCCAGAGAGTTGTGAATTTACGGAATTCCCTGCCACAGAGGGCAGTGGAGGCCAAATCACTGGATGGATTTAAGAGAGAGTTGGACAGAGCTCTAGGGGCTAGTGGAGTCAAGGGATATGGGGAGAAGGCAGGCACGGGTTATTGATAGCGGACGATCAGCCACGATCACAATGAATGGCGGTGCTGGCTCGAAGGGTCAAATGGCCTCCTCCTGCACCTATTTTCTATGTTTCTATGTTTCTAATACCCTGTTCCTGCCTTCTCCCCATATCGGTTGAATCTGCTAGCCCTGAGCTCTATCTAACTCTCTTTTGAATGCATCCAGAGTCAGCCTCTACTACCTTCTGAGGCAGAGAATTTGACAAATTCACAACTCTCTGGGTGAAAAAGTTTTTCCTCATCTCAGTTCTAAATAGCCTACCACTTATTCGTAAACTGTGGCCCCTGGTTCGGGTCCGTTTCCTGCATCTAGCGTGTCCCTTAATAATGTTATATTTTTATAAGATCCCTTCTCATCCTTCTAAATTCCAGTGCATACAAGCCCAGTCGCTCCATTCGTGTATCATATGACAGTCCCCCCATCGTGAACCTACGCTGCATTCCCACAAGAGCAATTGTCCTTCCTCAAATTAGGAGACCAAAACTGTACATAATACTCTAGGTGTGATCTCACCAGAGCCCTGTACAACTGCAGAAGGACCTCTTTGCTCCTATATTCAAAACCTCTCATTATTAAGCCAACATGCCATTAGCTTAAGAAGGGTCTCGACCCGAAACGTCGCCTATCTCCTTCGCTCCTTAGATGCTGCTGCACCCGCTGAGTTTCTCCAGCTTTTTGTGTACCCCAGCTTTCTTGCATTCTTACTTTCAGTGATTAATGTACAAGGACATCAGCTCTCATTGCACTTCCCCTTTTCCTAATTTGGCACCATTCAGATAATAATCTGCCTTCTTGTTGTTGCTACCAAAATAGGTAACCTCACATTTATCCACATTATACTACATCTGCCATGCATCTGCCCACTCACCCAACCCATCCAAGTCACCCAGCATCCTCATAGCATCCCCTTCACAGTTCACAATGCCTCCCAGCTTTGTGTTATCTGCAAATTTGCTAATGTTACTTTTAATTCCTTCATCTAACTAATTAATGTATATTGTAAATCCTGCGGTCCCAGCACCCAGCCTTGCGGTACCCCACTAGTCACTGCCTGCCATTCTGAAAGGGACCTGTTAATCCCTACTCTTTGTTTTCTGTTTGCCAACCAATTTTATATCCATGTGAATACCATACCCCCAATACCATATGCTCTAATTTTGTCCACTAACCTCCTGGGTGGGACCTTTCTGAAAGTCCAGATGCACTACATCCACTTATCCATTTTACCTGTTACATCCTCAAAAAATTCCAGTAAATTGGTCAAGCAAGATTTCCCCTTCATAAATCCATGCTGACTTGGACCGATCCTGTTACTGCTATCCAAATGCACCGTTATTACATCTTTCCACACTGTGCAGAGGTCAGTGTTCAGAGAATGGGAAGGGTTGAGGAAACTTTAATTGAAGGAATTCAGGAACAGGAAGAACAGTAGGGGTGAATAATAAAGGGGTGGTGGGAGGGAACAGTAAGCATTGCTCAGTAGCTATTATTACTCCTGTCAAGTTTGCTTGCACGTGTTCTTTTTAATTCCACATAACATAGAAACATAGAAACATAGAAAATCGGTGCTGGAGGACGCCATTCGGCCCTTCGAGCCAGCACCGCCATTCATTGTGATCATGGCTGATCGTCCGCTATCAATAACCCGTGCCTGCCTTCTCCCCATATCCTTTGACTCCACTAGCCCCTAGAGCTCTATCCAACTCTCTTAAATCCATCTAGTGATTTGGCCTCCACTGCCCTCTGTCGCAGGGAATTCCATAAATTCACAACTCTCTGGGTAAAAAAGTCAGAAAACACTAAATATTAATAATAATAAAACATTAATGGTAAAACACCATTGATCAAGCATGTGAACCAACAAAATACCAGATCAAAGGGAGGCTACAGGTTTTTGGCTGTTGAGTAGAGCAACTTCTCGTGGATATAAACTGTTTTCATGTCTGGCTGTGGCAGCTTTGACAGTCCGGAGTCGCCTTCCAGAGGGAAGTGATTCAAAGAGTTTATGGCCAGGATGAGAGGGGTCAGAGATGATCTTGCCAGCTCGTTTCCTGGCCCTTGCAGTGTATAGTTCATCAATGGCGGGAAGGTTGCAGTCAATAACCTTCTCTGCTGATCGGACGATTCGCTGCAGTCTCCAGGTGTTGAGCTTGGTGGCTGAGCCAAACCAGACCACGGTGGAGAAGGTGAGAACAGACTCTACGATGGCCGAGTAGAATTGGACCATCATTGCCTGTGGCAGATTGTGCTTCCTCAGCTGCCGTAGGAAGTACATCCTCTGTTGTGCCTTTTTGACTGTGGAGTCGATGGTAGTCCCCCACTTAAGGAGATGATGGTTCACAGGAACCTAAAGTACTCTACAGGTGTGACTGTGGTGTTGTTGATGGTGAGTGGGGTGAGGGGAGGGGGAGCTCTCCTGAAGTCAACAATCAATTCTACTGTCCTAAGAGCATTGAGCTCTAGGATGTTGCGTGCACCAGGACGCCAGCTGTGACACGTACTGTCTGTAGGAGATTCCTCAGGAATCCTCTGGATCAGTCCAATCAGGGTTGTGTCATCTGCAAACTGGAGAAGCTTGACAGAGGTGTCTGTGGAGGTGCAGTCGTTGGTGTAGAGAGAGTAGAGGAGGGGGGAGAGTACGCAGCCTTGCGTTGCTCCTATGCTGAGCGTTGTCTGCTTGTCTGCTGCTTCTGATGTTGATTATGTGGTAAATTGTGCAAGAGAGAAGGAAACATTTTAGTGGGCATGATATAGCTTGGATGATGTCCCTTCCATTCTTTTCCTTTGCATATTTGTTAGGTGTTTCAATGAGGGTGTACGGTTTGCAGCAGTGCTATGTGTGGTTCATATGTGGACTGGCACGTAAATGTTTGGAAATATATGTGATTGACAGAGATTGCTGTTGGGTTTCAATTGGGCATGATTACATAGAACAGCGGTGTCAATGTTGGGAGATGTGGTTTGGAGAACAACTGATTTTAGTCTCACCCCTGAGGCTATTAAAGTTTTTGCAGCATTGCACCGATGAACTTGCAATGCCAGTTTTTGCATGCGCTGTCCCCTCCCACCTGCGATTTGATTATGATTTCTTTTTTTGTCTGTCCCAATGCACAAAGGACCTCTGACTTCCTCTCTATCTCCTCCAGTAACACATCCAAAAGCCAAGGATGAAAATCAAGGACTTCTTAATTTCTTTACCATCCTTCATTTGATAGACTCCAACAGTCTTTTTCCACTATGGGTGGAAATATTTTCAATGAGTTGTTGACGGAGAGGTGGCTCCTGAAAAATGGAAAATGGTCCATTTGCATTTTGCTGTGAACATTTACCGTGGGAGGACACTGTGGTGCAACAGGGACTGTTTGGTAAAGGACCCTTGTCTTGTGAATATTGAGTGTTAAGGGCCAACAGCTTGCTTGCTTCAGTGATTGAGATGAAAGATTAACTTATCCCATATATGAAGAGTAAGCATAGGCAGTTCCCCATCCACAGAGAGCTTTGATTCATGAACGTTGATTCATTGAACTTTAGGCAACAGCTCTACCAACTGCATCACTGTACCACCACTATTGTTACCAGATGGAATAAAATTTGTTCCGAGTCTGGATTTCTATTATCATTGTTCCCTTGAGTTTTCATTGAATTGGAAACTCATATTTTCCTTATACACAGAAGCATGGCAGTCACCCCTTTGAGTCTTTGTCAGCTCTCAGAGCAAACCCATCATCCCATTCCCAGCCCTGATGCAGGGTCTCAACCAGAAATGTCGACTATCTCTCTACCTCCTCAGATGCTGCTTGGTCCTTTGTGTTCCTCCAGCAGTTTGTTTTTTGCACTCATTCCCTATTTATTTTTCTACAACCTATTCTTTCTCACTCGACAATCAAACTCACCTGTTTCTCCAGCCACCCACCTACATGTGGTAAGTTACATTTACCACTTAACTTACTAGTACCTATTTGGGATGTGCGAGTGAATGTACGAGTCCATGTGGAGAAATTGTGGCAAATACTTGGGCACACTGCATTGCATTTTGTCGATGTACATTCCCAAAATGTACCCACGTGCGTAAAACATGTAAAAATAACCCTTGACTGCATTAGTAGTGAGTTTTCTAAATCAGTACATACTGTTAATAAACAATACATATTGATTATAATCAACTTTGCAAACATTTGTTCAACATAAATTCATATGACACAGAAATGCATCTGATGACAGAAGTATCGGTTCAATTTTGAACCACAATAGAGTGAAATGACAACAACAGGAATCCAAGAAATTAATTATTTTATTGTGCCTAACAAAAAAAACCAAATCTGTAATCAGAAATAAAAACAGAAAACATTCAACAGATCATATAACATCTGCGGGGGAAAAAACATGTTACTGTTAGATTTCACTGATCTTCCATCAGAACTAGGATTAATTAGAAATCCGTTGAATTAAATTATAAAGAAGGAGCCAGGGTGAGAAAAACAAAGAGGATATCTCTGATAGGGTGGACATCAAGAGATACTGAATGGGATTGAGTTACCAACTAATTTATAATCCACAGAAGGTCTGTGGAGGCCAAGTCAATGCATATTTAAGGGCAAAGATTCACATATATTTGATTAGTACAGGTATCAGGGGTAAAGGGGAGAAGGCAGCATAATGAGTTTGAGAGGGAAAGATAGATCAGCCATGATTGAATGGTGGAGTAGACTTGATGTGCTGAATAGCCTAATTCTGCTCCTATAACGTATGAACTTATGAACACATGTTCATGGGTTGGTAGAAGGAAAAGCACCCAGAGGGAACCCACATGGCCTGAGGAAAAATATGCGAATTTCCAAACAAAGGGCACCAGAGATTACGATTGAAGATGGTTCGCTGGAGTTTTAAAGCAACAGTTCTATCATTGAACCAGCCTTATCAGAGGTGTTGGGGTGGAAGATTGCAACCTTCATGTGTTCCGCCCTGTTTCAACAAATGCAATCAACCCGGTGTACACAATCAAATAAGATCAAATAGAACAAGTTGTCCTACGCAAGAAGAAGATCAGAGGTGTTGTCTGTTTGTAAGCAGTTGATAATTTATATTTAGCATTTGGCAATAATTTTACATATCTTCATTCACCTAAATTAATGTTTACAGGATTCAATCTTTCATTTGTTTTCAAAGATGATGATTTTGGTCCCTACTTTCTCTGTTTCTTGACTCAAGAAATGACTCATCCATGCTGATGGTTCTATTTCTGAGTGGGTTGGCAATTGGACTGAGATTTATTTCTATAGGTCAATAGAAACATAGAAAGTAGGTGCATGAGTAGGCCATTCGGCTCTTCGAGCCAGCACCGCCATTCAATATGATCATGGCCAATCATCCAGAATCAGTACCCTGTTCTTGCTTTCTCCCAATATCCCTTGATTCAGTTAGCCCCAAGAGCTATATCTAACTCTTTCTTGAATGCATCCAGTGAATTGGTCTCCACTGCCTTCTGTGGCAGAGATAGGTATTTTTAACAAAAATAAAACCCTGATTCCATTTGTGAACTTAATTATTTGGCATTAGTGATTTACAAGTCCTGTCCCTACTCCAAGGAGTAAACAGCCATTCAGCAACAGTGTTGCATAATTATTCATTCTGGCTTCCCACAAAATCAGCGGCTATCTTCTTGTCTTAAAATGTCCCTACTCCCATGTCCATCTCCGTCTGAAGAAGGGTCTCAACCCGAAACGTCACCCATTCCTTCTCTCCAGAGATGCTGCCTGTCCCGCTGAGTTACTCCAGCTTTTTGTGTCTATCCAGTTTAAAGCAGCATCTGCAGTTTCTTCCTACATAATCCATCCCAACACAACTGCTTACTTTCTGCCTGTGGTACACCTTTTAGCATTTCTTTGCTAGTATGGTTGCACAGTAGGTCACCAAATTTTCCTTCACACCATCTCTCTGTGTGCAACCTGTTGGGTAAAGGAGATCCATACTGAGCAGCATCAGATAGGTCTGTCTTAGTTTATTTGGAAAGAGCGTTCACGTCGCAGCCCTGTTTCCACCAATATTTCCACCACCACACACAAGAAGCACAAGTGGCGACAAGATACTGAACAACTTCTAATCTTGTGTGTGGATAAGAAGAACAGGACATGGATGGTGCTGTAAAGACCAGCATTTACTGCCCACCTTAGCTTCCCCTGTGGAGACATTGAGAAGGTGGTTAGCCACCTTCTCGAACCATTGTAATCACTCTTGTAAATATACTGAGAGTATTGTTTGTTTATTGTTCATTGTCACGTGTACCGAGGTACAGTGAAAAGCTTTTGTTGTGCACTATCCAACAGAAAGACAATACATGATTACAATCGAGCCATTTACCGTGTGGTAAATAGATACATGATAAGTGAATAACATTTAGTGCAAGGTAAAGCCAGCAAAGTCCGCTTAAGGATAGTCCGAGGGTCACCAAAGAGGTAGATAGTAGTTCAGCACTGCTCTCTGGTTATGGTAGGATGATTCAGTTGCCTGGTAACAGCGATTGTTCGTTTGATAACAGATAACAGAGTTTAGTTGGTTTGAGACTGCCAGGATTTAGATCTAATGATGAAAGAAATGTGATATATTTCTGAATCAGAATGGCAGAACCTGCAGTTGCTGCTGTTGTTGGTGAGAAGTCAAAGGTTTGGAAGGTGCAGTGAGTTTCTAGATCACACAGGGGTGGAAGATGGCAACCATCACGTGGTCCGCCCTGTTTCGACTAATGCAATCAACTCGACGTGCACAAATAGAACAAGTTGTCCTACAACTTGAGGCTGTGCACGCCACACGAAAGAAGACGTAGATCACACACATTGCATTCCTGCTCTGCTCTTGGTGGAGAAAATAGAATAGAAAAGAATAGAATAGAACAGAATGCCTTTTATTGTAATTCAAACACAAGGTTTGAATGAAATTTGATTCCTAGTCATGACATTACAGAAAAACCCAAGACACACACTTTACACAATTTACACAAACATCCATCACAGTGAATCTCCAACACCTCCTCGCTGTGATGGAAGGCAAAAGTCTTATCTCTTCCCTTTGTTCTTCTCCCGCGGTCCAGCAGTCCAACTGCAGCATCGAAGCGACTGAGGCTCACAATGTTATAGCCACCGGCGGGCGATGATAAGTCCCGCAGCCGTTTTAGCCATGCCGGGCGATGTTAGACCCCGCTCCGAGTCATTTAAATCCCGCGATTCCAGCGGGAGAAGTTGCCGTTGCGGGAGCTCCGAAAAGCGGTCTCCCACCAGGGACCTGCAAGTTCCCGATGTTTCTGTCCACCGGACCTGCGGCCAGAGCCTCCGAAGCTCCGAAATCGGGTTGCACCCGCGCGCTACCACAGCGCTCCCCGCTCTGAAGTCGGCCAGCTCCGTGATGGCGAGTCTGCAGGCTCCGCGACCAGAGCCCTCAGGTTGGTTCCGGTTGGAGGCCGCTGCTGGCTCCACGATGTTAGGCCCAACGACACCGGAGACCCAACAGGGAAAAAGTCGGGTCCCCATACAGGGAAGAGATTAAACGGTTTCCCCCACCCCCTCACATATACACAGTGACAATGTAATAAAAATTAGAAACCAAAAACATACATCTGACGGGACAAAAATTAAAAAGACAGACGGACTGCAGTCGAGCCGCTGCCATTAGTTGCCGCCACTTCGCAATCAATATTGCATTTTAAATATCAGCCCGTGTTTGCACAATATCTAAATCGCGCCATGTGTAGGCTTCAGCTTCGGTGAAGTTTCAAGACTTCAAGGTTTCAAGGTCAGTTTATTGTCACATGTACCAGTTGAGGTTCAGTGAAATTTGAGTTACCGTACAGCCATACTACGTAAAAAGCAACAAGGCATTCAATCACATAAAAGTTAACATAAACATCCACCACAGTGCATTCCACATTCCTCACTGTGATGGAACGCAATAAAGTTCACATTTCTTCCTCTTTGTTCTCCCGCAGTCAGGGCAGTCAAACCATCCGCAGTTGGGGCGATCTAAACCCCCGCAGCCGACGATTGAAGCCCCCGTCAGGGTGATCGAAACCCCCCACATTCGGGCGGTTGAAACTCTCTCCGCGGCAAGGAGCCGAATCGGCCTCTTCTTACCAGAGACTGTGGGTTTCACGATGTTAAAGCCCACAGGTCCCGCGGTTAGAGGTTCGATCCCCAGCAAAGGGATCACAAACTCCGCAATGTTAAAGTCCCACAGACTCCCGTGGCTTGGAGCGGTCTCTAGGAAAGGCCGCCAACTCTACGGTGTTTGGCCACTGTGAGGACGGAGATATAATACGGAAAAAAATTGCATCTCCGTCGAATGTAAGAGATTGAAAAAAATCAACCAGTACACAGCAAGCTCAACAAGAAACAAGGAACTGCAGATGATGGAATCGCGAGCAAAACACACAGCACTGGAATCACTCAGCAAGTCAGGCAGCAAATGCGGAAGACATAGATAGGTGCTGTTTTGGGTTGGGATTCTCCCCCTCAGTCTGAATGGATAGGTGATGTTTCGGGTTGGTTTGAAGAAGGGTCCCAATCCAAAACATCGCTGATCCATTTACTCTACAGTAAATGGACCCACGGAATTGCTCCAGCATTTTGTGTGTTGCCAACAGGTCCAGACTATACTTAATTTAAGAATTAACCTACTTTAGTGGAAGATCTTATTTGAAGATCTTATTTGAGGTAGCATTTAGCTAGATTTAACATACTATGAAAAAGTCTAAACATAGAATATGTGCAAATATTCTCAATTGAAGTAATATTTTGCCTTGCCTGAAATTTTATTAGGTGATCCTGAGGTTCCAATCACCTGACATTTTAATTCTCCATCTCACTCCCACTCTGACCTCTTTGTCTTAAGTCTCTCGCACTGTTCCACAAAAGCCTTGAAAAGCTTGAAAATCTTAAATCATTTCCCAACCAGATGTTGTAGACACTCAGGCCACAACATTGTATTTGGCAATTTCAGGTAGCCTGATGAACGTTCTTCTATCTGAAATGTTAGTTCAGGTTTTCTTTCTCCAGACAGAGCCTGACATGCTGGACATCTGCAAAATTCCCTTTTAATTTAGGTTTCCAGCATCTGCAGAATTTTGCCTCCCATAGTTACAGGTTTTCTTTTTAATTCCCTCATTCATCTCCTTTGCTGCATCTCCTCCAGACAGATCAGCAATGAATAATCAACCACTCCTTATCAGCACCATCACGGTTTTGTGTAATTCAGTCTCTCTCAGTCTCCTTTACACACAATCGCTTTTGTTCCCTCCTCTTACCCCATTCCTACAATTTAAAGCATGTTTCATTTTTAACTTTTCCTGGCTCTGATGAAATATCGATGACAAACCATTAATTTTCTCTGCATGAATTTTGCCTGATTTAGTGTTTCCAGCATTTTCATTTTTTTTATATCAGATACCTAGCAACTGTTTTTTATTTGTTTATAATTAGCTAGGTTTGACTTTGTTTCAGCAAATGTGGACGGGGAAGAATTATGTGAGAGTAATCAGGAGCAGAGCTGTGGGATGCATTTAAGATGGAAATTGTCAAGTTTAGAAGAAATATGTTGTCTTTATATTCCCTGGTTGTGAGCCCAAGAAACCAAAAAGTGGTTTAAGGCTTGATAATGTGACCTTAACAGTAAAGATAACTTGGAGGAGTTGAGGTGGCGCAGGGGAGTAAGTAAGTAAGTAAGTAAGTAAGTAAATAAGTAAGTAAGTAAGTAAGTATATTGGCCAAGTACTCACATACAAGGAATTTGCCTTGGTGCTCCGCCCACAAGTAACAACATGACATACAGTGACAGTTACGAATGACTCAGAATGATTAAAAATCATTGATTCTAAAAACCTGTGCGGACCAACTGGCTGGAGTTTTTACGGACATTTTCAACCTCTCACTTCTGAGGTCTGAGGTCCCACCTGCTTTAAAAGGGCATCAATTATACCGGTGCCCAAGAAGAGCAAGGTGACGTGCCTCAACGACTATCGACCAGTGGCACTAACGCCTGTGGTGATGAAGTGCTTTGAGAGGTTGATCATGGAGCAAATCAACTCCTACCTCGACAAAAACCTGGACCCACTGCAGTTCGCTTACCGCCACAATAGATCAACGGTGGATGCGATCTTGCTGGCCCTCCACTCTGGACCACTTGGACAACAAAAACTCATGTCAGGCTGTAATTTATCGATTACAGCTCGGCATTTAACACAATCATCCCCTCCAAGCTGGTTACCAAACTCTCAGAACTGGGTCTCTGCGCATCCCTCTGCAATTGGATCCTCAACTTCCTCATTCACAGACCACAGTCCGTTCGTATTGGTGAAAATGTGTCAGCCTCGATAACAATCAGTACGGGAGCACCTCAAGGCTGCGTGCTCAGCCCCCTGCTGTACTCACTCTATACTCACGACTGCGTAGCCGGTCACAGTGTGAACTCCATCATCAAGTTCACTGACGACACCACTGTTGTGGGACGTATCACTGATGGGGATAAGTTAGAGTATAGAAGAGAGATCGAGCAACTGTCCATATGGTGCCAGCACAATAACCTGGCCCTCAACACCAGCAAAACCAAGGAACTGATTGTGGACTTTGGAAGGTGTAGGATAGGGACCCACAGTCCCATTTATATCAACATCAGATGGTTGAAAGGGTCAAGAGCTTAAAATTCCTGGGAGTGCACATCTCTGATGATATTTTCTGGTCCGAGAACACTAATGCAATTATCAAGAAAGCACATCAGCGCCTCTACTTCCTGAGAAGATTACGGAGAGTCAGTTTGTCAAGGAGGACTCTCTATAACATCTACACGTGCACAGTAGAGAGCTTGCTGACTGGTTGCATCGTGGCTTGGTTCAGCAACTTTAGCGCCCTGGAGAGGAAAATACTTCAAAAAGTAGTAAACACTACCCAGTCCATCATTGGCTCTGACCTTCCTTCCATCGAGGGGATTTATTGCAGTCACTGCCTCAAAAAGGCTGGCAGCATCATCAAGGACCCACACCATCCTGGCCACACACTCATCTCCCTGCTACCTTCAGGTAGAAGGTACCGGAGCCTGAAGACTGCAACGACCAGGTTCAGGAATAGCTACTTCCCCACAGCCATCAGGCTATTAAACCTGGCTCGGACAAAACTATGATAATTAATAACCCATTATCTGTTATCTGTTATTTGCACTTTATCAGTTTATTTATTCATGTGTGTATGTATTTATATAATGATATATGGACACACTGATCTGTTTTGTAGTAAATGCCTACTATGTTCTGTGTGTCGAAGCAAAGCAAGAATTGTATTGTCCTATCTGGGACACATGACAATAAACTCATTTGAACTTGAACTTGATTAAGAATGAAATTGGAAGATACATCAAAAATTTGGAACTAAAGTCAAAGATGACCCTAAAGTTCTATATATATGGTTTGAATGTTGAGAAAGAGAGAGTGTGAACTTCTGACTTAATATTTGCATTTCACAGAAGAGGGGTGATGTATGTATTGATATTAAGGCGGATGAATTATTAACATTGTAAAAGAAGATTCAAAATGGATCAAAAATTACCAGCCTTTACAAATGTATCCGAAGATATTAACAAAATAAGGAGATATTAGCAAAGGCTCTGGCCATCATTTTCCAATGCTGTTCAGCTGCAAATGTGGGGCAGACGTTTGGAAGCTTACTGATGAGGTATTGTTGGTTTAAAAAAAAAAGAGTAAGAGATGGACCTTGTACCTTCAGCCTAGTTACTAATGGTGGCCAAACTGTTTTTACAGAAACTACTAGGCCCAACCTAGATCCACTTATACTGAGGAACAGGCTCAAGATGGTCAATAAAGTTTTGTTAAGGGAAGGTTTGGTCAGTCTAATTTGATTGAATTTCTTCTGAAAATAACAAGAATTATTGATGAGAGTGTTGTATTTGATCCAGTTAAAACAGAAGTACATCATTTGACAAAATCCCACAATAAAATTGCATGGGACTGGAGGTAACATAAATTGGATGTAAGATTGTTACTCTGTGATAATGCAAAGGGTAATAGTTGACTGGATATTTAGAGACTGATGGGTTGTATAAAAAAAGTGTTTCACGTGGATCAATATTAGACTCCTTGTGGTATACATAAATTATTTGAATAAATCTAAAGACCATGATTAAGAAGTTTAATGACGATACTAAATTTGACAGTTCAGTTACAAGTGTTGAAGGATGTTCTGGGCTGCAGAAAAATAACTATGGAGTGCTTGTACAAGTGGTGAATGAAGTTCAATTAACTCTCCAAGTTCAATGCAAGCAATTGCACAAAAATGTTGGGTTGCTAATAAGTCAGAGAGTGAGGTGTCATTGGAGAGCATGTCCATAGATTCTTGAATGTAACGGATAGGTCAATAAGGTAATTAAGAGAGGGCTTTCTATAGCTGACTTTAATAGCTGAGACATAGATTACATGTGCGGGAAGGTCACGCTATAACTGTATAAAGCATGGGTTAGGCCAAAGTTAGAGCAGAGGATTAATAATGAGAAAATGTGCAGATTATATATATGAGACTTTTGACAAGGGGAATAATAGTTAAGTGGAGAAAGTGGCTAGGCTTGGGTTGTTTTATTTCAAATAAAGAGAATGAGGGAAGATAGACACAAAATGCTGGAGTAACTCAGTGGGTCAAGCAGCATCTCTGCAGAACAGGAATAGGTGACATTTTGGGTCGGAACCCTTCCACAGATCTGACCTGAAACAACATCTATTCTTTTTCTCCAAGGATGCTGCCTGACCCACTGAGTTACTCCTGCATTTTGTGTCTATCTTTCGTATAAAACAGTAGTTGCAGTTCCTTCCTACCACAGACTGAAGGAAGATTTAATTAAGGTACACAAAATTTTAAGAGGCATTAACAACTCAGCGAGAATTAGCTAGTCCGCTTAACAATGACATGGATGCAAAGATTTCAGTTAAATTATATAAGGATTAGCGAAAAATGGAAGAAAATCTTATCAATAAACGTGTACTGGTTGTTTGGAACTCATGGTCCCTACAGAAAATTCCCAGTTTCTGCCAATAAATCGACTCTTTGCTTGCAAAGTTTTCCTTCTTACTACAGTTTAGTTTAGTTTAGAGATTCAGCGCGTAAACAGGCCTTCGGCTCACCGGGTCCACGCCGACCAGCAATCCCCGTGTATTAACACTATCCTACACACGCAAGGGACAATTTTTACATTTACCAAGCAATTAACCTACATTCCTGTACGTCTTTGGAGTGTGGGAGGAAACCGAAGATCTCAGAGAAAACACACGCAGGTCACGGGGAAAGCGTACAAACTCCATATAGACAGCACCCGTAGTTGGGATCGAACCCAGGTCTCCAGCGCTGCAAGCGCTGCAAGGCAGCAACTCTACCGCTGCGCCACCATGCTGCCCTTCTCAAGGACTACTCAAGGAAAGACAATAATTGAACAAAACAAAAACACATTTTAACCAATGGTTCTTTTTCTGAATGTCACTTTTCACATTAATGCATGAATTTTAATAGTGTACTAAGTAATAACTTTTTTAGTCTTTCCTCAGTACTAAACATTTAATTTTTATGAATTACAACTCCCTCAGTTAAAGATTTAAAAATATGATTGATTTCAAAAGAACATTTTATTTTTATTCTATAAGATGTTTTGTTTATATTTCAGTTTCTATCTTAATCTCATGGGTGCATTCCAATGCTTACTTCACACTCCATAAAATGTTGACAATATTTGCTGAAAATAAGCATTTTCCTTCCTGGTTTGCTGACAGTGACAGTTCTGCAATGTAATCAGCTACACAGCCAGCTTGATGACATCATGGTTGCTGGATGCCTTGGATTGCTTTGACAATGACTGTCAGCATAAGACAGAAGTTCATGCCACAAAAGTTGGTAAATCTTTCTGGCCAGCACAAAGCACTATCACTTCACCACTCTCTGCAAAATTGTACATATTACTGGCTAATTGGCTTTGGAGGTGTGCTTAGCCGCATAGTCTTGGGTATAAAGAGAGTAGAGGTGGGGGGTAAGCATACAGCCTTGAGACGTACCACTGTTGATGGAATCTCTGAGGAAATGTTCTTATCAATATTCACTGATAAAGGTCTGCTAATAGGTAAGTTAAGAATCTATTGTAAGGGGAGGTACAGAGGCCAAGTCTTGGATCCTGCAGGCGATGATGGCGTTCCCGAGCATTAGTTGATGAACAGCAGCCTAATGTATGTTACATGGATGTGCCTGTGCTTACTTTATAATAACGATTTTTTTTAAACAAAAGGGAAAGATGTCTGAACTGTGATGACCCTCACCATTAATTTCAAGATTTGGATAATTTCACCTTATGGCCTTCAAGTGACAATGACAGCACTTTGGCAGTAGAATAACACATTAGTCTTAATGTCACGAATCCTGTGGTGATACTTTTGTGATGAGCAGATGAGTTATCGGCTAAATGGCTTGGTATAAAATGTAAGTTGTCCTTAGTGTGTGTGGGATAGTGTTAGTGTGTTTGGATCGCTGGTAGGCACAGACTTGGTGGGCTGAAGGGCCTGTTTCCATGCTGTATCTCTAAACTAAATTAAACTAAACCTAGTTGACGGTTGAGTTATCTCAACAACCTCTCCCTCAAGGTCAACAAAACTAATGAAAACTAACCGTTGACAAGAAAGAGGAGGTTGCAAGACCATATTGGATGGGTCATTAGTGGGGCAGTGGGAGAGAGTTAGCAGCTTCAAATTATTGGGTATTAACATCTTGGATGACCTATCCTGGCCCCAGTACAAGAAGTAATCACAAATAAGATTGAACTATGTTCAACTTTCTTAAAAGTATGAGGAGATTCAGCATGTCAGTGAATACTCTCACAAATTTCAACAAAGGCATTGTAGAAAGTATCCTGACATGGTTGCATCATGGCATGGTATGGTAATTCCAAAGCACAGAAACAAAAGAGGGTGCAAAATGTGGCGGACTCACTTCGGTCTATCACAGACATAGTGTTCCCCACCTATGAAGTGCTGCCTGAAAAGGTGGCATCCATCATCTGCAACCAACTCTTGCACTATCATGGTCTTGTTTTCTAATGTGTTTTGCACTAATATCTCCTTGCACACTTTTACTTTTTCAATGTCTTGTATAATTTATGTATAATTGATGCTTTGCACATTGTCTGAGTCTCTATGCCTGTGATGTTGCTGCAAGCAAGTTTCATTGTACATCACTGTACTTGTGCATTTGACAATAGACATGAGTTGACTTGAAGATCATCCAACAATTTAATTGTTTGGTCAATGAACTATAGAACTTGAATGTATTTATCAGTTTTTATTTGCAGCTCATGTGTGCATAGCAATTTCAGATTATTATGAATCGTTAATGAGCAGCTTCTGGAATGTGGTGCCTGGATGTACAATGTTTTTATGATGGCTAGATAGAGAAGGTAATACTTTACTAAAAGTACAGTGTAAGCCCAGTATATCCTACCTGGAACTATGAGCCTCAAGCACAGACTATCCAAGATTTGATGGCCTCTTCTGTACTGAGGTAGCAGATCTCAGCAGTAACTCAGCGGGTCAGACCACATCTCTGGAGAAAAGGAATAGATGATGTTCCGGGTCGAAACCCTTCTTTAGACTGATCTCAGCAAGTTGAATTGGAGTTCTAAAATGTATTTCAGTTCCCTAGAGCTGGGAAAGAGCATTTTCAGGCAGTGTACTCCTGATTGCTTACTGAGATGGCATCTGTATGAATGTTAACTGACAATAGAAGATGATGACCACCATGTGCAGGAAAGAACAGCAGACGCTGGTTTAAATCGAAGATAGACACAAAATGCTGGAGTAACTCAGCGGGACAGGCAGCATCTATGGAGAGAAGGAATGGGTGACGTTTTGGGTTGAGACCCTTCATGATGACCACCATAGTTGAATAACTTGTAACATTTATTGTTGCATCTTTGTCACAAAGGACAGCTTCTTGTGAAAGTCACAAAGGATCACACACATCCATAAAATTGTCATCATCACTCCTACACTCTCCGAAGAGAAAGGGTTTAAAATTTTAAAAGAGGGCATAAAATTTTTCTCCTCATAAGTTTGATATTTTGCCAATGCTTCTTGCATTAATGGGCCTGTTGACCTTGTGAGAAAAACACAATAATCAGGAAATGCTCATTGAGGCTGTTGATTCGCGGCAGTTTTATAATTTTTTTTAATCAATACAACTTGGAAGAAATAAAGATAGCACTTAGAAACAGGGTTTGTTGTGTGGGATAATGATCCTTTTTTTTCATGTATTTTTTTGAACATTGAGCATATACGGTTTAAGTTACAACATTCAGGGAAGATGTTAAATAATATTTTAGTTTGACTATGTATCTGGCTCTATCTTTGCCAAAGGGATAAATGCTTCACCTTTCTATTTTCAATAACAATGCTCTTTTATTACAGCACTGAAATAGCAAACACTCAATAGCAAAGTGTGAGCTTACTATCAGAGATGCTAAATCGATTCAGCATTACAGAAAATTGTTTTGACTATTTACCATCATCACCGAATTTCATGCATCAAAAGTGGAAAATTCTACCACTTGAATTTTATCAGTTCTAAATAATGCAGAAAAATTCTTAACAAGAATCAATTCATAATATTGTAGAGTTCAACATTTAAAAAAAACACAAAACAATGTTACAAAGGCTTACACCTTTTACAGAACATGTTAAAATATAAATGTTATTTTCCTGGATGCATGATAGTTGTAAATGCATGAACATTGTGCAATTATAAAAAATCATAATACAAAGGAGAGCTGGGGACCCATTTTGTCCTTGCCAGCCAAAAATATCCTTTAAGTTAACACCACCTCCTGGCTCTTGAACCTGCTCCTTTAGGTTGAGGCCCGTCATGCAGTTATCTATGTAAATGATGAGGGCTCTTCCTCCAGGACCCTTTCAACTAATGAGCTTCAGAATCCTACTATATATTAAGTGGGAAAATTATTCAACATCTTTCCTCTATTCCTTTTTATCAATTATGCTTCATGTAGTTATGGGCCGTAGATTCACAGGATCCAGTGAGCATGTTGGTTATCTGAAATGTCTGAATTCAATGTTGAGTCCCAAATAGCGTGTCAGATTATTATATACTTTTACTTGAGCGTATATTAGGTTTCATTTGATCAATGTGAGAAGGTTGGTTTTGATTCTCATTCAACCCTTTCCCCAGTTGGCCAGAGGCTATGCTGGCACACCCCAGATGAAGTTGTATTTCATCTCTGGAGAAATAAAATAGGTGACATTTCGGGTCGAGACCCTTCTTTGGACCTGAAACATCACCTATTCCTTTTCTCCAGAGATGTTGCCTGTCCCACTGAGTTACTCCAGCTTTTTGTGTCTATCTTCGGTTTAAACCATCATCTGCAGTTCCTTCCTATACAAGTTGAATTTCATCATTGATATTGTGTCTCTTCACTGAGAAGTAACAATCTAGATATGGGAATGGGACGACATATGCCAGGATCATGACATGAACCTTGATTGTCAAAGGGAAATATAATGCAGTAGGGACAGGTTGGCTGAGGACGCTGGCTGTACAGATGCTAAATATAAGGCCCATCACTCCTAATGATTCACAAAGAAATCGGCAATGACTTTGCATTCAGCCTTTGAATGTGCACAATAGCAAGTGTTATTTATATGTAGTAACGTATGTCTAATGGTTTTCAATTGTATATTAATTCAACTTTAGTAAAAAAAAAACCTATTGGAGGTGAGGTGCAAATAGTGTGATGAGGAAGATTATGGAAAAGATCATAGTACTTATACTCATGGTCAATATTATCAGAATGGCAACTAATCTTTAATTAATCTTTCAAATTAATCTTTCAAATAGCACATCATTGTGATGTGCGAGAAAACTGAAGCACCCAGAAAAAAAAACATGCATTCATGGGGAGAATGTTCAAACTCCACACAGATAACACTAGGGATGAGAATTGAACCCAGGTCACCAGAGACATGAGATAGCTGCTCTACTCATTGCACCACTGTGCCACCTGCTTCCTGCTCTTCCTGTGCCTTCCTCCTGCTCTTAGTATAAAATAAGTGTATGTTCGTGTAAATCTCTCCAACCTGTAATTAAAATATCCAATGTCACCAGATTGCATAATTTACAGAAACAATATTTTAAAAAAACAAATCTAGTGAACAGAGTGTAGACCACTCTGTTAATTTAGCAAAAAAAGAGTAAGATTAAACAAGAATTTACCAGTTTGAAGTTTGATCTTTATTTTATGAGGAGTTGCAATGAGGGATTTCGTGAAGACCCCACCGGGCACGCATGCGCGACATTCTTCAAAGCAGCGGTGTGGAATCACAGATAACAACAATGACTGAAGATAGTAAGATTAAAGAACTCGAATATACCAGTTTATGTTATGATAGAGGGGTGGGAGCGGAGGGCACAAAATCCCTCATCGCAACGCCTCATAAAATAAAGATCAAACTTCAAACTGGTAAGTTCTTGTTTAATCAAACTATTTTACTTCGGAGTCACGTGAGTGACTTCGTGAAGATTTCAAAGCTCTGTGATTACATGCCCTGGACCACGTCCATGCTCACACACTGCTGTAATACTGATGGAGGAAGTATGTTAACGTATTCCAGACTTGTACAAGCTGAAAAATAATTACATTTGTTAATACAACAATAAACCCCTGAACTCGGGGACAAACGTTTAGGGAACAGCACTTAAAACTGAATCCGCCAACGTTGCGGGAGTGGCCACAGGTCTGTTATAAAACCGCTGCAATGTAGTTTCACTGGCCCAGCCCGCTATGGCAAGGACATAATCCATGAACACCTCCATGGTCCTCGCCGCTGATGTGGATGCAGCCCTGGTAGAATGGCATTTTTTTAAATGTTACCTGCTGCACTGAATACCACCTTGAGCCATCTCCTGATGCCCATTTTCAGACCTGTAGCCGCAGGTCTGTGTAGTTTAAGCAACTCTTCTATAACGCAGTCACTTGATTGTGGGTCGGAACCATTCTATCCAGGTAATTCCTGTAGAGTTTGGACCCGTTGTGCTGTCTTCAGTGCCATTACCATCACCACTTTGAAAGTGAATAAGTCCAGTGGTAAATCCGCCAAAGGCGACCAGCTCCTGAGTAGGGTCAACACCACCCCTATATATCTGGTAATATATCGTGGTCGGGGAGGGATAGAACATACCCTTCAGTGTGGATACCAGCTGATGAGATCCCACTCCAATGTTGAGATAGGATGTCAGTGCACTCCTGGCACTGTATATGGCACTGTTACTGAGGGACTCATCATAATGCAGGCCCATGAGGGTTCCAGCACAGTGGAGAAGGGTCGACCCGAAACGTATCTCCTTCGCTCCTTAGATAAGTTTCTCCAGCATTTTGTGTATAGCAGATATATAGGTGGTCTAGGTCCGCCTATAGTAACCTCACATATCCTTATGTGGGTGATGTACTGCTTCCTAGTGGACTCTCTCTGCACGCTGCTGTATGATGTCCATGATCCTTTCTGTTGCAGAATCTGGTTGCGTTTTCTGCAACACTTGTCTGATGAACCAGAATGGTGGAAAGCATTGAAAAACACATTTCCCCCCAATGTAGCGAGAACACGTCCATCGCCACTGCTCCAGGATCTGGTTATCAAGAGACATTTGTTGGTATCCAATGGTTCAACCTGGACGCAAGGAGGTCGATATCTGGTGTTCCATATTAGGCTATAGTTTTAGCAAATATTTGGAGGTTCAACATCCACTTGATGTGACCTGGTGTCCGCCACTGTATGGAGCTTAACCGGAAGGTATGTAGCTGATATCCAAATATTTCTTTCAATCCACCAGAGCCAAAATAAGTTTTCCAATTCATCACAAGATATTAACTTGATACCATCCATAAGGTTTAAATATGCCACCTCAGTGGTATTATTGAAGACGGACATGCGTATGCTGCAGATTAGTGCATTAAGCCCGTAGCCCGTGACATGCTCCCAGCATTTCTAAACAGTTTATACCTTGTGATTGAAGAAAAGTAGACTTGTGTAAATCCCATCTACCACCCCAACTGGAAATGGTGTCGGTAGCTCCCCAGCCCTTGGTGCTTGCGTCGGTTTGTAACATGACTAATGGGTTTTATGTAATGATGGGATTTAACAATCACAAACATAGCTAATCCACTATTGTCGCTCAATTTATGCCTTGATTGGTGGCTGCATAGGCCCGTAAAAATGTCCAGCATTCGCTTTTAATGCCGAGATTTTGCTCTTTGCAAGCTTTGATAGTATAACAGCCCAATTATGTAGCTAGAATGTAGCTACAAGTTTACCAATTATTTTAGCAGTATGTCTAATAGTCGGCTCCCTGGTGCAAGCAAGGCTGTTACATGCCTCTATTATGTCTATAGCTTTGTACCCTGGGATAGTGACAATCAGCTCCCTTGCATCCCAGAATGTATATAACCGCTCTCCTACTTGTGAGGTTATACATGCAGCACTTCCAAGAGAACCAGATCCCCTTATCTCCATGGTTACTGGCGGGCCTGACGTTCTGGTTCCTGGTGTTCCGTTGAATTGTGTTGAGGTGCTGCCGGCGTGTTAGGTCCTTACTGGTCTTTCAGGTGGCCCCCGAGGTCTTGCATATGGTGTTTGTCTGCGCACTGCTGGCCTGCTGGAGGGAGGTGGGTTCATCAACCCGTCTGCCTTCGCCTCCTAATCCAGGTCCTAGACCTGTTTGGGCAGGTCCTCACCGAACAGCTGTCCCGGTGGTGGCGTCGCAGATGCCTAGTACAACCCCGCAAATATGGGGTTTGGAGTCAGTTTGATGGCGGTACTCCGGGAAGTGTTAACTTCATGACTAATATTGCAAGAGCATCCTCCTGCTCTGCCGTCATTTCCATGCCATCAACCGACCTGGCAAAGGTAGTAATCCCTGACGTCAGCAATTTCCCCGGACTGATATTGCCCCAGATGGGCGCGTTGACTGTCGGTACATTCAACGATATGCAGTTGTTTGGGCCTGGTATATGTTGATCGCCTCGGTAAGGACCTGTTCCTGCAGCTGGTGTGTGGGAAGGTAGTCTATGCTGGCCACTGGTTTGGGCAGTGTTCTGCGGGCTGCGGTGTAGAGTCGGTCTGCCTCTGCCGTCCTTCCGACCGGCGACTTTGTGGTCCCGGTCCCTCCTGGGACTCCAATCTTTGCTGCCACAGCTGACTGCCCGCATCCCGCGGTCCGCAGTCAGTGCCGAAGTGGCCTGGAGTACTCTGAGAACAGAGTCCCTAAAATGAAAAAAGGGCCGCAGGTTAATTTTTTCTTACCTGCAGGTCCCTGCAGTAGAGGAGCAACGCTCCTCACTGCCTGTCGCTCACATGCGGTCGACGATATGTCGCGCATGCGTGCCTGGCGGGGTCTTCACGAAGTCACTCACGTGACTCCGAAGTAAAATTAATATGACTGATGCATCACATAACAAATATACACATTTTCTTATACAGGTATGGTACGTGCAAAAACTTTGATGCCAATAATGATGCTTTTTAAATATTAATGCTTTCTTTATAGCTATAATGTTATAGTTCTGGCAATATCCTCAAAAATCTACTATGTACTCTCTCCACTATAAACACTTCCCTGTAAAGTGGTGAGAGTAATCAAGCTGTGGCCTAAGTAGTAACACATTCTTAATTTAACTTCTTGTTTTTTATATTTTATACCTTGACTAATAAGGGAAAGGATCCTAAATGTGATTTTGGCCACCTTATCGTGTAACGTGGAAGGATGCTCCAAGGTACTTTTGTTCTGCACATAGCTCTATAACCTTTAATTTGTCACATTAGTGTACTGACTTGCAGTTAAGGGTATGGGTAGAATTATTTTGAATGAGATTATTGTTTTAAGGTAGAGTGGAGGATGGAAGGCAGGCAATTAAACCATTGGGCTTGTAACAAAGACAGGAATGATCATTTCAGCAGGGATAGTTTGAAACTAGACCAATCTGGGCAATGCTATACGGGTTAAGGTGGTTTTTGTTTCAGAGAGGAAATTAGTTCATAAGCATTCATCAGCGATGGATAGGGCTCAATGATGTTGAACAGTTTGCTTTGGTTAATGACAGTTATTGGATATAAAAAGTATAGTTAGTGTAAAATCTGGGAAAAATGCAACTGCATAACCGACCTACGAATCAGAGCTATTTTCTGACTGGTATCTCTGATGTCATACAAGGGTCTTCTTATGAACAAATAGACCTGATGTATCATCAGTACCTTCTGAAGATAGACACAAAAAGCTGGAGTAACTCAGCAGGACAGGCAGCATCTCTGGGGAGAGGGAATGGGTGACGTTTCTGGTCGAAACCCTTCTTCAGACTGAAAAAGGAAAACGAAAGATATAGACGATGATGTAGAGAGATATGCAGTTCCTTCTTCTGCTTCAATACCTTCTGCTTTGTTCTTATTTGTAATTATAACCACTATCACCCCTCTTCCTGTTTTACAAACTTAAGTTCAACAATACCAATACTTGATAAAGGCTATCTTGGCAAATGGCAATCTTCAAAAATTTTAACTTTTGAAGAGAACTGACATGATAGCTGATATTAAATCATCTAACCACCTTGGGGTCATCTTCTTAGGGCCATGCTGAATGCATGATCTGGCATCTAGTAGACCAGATACATTGTTTTTAGTCTGAAGGCTGTATAATATTCTATGTCCATTGTTGTTCCAGATCCCATATTAACATGGTTTTGCTTCATTCTTGTCAGGTGAATGTTCCAATTGGGGCACAGCCAATTTTACCTGGTTGAAAAATGATTTGGCAAAATGCGAGGTGTTGCAGGATCATCATAGTGAATGGTAGGGCTCTGAGGAATGTTGTGGAGCAGAAGGATCTAGCAGTGAAAGTAGCGTCACAGGTAAATAGAGTGGTCAAGAGGGCTTTGGGTACATTGGCCTTCATCAGTCGGGATATTGAGCATTGAAGTCGGGATGTCATTACAGTTGTACAAGACATTGTTGAGGCCGCATTTGGAGTATTGTGTTCAGTTTTGGTTACCCTGGAATGGAATGATGGAATACAGAGAAGATTAACAGGATGTTGACAGGACACTGAGGTACAGGGAAAGACATGCAGGCTAGGATTTTATTTCCTGAATTGTAGGAAGCTGAGAGGTGGTCACACAGAGGCGTATTAGATCATGAGGGGAATAGAAAGGTTGAACACACAGAGTCTTTAATCCATAGTAGTGGAATCAAAATGCATAGTTATAAGGTAAGAGGGGAAAGATTTAATAGGAAAGCCTGTCTGAAGAAGGGTCTCGACCGAAAACATCGCCTATCCATGTTCTGCAGAGATGCTGCCTTGCCTGTTGAGTTACTCCAGCACTTTGTGTCCTTCTGTGTATTTACCGGCATCTGCAGTTCTCTGTTGACGTTTGTTGACTTGACGTTTTCTTGCCGTTTTTGTTATTCGTTATTCGTTGATATTTATCTGATATGTTGGAGCTCCGCTCGGGCAGTGCGCCTGAAATTTCATTGTATGTATTTACAATTACAATAAAGTGTATTATTATAGTTTCTCTTTCTTCTAAGATTAAATAGGAACCCAAGGGGCAACATCTTGGTTGGCTTGGGAGAAGGACTTGTTCCCATGCAGTGTAACTATGACTCTATGACTAATGCAATTAACTTTACCCCAATTTAGGACAGTTTCATTTCAGAACTGTTAAGAAGAAAAACTCCTGGATGTTCTATAAATATGTAAAGGGAAAATTGATAATAAGGAAAGATTGAGTCCTATTAGAGATCAAACAATAACCTACATGTAGAGATTGAAGAAGTATAAAGTTATGAATGCATAATTGAGGGAAATCATATAGCCAAATATAAATATAGAGATAGGACATATGTAAAGGGCATCTTTAAAAGTAGATAAATAACAACAGTTGGATAAAATCTATTCCAAGTTCTTAACAGAAGCAAGGGAGTGAGTGGTGAGAGCCCTAATCATCATGTTTCAATGCTGTTTGTTTATGCGAGGTCAGAGGACTGAAAGGTTGCTGATGTGATAATATTGTTTAAAAAGGGAAAAATAGATAAATTGAGGAATTACAGGTTAGCGATTCCAGGACTGGCAAAATGTTGGAAAGTGTATTAAAACATTGAAGTTGGACAGGCACTGGTTAATCAAGGGCCGTTCGGCATGATATATTAATTAATACAAGAAATGGCGGCAAGTTCAATTAAGAATTGATTCTGTGAGATCAAATAAAGGGTAAAAGTCAGTCCGAGTTTCAGTAATTGAACGGTGCTATACATTGGATTTCCCTGTGCCCAGTTCTTGATCCCTTGCTTTTCCTGTTTTACATTAATGATGTAAGGTTAAATATATAATTAACAATTAACAAGATTATTGTTAAATATATAATTAACAATTAACAAGTTTAACCACGCCACCAATTTTAATAGGGTAACTGATAGTGAAAAAAAAGGTTTATAGATCTTAGAAGATATGAATGGACTGGTAAGGTATATACAAAAACAAGCAAATACAATTCATTTGGGACCAATGAGCGTCCGACAAGACAATGAAATAAACAATAAATAGTCAGATGCCAAGAATTGTAACTGTGGGATCTTGAAGTGTATGTCCAAAAATTGTAGAAGGTCAATAAGAAGCAAAAAACAAAGTGCTGGAGGTTCCAACCCAAAATGCCGTCAGTCATTTCCTCCACAAATGCTGACTGAACTATCCTGCATTCTATTTTACCTCAGGTTTCCAGCAGCTGTACTGTGCTGCATTTCCCAGTTTTAGCATTTTTCTCCCCTTCCACTCTTCTCAATGTTCACCTTCAATCTTGTATATTGCAAGCTTTCACCATCTTCTCTCAACCAAAAGCATCGTGGCGCAGAGGTGGAGTTGCTGCTTTACAGCACCCAAGTTCGATCCTGACTACGGGTGCTGTCTGTATGGAGTTTGCACGTTCTCCCTGAGCCTCCATGGGTTTTCACCGGTAGCTCATGTTTTCTCCCAGACTCCAAAGAAATATAGGTTTGCAGGTTCATTGGCTTCTGCAAATTGTCCTTGGTTGCAGTATAGAACTAGTGTATGGGGTGATCATTGGTCATGTGGCCTCGGTGGCCGAAGGGTCTGTTTCCACGCTGTATCTCTAGAGGAAACTAAAAATTTGAATGTCAGCTTTTCATGGATTCCATATTATCACAAACATTCCATATGCTCACGCCTTCTCTGCAACTTAAACATAGAAACATAGAAACATAGAAATTAGGTGCAGGAGTAGGCCATTCGGCCCTTCGAGCCTGCACCGCTATTCAATATGATCATGGCTGATCATCCAACTCAGTATCCCGTACCTGCCTTCTCTCCAAACCCTCTGATCCCCTTAGCCACAAGGGCCACATCTAACTCCCTCTTAAATATAGCCAATGAACTGGCCTCAACTACCCTCTGTGGCAGAGAGTTGCAGAGACTCACCACTCTCTGTGTGAAAAAAGTCTTTATAATCTCGGTCTTAAAGGAATTCCCCCTTATCCTTAAACTGTGACCCCTTGTCCTGGACTTCCCCAACATCGGGAACAATCTTCCTGCATCTAGCCTGTCAAACCCCTTAAGAATTTTGTAAGTTTCTATAAGATCCCCTCTCAATCTCCTAAATTCTAGAGAGTATAAACCAAGTCTATCCAGTCTTTCTTCATAAGACAGTCCTGACATCCCAGGAATCAGTCTGGTGAACCTTCTCTTCACTCCCTCTATGGCAATAATGTCCTTCCTCAGATCCACATTATACTGCATCTGCCAAACATTTGCCCACTCACCCAGCCTATCCAAGTCACCTTGCAGTCTCCTAGCATCCTCCTCACAGCTAACACTGCCCCCAGCTTAGTGTCATCCGCAAACTTGGAGATATTGCCTTCAATTCCCTCATCCAGATCATTAATATATATTGTAAATAGCTGGGGTCCCAGCACTGAGCCCTGCGGTACCCCACTAGTCACTGCCTGCCATTGTGAAAAGGACCCGTTTAGTCCTACTCTTTGCTTCCTGTTTGCCAGCCAGTTCTCTATCCACATCAATACTGAACCCCTAATGCCATATGCTTTAAGTTTGTATACTAATCTCTTATGTGGGACCTTGTGGAAAGCCTTCTGGAAGTCCAGATACACCACATCCACTGGTTCTCCCTTATCCATGCGACTAGTTACATTCTCGAAAAATTCCACAAGATTCGTCAGACATGATTTACCTTTCGTAAATCCATGCTGACTTTGTCCAATGATTTCACCACTTTCCAAATGTGCTGCTATCCCATCTTTAATAACTGACTCTAGCAGTTTCCCCACTAGCGATGTTAGACTAACTCGTCTGTAATTCCCCGTTTTCTCTCTGCCTCCCTTCTTAAAAAGAGGGGTTACGTTTGCTGCCCGCCAATCCTCAGGAACTACTCCAGAATCTAAAGAGTTTTGAAAGAGTATCACTAATGCATCCACTATTTCCTGAGCAACTTCCTTAAGTACTCTGGGATGCAGCCTATCTGGCCCTGGGGATTTATCGGCCTTTAATCTATTCAATTTACCCAACACCACTTCCTGACTAACCTGGATTTCACTCAATTCCTCCTTTGACCCGCGGTTCCCTGCTATTTCCGGCAGATTATTTATGTCTTCCTTAGTGAAGACGGAACCAAAGTAGTTATTCAATTGGTCCGCCATATCCTTGATCCCCATGATCAACTCACCTGTTTCTGACTGCAAGGGACCTACATTTGTTTTAACTAATCTCTTTCTCTTCACATATCTATAAAAAACTTTTGCAGCAGTTTTTATGTTCCCTGCCAGTTTTCTTTCATAATCTATTTTTCCTTTCCTAATTAAGCCCTTAGTCCTCCTCTGCTGGTCTCTGAATTTCTCCCAGTCCTCTGGTATGCTGCTTTTTCTGGCTACTTTGTATGCATCATCCTTTGCTTTGATACTATCCCTGATTTCCCTTGTTATCCACTGATGCACTACCTTCCCCGATTTATTATTTTGCCAAACTGGGATGAACAATTTTTGTAGTTCATCCATGCAGTCTTTAAATGTCTTCCATTGTAGAATTAATTGCCAGTCAATCTTGGCGAATTCACGTCTCATACCCTCAAAGTTACCTTTCTTTAAGTTCAGAACCATTGTTTCTGAATTAACAATGTCACTCTCCATCCTAATGAAGAACTCAACCATATTATGGTCACTCTTGCCCAAGGGGGCACGTACAACAAGACGGCTAACTACCCCTTCCTCATTACTCAAAACCCAGTCTAAAATAGCCTGCTCTCTCGTAGGTTCATCTACATGTTGATTTAGATAACTATCCCGCATACATTCCAAAAAATCCTCTTCCTCAGCACCCCTGCCAATTTGATTCACCCAATCTATATGTAAATTGAAGTCACCCATTATAACTGTTTTGCCTTTGTCGCACGCATTTCTAATTTCCTGTTTGATAACTTCCCCAACTTCACTGTTACTGTTAGGTGGCCTGTACATAACACCCACCAGCGTTTTCTGCCCCTTAGTGTTTTGCAGCTCTACCCATACCGATTCCACATCCTCCAAGCTAATGTCCTTCCTTTCCATTGCGTTAATCTCCTCTCTAACCAGCAATGCTACCCCACCTCCTTTTCCTTTCTCTCTATCCCTCCTGAATATTGAATATCCCTGGATGTTCAGCTCCCAGCCTACGTCACCCAGGAGCCATGTCTCCATGATCCCAACTATATCATAATCATTAATAGCTATCTGCACGATCAACTCGTCCACCTTATTACGAATACTCCTTGCATTGAGACACAAAGCCTTCAGGCTTGTCTTTACAACGCTCTTACCCCTTATACAATTATGCTGAAAAGTGGCCCTTTTTGATTTTTGCCCTGGTTTTGTCTGCCTGCCACTTTTACTTTTCACCTTGCTACCTATTGCTTCTACCCTCATTTTACACCCACCTCTTGTACCCATCCCCCTGCCACATTAGTTTAAATCCTCCCCGACAGCACTAGCAAACACTCCCCCAAGGACATTGGTTCCATTCCAGCCCAGGTGCAGACCGTCCTGTTTGTACTGGTCCCACCTCCCCCAGAACTGGTCCCAATGCCCTAAAAATTTGAATCCATCCCCCTTGCATTATTTTTCAAGCCACGTATTCATCTGCAATATCCTCCTATTTCGACTGACTGGCCCGTGGTACTGGTAGTAATCCAGAGATTATTTTCTTTGAGGTCCAACTTTAAAGTTTATCTCCTAGCTCCCTAAATTCACCTTGTAGGACCTCATCCCCTTTTTTACCTATATCGTTGGTGCCAACATGCACCACGGCAACTGGCTGTTCACCCTCCCCCTCCAGCATGTTCTGCAGCCGTTCAGTGACATCCCTGACCCTTGCACCAGGGAGGCAACATACCATCCTGGAGTCTCGTTTGCGGCCGCAGAAACGCCTATCTATTCCCCTGACAATTGAATCCCCTATTACTATTGCTCTTCCCCTCTTTTTTCACCCCTCATGTGCCGCAGAGCCACCCATGGTGCCATGAACCTGGCTGCTGCTGCATTCCCCTGATGAGCCATCTCCCTCAACAGTATCCAAAATGGTATACCTGTTTAGGAGGGAGATGACCGCAGGGGACCCCTGCACTACCTGCCTACTACTTTGCTGGCTATTGGCCACCTGATCCCTTTCTGTCCTCGTACCTTTTGCCTGTGGTGTGACCAACTCACTGTTCGTGCTATCCACGCCTTTCTCCACATCGTGGATGCTCCAGTATGAATCCAGCCGCAGTTCCAATCGTTCAATGCAGTCTGCCAGGAGCTGCAGCTGGACACACTTCCTGCAAATGTAGTCACCAGGGACACCGACCATATCCCTGATCTCCCACATGTTGCAGGCTGAACAAACCACGGGGCCAATCTCTACTGACATATCCTACTCCCAAATTGCTCTGTATTAAATATTAAAAAACACGAAAACTTATCCTTTAAACTTTACTAATAAATACTGAATCCTTAACTCCCAGAATCCTTAACTCCCAGAATCCTTAAACCTGCAGGCAGAAATGTAAAAATTGTAAACCCGGGGTTGCACCCAATCAGCTGCTTCCTCGGGTCCTCGTCCACCAATCAGAGCCTTCACCAGATTCCTTCTTTGGAAGTGAGATGGAACGTTGCCGATTCGGTCTCACAGCTCCAGGTTCTCCCCCCTCTCACCAACGGCTCCCTGGGCCTCTGTGAAAGCAAGCCCCGCGATGTGTTTTATATTCAGAGCTCCAGGTACTTCACCCTCTCTCACCAACGGCTCCCTGGGCCTCTGTGAAAGCAAGCCCCGCGATGTTTTTTATATTCACAGCTCCAGGTACTTCACCCTCTCTCACCAACGGCTCCCTGGGCCTCTAAAGCACACTAATTTTCTCATTTTACCTAGTCCTGATAAAAATGATCAACCTGAAATGTTAACTGTTGTCTGTCTGCAGTGGCTGTCTAACCTAATAATTGTTTTCAGCATTTGCAAAGATTTTGCTTTCTCAATAAAATGTTTCTAAAGGGAGAAACAAATGTATGATATTTGAACAAAAACACAAAGTGTTGAAGGAACTCAGTGAGATAGGCAGCATCTGATGGGGGAGTAGACATGTGGTGTTTTGATTTGAGCTCTTTCTTCAGACTGATTGGAGTAGGAAGGGGAGGGATGAGAGAGTTGGAAAATAAGAGATGAGCGGGAAAAAGTCTGGCCATTTGATGTTGCCAATCTTCAAAAGTCTGACTAGAAAAGTATGATTTACTATCGAATGGGAATTAAACAGTTAAATTATATTCCTTTTGTTTATAGGGAACATATGCGTTCTTTCATTCTCCAGCTTGTACTTTATCATAGGTAAAAATGCCTACTTGGCTTGTCTCCATTTGCAGTTTACCTCAATACAGTTCATTGTCAGCATGTAACCAGATGCAAACCTAAAATGCTTGATCTTTCTTTTCAATAGAATACTTGCTCTACACAAAGATAAACTTGGCTCAGGACACAGATCAGTTCTTCCTCTTAGGAGGAAGAAATGTGGTAAAAGTATCTGTTATAGATATTCACACCAAGGATCATGGATATGTCCAAACTTAATTTCAAGTTTGACATCTTTAATTTGATATTGCACCCATTGAAATTCTATGCCATGCAGTACTGACAAGTAAAATCCCTAATTGCCTGCGTGTATTTGTATAAGACTAATTGTACAATTCAGTTAAACTTATCTCCAGACTCAAGCCTCTTGGCTAGTCCTGCTGAAATTGCTGTAATATACTGGAACAAGCTTCATGAGCATTGTTCATAAGTTTAAATCTGTTGTAAATTAACTTTACTACAGTTAATACAATTTATACAAATCAAGAGGAAACTGGAAAATCCATCATTTAGTCTTGTTTGGAGGGAAATTGGACATTAAATGATATTGATGACAGGACGAAGCTTTATTACCAGCAGTGTTGCTTGAACACAATGGTGGTTCTGTTGCATTTTTAAAACAGTGACAATGTCTAGTCTCTTTGCAGATAGTTTCAACACAGTAAAGGCTTTTATGTACTTCTGGTTTGGTGCAAAAAATGGGGGCCATTCATTGTGCAAGGCAACTTTTATAGGCAGAGCACAAAAATGTTCCAGTTTGTGTTTCATACAGTTAGCATGATTCTTGAGCACATTTCAATTGTTAGAAACAGAAAAACTTAAACAGTTATTTTTCTGATTCTATGTAAATGATTGCTTTTTTTTGTACTCATTCATAATGTTTTCATTGGTGCAATGGGGAAATAAAATATCAAGCAGCTCTTTGTGCGGTTATCACATTTCTATAAAAAGACAATGAGCGGGTAATTGAGATAAATGCCAATGGCTCATTTTCTGCCTCTGGAGTTTTGAAATGTAGGAGGCAGTGGAATAGGTTTCAGTTATTGGAATAAAAAGATCCCATCCTACATTAACATTTAATTCAACTTCAAATTATAATTGTATCAGACTACACAGTTATCACTAATCATGGTGTTTTTAAAGGAGCCTTTCTCCAATGTTAATGAATTTTCTGGATCTGAACATATAATTAAAGTATATTGCAAATGTATCTTTGTTGTATGGGTCACCAGAATAAACTTATTCAACGCAATCCTCAACTAACATATGAAAGCAGCAAATCATAAGTTACTGATATGTAACATAATAATTTCTCATACAGGTAATTTCTCAAGTAATTTCTCATACAGGTTGTCAAATTTCATTTTTTTATTTTAATTTTTTAGGTAACCCTTGAATGTTAATTGTCCATTGTAGTGTTCAATATAGCACTGATTTTAATCACCTAACAACTTTTAAATATTTCAAAGGGGTCAAAGATATATAAAAATTAGATTAGGGTTCAACCCATTACAGCAGCGAAACATGACTGAGTGGCTGCATAAGTTCTTAATTGAATTGAAATGACAATAAACTTGACGAAGTAATGCTGTTTTAGTGTGAGATCATGAGTGATGGCCTCTTCTTCCTAGGCAGTGCCCTGGGCCTGTTTCCAGTCCAATTCTGAAACGGTGCTAATTTTCAGTATTTTAGTATTCCTACTATTGGCGGTCCATGTCTCCAACACATATGAAGGAGCAGGCAATCAATGGTCCTCAGTAAACTATGAGCCCGGGGTGAAATTTGAGGTCTTTGTGAACACATTTTCTTCAGTCATCCAAAAGCTGTTGATGCACTTGTAGTGATTGTGAATTTCAACATTAGCATTGGCCTTTTCCCAAGGTATGAAAAAAAGTTCATTTTTCCTGACTTGCTATGGATCTTGACAGTCAGTAGAATGGTATGATGCACCAGGAGCAGGTTGGAAGAGTACATTTGTCTGCCAGATCTGCAGTGTAAGGCCCATCCATTAGCCTACTTCAGTGAAGGAGTTGGCAATGATGGAGGTCATAGTTTGAACAAAATCTGATGACAGAGGTTGGGATAATCTTATTGCTGTAGTGGAGAAGACATAGGTTGGTCAGTCTCCTATTCATCTTTGTAGATTAACTCCACTCCACTGAGAAGCTTGTAGCAAAAAATGTGCTGTTACAGCAAGGAGGATTATAAAGAGGGTTTGTGCAAAGACAAATAATGCTAAGTGGAGATCAGTTACTAATCATTACAAGGAAAGAAAAATCATTTGGTCATCTTCAATGTTCACTGGACAGGAAGGAGGATGCCCAGCTACCTCAACTGCTGACGGACAAACAAGAAAGAATTGGGAAGAAGATAGAAAAGTTAATGCTAAAAGAAACATTAAAAGTCAATAAAAAAAGAACACATTAAAGTTACATTGAAAGTACAAAGTCCATCAGCACCCATGAGGAAAAATCTCAGACAATGTACGAGGGTAGATGGTTTATCAGAACTCAAAGATGGAAGATAAAATAACCAATTCTATAAAATGTGTAGGAAGGAACTGCAGATGGTGGTTTAAACCAAAGATAGACACAAAATTCTGGAGTAACTCAGCGGAAAAAGCAGCATCTCTGGATAGAAGGAATGGGTGACGTTTTGGGTCGAGGCCCTTCTTCAGTCAGCATTTTGTATCCATTATATAAAAATAGAGGCTGTATATCGCCCAGTTCTCCGTTTTAACTCTGTGGAGCAATCATCTCTCTCTCTGCATTGTTTCTTTGGTGTAAAATAGCATTGTAAATCTCTGTAATGACATTTCAGAAAGAAACACAAAGAAAAAGAACTTCAATTGCAAAGTTGACAGAACAGAGATTGTCAGATCTCCTTGTGTAATTGCCATTTTGGTTTCAATGTAGCATTCCCCATAATGAACTCTTGCAGTTGACAACATGAAGCCCAGCAGTTGTGATCTTTGCAGCCACCTCTGAGAGAAACACATCAGAATAAATGAGGAATGTTGCTACTGAGTGAATAGATTAACAAAATTTGGGGGAAATGAGAGTGCACTTCCAGACAGTCAAAAGAACTTGGCCAAATTGGTTATGAACAATGTTTGGAGGAGATATTCTTTAGGAAGAAGGCCAGGGAGATCATATGGAACAATGGAATGGTGCTCTGGATGAAATGTTGCCCACGTCTCTGCATGAACTCATGTATGAGCTAAAGAAAATGTAAATGAAGATGGAATTTAATTGACCTCTCTATTAGACAGTGAGCAGCAAACTTCAAGTTGTGGTAGTGCAGTAAATCTGAATAAGGTCAAAGAATATAGTTTGAACAGGCAGCATCTGTGTGGGGAAATGGACAGAATGTTTCTGCTCAGGACCCTTCTTCAGACAGATGGAGCAGTGGGGAGAAAGATGGAAAGGAGAGGTCCTCCAGCTCTTTATTTGTTGCTCAAGATTCCAACACCTGGAGTATCTTGAGTTTCCAATGTAGTTTACAGATATGACATGGAAACAGGCCCTTCGGCTCACTGAGGCCATGCCATCCATCAATCACTTCTTCATACTAGTTCTATGTTATCCTACTTTCTCATCTCCTCCTTAGACACTTGGAGCATTTTTACCGAGGGTAATTAACATACAAACCCACACATCTTTGGGATCTGGGAAAATACTGGAGCACCCGGAGGAAACCCACACAGTCACAGAGAGAACGTGCAAACTCCAAACAGACAGCACCCAAGGTCAGGATCAAACTAGGGTCTTTGGTGCTGTGAGGCAGCAGCTCTGTAGCAGCCAATGTAGACTGAATATCAGCCATTTAAAGAGCACAGCTTCTGGGAAAATGAGATTAGTAAATGAAAATCAAACAATTGCAGTGGCCAAAAATATGTGAATAAAACAGAAAGTACTGGAACCATTTAATGGGTCTGGCTGCATTTGAGAATCCTAGTATTTCCTCTGTTCACATAGGCCTCTCCCCCACAACATTCCAACTTAAAACTAACATATAATTCTTACTTTCCCAGTTCTATTGAGGAGTCTTCAACCTGAAGAATCAACACGTCTTCTCTTTCTACGGATGTTTCCAGTATTTTTGGTATTGATATGGAGTTTGTGAAACCTGATTATTCAGTATATAATACAAAATTGTTGTTTTCTGACCAGTAAGGTTGAAAATCTCACTGCAGGTTTTTCTTTTTGGTTGCGTGACTGTTGAGTCATTTCTGAGATTTTACCCTGTAGGAAAATAGTTAACAAAATGCAAACCCTGCCAAAAGGCAAAGAAGTGAATTTCCAGAAGATGCCAACTTGCTCAGAAATATGTACAAAATTGCTATATTGCAGGTCACACATTTTTTCCAACAATCTTGCACCTTTTTTTCCAGAATTGTGTGAGCGAATTCTAGCCAGGTAGCTGTATTGCAAGTCATGCATTTTTTTTTTCAACAATCTTGCTTTTTTTTTCCTCCAGAGTTGTATGAGTGAATTCTAGTCAGGCAGCTGATCTCAGACATTAACTGGTCTTTGGTATTTTTAAATACTGAGGCAATGCCTATTTCTAGCAACTTCTAGAGACACACAAAAACTGCTGATGCTGGAAGCTTGAGTAGAAAAACAAACTGCTGGAGGAACTCAGTGGGTCAGGCAGCATTTGTGCAAGGAGATGATTTCAGTCTGAAGAAAGGTTGTGACCAAAACATCTGTTCATTTCCATCTACATACGCTACCTAAGCCACTGATTTCTTCCAGCAGTTTTTTTTTTGCAGCAACTTTTAATCTTTTACCAGAAATGTATTAATGATACTGTTATTATGTAGCAGCAATTTCTGAGTTTGCACCACCACTGAGAAGCCATGCTAATCTTTGAGTAATATTGTCAGGTCACTATCTCTTACAAATAGAAAAGCTCAGGCTGTTACCTGCCATTACTCAAACTTTATGAACGATTATACCCAAAAACTTCTTTAATCTCTGGTTTCAACACCAGATTCTATCATAAAATGTTATCTGGATAGACAACAAGGTATACCCTTTTCGTACTAGGGTCAACAGATTTAACATAGATTCCTTTCAGCAAAGGCACAAATATAATCCCAGCCTGCCTATCAGATGTCCGATGAGAGAACCTATAGATCCCTTCTAGACCCCTTATGCTACAATTACATTTCACTACTTGCAGCTCTCAGCTGGCAATGGCATGTTTATACTATGGATCGCAAATCACATGCAGGTCTCTCTCAAGAGAGAACATTATGGATGTGCCTTTACATGCATATAGAGAAATGCACATTCAGCTGCGATTATTATGATTTGTGAATACACCTAGTAGCATTCATATCCAAAACATCCGCACGTATTCCTGTAAGTTTATACTCCAAACAATCAACTGAGCATTTATTTCTGTACATTGAATAACAGTTCGGTGGCAATATAGTTTACACTGTGTTGAAGTACTGAGTCATTTCCTTTAAATGAGAATAAATATAACTGACATTTGACAATGTCAAAAATGCCAGTATTGCACCACCTTTTAATGTATTATTTTGCAGAATTATTTTAATAGAAGCATAAGTCTTAATTTTCAGTTCCAATATTATTTCAGAGGTTCATCAGAAATATTTCATTTATTTCAGTAAGGCACTAATTAGCCTGTTTCAAATAAATGGTTTAGAATATTCAATGAAAGTGGAAAATGAAGAATTTTAAATGACGTGCTGTATATTTGAATGTTGGTATTCCACAGTGTAATTTTAGCCAATGATAGACACTAAACGCTGGAGTAACTCAGCGGAACAGGCAGCATCTCTGGATAGAAGAAATGGGTGATGTTAGCCATTGTGTTTGCAAGAATTTTTATTAAGAAGTTTTCTTTAGTTCTATACACCGTAATACATTTATGGACTACTTTAAAATGTGACAGAAATGTGACGCGTGTGCGTCATTACGTCAGACGCATGGCGCGCCAACGGGCTGGAGAGCGCAACTCCACCAACCGTAAGTTAAAAACCCGCAGGAAAGTGCTTTAAACTTTACTGTGGTTTGCTTAGGTTCCGTGAGGCTGGTTGCAGGAACCAGCAGGAACAATTTCAAAATGGAAAAACTAACGAAAATTAAGGAGAGGTGTGCTGCTGATAAAAGTAAAAAGCCTGACCGTGGGACCGCGGTCAGCGGACGTACACCGGCTCCAGAGACGCCGGCTCCAGAGGCGCCGACAGTACAGCCAGCGGCAACAACTCCGGTGCCTCAGAGCACTGTGGCCACTCCTGTCGGGAGGAAGGCCGAGAGGAAATCATCCAGGCCTGTCGACTCTGATGAGTCTGGCCACGAAGACTCCCCTCCTACCAACAAAAAGGTTTGGGGTCGTCTGGATAAGATGGAACACCTCCAAGAGAAAATACTCAACCATGAGGTATCCAGCCAGGGTTTTATACCCCCGGGGGTCCCCAGCAGCTCTCAGCAGCAACCTCTCGCAGAGGTCCGTATAGTGAAGAGCTATACCGGCAGGAAGAACCATATGCCTACAAGTCTGCATGGGGACCCATACCAGCAGCGCCATGTCAAGGGCTACATGATACCTCCCTTGGGCATGAGCCGGGAGAGCCAGGGCAGTATAACTCTGACCCTGAAGTTGGTGATATTGAGGAAGAGCATACACCAAAGCACACGAGCTTCGCTCCAGGTGTGCCGGATGTGGCAAGCAAATTCGCCATACCGGCTGGAACTGGTGAGGAGATGGACGAAAACTGGGCCAGCAATATCAACTATATGGCCTCTCACCAGCTCCAGGACTCCATAATGGTGGAAACCTCGAGAAGATACGAGACACCTGTTAAATGTGCATCGCTCAAAGTGCCCACAGTGAACCAGGCCATCTGGGGGCAAATGGGTGCATCCATGCGGGCGCAGGAGTTGAGGCTGAAGAAAGTCCTGATACTGGTTGGAGCAGGAATAATGGCATTTGGGCGAATGGTACAAGGGGCACCACTATCAAATACACAGCAAGGATATGCTGGCCCTGCTGTGTAACACCCATTTTGAAATCAATTGTTTACGGAAAATAGCCATCAAACCTATGATCAACCCACGATTGATCAGATCCTTGTGCAGATCCTCCAATATCCAGCCACCAAACGTACTATTCGGAGAGGATCTGGCAAAACAAGTTAAAGACCTGGACGATGAGGCAAAAACAATTGGCCTCATCAAAACTCATCCCGGGGGCAGGATGCCGCTTCGCAAACCATATCCTTTCAGACGGGCTACAGACGCTGGTGCAGGTCAAGGACCAAGCCGGGCGATTCCATCTACATGCCATTGGCACGCACCAATGCACACCCCCAACAGGACCAGGAAACAGAGGAATCCAGCAACTATGGAGGTATGAGTAACTGGACTTGTCCAGGATATATCCTCTAGAGATCAGTCACCGGTCGGGGGTAGGTTGCAATTGGTCTATGATGAATGGTGCTGCATAACATCAGATCTATTTATACTGGACAGTGTCCGGGGGTCTCGAATCAAGTTTATTTCAAAAGTACATCCACCCGTACAAAATACACGTAGACGGGTATTGGTTTTTTTCAAAACCAGAGACTCTACAGGTGAATGATGAAATTGGAATATTATTCCAAAAAGGGGTAATTGAAAGGACAGCATATCAGCCTCAACAATTTGTGTCCAATATATTCCCCAGGCAAAAGAAAGATGGTGGGTGTCGAGTCATTCTGGACCTAACCCGACTTAACTCTTATGTCCAGTATAAACATTTAAAAATGGAAACTTTCAGTACTGCTAAGCAACTGGTATCCGAAGGGTGTTATATGGCAAGCATAGATCTGAAGGAAGCAGCTGAAGTGCCGGTTTCAGTTACCAAACACCTGTTTGAGAGGTTAGGTTTCCTCATCTATTCAACTAAATCCAAATTAGTACCAACTAGATTGATTGACTATTTGGTGTTCATCATTGATTCAACTAACATGTCAGTGACTTTGCCTACGGCCAAAACTTCAGAAATTATGGAGGCCTGTAGCAACCTGGTAGATGAACAGCAACCCTCCATCCGACGAGTAGCCAGCGTTATTGGTAAATTAGTGGCAGCTTTCCCTGGAGTGCAGTCTCGCCTCTGCACTATCAGAATGTGCAATGAGCTAAAGAACAAGCACTCAAGGAACATGCAGGTCATTTCGATAGACCGATGCAGTTGCCAGTCGAAGCTATCACCAAGTTGCAATGGTGGATCACTAATGTCTCACAATATACTAGAGACATTCTGACTCAACAACGTTCAGTTATTTTACAAACTGATGTGAGTGCTTCGGGATGGGGAGCCACTGATACCGAGTCTAGCTGTGGTGGCAGATGGAGTGTGCAAGTGGCATTACAGAAACATGGGATAAACTACTTAGAATTGCTGGGTGCATTCTATGGCCTAAAAGCATACTGTTCAACAATGCATGATTTACATGTTCAGCTCCAGATTGACAATACCACAGCTGTTGCTATTATAAATCACATGGGAGGAATTAGGTCATTATCATGTGATAATCTGGCTAACCTCATCTGGCACTGGTTCATTACGAGAAACATCTGGGTCTCAGCTATCTACCTACCAGGTAGAGATAATGTGGTGGCAGACACCAGGTCACGTAAATTTAATGACAACACAGAATGGATGCTGAATCCAAAAGTTTTCAAAATGATTGTCATCCGGTATGGATTGCCAGACATAGATCTGTTTGCATCCAGGTTAAATCACCCGTTACCTAAATACGTCTCATGGGAACCGGATCCAGGGGCAGTAGCGGTGGATGCATTCTCGCTACATTGGGGACGTACGTTCTTTACGCTTTTCCCCCATTCTGCCTCATCAGTCAATGTCTCACCAAAATAGAGCAGGACTCCACTTCAGGCGTTTTGGTAGTTCCTGACTGGCTCACACAGCCATGGTTCCCATTGGTCCTGAGACTGATGACACAGCCATTCATGACTATCCCCAAATGCAGCAACTTGTTGGTTCACCCTGTGACAGGAGAGAGTCACCCTTTACATGATCGTATTAATCTGTTGATTTGCAGATCCTGACCAGACCATTCCAGAGGCTCGGACTATCGAGTAGGACCGTGGATGTGATTACTGCGGCCTGGAGAGATAGTACTAAAAACAATATGTATCTCATATAAGAAATGGGAGATGTTCTGCTTACAGTCAAATATATCTTATCATACTGCAGGCATACCTGATGTATTGGAGTTCCTTGCTACATTGCATTTTGACGAGCAGTTGAGCTATAGTGCCATTAATAGTGCTCGAAGTGCTTTGTCCTCCTATTTAGGGCAAGGGTCGGGACAACACTCTGTCGGATCTGATCCATTGGTGTCCCGATTCATGAGAGGTATTTTTAACAAAAACCCTCCCAGACCTAGATATACGGAAACCTGGGATGTGAGCATAGTTCTCACATTGCTTCGGCAATGGGCTCCAATTACATCTTTGTCTTTCCAGAAGTTAACGCTCAAAGTGGTCATGCTCATAGCGCTAGTTTCAGCGCAATGGGTCCAGACATTTCAAAAGCTACGACTGGACAGCATGCATTCTTCTGTAGATAATATTACGTTTTATGTATATGATCTAATCGAACAAAGCAGGTCAAGGACGGCTGGAACCAAAATAAGCTTTAAAGCATACCCCATTGACCTAAGACTATGTGTAGTTACGCACCTGAGTCAATATATCGAGGTCACCAAGAGTCTCAGAGGCTCTGAAACAGCGATGCTCATCAGCCGCAAAAAACCTCATAGAAAGGTTTCAGTACAAACTATTTCTAGATGGCTGAAACAGGTTTTGGATTGTGCTGGAGTAGACATTGATGTGTTTATATCTCACTCCACCAGGACGGCGGAAACATCCGCAGCGAAGGCGCTGAACATGCCTTTAGACCAAATCCTCGGGGCCGCAGGATGGTCCAGTGAAGGAACCTTTTCACGATTTTATGATAAACCTGTCCTCGCAATCGAAGGATTTGGGCATGCTGTTTTGGGTTCTGTTTTGAGTTCTCCTTTGTAATTTCCCCCTGGGAGAGAGGGGTTATTACTGTTCTTTTATTATTTAAAATATTCATTGTATAATTTAAACAATGTTCAATACATTATTTGTGTATCCTGTGTCAACCGCAGTGTGTCGTATGGAACTGGATCTACGGCATGAAATCACAGAGCTTTGAAATCTTCGTGGAATCACTCACATGACTCCGAAGTAAAATAGTAACATTAAATGAGAACTTACCAGTTTGAAGTTTGATCTTTATTTTATGAGGAGTTATGGTGAGCGATTACGTGCCCTCCGCTCCCGGCCCTCATAATCGCAAAGATCATCTGGTAGTTCTAGTCTTCTGAGTCTTACTATATCACTTCAAAGTGCTATGAAGATTGACGCGCATGCGTACTGGTGGGGCTTCTTCACATAATCGCTCACCGTAACTCCTCATAAAATAAAGATCAAATCTCAAACTGGTGTTCTCGTTTAATCTTTCTATTAAACACCACCTGCTGTATATCCTGTTTGTTTTATCTGTTGAAATAATTGCACTAAATCAACTGAAGTTTTGGTCAAACTGTCTATACTTGCCCTCCATACTTATCTGGGTCAGATATGCAAGCAGGGCTAAACAAATTGACACCTTGTGTTAAGTAGGGAGTTGACAAAGCTTTTTATTGTACCTCGATAAATGTGAATAAACCTAAATCGATAACCCGAAACAAGACAATAGACAATAGGTGCAGGAGTAGGCCATTCAGCCCTTCGAGCCAGCACCACCATTCAATGTGATCATGGCTGATCATTCACAATCAGTACCCCGTTCCTGCCTTCTCTTCATGTCCCTTAACTCCGCTATCCCTATCTAACTCTTTCTTAAAAGCATCCAGGGAACCAGCCTCCATCGGCCTCTGAGGCAGAGAACGTCTAACGTGTCCAAACCCTTAATAATCGTACATGTTTCAATAAGATTCCCTCTCATCCTTCTAAAGTGTTCCATTCTATCCGCATATAATCCCAGGAATTAATCTGGTGAATCTACGCTGCACTCCCTCAATAGCAAGAATGTCCTTCCTCAAATTGGGAACCAAAACTGCACACAATACTCAGGTGTGGTCTCACTTGTACAATTGCAGGAGGACCTCTTTGCTCCTATACTGAACTCCTCTTGTTATGAAGGCCAACATGCCATTCACTTTCTTCACTGCCTACTGTACCTGCATGCTTACTTTCAGTGAATGATGAACAAGGACCCCCAGATCCTGTTGTACTTTTCCCAACTAGACACCATTTAGATAATAATCTGCCTTCCTGTTTTTGTCACCAAAGTGGATAACCTCACGTTTATCCACATTAAACTGCATCTGCATCTGCAAAAGTTGGTAAATAATTTAACTTGCTTTTTGTCATCTAATCAACATGTTTGCATTGTATGTTATTCGATGTATTCTAGAGAGAGTTAGATATAGCTCTTTGGGCTAAGGGAATCAAGGGATATGGGGAGAAAGCTGGAACGGGGGACTAATTCTGGATGATCAGCCATTCTTCCCATGACTGAGTGGGTTTTCCCCAGATGCTCCAGTTTTCTCCCATATTCCAAAAATGCGCAGGTTTGTAAGTTAATTGGCTTTGGTAAGGATTGTAAATTGTCCCTAGTGTGTGGGATAGAGTTAGCGTATGGGGATCGCTGGTCAGCACGGACTCAGTGGACTGAAGGGCCTGTTTCTGCGCTGTATGAGCTAATGTACGTGTTGTGTACATAGAACATTAGAACAGAACAGCATAGAAATGGGCACTTCAGCCCACAATGTTTTTTGCTAAACATGATGGCTAGTAGAACTGATCTCTTCTGTCCACATATGATCCATATCCTTTTATTCCTTGAGCCTATCCAAAGGTATTGGGAGGTAATCTGTAAGGCACTCCTGTAGAACTGTTAAGAAGCTATCAATAATAATCAGGAAAGAGCAGAAGCTTCCAGAAAAGTATTTACTCATTGTTGCAAACTAATGGCAACACATATTAAGGTATTGTTGCATCATACTTACACCTGACTCACTCTCATATTTACATACATTTATACCATTCTGTTTGAAAAGGTGTTTCACGTAGGTATAGAAATATTTTATTCAGTTTGTTGACTGGCATTCTCCAACCCAAAGACTTTTTTAGATGTATTCTCGTCGCAGGCATCACAGTTATTTCTAGTTCTGAAGACACCGTGACAATTTGATTCAATACACTATTGAATTCTACCTCACCTTCAGTACCAGGATTTATATCCACTTCAGGAATAAACGTATCATGAATAATCTCTTCAGTATGTTAAGGTATATCTCTAGCTGCAATAATTTGGTCAACAATTACCTTGCTTCCAATTCAAACAAAATATTGGAAATAACTCAGCAGGTCAAGCGGCATTTGCGGACAGAAACCATAGTTAACATGCCATTTACTGACGGGACTTCAACCTGAAATGCTTGCTAAAAAGAAAAAGCTAGGGGTTGGCATGAAAATATTCTTGTTATACTTACATAATTTAAACAACTGCTCCATAACCTTAGCTATTTTAAAATATGCCTATATTCTCAATTTTTCTTCATCTCTTTATTTAGTAGAGAGCAATCTTGAACTGATGAAACCATCATCCATGCCTTCATTATTTTCAGTCTGGACTATTCCATTGTCCTCCCACCAATACTTCTTCAAAAATTCTGTTGACTGTAACCAAAGTCTATTGCTCTTGAATTAGCTGGCTCCACTAATAGAAATGCTTCAATTCTAAATCTCTCATCCTTGTTTTTAACCACACCCCCCCCCCCCCCCCCCAGACTCTTGCCCATCCTTACATTGTTCCAAGGTCTTTGTGATTCTCCAATTCTGGCCTCTTCCCCATTCTCTATTTTCATCAGCAATGTCTTCAGCTGCTGGGACCCAAAAGTTTGAAATACTCATCTCTTCATCTCACTTGGTTTCTCCCCTTCACTAAGCCACCTTTTAAAAATCTGTTTCTTTTTGTTTTTCTGATCAACCATTTATCAACAATTCCTGCAACAACTACTTAAATTCATATAATACAGTAATGAAATAAGACATCCTTAGGTATTCAAGGCTAAAGTGAGTAATGATGTGTGCGTTTAAGGTGTGAGATCTAGATAATGTGTGGTGGTAGTGGTAATTGCGTAATAACGCCGCGAGGCAAATAAATACTCGGCCTGAGTCACGATTGTTGAAGATGACTGCAGATGAATGATGGAGGTATATAGCATGGGGCAGTCTGTGATTGCAGTGAAGCATTTGTTGAGAAATGAGAATTGCTGATGCATTTATTGATTTTGACCACATATAGAAGGAATTAAACCTTTCTCTGGCAATGCATCGTGCTCCTGGGAACACTTTAGAATCAATACCGATAGTTACCTGAATGCCCGAGCTCAGAGTATTTTACTCCTCCTCTCCACATTTTCGACCAGCAAATCGAGAATGCCATCAGAAAATCAGGTTGGTCTCTCTTGCCTTAAGTCATAGTGTCATACAGCATGGAAACAGGCTCTTCGGTCAACTTGCCCACACCAACAAAGATGCCCCATCTCCACTAGTGCCACCTACCTGCGTTTGACCCATATCCTTGTAAACCTTTCCTATCTGTGTGCCTGTCCAAATGTCTTTTAAATGTTATCATAGTACCTGACTCAATGATCTCCACTGGCAGCTCATTCCATACAGCCACCACCCTTTGTGTGAGAAAGTTGTCCCTCAGGTTCGCATTAAATCTTTGTTCTCTCACCGTAAAAGTCTGATATAGCTTGAGGCAAGCTTCTCAAATTTTGGATAATAAGCACTATGCACAATTGACTTCAATCAATGGAGTTAGATTCAGCTAATGTTCAGTTTAGATTAGTTTAGTTTAGAGATACAGCGCGGAAACAGGCCCTTCAGCCCACTGGGTCCGCGCGGACCAGCTATCCCCATACACTAACATTATCCTACACACACTAGGGACAATATATCATTTTACCAAAATTAGCCTATAAACCTGTATGTCTTTGGAGCGTGGGAGGAAACCGGAGCTCCTGGAGAAAACCCATGCAAGTCACAGGGAGAACGTACATACTCCATACAGACAGCAACCATAGTTAGGATCGAACCAGGGTCTCTTGCTCTGTATGGCAGCAACTCTTCCCCTATGCCACCAGTCATAATGCTTTGAATTCCTGAAATTATACCAAATTAATGTAAGCAAATTCACTGTGCAGTTGGCGTTGGTTGAATGCTGCCATTGTATGTGACTAAAGTGCATACATGAAATTCAGATGCAACCTGCAAGACATTATTTGTGTATTACAATTCCTGTGCACATCATATTTACATTTCTATGCCAATACCTTTTGCAAGTTTATAATAGAATATATGGGACATTGAGAAAAGGAAATATTTTATTGGCATATATATTTTTGGTTGAAATGTTATTTAAACATTTCTGCAGTTTGTTCTGGATTTATGTTATCCTGACCTACTTCTGTGAAAACCATTCACTCATATCATTATAGAAGGATTATAACATTACAATGGATAGGGATGGAAATTGAAAGAGAGTACTGACTTAGGGTAAAATATTTCCCCTGCCAAAATTTCGAACTTTGCATTGAAGAGTTGGTAGAGTTGACAAAGCATCAATTGTTGGTGATTGCAAAAAAAAACCATCCTAAATAGATTTGTTAGAGATAATAAGCTGATAAAAAAAAAGGCAATACATGGCAACATTGAAAAAAAAACAAGACTACTAGCTAGGTTTGAGAATGAGAAAGGTATGCGTATTCTCACCAGCTTTATTACAGGTAAAGTAAACATCCTGAAGGCTGGTGATTGTGGTGAAGTCACCAGGCAATCCACTCAACAATCAATTAAACAGCATTTATTGAAGATAATCAACAATTATGAGTTTTAGGCACGACCCATGAACAATTAAGCACGGACAGAGGTTTCGGGGTAACGTGAGGGAACTATCCCTTTACTCTTAGAATGTTAAAATCGTCTGTCCACCACGTGGAAGCTCAGCTTCCACACAGCACCACCCTCTGAAGTAAAGAAGTTCCCCCTCACGTTATCGTCCCTTTAATTCTCATGTCATGCCCTCTTGTTTGAATCTTCCCTATCAATGGGAAAAACGTATGTCAACTCTGTCTGATCCCTTTCATGCAGGAAGACGGGCTCCAAAGAATAAAGACCTAAATGGTAACGTTGCTGGAACCCTGAGCAACTTCTAGTTCTCCTGCTGTACTCTCTCTATTGTTGATCCTTCCTATATAGGCGACCCAATTATATGGTTTAATATGGTCCAGTCAAATCTGACAGTGAATGGTTAAGATAATTTACTGGGAAGGTGTAAAAGGCTATGTCCGTTAGATGTAATCCGTTAGATTTAAAAAAAAATGTAGATTAGCTGTCTATTGTGCCAGGATCAGAGAAGGTGATGGTGTTATAGGGGACAATGAAATCAAATGTATCCAAGAGTGAGTTAAAAGCATTGTATAAAATATCACGAGGAATAATGGACCAGAAAACTGACTGCTGGAAATGTAGGGAATGGTAGGGAATTTCTCAGAAATTTTATTCAAAATGCAGAAACACGTTGGGTTTGGAAGAGGAATATGATTGAACAGTGAAATCAAATAGAATAATTGAGTGAATTTTCAATGATGGTTGTGATTGGAGTAGCAAGGCCAGATGGAATGGCAAAATGGAGGTTGTGACCATGAATAGTGTCAAAATATGTTTATATATGAGGAAGCGTTAAAGGATAAGTATAAAGTGAGGTTGGTGAGCATATAAACAACAATGTCTGATGAACAATGGTAAACCAATATTGGGTTAAAATGCGTCCTATGGACTATCTGTAATAATTTTGTAGGTTGATTTTCTTGATGGAAATGTTTTTTTTCCAAAGCAACCAATACTTCAAATATTTAGAAAGTGAAATTCTGCATGATTCACCATCACCTGTTTTCTCAATTGTATCTACCAGCATAGGGAAGCCAAGTTGGTTTGTTGTGGTCGGGGGGTGAGGGTAAGGTAAATTCAGAAGGGATCCTTGCATCAATTATTAATCATTCATTTGTCATTTGACGGCAGGATAAATCTAAATTATATTGTTTGTTTTGAGAAGAGGATGATTTACCAATGATTTGGGCCTACTTCTGATCTTGGTAAATGGTCTTCATGATTTAGAAATAATTTTGTTGAAATTGCACTTTGAACAAACCAAATTGAGTGCTGTCAAGGTAAGTTTTTATATATTGCTGTTTTTGATTAGCAACAAACTGCTGACTTAAAACTTGCTTTGTGCCATGGCTTTGGCCTGTTGCATGATAAGAATAAATCAGGGAAGGTAGTGCATCAGTGGATAACAAGGGAAATCAGGGATAGTATCAAAACAAAGATGCAGCACACAAATTAGCCAGAAAAAGCAGCCTACCAGTGGACTGGGAGAAATTCAGTCCAGCAGAGGAGGACAAAGGGCTTAATTAGGAAAGGGAAAATAGATTATGAAAGAAAACTAGCAGGGAACATAAAAACTGACTGCAAAAGTTTTTATAGATATGTGAAGAGAAAGAGGTTAGTTAAAACAAATGTAGGTCCCTTGCAGTCAGAAACTGGTCAATTGATCATGAGGAACAAGGACATGGCAGACCAATTGAATAACTACTTTGGTTCTGTCTTCACTAAGGAAGATATAAATAATCTGCCGGAAATAGCAGGGAACCGGGGGTCAAATGAGATGGAGGAACTGAGTGAAATCCGGGTTAGCCGGGAGGTGGTGTTAGGTAAATTGAATGGATTAAAGGCCGATAAATCCCCATGGCCAGATAGGCTGCATCCCAGAGTACTTAAGGAAGTAGCCCCAGAAATAGTGGATGCATTAGTGATAATTTTTCAAAACTCTTTAGATCCTGGAGTAGTTCCTGAGGATTGGAGGGTAGCTAATGTAACCCCACTTTTTAAAAACGGAGGGAGAGAGAAAACGGGGAATTACAGACCAGTTCGTCTAACATTGGTAGTGGGGAAAATGCTAGAGTCAGTTATTAAAGATGGGATAGCAGCACAGTGGTGAAATCATTGGACAAAGTCAGCATGGATTTATGAAAGGTAAATCATGTCTGACGAATCTTATAGAATTTTTCGAGGATGTAACCAGTAGAGTGGATAAGGGAGAACCAGTGGATGTGTTATATCTGGACTTTCAGAAGGCTTTCGACAAGGTCCCACATAAGAGATTGGTATACAAACATAAAGCACACGGTATTGGGGGTTCAGTATTGATGTGGATAGAGAACTGGCTGGCAGACAGGAAGCAAAGTGTAGGAGTAAACGGGTCCTTTTCAGAATGGCAGGCAGTGACTAGTTGGGTACCGCAAGGCTCAGTGCTGGGACCCCAGCTATTTACAATATATATTAATGATCTGGATGAGGGAATTGAATGCAACATCTCCACGTTTGCGGAGGACACGAAGCTGGGGGCAATGTTACGTGTGAGGAGGATGCTAGGAGGCGGCAATGTGACTTGGATAGGTTGGGTGAGTGGGCAAATGCATGGCAGATGCAGTATAATGTGGATAAATGTGAAGTTATCCGCATTCATTCACAAAATGTATAAAAATTACTAATTTTTGGATAAACATTTTTAACATAATTTCGAAAGTAGTTAATGCAAATTTGACTCCAGACTCAAAATTAATTATATTAGGAATAATAGAAACGGATCATCTACTAACAACACAGCAAATAATTTTTATTGGTTATAGTTTAATAATCAGTAAAAAACTAATACTAAGATTTTGGAAAGGTCCTACATCCCCCACAATCAAAATGTGGATTACAGAAATTTCAGAGACATTTCATCTGGAAAGACTAAGACTTGTCCTTTTGGACAAGCTAGATCAATTCAGAGGAATATGGTCTCCATTTATTGAATACTTAAAGAGTCAAGGAGGTCCGGTTCGAGGGCCTGACTGAAGCCTGAATGAAGGAATGGATGAAGAACTATATACAATAGACCACGCATATATCTCCAATGAAGAATATCTTGCTTTATACTCCACTCATTTTATCGATTTTCCACTATTTTATTTATTTTTATTATTTCTCTTTACTATTTTCTTTCTGTTATAAAATAATAAAAAATATAGAAGTATAAATAAGAACGACTGTAAACTTTAAAAATATTAAGAATGTATGTGACGAATAATATGTTTTTTTTCTCTTTTTTTGATTTTATGTTATTCCTTCTTAATATGTATTTACTTCTAATAAAAATATTTTACAAAAAAAATTAAAAAAATGTGAAGTTATCCACTTTGGTGGTAAAAACAAGAAAGTAGACTACTATCTGAATGGTGGCCGATTAGGAAAAGGGGAGATGCAACGAGACCTGGGTGTCATGGTACACCAGTCATTGAAAGTAGGCATGCAGGTGCAGCAGGCAGTGAAGAAAGCGAATGGTATGTTGGCATTCATAGCAAAAGGATTTGAGTACAAGAGCAGGGAGGTTCTATTGCAAGTTGTACAGGGTTTTGGTGAGGCCACACCTGGAGTATTGTGTACAGTTTTGGTCTCCTAATCTGAGGAAAGACATTCTTGCCATAGAGGGAGTACAGAGAAGGTTCACCAGACTGATTCCTGGGATGGCAGGACTTCCATATGAAGAAAGACTGGATAGACTCGGCTTGTACTCGCTGGAATTTAGAAGATTGAGGGGGGATCTTATAGAGACTTACAAAATTCTTAAGGGGTTGGACAGGCTAGATGCAGGAAGAATGCTCCCAATGTTGGGGAAGTCCAGAACAAGTGCTCACAGTTTAAGGATAAGGGGGAAGTTTTTTAGGACCGAGATTAGAAAATCATTTTTCACACAGAGAGTGGTGAATCTGTGGAATTCTCTGCCACAGAAGGTATTTGAGGCCAGTTCATTGGCTATATTTAAGAGGGAGTTAGATGTGGCCCTTGTGGCTAAAGGGATCAGGGGGTATGGAGAGAAGGCAGGTACAGGATACTGAGTTGGATGATCAGCCATGATCATATTGAATGGTGGTGCAGGCTCGAAGGGCTGAATGGCCAACTGTTGCACCTATTTTCTATGTTTCTATATTTCTATGTTAAGATTATAATGATCTATGGTTGAATATTTGGCAGACTTTCACCCCACTGTGTTTGTGCTAGTTGACTTGGAGCTCTTTGGCCAAATGCCATTAGGCATGTCGCACTGCAGGTGATGTTCTCAAGTGCACATCACAATCTTTTTTAATTTGTTGAAGGTTTCACTCCCTACAGCTCTTGCAAGCAGTGAGTTTCAGAGCCCTCTGGGTGGAAAGGTTTTACTCATCAACCTTCTAAATCCTTTTATTCATTATTTTCAAAGTATGGCTTCTGGTTTTGACCACCCTTTGCTCAGAAGGAAAGTAATTGTAATTTACTTTATCACAGAACAACATTTTATCTCCACACTCTCTTGACCACTATGTCCATGCTGACCCTTTTGCCTTTCAACACAAATCCCACTTACCCGTATTAGGACAATATACTGCACTATTATGTCTATTAAAGTATCTAAGTAAATGCGTCTTAAATGTAGTAATCTAATTTGATTTAATTATCTCCTCTGATGGTGTGTACCAAGTATCAACCATTCTCTGTGTAAATAAAAACCTTCCCCTTTGGATCTCTTTTAAAGGTCTTGCCTCACGCACTAAAACAATCCCTTTTGTCTTTGATACCCCAACCTTGGCTAAAAGTATTTGACTCTCTTTCCCATCGATGCCTCTCATTATCTTGTATACTTTTATCAGGTCGCCATTCAGCCTCCTTTGCTCCAGGGAAAACAAGCCCAGCATATCCAATCTCTCCCCATGTTTAAAGTCCCCCAAATCAAATAACATTCTGAACAGGAACGTTTTAGATGGATATGGGCCAAGTGTGGGCAAATGGGACTGGCTTAGATGGGGCATCTTGGTTGGCATGAACGAGTTGAGCTAAAGAGCCTGTTTCCGTGCTGTAAAACTCTATGACTCCTGTATACAGGTGAATTTCCTCTATGCTCTCTTCTGTGCAATCACATCCTTTCTGGTGTGGTGACCAGAACTACTTACAATACTCCACGTATGGCCCGAACCAGTTATATGAAAATGAAGATCAAAGTGTTGGAGTAATTCAGCAAGTTACATAGTATCTCCAGAGAACATGGATAGGTGATGTTTCGGGCCGGGACCTTTTTCAGACTCCTCTGTGTCTGCAATAGGGTCCCGACCTAAAATGTCTTTTATCTATGTTATCCAGGGATACTGACTGACCCACTGAATTACTCCTGCACTTTATGGCCCTTTATTTTTGTAAACCAGCACCTACAGTTCCTTGTTTCTACAGTGATTTGTAAAGTTGCAATATGATGCCTCAACATATATTCTTTGTCCTCACAGGATGTGGAGACATAGAATATATGTTGTTCATCACCCTATCCACATGTGTTGCCATTTTCAGAGAACAGTGGACTTGGACTCCTAAGTCTCTCTGTTCATCAACATTCCTTCACGATCCCCATACCCCACCATCCCATTAACTGTATGTGCCTTATCTTGATTTCAGTCCCCAAAGTGCATCTCCTCATTCTGGTAGGATTAAATTCCACCTGTTAATGCCCAATTTTCAAACTAATCTTTGTCCTGCTGCATCCTTAGACAACCTTCCTCACTATCCACAACACCAATAAATATGGTGCCATACACAATCTTATTATTCATATGATTTATCGTCAAATCTAAGTTATTAATGCATATTATGAACAGCAAAGTTCTCAGCACTGATCCCTGTGATACACTAGTCAAACACTTCCAATCAGAGAAATCTAACCAGGCTTCCACCACTACCCTCTATCTCCTATCACTTGCCCAATTTTGGATCCAATTAGCCAGCACACCTTGGATCCCATGTGCCTTAACCTTCTGGACCATCCTACCATGTGGGTCCTTGTCAAAATACTAACTGAAGCCCATATAGACAACATTCACTGCTCTGCCTTTATCAATCTTCCTTGTTACCTACTCAAAAAACATAATCAAGTTAGTGAGATAGGATATTCCCCTCAGAAAATCATACAGACTATCTCTAATCAGTCCCTCGCTTTGCAAATGAACATAAATCCTATTGCTTAGAATTTTCTCAAATTTCGCTTTCACTGATGCAAGGCTCCCTGGCTTTTTCTTACTGGTAATTGCTTCTGTTCCCCCCAAATCAAGTAACTCCAGATAGCTAAAATGTTCCAGACGGCAACATCCTCATAAATCTCCTCTGCGTCTTCTTTCAAGTAATCATATCTATTCTGTATGGTGAGTAGGCCTGCTTGCAGTACTGAAGGTACAGCCTAACTCAGATTTTTTTAGTATAGTATTATATGCTAATGTTATATAGAATAACCTTCCTGCTGTTATATTTTATGCCTGATGGAATAATTGATAAATCAATTATGGGCACCGTCAAGACTAATTCTTCCCAAGGTCCCCATATTCAAAATTGTGTATAGTAATTACTCAGAGCAATTTGAAGCAAGGTCCATAGTTGCATCTTTACATTCCTTAACTGATGGTCACAGATTGTTTGCAACTTCAATTTTTGCTCAGGTCAGTTAGGGCAGACCAGCAACTAAACTGGTATTTTCTTGAAAGCATTGCTCAATTTTCCTCTGAGATAGCATTTGTATCCTAAAAACTATCTGGATACAAAGGGAGCATTTTAACTAAAAACAAATGTTGCTGTAATGAGTTATGCTTCAGCTGCACGTAATCATAGTGGGGTATGTGATGCTTTTTCTACTTATGATTTTAGATGTGGCTGTTAATAGGCTTTCTGAAGTTGACTGAGAATAAGCTTGTATGTGTGTGAGAAGATAAAGCAAATGCTAGATAGTAAATATAATTTGCATATCCTGCATAGCCAATTTATCTTTGCAAAGGTAACTAGATACATTTGTCATACTGAATAAAAAATAATTTTGCTAAATACGCTGCATAACATCTTACACTATGTATCTGGATTGTTTACAAATGGAAATCTTGCAGAAAAACTTGAAACAATAAACTGAAACAAATCTACTATGATTTATTGTGTTTGATATATATTTTTTTAAAAGGAGCCTCTCTAAAAAGCATGAATAGCACTGTGGATTGCTGGAAATGGATTGCTAAAAGTGATGGAAACCACAACCAAATTAGCATATAAATAATCAGGTGACTCTCAGGAATCACAGTGCCATGTGAAAATTGAGGAAAGCCATTTGCTGGCACACATAAGATACCAACGCCATTTTGTGAGGGGGAGAAAAAACAAAAGCAGCAGCGCTGCGGAGAGAATTATGAAGCTTTTCAATGGGTTTCATGCACAATACTGCTGCTGTTTACATCTTAGGCTTATTCAGACTGAACAATTTCTCACATACTCAACACATTTAATTAACTCCCTGTGTGAGGTTCTGTGTGCAAATCTCTTTACCGGAATTGTCTTTACTTATGCTTTTGTTTGGGAAACTATTTCTTTAGCGATGCAAAGAAAATTACATAAATTAAGATTTATGAATGTGTTTTAATATAATTTATAAAGAAATAAGAATTACAATGTCCACTTGAAATGCAATGAACTCACTTCATAGCACAGGAATGTGCCAAAAGCCACAGTTAAACACTGTCTATATTTGTATAGAAATTCAAAAGCTCCATCTACCTCACACTTGAAAACTAGGTTTAACCAACGATGAGCACATGGTTGCATTTTTTCACTTCAGGCTGAAATCTTAAGTAACATCCACTTGTCTTAAAATAATTCTTCCACAAATGTTATCTGGTTCCCTTCTTTCTTAGTTACCCAGATATTTGACAACTCTTTACCAATGTCCTTAAACAATTTCTACATTATTAAAAATTCTGAATACAGAGTCTTCAGCTTTCGCTCCCATGAGGTGCAGCTGTCACCGTACACCAGTGACATTATTATGTAAATTATTATGGAGCATTCTCTTTCATTGAATTAACCTTTTGCAGACTGAACTTGATTTGAAGCTGGAAGCAGGGTAGCATGCTTAGAATGATAAGTAGTAAACTTTTGTTCTTGGCATTAAATGATTAATTTTCAGAATAGTAAGGATTTCTTACAGTTTGGTGTACATTATTAATTATAACCTATAATTTTATCGAATGACATAATAATAACTTTGTCATTATAAACATTTTCAAATGACTTAGTGTGTCCATATAGCAAGTCACTTTTACACCTCAAAAATGAACCTTACCCTCAACAATAAAGGGAAACCCATGCAAATGTGGCATTTGTGTGCACTTATGTGATTAATTGGCATCACATCAATAGCTTATGTGTGAAATTTCAATTAATAGTATTAAACTCATAAATGTGGATTATTTCATTAACCTTTTCTTCCCACTAAAACTTGCCAAATGCTTGTTTTTATTTATATCAATTACATGTTTTTCTATTTGTGATTGAATACTAATAAGAATTCTTAGGGAAATCCCAGCATGACTAACTACTGGCACCTTCATTTTAATTGCATTTATTGGTGCTGGGAGAAAATGGAAGACGTTGAAATTATTTCATAATAAAGACAGATAGATATTCAGTAATTTACAAACGTTCTTGTGCCTTTTCCACTAAAGTCTGCAGACATAATTGCTTATTACCTGATGCCTTGATGACACTGTGAATAGTTAAAAGCAAGTCAACAATTTGCATTTTATCTAAGATGAAAATCTTTACTCTTTTATCGTATGCTTTGGTATGTCTCAGTAGGTCATGTGACCATCTCACGAGTCCCTCCAACATTGCATGGTTTCTGCCTCCCTCTGCAAGATTATACAAGTTAAAATTCACAATATTACTTCAACACACATTACAATATGATATACTGAAGAAGGTTTACGCCTAGGAATTTTAATCCACCTATTGCAAACTGCTGGAATGGCACCACCAATAAATGTGATAGTTGTTAGTCCCACTTTAAAAAACGACAGTTGCTTACAAAGGAAAACGGAGGGCCAGCATTTGGTGTGTGCGGGAGATAGGACGACAAGGACATTGAGCCCCAGAGGACGCAGAATAAAAGTGATTGGCAAAAGAATCAAAAGTGACATAGGGAAACACCGTTTTGTGCAGTGAATGGTTAGAACCTGGAAGTAGTTGAGGCAAATTGAATTGAGGCTAATTCAATCATCATGTTCAAAGGGGAATTGGATATGTACCTGAAAATAAAAATAAATTGCAGCATTATGGGGAGATGGCAGGGGAATGAGATCAGTTGGATTGCTGTTGCAGAGAATAGTATGGGCCAAATGGCCTCCTTCCATGGTGTAACCCATATATGATTCATCACCTAGTACTTGGTTTGTTACGAAGTGGGTGTTGCATTAGTATATTGCTAATAGTGTAAGTGGGGTATCGTATGGTGCCACAATACTTACAGGAAGAAACACAGTGGCAGGTTGCTTGGAGTCAAGACATATTGAATGGTGACAGAGATGGAGTAGGGAGAGAGAGTGGCATGTTGTATTTGAGAATGGTAGAGCTGATCCATTGCTTGGGGAATGAGAAATCAAGGGGCCATCATAAAGCTGTGAAACCTGAGTGTTGGGGGGCACTACAACAAAGGGTTTAGGGAGGATTTCTGGAATAAGGCTGTAGAATGATGGTTTGAAGTATTGCCTGGCGATCAGGCCAAGGAGTTTGTTAAATGTGGAAAGCCCAAGGATGCAGGTCTGTAATTTATTTATGCTGCAAGTGTGTTGGGACCTCATTGTACTCGGACTGCTCAATCTTCAGAGCAACAAGGTCCAGATTTCCCATCATGATCAAAAAAGTGACGTGTGAGAAGAAACTTCATGCCATACATGAAACAACCAACTTTCTCATATCTTGGGTTGGGGGAAAAAAATCAAGGTTCCTTTACATAATGCTAATGCAATTCAATTTTGGGATATTAGCATTTAGTTCTGTGACTCTCTGTAAAGGATTTCTCAATAAATCTAAATACTTTTCAAATCAAAATTTGACTTTCCACCTCTGGGAATCTTTGATAAATTATTATGACACATAAAAACCCCTGTCTCACGGTGCGAGTCGACCCACGAGTGACCCCAAGTTTTCACTCGTGGTAATCACGAATAATTAACGTAGCGGAAGCAACTTAGCGACTCGTGGCGCTAACGGGCAGGTACCCGTGAACCTTGTTAACTCTTGAAAAAATTCAAACATGTTTAAAGTTTTTCACGAGTCAAATTTACTGTTGAAGTTAAAAATTGAAACATTTAAACTTGTTGTAAGAACATAGTGGCCTGTGAGTTTACCTTAGTGACTTGTGAGTCTACCGTGGGCATTCTTTAACTCAGCGGGCAGGCAGCATCTCTGGAGAGAAGGAATGGGTGACCGGATGACGTTTCCAAATTTCTCCTGCATCTTTGTGTAACTCCAGCACCGTGTGTTCACTTTTATGTCAAACAGCATCTGCCCTTTCTTGTGTATGACATTATTTGTATACGTGGCAGTTGATTGTCACTCCCTTCAGTTTCCCAGGGGGTCGGGACGGGACTGGAGTTGGGAGGGAAAGGTGGGGGGGGGGGAGGAGAGGGGAGGGGAGGGGGGGGGAGGGGGGGGGGGAGGAGGGGGGGGGGAGGAGGGGGGGGGGAGGAGGGAGGGGGGGGTTGGGGGGGTTGGGGTGACTTAGTACGGGAGACAAGTGTACTGACTGTGTGAGCAAACACTTTGGTAGTGATTGCCCATTGGGTTCACTGTCGAGGACTTCATAATGCAGAGAGCATTATAAACAGTGGAATGATTAACCCTGGAAAGGGGGGAGACCTCTCTGAGTTGGACCCAGGAAAATGAAGCAGGAATTTTCTTGAGGTTATTAACGACAAATAAATGGATGGGAAGGGTTTAGAGGGGTATGGGCCACATGCAGGCAAATAGGACAACCCAAGACACCAAATTGGACGGCATGGCCAAGCTGGGCTGGACCTGTTTCCGTGTTGTACAGCACCATGACTAAGGCCTATCCAATGGGATTGACATATTTCGTATTTTTCCTTTCTAAAGATGCAGTGTATTTTGGTGACTATTGCACACTGCAGACCAGAATCGTTATGGCGGGTGATTGTCACCTGCCCGCTGTTTCTGACGCTAAAGCCTTGGGATCATTACCCTTCGTGTTGGCGTGGAGGGGGGGGGGGGGATTGTGCTGTTTGATCGCCCCCTGCTATCCCAGAAACAGGGAGACACAGCGGCTTTTGAAACTGGTGGGCAATCACTACCAAAGTGTCTGCCCACACAGTCAGTACACCTTTCCTACACTTGTCTCCCACACTAAGATCATCCCTGCAGAGAATGATCCCAGCCTAAACCAAGAGCCTTGTCACCCCAGACAGATTAATGACGCCCGCACACCCCTTCAATCACTGTTGGCTCAAGAGTAACGGGAGAGTAGACAGTAGAAGAACACCAATTGAACTCTCTGCTACTGGATTAGGCTAAACATCTTGCATTTCTGATGCCATATTTGCATATTTTCTAACAACATTGGAAAAGGCTACTCAAGTCTATGCTAGTCACAGAACAAACCTGCACTGAATGTTTACTGAAAATAGACACAAAACAAAATCTGGAGTGACTCAGCGGGTCAGGCTGCATCTCTGGAAAAAAGGAAATGGTGATGTTCTTCTTCTGAAGAATGGTCTCGACCCAAAACGTCACTTATTCCTTTTCTCCAGAGATGTTGGCTAACCCGCTGAGATACTTCAGGATTTTTTTGTCTATCTTCGATGTAAACCGGCATCTGCAGTGCCTTCCTACACATTGAATCTTCACTATTCTCCTCAGATTCCCATCAACTCCCAACTATGCTCTACCACTTTATATACTAGGAACAATTTAAAGTGGCCAGTTTACATTCTAGCCTGAACCATTGTGTGATTTTGGAGGAAAACAGAGCATCTAGAGGAAACCCACATGGTCTCACAGACAACATGCAAACTCTACAGAGCCAGCACTGGAGGTCAGGATTGAATACAGATCACTGGTACTGTGAGATAGCTTAGAAACATAGAAAACAGAAAGATAGGAGCAGGAGTAATACATACATTCATGGCTGATCATCTAAAATCAGTACCCCATTCCTGCTTTTTCTCCATATCCCTTGATTCCTTTACCCCTAAGAGCTAAATCTAACTCTATCTTCTGTGGCAGAGAATTCCGCAGATTCACAACTCTCTGGGTGAAGAAGTTTTTCCTCATCTCAGTCCTAAATGGCCTATCCTTTATTCTTAAATTGTGACCCCTGGTTCTGGTTTCCCCAAACATCAGGAACATTTTTCGTGCAAATAGCCTGTCCAATCCTTTAAGAATATGTTTCTCTAAGATCCCCTTTCATTCTTCTAAATTCGAGTGAATGCGAGCCCAGTCGACCCATTCTTTCATCATATGTCAGTCCCGCCATCCTGGGAATTAACTTGGTGAACTTACGCTGCATTCCCTCAATAGCAATAATGTCCTTCCCCAAATTAGGAGACCAACATTGCACCCAATACTCCAGGTGTGGTCTCATCAGGGCCCTATACAACTGCAGTAGGACCTCCTTGCTCCTAAATGCAAATCCTCTCGCAATGAAGGTCAACATGCCAGTGGCTTCCTTCACTGCCTGCTGTACCTGGATGCTTACTTTCACTGACTAATGTACAAGCACACCCAGATCTTGTTGAACCTCCACTTTTCCTAATCTGACACCATTCAGATAATAATCTGCCTTCCTGTTCTTGTCACCCAAGTGGATAACCTCACTTTTATTCACATTATACTGCATCTCCCATGCATCTGCCCACTCACCCAACCTGTCCAAATCACCCTGCAGCCTTATAGCATCGTCCTCGCAGCTCACACTGCCACCCAGCTTTGTGTCATCTGAAAACTTGGAGATGTCACATTTAATTCCCTCGTCTAAATCGTTATTGTCTGCATTTGTCCTGCATTTGTCTTCACTAATCTTTTCCTTTTTGCATATCTAAAGAAGCTTTTAGAATCAGTTTTTATATTCCCCTCGCTTTCTTTCATGCTCTATTTTTTTCCCCTCTTAATTAACCCCTTTGTCCTACTCTGTTGAGTTCTAAATTTTTCCCAGTCCTCCGGTTTGCTGCTTCCTCTGGCCAATTTAATGCCTTCTCCTTGAATTTAACACTATCCTTGATTTCCCTCATTAGCCACAGTTAGGCCACCTTCCCCGTTTATTTTTTCGCCAGACAGGGATGAACAATTATTGGAGTTCATCCATGCGGTTTATAAATCTTTGCCATTGCATTTCCACCGTAAATCTTAGTCCCCTCTAATTAAGGTGCAACCCGTCCCTTTTGTACAGGTAACCCCGGACTCAGAAGAGATTCCAGTGATCCAGAAATCAAAATCCCTGCTCCCTGCACCAACTCCTCAACCACACATTCAGATCCCCTATCTCCCTGTTACCACCCTCGCTAGCATGAGGTACTGGAAGCAACCCAGAGATAACCACCCTAAAGTCCTGCTTGAATCGAGTGAGAAGCAATCAGGAATATGTGGTACATATAAGACCACATTGCAATTTTGAATTTATTCATTGGGGCATAGTCTGTTGATGCAACTTCTAATAAAATCTCTGCTACATCAGAGGAGCTCAGCAAAGGCAAGCTTTAAACTTACTTTGTTGGGTTAGGAGAAGCAGGAATGTTTCACTTTGTTCCTCAAGAATAAAATTGTTGCTATTCTATCTTCCAGTGGCCTTTGCCCCCCAAACCCCCATCCATCTTTTTTCCATCCTGGATCAACCTTGTTTTTCACTGGGTCAAATTCTAGGCTAAATTTCAAGAATAACACTATATTTCATAAAAGTACAGAGTAATTATTCAGTGCTGCAAACAAACCAAGATAAAAATCATGGGTACATTAATCAAAATAAGTTATTTGAAAATCTATTGGCAGTATTCTCAAAAACGATGGAGATCGTTATAAGGCTGCTGATTGCCAGCGTAGTGGGAATGTACCATGAGATGGCATGTTCACTGATCAAAATAGATAGGAAGGCGAATAGAAGAAAAGAGGTCACATGTTGAATCCTCCAGAAATACGACCGCACAGAGTTTACAACCCCAGGGCCTCTGATATTATGCTGAAGCAAAGGATCTGAAGTACAGAAGATAATACGTCCAAAACTCTCATAGAGTGGCCTTTGACACATTTCCACTAGTTTCCGCTCATGGGCGAATCCAGGACCAGAGGTGACCACAGGTCTTAGCCTAAGAATAAAAGGGCAAAACGACATATCTTTAGAAAGGGGATGTGGAGGAATTTATTTCGTCAGAGAGTGGTGAATTTGCGGAATCCATTGCCACAGATGGATGTGGAGGCCATTTCCATGGATAATATGAGGGCGGAGATTGCAAGATTCTTGATTAGTATGGGTGTCAGGGGTTATGGGGAGAAGGCAAGAGAATGGGGTTGAGATGGCAAGATCAGCCGTGATTGAGTGGCGGAGTAGACTCGATGGGCGAAATGGCCTAATTCTGCTCCTGCATCTTATGAACTTATTTGTAAAATTGTCCACCAACTGACATAAAATATATCCATTGTCTCCGACAGACACTCAACATGCCTGGAGTTTGGTTGCTTTGGCGAGAGACCACAGAATTGCCTGTCCCTGTAAAGTTACATCATAAATGTAAGTACCTTTGGGATGAGGTAAAATGGAACCTAACATAGAAAAGAACGATTAGCTCAATTATCCATGCTAACAATTGTCCTCTCTTGTGTGAGAAAATGACTGTGAAATTGACTTTTACATTCTGAAAACGGGATGCCAAGCAAATATCGATAAGTTGGGATCAAGGATCAATGTCAATTGTAAAACAAAATTCCTTTTTAGCTAGAAACACAATATGGGCACAAATTAACAGTAGTATTTTAAAGTCCACAAAATTCAGTTATCTGATTTATTTATGCATTCAAATCTTTCCTTAAATTAAAACAGAAAATGTTGGAAACACTCTGCAATGACCCGTGACCTAAACATTAAGTCTATTTCCCAGTCTAGAATTCTTGCCTGAGCTCCAGAGTGTATCCAACATTTTTCTGCTTTTATTTCAGATATTCAGCCATCTGCAATTATATTCAAAGTCAGCCCATGGATCGCCCCAAAATGTTGAGGTGTGTTCGAGATGATTTGTTCACATGTTTGGTTCATCATAGAAATTGGTCATAAGAAAAGACTTGAAGAGTAAGGTCTCATCTTGGGTCACTCCCAGATACCTTCAAGTGACCAATCAGAGGGCAATTAAGATTGAGGCCAGTGTTAAGGTTCCAGGATGGAGACACATGGATGTTCCATTTTTACAGATAAGCCATCAGACATTTTTGTCCACATGTCTTGAGGTGGTAAGGATATCTCCAAAGTATTTTAATGAATGGAATCAAAAGTGCATAAGACCGATAAGAAATAAAATCATTATAATTGGAGCGAGAAACTAGTTCTGCCATCCGCACGAATGTACATATGTACATTCATTGGACTTTTGAATTTATTAATATTAGGAGAGATGATTCATAGATACAAGTCTCCATGTCAGGTGTTCATAACTGGGGGTGTTCTGTAATGACAACTGCAGGATAAGTGAAAATGTGCGAAAAGATAGAAAGAAGACTACAATAACAAATTTACAAACTATAACAGCAAGTTCTGTAGAGAACTCAGTACGGTGGCACAGTGTTAGAGTTGCTACCTTACAGTGAACTGTAGCGCCAGAGACCTGGGTTCGATCCCGACTACTGGTGCTTGCCTGTACGGAATTTGTACATTCTCCCCGTGACCTGGTGGGTTTTCTCTGAGATCTTCGGTTTCCTCCCACACTCCAAAGGCGTACAGGTTTGTAGGTTAATTGGCTTGGTATGTGTAAATTGTCCATAGTGTGTGTAGGAATAGTGTTAGTGTGTGGGCATCACTTGTGGGTGCAGACTCGGTGGGCCGAACGGCCTGTTTCCTTATTATATCTGTAAACTAAAAAATAAAAAAAATAAACTAAACTAAACTCCTCCATGAAAGAATGTTTTTTTTTTTCTTTAATTGAAGCTATTTGATAACCTTGGGATGTTAGAAGCATAAAAGCCTATAGCAAATTTGGAGGATATGTTACGTTTTGTGTAAAGCATTGTTTCCAGGTATGATGAATGTCACTGCAAATTTCACTTTGGATTTACCGGGCATAGAAAAACATGATCTGGAATTTCTCTTTCTATAGAATGTAATTCTCTGTGAATACAATAAGGTCACCTTGGGACTAGAAATGTTTGAATACATTCATTCTGTACTGTGGTAGCACTATTCTAATATTAATTGCCAAGGGTTTATTTTAGTTTTTCAACTAGTTTCTGATAACCACTCCCACTATTCGAACGGAGGACAACATATTGCACTAGTTGATTGGTTTTATTGTTCACAAGTAGCTGTAATTATTAACATAACTATTAACAATACAGAGATATGTGATAGAAATAGTAACATACAAAGCAAATTAATACACAGCATATTACAGACACCAAATACACTGTGCGCAGCAATATCAAAATTAGGAGAGTTAACTGTTAACATACTGTATCCAGAATAAACATTAATTTAAATATTTTTTAATTGAAATTATATAATGGGTCAATGTTTGCTGATTTCTTTCTCTTCAGGCTGGGTACTTTCTATTTCTAATAGTCATCTCTCAAAAACATAGCTGAAGTGACAGACAGAGGTGTGGACTGAAGAGAGGACAGATAGTAAGCTTAGCATCCAACAATCATGAAATTACAGCATTTTGGCTGTATTAAGAAGTGTATGTATATATTTTATGTTGTGTGCATACTACTGGCTGTCATCAATGCAATTGTCACTGTTGTGATTTAAAAAAATGTATTTGTTGTGTCATCATCAATGTAATAATCTAAATATATATATATTTCAATAAACCCAGGATCGATCCTGACTGCGGGTGCTGCCTGTACGGAGTTAGTACATTCTTCTCGTGACTTTGTGGGTTTTCTCAGAGATCTTCCATTTCTTCCCACACTCCAAAGACCTACAGGTTTGTAGGTTAATTATAAATTGTCCCTAGTGTGTGTAGGATAGTGTTAATGTGTGGGGATTGCTGGTCGATTGCAGATGCGGTGGGCCCAAGGGCTTGTTTCCGCACTGTATCTCTAAAACTAAACTGAAAAGACATATCAGCGATGACCACAACCTCTTAGAAGTGTACGCTTATATTTTAGGTTGTGCGCATTATGTTAATGGCCATGAAGTGTGATGCCATCAGGTAATAATCTAAATAAACATATATTCCAAAAAAGCAACTCGCGTTTAAAAAAAAGATGCTGGTTTGATTTCTTAATCTCTGCCAAAAGAGGTACTTTACAAACTGGAACAATCCCAAAGGTGAATAAATGCTTGCAATACCAATTATGTCTACAACCTCTGAATGAATAAATATAATATTAGAAAACTTCAATTTCATGAATTTTCAAGAATGCTCAGATACAGAATGTTCTCTTTCATGAAATGCAAACTGGATTCTCCATTCATTAAAAAAATACACACACACAGTGCCGGTGTAACTCAGGCAGCATCTCTGGGGAACATGGATAGGTGACCACAAATTTCACTGTACCAATTGGTGCATGTGACAGTAATGTCTCTTGTCTTGTCTCTTGTAGGTGATGTTTCAGGTTGGGACCCTTCTTGAATGATTAAGATTAGGGCTGGGGGAAGAAAGAAAGCTGGAGGGGAGGAGGGTTAGGACAAAGCAGGTAATGCATGGACACAGATGAAGGGTGTTTTGATATATAGGACAAAGGCCAGCGATGAAAAGACAGAAGGTGTGAGACAAAAGGATTGAAGCGTTGTAAAATTTGATGTTAGAGGAAGGAATGTAGGTGAATGGGGCCTTTGTCCAACCATTTGCTTGTCAACACCCCTCCTCCCCACTTCATCTGCATCCTCTATCCTCCATTCATCTATTCTCTATTCATCTATCCTCCTTCGGCAAGCTTTGTCCTCCACCTCTTCTCTTCCAGTTATTCCCCAACCATTCCCTGCAATCAGTCTGAAGAACGCTCTTGATCCGAAATGTCATCTATCCACGTTCTCCAGAGATGCTTCCTAACCCTCTCAGTTACTCCAGCACGTTGTGTCTTTTTTGTAAACTAGTATCTGCAGTTCCTCGTTTTGACTGTTAATTCAATAATTTTATGGATCATACACTTTAAAATATCTAAATAAAGACCATTTCAAAATATCTATTAATTTTAAAAAATGTATTCAATATTCATATGAATAGAACTTTAATTATTCAATCACCGATTTAATACAAGAATAATTTCTGTTTCACATTGACAAAGACCTTGCCCAAATGCTCCTCAAATAACCTTGATTTGAATCTATGCATTGTGTCCAAACTTTGCAGTGTATGAGGCATTGTAATGAAAGAATTAGCCTGGGTTCAGAGGAGCTTTTGCCTTACATTATTTTGCTTGGGAATAGAATGATGCCTTAAGTCTCTATGGAGCCAGGTGATATTAGTCCATTCATGCACTTTTTAATTTTAGTGCTTATGTTTCTGCTCCAAAAGAAGTTCTGGAATCTTGTACAGACTGAACTTGGAATTAATTTCTCCCCACCAATCACTTAAGAATAGTATGTGCTCACAGTGCAAAATTTTTCTTCAGGCAGATATTTGTGAACTTAGTGAATTGGTACACAAGGAATTGCAGGTTCTGGGATATTGTGTAAAACACAAGATTTCTGATTCCCTGAGTTACTCCAGCAATTTGTGCTTTAGTAACTTGGTTCTCAAGTATTGTGGTGCTACAATTAGACCTGCCCGCTCTAAAAGCTCATAAAATCTGAGTTCATATAATCATAGGGAAATTAGTAGAGAGAGAGAGAGGCACAACAGCTTACTGTTGAATACAGTAATATTCATTTGTGATGCAAAACTTGTAATACTGGATTTGTCAGCATTTGTACTGTTACGTCTACATGGACGGAATTGTGTTGACTCGGTAAAGTTAATTGAGATATTTTGGGGGATTTTCTTGCTCCACATGGCCCATCAACAAATACGTAATCCTTTGTCAGGGATATGGTTTGCTGACATATTTTTGCAATTAATAATTATTTCTAATACTCTTGAAATCTTACAAAAATCAGGGTCAATTATGGACAATGTTATAATATTATACATCACAAATTACAGAATTGAGTTTTTATGATATTACTACAACAAGGTCTCTTCAGATTTATTACGCAGCAGTTAGATTTTGAAATTTATTTAACTGTTTACTGAATTTGGAAAATGTGACTGTAAAATCACTTGCATTTCCCCTGGCATTTCATGCTAATGTGAACACTACTAAGATTAAATCCAGAGCTGTTGTTATCCTTCCAATTTCACCAAATTGGAAGGCCAGATTTAATGGGATTAGAGCGGATCTGGCCTGGGTAAATTGGTATCAAAGCTTAAAAGGAAAATCTGTAGTTGAACAATGGAAAGCCTTTAAGGTGAATGTGTTTCAGCTGTCGAGTAGGTGCAGTTCCATGAGGGAAAAGGGTGGGAAAATGAAAGCCATTGCTCCCAAGGTACCCACACCACCGCCCTCTCAAAATAAACAGATAGTAAACTAGAATAGTAAAAATAAATGGCAGGGTATTAACAGAAGTCCAAAGCTGGCTGATTATAGAAAGTTCAGAAGGGAAATATATTAGAAAATGTGCTTGAGAAAAAAACAACATATTAGTGAATGGAAAAGTGATTTGTGGGCATATGCCAATGAAGGGGTTATAGTTGAAGAGGTGGACTGATCATAGACAAAATAGAAAGCTAATTATGGAGGCAAAAGGCATGGCTGAGGTAGTAAATTAAAACTTTCAGATAATTATTTACCAAAATAACGTCCTTCGAAAGTCTCAACAAAATAAATGGAAATTAGATTATGAGATGGCTAAAAATTCAATAAAGAGGCGGTACTAAAAATCTAGCTGCACCTAAAGTAGGTAGATTAGCCTATCCAGATGGGATGTACCTTGCACTGTTGATGGAAGGAAGGGAAGAAAATACTAGCGTGCTGGTCATAATCTTTCAAACCTATAGATTTTAGTGTGTTGCCAGAGGAGTGGAAATTGCAAATGTTCCACTCTTCTTCAAAAAAGGTTGTGGAAGTAAACTACAGATCAATCTGTTTAACCTTGGTGGTAGAAAATGTTTTATGATTTAAACAGTCATTTGAAGGCGTGAAGTGTGACTCGAGAGAGCCAGGCTTAAATTTGATGCAGGAAAATCTTGTCTAGTTTTGATATACAGAGCGTAAATAGACTTTTCAGACCACCGAGTCTGTGCCGACCTGCGATCACCCCATACATGCACTATCCTAAACAGTAGGGACAATTTACAATTTTTACCAAAGCCAATTAACCTACAAAACCACACGTTTTTGGAGTGTGGGAGGAAACCGGAAAACCCAGAGAAAAAACAATGCTAATTAGAGGAAGAGTGGGTCAATGGGGAAAGTGTAGTTTATATGGTATATATGGATAAGACATGAAATAAGCTTATCATCAAGATCAAGAGCTGTGGAATAAAATGGTAGTAGCAACATTCTCTAAGTCACTGAAAACAGCAAGTTGGAGTGAAAAGTTTTAATTTGGCCAAGAGAAAAGTATATGTTGGAGCTATTCACTGGGACCTCTGCCTGTTTTAATATATTTCTCGTGATTTGGATTTGTACAGAGGGCCCAATTTCCAAATTTGCAGATGGCACAAAACCTGGAGATGTAGTGAACTGTGAAGAGGATAGTAATAGACTTCCAGGGAGATGGAGAGAAACAAGTGTAAAGTTAGGATAGTCGGTATAAGATATCTAATGATGAGAAGTGAACGTTTTGTGTTTTGGTAGGAATAAATATGAAGAGGCAATATAAACTCAAGGTCACCATTGCAAAATAAGTACAAGGAAGAGAGGGATCTGAGTGTATATGCATGGTTTATTCAAAGCACAGGGCCAAAGACATTTGATGAGTTGGGTTGTTTCCTTTGGAACATAGGAGGTTGAAAGGAAATGTAATTGAGGCATACAACACCATGGGAGACCTTGGAAAAGTAAATAGGACAGACCTATTTCTGTTAGCAGCAGGATCAAAAACCAAATGACATAGCTTTATAATAATTGGTGGCGAGTTCAGAAAGAAGAGAGAAAGTGTTGGGGTCTGGAATTCACAGCTTGAAAGCATGGTAGATGCAGAAATCCACATTGTATATAAACTACTTAGATGTGTGCACGAAGAGCTGTGACATTCAGCACCATCATTCTACTGCCAGAAGATGCCATTAAGCCAGGCAGTTCTCTTTTTGACTGGCACAGACATAATGGGCTGAATAGCCTGCTTTATGTGGTAACTGTTCTGTGATTTTATATCCTCCTAAGATCAAAAGCAATCTTCAAAATGCAAGCTGGCAACTGCAAATTGACATTCCGTACTGTTACATGTTAAAGATCTGAAATTGAAATCAACGGGAAAAAAGTTAATTCCAAAATGATACAACTAAGTACATCGAGAGTCCAAAATTGATCTTTAATTGGGAAGAACTGCACTGCTCATCCAATTGCTGGGATTGACTGTTTTGGCATAATCTTACTCCAGAGACTTCAGCACTAAACATATGCAGAATTATCCATACTTCTCCAGTTTGAGACATAAATCTGGAAGAGCAACATCATGCATATCTCAATCAAAACCATTCTGATCACATTATTTGGTTATCTACCACTGGTTTGTTTTTTGGGAACCATCTTTGCAAACAATTTCTGTTGAGCTTTCCTTAAAATCCATAATATACTCACTTCCAAAATATTTAATTTGCAAGAATTGCTTTAGAGTGTCCTGAAGTCCTGGAAACAGACAAAAATACTTTTTTTTCCCAGAGCTCATTAATATCTTCCCTACAAATGTCAAATGCAGTTACAATATTTTTACAAATTGTGATGAGGGAAAAGTTACAGTACTGAAATTATCAGAAAACATACTATTTCCTGTTTTTTTTTTAAATAAACAAAACTGAATGTGTTGCCATTCAATGTACATTTGCTAAATTCCTCCGAATTTTAGAGCTCTTAACAGTTTTAGTTAATGTGCTTGAACATGGAGTTCTAAGCACCAAATATCCAGATTGTTTTGGATGTGCATAATGAGTGAAAATGAGGATGTAGCTGAAAGCTTATTGTGTCACCTCCCTTATAGACCATTATGCCGTCCTCTTAAAAGTTACATCAATGAAACATTCAGTATATTCCCAGAAACATTGTGTCTTTCAAAACTGCACCTGTGAATATTAATATTTGTGAGAAAAATGTGTCATAAAAGCATGGGTAACCTTGTGAGAATCATGTTTTTTGAAAGATTTGAACCAGCTCCTCTGGTCGTGGTTCATGGCTACTTATAAGGCATAGAGGACGGAACAAATGATATCATCTTTCCTACAATGCTTATTCGGAATATTGCCAGCTGAAATTGGGCCACTTTCCCATGATTTAGACAAGTCATTAATCACGATGAGAACCATGTTTATACACCACTCCATTCGCTGCAGTTGCACTGTTAAAAGTGCTGCTCATCCTTAGACACTTCCGTAGTCTTTTGAAGAATATTCTGGAAACTGACTGAGCATTCACAAGGACGTTGCAAACTTTCAAAGTGATAGTTGGCGTGCCGCACTTCTATTTTCCTATTTTATCAGATCAGTTTTTTTTTAGATCAGTTCAGTTTAGTTTTCGTCATGTGTACCGAGGTACAGTGAAAAGCTTTTAGTTGCATGCTATCCAGTCAGCTGAAAGACAATATATGACTAAAATGTATCCATTTACAGTGTATAGATACACGATTAGGGAATAACGTTTGGTGCAAGGTAAAGCCAGCAAAGTCCGGTCAAGGATAGTCCAAGGGTCATCAAAGATGTAGATAGTAGTTCAGCACTGCTCTCTGGTTGTGGTACGATGATTCATTTGCCTGATAACAGCGGGGAAAAAACTGTCACCAAATCTGATGGTGTGCGTTTTCACATCACCATGTGAAAAATATTACCTCGCCATGTGTGCTTCGATTTTGTCAGGCTGTGTGTTTTACATAAGCTGGAGCTACTGGAGAGGCATTAGAACAAATCAGACATTCCATGAGCCGTGTGGGAGCAGGGGGGAAAGAGTTATGCTGCTCTCACCCATGAACATCCATGGGGCTAAAGGTCAGTTGCCAAAGAATAATACATAGTGATGGAGATCTATGATCTTGGTTGTGTCTCAACCCACCATTATGCCTGCACAGGCATTCATAGCAAAAGGATATGAGTGTAGGAGCAAGGAGTTTCTACTGCAGTTGTACAGCGTCTTGGTGAGACCACACCTGGAGTATTACGTACAGTTTTGGTCTCCTAATCTGAGGAAAGACATTTTTGCCATAGAGGAAGTACAGAGAAGGTTCACCAGACTGATTCCAGGGATGTCAGGACTTTCATATGAAGAAAGACTGGAGAGACTCGGCTTGCACTCGCTAGAATTTAGAAGATTGAGCTGGGATCTTATGGAAACGTACAAAATTCTTAAGGGATTGGACAGGCTAGACGCAGGAAGATTGTTCCCGATGTTGGGGAAGTCCAGAACTAGGGGGTCACAGTTTAAGGATAAGGGAAAAGTCTTTTAGGACCGAGATGAGAAAAACATTTTTCACCCAGAGAGTGGTGAATCTCAGGAATTATCTGCCACAGAAAGTAGTTGAGGCCAGTTCATTGGCTATATATAAGAGGGAGTTAGATGTGGCCCTTGCGGCTAAAGGGATCAGGGGGTATGGAGAGAAGGCAGGTATGGGATACTGAGTTGGATGATCAGCCATGATCATATTGAATGGTGGTGCAGGCTCGAAGGGCCAAATGGCCTATTCCTGCACCTATTTTCTATGTCTATGACAGCTCTGCCTACAGAATTAAGGTCTCTGTCACCCCAAACTCCCTGACTTTCCAATATTACCAAAGTCATCAGCTGCCAGAATTCTCAGTATGCCTCTGCATTGGAGCATTACGGAGATACTGATGCTTATAACTCAAAGATAAGAGACCATCAGATAGAATAGCCATGTTGATTAGTGAGGACTATTTGTTTCCTAAAGCTTCAGGGAGTGATAGAGTGGACTTCAGGCCTTCCTCTAGAACCAAGAACCGAGAAGGCAGGAACTGCTTGGAGATGATCAGCCATGATCACATTGAATGGCGGTGCTGGCTCGAAGGGACAAATGGCCGACTCCTGCACCTATTGTCTTTTGTCCATTGTCTATTGCAATTTACATATTTCTTTGCATTTTTCTTGATAATTTCATATATTCAGGGAGTTTACATGACTCCTATTCTCAGTCGTCCCTCACCACACTTCAGCCAGCATCCCACACAATGATAAATGCTTTGCTTCATCCCAACGCTTTTATTCCAGTCTGTGTTTCATGTTCTGAAAATTAGCACCATTATAACAATGCTAAGCCCCTTCACTTGATCACCAGGGAATTAATGGAGAATGTAACCAGGAACTTCAAGATTAATTACTGATATCCGTGTTGCTTCAGGTTGCCAGCAGGAAGAGAAAGATCAGTTGGAGAAGGAATCAGTGCAGTAATAGTAAAGAAGGGGCTTAGCAAATTGAGATGAAGATAACCTCTTCGGCTATGCTATTGTGACCAATCTGATTGTTTTGTTATTCCCTTGAGCACTCCCCTCCCTGTGTTCTGTGCACATTCAGATAGGTAATGAGAGAGCTGCCTCACACTCTTATTTAACTGCTGAGGTCCCATGCTGAGAGTTTACTGTCAGGCTGACAATCTGGTCTTCAACTGCATTAGATCTCTTTTGTAGTCTGCTCTATAAACCTCAACCCTTTCTTCAGCAAAATCTACAACAAATTTGCAGAAAATGTATCATGACAGTGGGCCAGCAGCTTCTCAAGAGCTCAAGAAATAGTATTGGGTAGGCTAATGGGACTGAAGGATGATAAATCCCCTGGGCCGGATGGTCTGCATCCCAGGGTCCTCAGGGAGGTGACCCTAGAAATAGTGGACGCATTAGTGATCATTTTCCAATGTTCAATAGATTCAGGATCAGTTCCTGTGGATTGGAGGATAACTAGTGTTATCCCACTTTTCAAGAAAGGAGTGAGAGAGAAAACGAGGAATTACAGACCAGTTAGCCTGACCGGTGGTGGGAAAGATGCTAGAGTCAATTATTAAAGAGGTAATAAAGGGGCATTTGGATAGCAGTAAAAGGATTAGTCCGAGTCAACATGGATTTCTGGAATTTTTTGAGGATGTGACAAGTAAAATGGATGAAGGGGTGCCAATGGATATAGTGTATCTAGACTTCCAGAAAGCCTTTGATAAGGTCCCGCACAGGAGACTGGTGACTAAAATTAGAGCACATGGTATTGGCGGTAGGGTGTTGACATGGATAGAAAATTGGTTGGAAGACCAGAAGCAAAGAGTAGGAGTGAACGGGTCCTTTTCAGAATGGCAGGCAGTGACGAGTGGAGTGCCGCAAGGCTCGGTGTTGGGGCCACAACTGTTTACCATATATATTAATAATTTGGAAGAGGGAATTAGGAGCAACACTAGCAAGTTTGCGGATGACACAAAGCTGGGTGACAGTATGAACTGTGATGAGGATGTTAGGAGGTTGCAGGGTGACCTGGACAGGTTGAGTGAGTGGGCTGATGCGTGGCAGATGCAGTATAATATAGATAAATGTGAGGTTATCCACTTTGGCAGCAAAAACAAGGGGGCTGATTATTATCTCAATGGGGTTAGGTTAGGTAAGGGAGATGTGCAGCGAGACCTGGGTGTCCTTGTACACCAGTCACTGAAAGTTGGCTTACAGGTACGGAAGGCAGTGAAGAAGTTAGCCTTCATAACAAGAGGATTTCAGTATAGGAGTAGTATAGGTTCTTCAGCAGTTCTATAGGGCTCTGGTGAGACTACATCTGTAGTATTGTGTACAGTTTTGGTCTCCTAATTTGAGAAAGGACATCCTTGTGATTGAGGCAGTGCAGTGTAGGTTCACGAGGTTGATCCCTGGGATGGCGGGACTGTCATATGAGGAAAGATTGAAAAGACTAGGCTTGTATTCACTGGAGTTTAGAAGGATGAGGGGGGATCTTATAGAAACATATAAAATTATAAATGGACTGGAAAAGCTAGATGCAGGAAAAATGTTCTCAATGCTGGGTGAGTCCAGAACCAGGGGCTTAGAATAAAGTGGAGGTCATTTAAGACTGAGGTGAGAAAAAACTTTTTCACGCAGAGTGTTGTGAATTTATGGAACTCCCTGCTACAGAGGGCAGTGGAAGCCAAATCACTGGATGGATTTAAGAGAGAGTAAGATAGAGCTCTAGGGGCTAGTGGATTCAAGGGACATGGGGAGAAGGCAGGCACGGGTTATTGATAGGGGACAATCAGCTATGATCACAATGAATCGCGGTGTTGGCTCGAAGGGCCGAATGGCCTCCTCCTGCACCTATTTTCTATGTTTCTATGTTTCTCTGTTTCAACATTCCTTGGTTACCCTTACAGCTGTGGTTAAATTGCTGCGGAAGAAATTAGTTTAGTTTAGTTTATTATTGTCATGTGTACTGGGATAACGTGAAAGCTTTTAGTTGCATGCCGTTCAGTCAAAGAAAAGACTATACATTATTTCAATTGAACCGTCCATATAATACAGATAAAGGGTACAAAGTTTGTGCAAGATAAATGCAGATTAAAGATAGTTCAAAGGTCTCCAATTGGTAGATGGAATATCAGGACCACATTCTAGCTGTTGTGAGGACAGTTCAGTTGCCTGATAACATCTGGGAAGAAATTGTTCCTGAATCTGGAGGTATGCGTTTTCAAATGTGTACCTCTTGCCTGATGGGAGCAAGGATGAGACTGGTCCTCGAATATGCTGGTGGCCTTGCCAAGGCAGCGTGAAATGTAGATGGAGTCAAAGGAAGGGAGTTTAGTTTGTGATCAGTCTGAAGAAGGGTCTCGAACCAAAAAGTCACCCATTCCTTCTCTCCAGAGCCTGTCCCGCTGAGTTTGTGTCTATCTTTGATTTAAACCAGCATCTGCAGTTCTTTGCCACACATGTTAGTTTGTGTGATGGCTTGGGCTATGTCCACAACTCACTGCAATGTTCTCAAAACATGTTGTGATGTACCCTGATATAATGCTTTTGATGGTGTATATGTAGATGGTGGTAGGGCTGTTGGAGACATGCCGAACTTTGGCTCACCCTGATGTCATTGCCTGCCTGAAACAGCCTGAGCCAGTGGATGTGGTGTATCTAGTCTCTGGATCAGTTCCTGTGGACTGGAGGGTAGCCAATGTAACACAACTTTTTAAGAAAGGAGGGAGAGAGAAAAGGGGGAATTATAGTCCAGTTAAGGGACTGTCCCACTTAGGCGATTTTTAAGCAGACTGCAGGCGATTGTCAAGTTTGCGGCACTCGCCAGAAAAAACGGGAATTGGAATGGCGAGTGTCAGAGTGGAACACACACTCACACACACGCACACACGCACACACACACACACACACACACACACACACACACACACACACACACACACACACACACACACACACACACATCGCAAAGGCAGGGGCCAGGGAAAGCGGGGGAGCGCTGTCTGAAATTCACATGGTACAAAGCCAAGGTGATACAGACACACCGCGATGAACAGGAAGGTTAAGATGGCTAGCACAGTGTACGGTAAGTCCTTTAAAAGAGGAGAGAGGGGGGAGAAGGGGGGAGAACGAGTGGAGACACTTTTAAGAAACCAGACAACTTTTAATGAGCCAGAGATACACAGCTGTGAAGTTTAGCGGGCATTTAACATTACCGGTCGGTTTTCCTTGGTTCTGCAAACTCCTGCTTATGTTTTTTTCCCCCCAATGAGCCAATGAAAATGCCCAGTCAGCAAAGGAGATTAACTGAAACTACCTACGATTACCCCGGCAACGTATAACTGCATGGCGACCCCACTACCATGCACCTACGACTACAAAAGTATTGATTTTCTCCATGGCGACTAATTTTTGGTCGCAGAAACATTTTCAACATGTTGAAAAATTTGTGGCGACCATACTGAGGCCGTGACTAGTTCCCAGAATGCGGGAACTCCTCGCGACCATGAAGGAGACTCACCAGAAACCACCAGCGAACATGTGGCGACCATGTGGCGACCATGTGGCGACCATGTGGCGAGCGCAGAGTCTCCTGCACTTGCCTAAAATGTCGCCTAAGTGGGACAGGCCCTTTAGCCTTACATTGGTCGTGAGGAAGATGCTTGAGTCAATTGTTAAAGATGTTAGAGCAGCGCATTTGGAAAGCAGTGACAGGATCGGTCAAAGTCAGCATGGATTTATGAAGAGGAGTTCATGCTTGACTAATCTGGATTTTTTTGAGGAAGTAACAAATGGATAATGGAGAGCCAGTGGATGTGGCATATCTGGACTTTCAAAAAGCCTTTGACAAGGTCCCACAAGAGATTAGTGTACAAAATTAGAGCACATGGTAGTGGGATAGGGTATTGATATGGAAAGAGAACTGGTTGGCAAACAGGAAACAAAGAGTTGGGATTAAAGTTTTAAAGAAGGAACTGCAGATGCTGGAGAATCGAGGGTACACAAAAAGCTGGAGAAACTCAGCGGGTGCAGCAGCATCTAAGGAGCGAAGGAGGGTCGAGACCCTTCTTCAGACAGTTGGGATTAAAGGGTCCTTTTCCGAATGGCAGGCAGTGACTAGTGGGGTGCCGCAAGGCTCGGTGCTGAGACCGTAGCTATTTACAATATACATTAACGATTTAGATGAAGGAATTAAAAGTAACATTAGTAAATTTGCAGATGGCACGAAGCTGGGTGGCTGAGTGAACTGTGAAGACAGGTGACTTGGGTAGGTTGGGTGAGTGGGCAGATGCATGACAGATGCAGTATAATGTGGAGAAATGTGAGGTTATCCACTTTTTGGCAAGAATAGGAAGGCAGATTATTATCTGAATGGTATCAGATTAGAAAAAGTGTAGGTGCAACGAGACCTGGGTGTGCTTGACATCAGTCACTGAAAGTAAGCATGCACGTACAGCAGGCAATGAAGAAAGCTAATGGCATGTTGGCCTTCATTGCGAGAGGATGTGAATTTTGGAGCAAGGAGGTCGTACTGCAGTGGTACAGGGCCCTGGTGCGACAGCACCAGGAGTATTGTGTGCAATTTTGGTCTCCTAATTTGAGGAAGGACATTATTACTATTGAGAGAGTGCAGCGGAGGTTTCACCAGGTTAATTCCCAGGATGGCGGGACTCACATGTGATGAAAGAATGGGTCGACTGGGCTTGTATTCACTGGAATTTAGAAGGGTGAGAGGGGATCTTATAGAAACATATAAAACACATAAAAAAGGATTCGACAGGCTATTTGCAAGAAAAATGTTCCTGATGTTGGGGGAGTCCAGAACCAGGGGCCACAGTTTAAGAATAAAGGCTGAGAACATGCAGACCATTTAGGACTGAGATGAGGAAAAACTTCTTCACCCAGAGAGTTGTAAATTTGTGGAATTCTCTGTCACAGAAGGCAGTGGAGGCCAATTCACTGGATGTTTTCCAAGAGAGAGTTCGATTTAGCTCTTAGGGCTAAATGAATTAAGGAGAAAAAGCAGGAACGGGGTACTGATTTTAGATGGTCAGCCATGATCTTATTGAATGATGGTGCTGGCTCGAAGGGCCAAATGGCCTACTCCTGCACCTATTTTTCTATGTTTCTATGTTTCTATGTTCTATGTTTCATCAAAAACAACTATGTATC